>OX387382.1:35178142-36378142 GCA_947563715.1 Lycia hirtaria | reverse complement strand
ACTAGCCAAAGCATGTCTTTTGACCACCATTATACTTATTCTTTTGAAATGTAATGCGTAAATGAGACAGCTGAAAGATCGATATAGTCAATTAATACAACTCACATTTACAGATTAACGCGACAATATGGAATTATGTACATTAGAATTTAATTAAATCCAGGCATTTCCACGAAGCATAATGATACAGTTCATTCAATATTCACACGAGATATTTCAACATAATCTAATTTCAGATTTAATTACTGTTATAATTTATACCACATCGCTCGGTGTTCATGTGATGTGAATTTTATAACCCTGTCTTTGTCAGGTTTGCAAGCTTTGGAATTATAAAATAAAAACCCGGTCAAGTGCGAGTGGGACTCGCCCGCCGAGGGTTCCGTAAAAACTAGTAAATAAAAGGGGAAATTATATATATATGTATTTTTTTTATATTTTCCTTCATAAACCGAAAAATATACATCGTAAAATATTTTAAAACCTGTTTTAGCTTGTGCTAATGAAGCTCCTTTATATGATACGGTTAAAGCACTTTAAAGTTTGGACCCTCCTTCCTTGCATAAATGGCCAATTTTTTTGTAATTGAATAAAAAATGTACAGTTTTTGGATTTTTTCCTTTATGTGTACTATATGGCAATGCTTCTTGCCAAATTTCACAGTTATAGGTCAACGGGATAGGTTTTGATTCCCTTGCGAGTGTCGAGTTCGTCTGTAACTTTTTTTAAATGAAAACTGATAAGTTTGTTTTTTCTTTCTGCACCAAGAGACTATGGATCTGCTTAAATGGTTTTAATTTCAACTTGTATACCTTCACGCGTTTCCAAGATTGACAGACGGACGGACGGACAGACGGCCAACAAAGTGATCCTATAAGGGTTCCGTTTTTTCCTTTTGAGGTATGGAACCCTAAAAATGGAAGAATAAATGTACGGAGTCCAGGCAAAATTAATAGCGAAAAAAAAACTACTACGAACAGGAATAAGATAGTGGTATGTAACTATGTGGTAAAATTAGATACTCATTATTAGGGTTCTGTAATAACTACGAGGAACCCTTATAATAAATTCCGATTCCAATTTGTTCACCTGGGTGATATCACTATTGTCTATTTCTACGAAAAATGGGTACAAAAAAAAAGTTCAATAAAGTTACAATTCTTTTCATTTCCTTAGAACTTGAATGTTTATAATATATTGCCATATCAGTTATATGTATACATTTGACTATAAATATGATGGGTTAAAAATTATAATATAAATAAAAAAATATACCTACACAAATAATGATTAGGTAGTTATCTGGATTCTCTATTAAGTATCGTACGGTAGTTGCTTACTTCTAAGCTTCTAACTGGTGCCATGTATTTCATTCGACGTAATCTAATTAATAAGACATTTTAACCCAATAAAATTTCCCATAAAGCGCGTATAAAACCAGATAATGGAACATTAAATATACCCAAGTAACGTGCCGAGTGTGTCTATAATTATTATTAAATCAACATGTTTAGCATTTCTGAACGAAGCGTATTGGTCCCTCAAAGATCCACTAGATGGCGGGAGTGATGTGTTCCTCAATTTTACCAGTATATCGTGAGTGTAGCCCTGCGCAGTTATATCGATCCTCAGTCTGGCCGTCAGTATTTACACGAGTAAAAATACGAGCAGGAAAAACGCTTCAAACTTGACAAAATCGTAGCAAATAAAACCGTTTAATAAACGTTTTTTCTTTATAAATCGTGAGCAATCCATGAGTGATATATTTGGATTTAGAGATGAGTGTATGTATTAATTGCTAAAGGAATGTAATAGTGCGCACAGCTGGCAACACACAGATGTCTATGAATTTGACCCCGAAGTTCGTGTCCGGAGCAGAAGGCGAGTGTGGTGCAGGGCCAGGCCCTTCGTTTTTGATCTTCATTTCGTGGAATATTGTGCACAATGGGCACGTAATAGGTAAATAATTTATTTTCAACGCAATTGTCGATCGGTACTCTGTCGCGAACTTCTATTGAGCTCGAACGCCGCCAATTAAAATACATTGAAAGCCATTTGTAAGAGTTCTAACGCCAAGAATTTCGTAAAAAGTCGCGCAATGATCATTTTTATGACTATTTAATTTAAAATCAGTGTTATTTTTAACTTGCGTTAGTGAGTTTTACCCGTAATATTTATCGGATGGTTGAATTAGGGCATGTATTTTTGACTAAAAGTGGATCATAATGTCCTCGGGAGTTTGGTGAATGTGGTGAGACAATGGTGTATCGATTATTTTGCGCAAAGTAAATGTCATCCCAGTGCCGTAGTGTTAATATTAGAAGTCTGTTTGTCTGTTGTCACTATTACTATTGTCTAGGCATCTACGCGTTTTATAATAAGCATGCACAACTTCAAATTAGTATGATGGACCAAAATAGTGTCGTACAGACGAATTTCGGCCGCAGTTTGACAATATCTATTTTCTGAACATTTCGTGAGTATGAGCACTTAGAAACATTCACTTAAAAAATATTGTTATGTACCTTACTCGTTCGATATTTTAACTAGAATCATGTAAATATTTAGCTTTTGAACGATTTTGATGATTCTGCTTTCAAACCGCGGCCAAATTCGATTTTGAAATAATTTTATAGGACGCAACAATCTTCAATCACGCATATTCAAATTTTGATTGGTGCTTGCTGAATTTTGTGGGATCAACTTTTATTATTTATGAAACCGAATATTCCTCCTTTTACTTACCGTTTTACTAAAGTTAATACCTAATTACCTATCCACCACGAAATATAAAAAAAAATTCCCTTTTTTTAAAGCTTAATAATTTATTCATAAAATCTCGAAAAATTGCTCATAAATCAAAACTATGATGAATAAGATATATTTTGAGAAAAGATTTCTACAATTAGAACTTAAGACGATCAAAACGAGACCAAAAGTTTATATACGAAAGTTCTAATATTAAATTGTTTTCTTATGTCAAGGGAATAAGTATACAATTACAATAAATACATACCTACTGATAAAGAAAGGACGAAAAGCGAATTAAAAGGGTGATATGAGTGTAAGATTATTGTATTTTTAATAGAGATGAAATTGCCATTTTGATCAAGATTTTATTGATAAATATACTAAGGATTTTAAGTGTTCAAAATCAATAATGGTATCTTACTTACCCCACTTGTATGGAATTCTATTAATTATAATACGAATTTAAAAAAGTACTAAATTTCAAAAATTCCAGAAAATTTCAGATTGCTTTAACAACAAACACTGAAGCCAATCAATCTATTATGGCAGTGGCCTTTAACAATTTACCAATTGACACCACAAGGTTGTCGTCATTTTAACTCGCTTTATTTATAACAGGCATTTATTTTTTGTTACAGTTTCCTAACGCACGGTGCAGATAGATTTACGCAGTAAGTTTTTAACTGAAAACTTTTAATAAGAAGAAAGAAGACCAATCGAAAATAAAATGTCTAATCCAAATCGTGAAAATGTTAGTACTCGGTTTTCCGACAATTATGATTTGAAGGAAGAACTAGGCAAAGGCGCATTTTCTATTGTTAGAAGAGCAGTGCAGAAATCCACAGGCTATGAATTCGCCGCTAAAATTATCAACACTAAAAAACTCTCAGCGAGAGATTTCCAAAAATTGGAACGAGAAGCGCGAATTTGTCGGAAGCTTCAGCACCCCAACATTGTCAGGCTACATGACTCTATCCAAGAAGAGCATTTTCACTACCTCGTATTCGACTTGGTAACAGGAGGAGAATTGTTTGAAGATATCGTAGCTCGCGAATTTTATTCTGAAGCAGACGCCTCTCACTGTATACAGCAAATATTAGAATCAGTTCATCACTGTCATCATAATGGAGTAGTGCACAGGGACTTAAAGCCTGAAAATCTCCTATTGGCCAGCAAGGCTAAGGGAGCTGCTGTGAAATTAGCGGATTTTGGTTTAGCTATAGAAGTTCAAGGTGACCAACAAGCTTGGTTTGGATTTGCAGGAACTCCAGGCTACTTATCACCAGAAGTACTTAAAAAGGAACCTTACGGTAAACCAGTTGATATCTGGGCGTGCGGTGTTATCCTTTATATTTTACTTGTTGGTTATCCTCCATTCTGGGACGAAGACCAACACCGACTGTACGGACAAATCAAAGCTGGAGCTTATGATTACCCGTCGCCTGAATGGGACACTGTTACTCCCGAAGCTAAAAGTCTCATCAATCAGATGCTAACGGTAAACCCAAGCAAGAGGATTACCGCTTCTGAAGCATTAAAGCACCCATGGATCTGTCACCGGGAGCGCGTGGCTTCTGTCATGCACAGACAGGAAACTGTAGACTGCTTGAAGAAATTCAACGCCCGTCGCAAACTAAAAGGGGCAATCCTGACGACTATGCTTGCAACACGCAATTTCTCAGGAAAATCAATGGTGAACAAGAAAAGTGATGGATCTCAAGTAAAAGAGTCAACCGACAGCAGTACTACGCTGGAAGATGACGATTTGGATAAAGACAAGAAAGGAGTAGACAGAGCATGCACTGTAATATCAAAAGAACATGATGAAGAAGCTTTAACAAAAGCAGATTCTTTCAGTAAAGCTCGAGGTGATAGCAACGCTTCGCTGCGTCGTGCAGAAGTGATCAAATTTACCGAACTACTTATAGATGCCATCTACAACGGTGATTACGAAACATATTCTAAATTATGTGATCCGAATGTAACAGCGTTTGATCCTGATACGCTAGGAAATTTAATTGAGGGAGTAGAATTTCATAAATTCTTTATAGACAACGCTCCCACCCATATTAAAACCAATACGACCATTTTAAATCCTAGAGTGCACCTTCTGGGTGATGATGTCGCTGTGATAGCGTATGTTTGCGTAACGCAGAGTGTAGATGCCGAGGGAAGACGGGCTACGCATCAGTCACAAGAAACACGTATATGGCACAAACGTCACAATAAGTGGACAGCGATACATTTCCATCGCTCCTAACTAGTCCCCACTACGCAGGTTAGAGCGTCGGAGGATAATAGTCTTATGAAGCAAATAAGATGCGATCAAAATGCTTTGTAACTACTAACAAAATTCGACTCGATCCTCCCGAACGTAAAATACGAAGTTTACTATCCAATTCTGCTAAAATTACACGAATTTTATTAGAGATCTTTGTAATCCCAAAAATTAAGTTAATAATATATTAGGTAAATGTTATCTACACCAGCATAAGCAATTTGACCGTTTTATCGCTCGATTAACTTTCAACGTGGCTGAAATGTGATACAAAAAATATCCATTGCTTTGATACAATCGAAAATATTCAACGAAATCGAAGCAAATTGTTGCTGATCAACAAATAAAGAAATCTCACAATTTAACATCAGATCTGATACTAAATGAATCTACACTGTAAGTAAAACAGCAGAAACTTTCAAGATTTAGAATTATTAGCACATTTCTCAGTAAGTCTCTCTACATTTTTAACTATGAATGTTTTGTCGTGCTTAAAATGGTGTTCTATTTGTTATCAAATACCTAGCTAGTAAGATTTAAGTAACTAATAAATCATGCAGTTATTGGCACTATGCATTTAGAAGTTGACTTCTAGTTCATGACAATTTTTGATCTGAATATTTTCCAATCCAATAACTTTTTTTCATCTACTAACTTTAGTAGTATTTGTGTATCTAGCTTAGTGCGGTTTTCCTAAGGGTGAATATTGGCCGGGCATATTCCCGTGTAATGTAACAGTGTTACATGGATCACTTTATTTATTACTGTTGATATCGACGTAAGTAGTCACTTAATTACCTACTGATGGAAAACTAAAATTCAAATTGTTACATTATTCGTAAATAGTTCCAGTCAAATTCCATCTATGTTATCATTTAAGTAAAATTATATCAATTTCGTCAATTTTAGATTTTAATATTAACATTGTTGTATTATGATTGTTGCTTTCCTGGCAAATAATTCTTGTTAAATTAAAAGCATTTTTCACATCATTACATACTGTTTCACTTTGGCTAATCTACTTCGCTCGCTTTAACTGGAGTTTAGCTTAGACTTGTGAAGTGTTAACTGTGCAAAGGAGTGGTATGCTGGAACTCGTATTATCGAGAAGGAATGAGCTTCAACCGTGATATTAAGATGTATCTATTGTATTAATGTAAAGTGTTGGTTGCACAGTTTCACTTTTGGATTGTGCTTTACTTTGGATCTGAATAGTCGTCTACACTGACATTTTAACATTTCCTGTCCTGAGTTCTGAGGTATTCAGATTCTAGGGAAAAATTAAATGATTGAGTAAACTCGTTTCAGTGTACCTACTTATTTTTGACATAAGTATATAATAATATAGCCTGTGAGTTTCCTCCTTATTTATAGTAGTTTTCTATGTCAGTGTAGTATAACGACTATTGCACTGAATTGTAAGTCTGCAGTAAATTCAGTATTTCCTAGTATAAATTAGGTGTTAACGATATTTTACCGTGATTTTACAATTTTGTAACATACTTTAGTATAGTTAGCAAAGTTAATTTGTATTTTACACCAGGAAAGTCGGAATAATGTTGAATAATAGGCTATTTACATATACTTTATAATAGAAATACGATGATTACACTATTAACCAAAGTACATTAGAATGTGTGCCATTATCATTGAATTTAGTGCCAATAACTGTAAACTAAAAATGTATCTAGTCTTTATTGTTACCTACGCATATTTAGAGTTAAATCAACATTTTAAAATTAATTTTGAAATTTATATGTATACTTACGTAAATACAATGTGTGCATAGCATATGGGTTTTGCACATTGCATGCATAAAGTATATTCTCGGAAAATATCTATTTGAAGAGAGTTTGTTAACTACTTAGAATTGTATTTGTTTAGTTTTGTTATTGCTCTCCCACAATGTATAAATTTGAGCTCAGGCCTCAGGCACCTGGGTTCCAAATTCTGAGTTCAAGGACACAAGTTGTATTTGAATAATCAGAATGTGTGCCCAAACTGCGTACCGCAAGCCAGTACTGGTAGTCGAGGGTACATCTTTCACACCTACATTATAATGTATAGTAGATTCTAATGAATAGTTTGTTGATCCCTTCCATAGAAAGTTTACTACAGTTTTTTTATGTCTACCTGTTTTCACTTCGGATAGCACCTCTAAGTTAGTTGCTTCTGAAATTTAACTCTACTTCAATACCCCAAGATACTAGTTTCTATCTTCTATTCTATGTATTGATATAAGATTCTAATATGATTTAGAAAAAAAATCGTCTTGGCCAACCTCTATATATACTTAGATATATAAATAAATTTTGAGAAAAAAATTAAATACCTATCTGTATCTATAAGAAAGGCAACCAAATAATGTGGCAAAACAAGTTTTCGCAATAAGGTGACCTCAGTTATAACATGTACTGTATTATTTATAGTACCTATAATTAATTATATACTTTTTATTTATTATGCAATAGCAAAGCATGAAGAAGCAAAGGCACACAACTATATCCTTAAATTAAGGACCTTAATACCTCTCTACCCAAGAGTATTCTATATATATACAAATATATTTATTTAGAAGTGCCCTGTACTTAAATGTTTTCATCACAATTAAAATATGACATATTGAAACTACCCACCCTTTTACATTACCACCAACAAACAAGTACATAATTGATCCCCAGAAGTATTGCAATCATTTTTTTAATGCAAATCAGCTTTTTACTAAAAATTACAACCAAATACTTAATGTGGAAAAACAAGTTTTCGCAACAAGGTGACCTCAGTTATAACATGTACTGTATTATTTATAGTACCTATATTAATTATATTCTTTTCATTTAATATGCAATAGCAAAGCATGAAGAAGCAAAGGCAGACAACTATATCCTTAATACCTCTACCCAAGAGTATTATATATATACAAATATATTTATTTAGAAGTGCCCTGTACTTAAATTCTTACATCACAATTAGAATATGATATATTGAAACTACCCACCCTTTTACATTACCCACCAACAAACAAGTACTTATTTGATCCCCAGAAGTATTGTAATCATTTTTTAAATTCAAATCAGCTTTTCACTAAAAATGTATGATGTCTGATTTAAAGCAAGATACACACTTATCAGATCTTCCAGATCTATTACAAATAGTAGTCACAAAAACAGTAATATTTTAGAAACCCTATAACCCTATGTGTGTCTTGTCTTCCCTGTTATATATCATATAAACAACAATCTACATATAGGAATACACACAAGCCATTCTTTATTTGGATATGTCTATTTTAAAATGTATTCGGCTCTCTGCATAGTGAATAGTGCACCTTTACCTGTTTGCATGCATTTATCTCACATGCTTAACATTTAGGGGAGCTTATTAAAATAATATTTCGACTTTTTCTATTGGCTGCTATTTTATTAACTATCTTAACAGTAAATATTAGAAATTTCGATTATTTTAAATTTGAATATGTACTTAATCGTTTACAACCATGTGACCATTTGTATAGTAATAGAGTATACCTATTTATATAATATGTATTGTTCACAAATAACTTTGTGCTCAAATACCTACCTATCTCTATCTATTATTATTAATGATCCAAATGGTTCCATGGTGTTTAATTAATTTTTTTATTAAGGGTGCAGTACAATATGGTAACAAAATCTTTGCAAGATATTTCTATCTTTTGTACAGTATGTGGTTTTTGGTTGGCATTTTAGAAGCAAGCAAGAAATACTCTGTAACAAACTTGTAAATGGACAGCAGCCTTCTCGCTCTTGCAAGATTTTTTGGATAAAAATGTATTTGATGTACTTTTGAATATTTGAAAAATGTTATAATTATATGTATATGTCATTATAATATTACAAAATATTAAGTACGTTTTTTATAAGTAATGAGTAATATTATGCGAATGAGATATTTTTTCTTCATTATCCATCACAATAAACAATGTCAACAAAAATGTCATGTTATGTATTTCAAAATATTGATCAAATTTTTCAAAACCCCACTTAATATTTTTATGAATACTACAAGGTAGCTGCTACCCATTTACCATGTCTTAGTTTTGATCTTATATGAAATA
Organism: Lycia hirtaria; assembly: GCA_947563715.1. Classification (NCBI taxonomy): domain Eukaryota; kingdom Metazoa; phylum Arthropoda; class Insecta; order Lepidoptera; family Geometridae; genus Lycia; species Lycia hirtaria. The sequence continues at coordinate 36,369,017 of OX387382.1, read as the reverse complement.
TTCAACAAAACTACTGGACTAACACTTTACCATGACTAGAACTTGCTATGAAATTTGAATGGTCTTCAAATATCTTCAAATGGTTCAAGTGTCTTCAAATCGCGAGTGAATAGGTTTCTTCTAGGCAAGCGCGCTCCATCGTAGACCGTAACTGTCGGTTAACACCAGGTCGAGTTGACGGTCAAGCACAAGCCTATCGTCGAATAAAAAAAAATTGATCTTAATACTTGATAATGGCAAATGCATTATAATAAAAGGGAAAAAAGAACTGAGTACTTCTTATTTGCTTCTGATGTACCAATTTAGAGCTATATTATTGTATACTCTATTGTACTCAAAGTATAGTCAGATCGCAGATGTATGTTGCGGTTTGCTCCTAAACCTGATGCAAGACTCTAAATTATAGTAATATTGCCTTCTCGAGTTTAACAGATTACAGTAATAAATATTTCAACATTAGAATAGCATCCAGGTCACAGAATACATCTATGTGTCCTACCAGTTAAAATTTATCATGTGTACTTTATTAACTAAGATAACCATCATTTTCATATTGGTCATTCAGCTAGAAATAAACTGCTTTATATCAAGTTTTTAAAGTAAATATACTTAATGAATGTTGCAATGTTATTTTTAAGCCTATATCAGATTATATTGAAGTCACTAGGGTGTGTTTTATGTACCTACATTGAAAAAAAAATATCTAAAATATATTTAGCTAAAAAGTATGATCAATATTGCACCCTTGGATAGATAAGTGATTGAGATTATGTTTTTGTTTGTAGTTTGTTTCTCTTTATTAACAAAGATGGCTAAGTTTACTGTAGAAATAATTTCCATTTATAAGTGGAAGTGTAGGTGTACTAAAGGATTGTCAGTATATTTGTATTTACCATAATTTCTTCAACCTCTGCATTGCCGATTGTCATGTAAATTCTCTAAAATAAAGTTCTTTTGATCTAAAAATATAATTTTAATAATAGTCACAAATAACCCTTATAATAGCAAGCAATATAACATACAGGATTGTGATCTGCTCATATGTCAACTCACATTATTATCCATAAAAGAAGAAAACTTCTACTTTTCTAATATTATTACTTATAGTCAAATTGTTTAAAAAAACAACATTGAAATTGCAATATTGTGTTTTTAAACAATTTGGCTAACACTACATTTTTGCTTTTTACCCAACTATCCAAGAAGGAGGGTTATGTTTTTTCAGAACTTTAACACTATCTTCAATAATCATAAATATACATACATAATGTCAAATGACCTGATAGTTTTTGAATCAGCTTACACCCATATTATAATATAAGTAAATTTTCTTTTACATAGTAAGTTAAGGCAAACAAATGTATGTAAAAAAAAAAACAGTTTTAAATTGTGGTCCTAATTGGTGAAATTTCAAAATCGGATTGTTTACGGATAGAAATCAGTTTTTCTGTTGTATGTACAAATACAAGATGAATTAGTGACATATGAACTGCTCACAATCTTCTTAACATCATATTCATAAAAAAAAAATTACACTGCTTCCATATCACAATTTGTCAATAATTGTGTATATACATTTTGTTATATTTGTCTAATTTATACAATATACATATTATCTATACTACACTAATCTACATTAGAAATATAAAGTAGGATAGTTAATACTTAGTATAAAATAAATATTGTCAAATCATAAAATATTACTAAATAACAACCATTGAATAAAAAAACTTACATAGAAAAAAAAACCTCCATCATAACGTATCCAACATCTTGATTTTTTTATAAACACCTTTGCAGCCATCTACAGATACATTGAAGTTCTTCAATATGTTTCCCAATTCAGTATCACTTAGTATTCTACCTCTCAGTTCAGAATCTATACATTGCTTCAAATGTTCTTCCCTCAAATGTTCAAATTTAACTAGCTTCTTAAATGCATCAATATGACTGAAGTTTTGTAATAATTTATCAGGAAAAGACTCGTCACACTGCCTTTCAAAGCTACTGCCGGCACTCGCACAGTTGTATGTAAGAATTATGGTTATATGTTTGCCTAAATTCTGGCTTTTTGTTATCACATCTAGTATATGAGATTTAACATCAAAATCTTTGGCACTTAAATCATCTATTATGATGATTGTGTGCTTACACACACTGAGACCAATCATAAAGTCAGTACTAAATGTGTCCATAAAACTTGGCATAATGTAGTGGTAAACATTTGAGTAAGAGCCCACATGCTCCAATATTAATGATCCAGTCAAAGTCTTACCTACACCTGTGCTACCATAGAAAAAAAGTATTTTACTTCTTTCTGATATGCTCAATGCCTCTATCAAACTGCTGATAGCTCGGGATTGTCCAAACAGTTTAGAAGAAAGAGTTTGATTCAATTCTTCGAGATTTAAGTTTTCACTGCATTGGATATTCAAAACTTGGTAAGTTGCAAACGCAAGGAGTACTATGACTGCAGAACTTATCATTTTAACTTTTAGACTAATAGTGTAAGGTTTTTTCTCTTTCTGCATATTAATATGAAACTTGTTCCTAATGCTTGATTGTGCAGTGTTTATACTGGTACACGCTGTCGGCGGTGAACGAGATTTGCGTTGACCGGCTGTCGGTATTTTAGCGTCTGTTGGCATAGACTCTGTAGGGGGTAAGTCAAAATCGTTAGCTTCCAGGTATGCGTCGATTTCAGTCGCAGATGACGACGAGTTATAGGAGATATCCATTGCACTATTAGAATGAACGCTCAAATCGATGTCCATTGGTTCGTAATTTTGATCCATGTTTCTAAAGAACAAATTTTCAACTGCACATGTATAATATATGAAATATGGTAATCACAATATTCAAATGTATTTTTATGACTGAAGATACAACTTTCGCGAGCATTTGTAACTTTAAAAACAGTGTAAATCAACTTTTTCCTTTTCTTCTTTTCAAAATTTCAAAAACAAAACAGACTTTGAGCACCATAGAGTAATTCATTTAGACGGAGCACGTTCCGTTCCGATACATTCCAAAATATATGTACTCAATTATATACAAATTAGTATTATTCAACTCATGACATGACGTATAGAAACAGTATAAGTATACAACTCTGTGTCTGTCACTGCGAATGCGAAAACTCAACTAAACTAAAGCTTAGATTATAGACTTTATGTGATAATAAATAATTAAAAACTTTGTATGATTTACAATAAATACATCTTGTTACTTTGGTTTGGCATCGTGTTATCCAGCTAAGCACAGCCTGTCGATTCTCTAAGCTAAATGCCCACTCAATTGAAGTGAGGCGCTAAGTGAATTTGCATTTTTAAAACTGAAACTGCAGAAAAATATCGTGTGACCACAAATAGGTAGCTGCCAAATCCATTTTCGACTCTATACTTTTATATTAAATGCACTAATAAATAAGAAAAAAATACAAGTTCACTTAAGGCCTCACTTCACTTGAACGGTCACTTTGTATAAATAAAATCGACAGGCAAAAGAAATAAATAAGCTAGAGACAAGAGGTTGGCAGCAAGTTTTGCGTTGTCAGTGCAATCGAGAACAGTGTCACGTCGTGCGTAAATGCCAAACGGCCTCAAAAATGTCAAAAAGTATTGATTAATGACAGTCAACACAAGAGTGATTGAACAAGAGTTTTGGCGGGAACGTCTTAATAACGTGTGTTTTTTTTTGTTTTTTTTCCCCTTGGTTTTGGCATCATGCTTCCACATTTGCCATTAGTCGAGTTTATTAATAACGTGTTGTTGCCTTGTTTTATTTTCTTACCGCGGCTCTACACTTGTGCCGTGAACGTCCGTGAACAGGCGTGAACATAAGTGTGGAGGGTTTTCACGGCGTTCGCGGCCGTTCACGCCTGTTCCCCGATCGAAGTCGGTATTTTTCCCGCGACAAAGGGTTCGTGCCTCGTTCACGCGCGCACATCCACATTCACGGCACCGTGCCAGTCCTGACTATTGATGCGCACGGAGTGTAATGTGAGCTAAATGGTAGCGCATTGGATTGATATAAGTTGAGATAGTGAATTATAAATTCGCTTTTTGAAATATTTTCACGCTGATTTTCATACTGTGGGACTCGAAGCATCCACATCATAATAATAAAAGTAAAATTATGACGCCTGGAGAAAGATTAGTTTTCAAATTAATATCGATCGGTTACGATATATTTCAGTCATCCATCAACTCCTTTTTCTCCAACGCTTTCGAACGATTTCATCAAACAAAGTTAACGCAGCAGCAGTTTCGACGTCCGTTTTACGGCAGGTTTCACGGCACAAATGAGTGACCTCCGTGAATGTGGACGGTGTGCCTCTGCCGCGAATTCGCGCCGTGAATTCACGGCACAAGTGTAGAGCCGCGGTTATCCTTGTGTTATTTTGAACATTAATGTTATAAAATGGTGGGGTTTTATTCATTAAGTGTGCGATAAAGGGCGTGAGTGTGGGCAAGTGAAATAAAGCAGTAAAACGTGGGATTTTACGTTGTCGGCAAAACTCCATAGAAGCTTCTAGTAAAGTCGCCACCACTTTACTGAAGCAGAACTCGACTTATAAATTGACTGTATATGTGACTTAGTTTGTGACTAGAACATTTACAACTTGTTTTATTCAAGAAACTTGAAAAAATCCTAATACTTAACACTGGCAAATGCTTTAATGCGGGTCCAATACAAAAAAGAAGAAGAAGAAACGCGATTCGCATAATGTGGTTGTCAGTCTCAGGAACGCTTTATTTGTCTTTGACCTATTGTTTGTTTGTGGTTTTCTAATTTAACCTATCAATATTTCTGTGTCAAAAATCGAATCGTTATTTTCAAAATGGGTGATAGTAAAAATGAAAAAGATTCTAATATTCATAAATCAACACCTCCACCAAACAGAAAAGTTCGTAACCCATTTGATAGAGCATTAATTGATAGCTTACATAAACCAATATGCAGGTAAGTTGAAGCTGATATTATGCCAATCTTTACCCGAATTTTCTTATGACTATACCTACTGATAATGCTAATATTTACATTGATTTGCCAGTCCGGGAATGTGCAAAATATATAAGAAGAAACATACTGGTACATTTCGTTGGGATATAGACCAGGCTTGTACTCTGGTTCCTGCAGACATCGTCGCATGCAACAGCCAGTTTGAGCCGTCCCCAGATCCTGCTCTCGAGAGACTTGCGGAAGAGGCTACTGAAAAGTATGACCTAATTATTGAATTATCTTAGCTTAAATAATACAATATGTCTAAAAGCTACTTAAACAATGGGAAAATTAAGTAAAATAGAGGTCGTTGACATCTATGTTACCTAATTTAATTAGACTAAAGCGTAAAGAATTAATAATTAATATTTGCAGTGAGTACCGAAGTTAGCCTATCTCTTTTAATGTAAAAGGTGATTTATCTATTTGGTGCTGCAGTTCCATAATTACCAGAGTTGGAGGAGGGCTTGGGTTGCAGGGAATGTGATAATGCTATCTTCCTAGATAAGAGAGAAATAGAATTATTTCTGAAAGGAGAATGCTGGAACACACCATCAGGTGCTTAAAGCAAAGGATTTTTAGAGTGTAGTAGGTAACCAACCAAGCATTAGAAAGTACTTTAACAACATATTGTTTCCTTATGATGTATTTTTTATCTTAGTTCAATGTTAACTGTGTACATACATAAATAAAATTACACCTGTTTTAGGGGTAGGTACAATTTTAGGTAGTATCAAAGACCATGACGGTCACATTTGACTGTGGTTTGAGGGTTAGATTGAAGGAAGAGGGTATTAGAGGATTCAGAGGGTAAGATAAAATATTGGCTTGTAGTAACAAAGGGTCAGCACATTGCCCACATAAATGCCTATTTCCCTCAAGTACCTTAACTGACTCTTACAGTATGCCCGAGATGAAAAGCAGCTGTTACATTCTATGTTTTTTGTTTTCTCCCAGTCCAGCATTAACTGTATTCTTTAGTTGGAACATAAACCTATGTTCTGCAGCACATAAACTGCATGATATGCTAAAAGTACCTTGATCTTGTGCTGTAGAATTTAACTTTAAAATATCAAATTAATACTTCCAGGTTCTTCTCACAAACAAAAGTAATGGCAAGTCCCTTTCTGGAAACCTCAAATAAAGTTAAGTCGGTACTTCACACTTCATGTGATGCTAGTATACACATAAACAGCTTTATCAGGGAAGAGGAGACCATAATAACTAGGGAAGGTAAGTTATGACTTTCATAATGGATTCAGTAGACAGAAGGTGATCATAGCTTCAAGTATTCTGTAATCATATTTATATTTTATTGTGTCATTATTTGTATATAATGCATATAAACAAGGTAATTTACACAATTCATCATGTTAAGGCGCGTCGCTCACTGGTAAGTCGAGGCACAGTCGAGGCGTGGTGTGTATGTTAGAGTCGAGGCGCGCACGGCTATGCTTTCTTCACACATTACAGTGTAAACACGTCTACGCACGAAACAAAATAACAAAATGGCGGTGGAGTCGCGGCGCGGTCGCGCACTGCACCCGGGCTACCGCGACGCCGCCGCGACCGTGCCTCGACTCCACGTCGCCTGTGACGCGACTCTAGTGTGTGGGCGCACTGCCATTTGAACCTGAAGGAAACGTAGAAGCGGCGCGCCGCTTGTGCGCCCGTGCCTCGACGCCGCCTCGACTTCAGCTCGTGTGGGCGACGCGCCTAACAAACCAATACATCCCAACAGATGACAGATCCTGACAGTAATACATTTTTATAATGATAAAACCTTCTGTCTCTGTTATTCTTTGTGTATTTATTTCAGCTTTTTTTTTTTTTTTTGTATTTTTTTTTTTTTGCTTTTACTGGTATATTTCATATTTTAATTACTATGTGTGGTACTGGAAAATTACCATTATAAAAAACAAATATTGTGTAAAATAAGCCCTTTTTTTTAAGATCAACCTGCCATACTTTACATATACCATCAATAATTTAGTTTCAGCACAAACAGTTTTAACGTTGCCGCCTGAATTGCCACCAGAAATTGAAAAGATCCTACAACCATTCTTCACATTTACCCAGGTGATATACACTAGCATAAGAATAAACTACCTACCTAGTTCTGTATCAAATGAAATTTGATTTTAGTACAAAAGTTATGACTGCAAACTAAGTCCACTGTTTTTCAGCTAGTCTGTAGCTTAAGCAAATCGGTGACTGAGTTTCTTCCTTTAAATTGAGACAGATAAAGATAATTGTTTTTGTGGAACCCTGGCTGCAATATCTCTCTCTACCTCTCGTAAAAGCTGCATGCTCCAAGTATGACAGAGCTTATAATCAGGCAAGCCATCTGCCTGTTTGCTGCTCTTTGTATTTCTCTGAAGCATCAACTGTCATCATCAATGGTCTTAACCAAATAATTTCATTTATTTTTTTCAGTTTTATCAATGCTCAAAATATTCAGTTTTTCTGAAACCTCCTTATTTACCTTTTCTGTTTGGATGTGTGTCTTACATTTCATTATTCACCAGTAACTTAAATTAACCAATGAAATTTAATTATACACATGTGGTATCAAAATTTTATAATAATAAACTTACTTCCCCATTTCCAGGATCAAGACATATCAGGTGAATATGAAATCACAGCAAATGGTTCCTTGCGACGTAAATTGTTCTTTGAAGGGCACAGTGATATGGAGCATGATGACTCTGAACAGACTGATGATGAAGTCCACATGGAGCCCCGACCAACTTCCAGCTTTGAAACCCACACACCTGTGATATTTAGCCCAGATCTGGTGAGTGGATCATTAGATTTATTTTTTTCAATCTTTTTAACCGACTTCGAAAAAGGAGGGGGTTATCAATTCGTACCATATTTTTTTTATTTTTTATGTTTGTACACAAATTACTCTGGCATTCGAGAACCAATTTTTGTGTTTCCTGAATTGGTGTATAGAGAGAGCTCCCAAGTTGGTCCCATAATTATTTTATAAACATCGCTTTATTACTTTTTGAATAATCTCTAAAAATGAAAATATTTTCATTGTATTCCTGAGTAAGTGCGTCAGATTATAGAATCGCAGAGTTCCACCGACAGGTTTTTCTTTGCAAGAGTGTCAAATGTTAAGGATTATCGTATAAACATCTGCATATTTTCTAATCTTCGAAGACGAGCATTTGACATTCAATGACAAATCGATAAAAGAAAAAAAGAATGAGTGAAGAGAGGTCTCTTTAAAAAGTTTACAATCGTGAAGGATTTAGTAAGTTGCGTTTGAAGTCAGTTTTTTAATAGAAAGATTATTTATAGGTCAGGATAGGCTATGTGTTATCCATTGCTCACATGATATACAGTAATGGTTGAAGATGGTGACCATACCTTGTCAGAAATGAGAACCAGATTTTAGTGACGCCTCCAGGCTAATCCAAAAGTGCTTCTTACTTCTTACCTTCAGGCTAGTTAGCGATCAAGCCCAAGTCTAATTTGAAAATTAAAAAAAAAACACTTATTAGTTTGAGTCTAATCTTGTCTGTGACTATGGATACTGCCAAGTGTTATAGATTAGGTTTAAAAAATATATAAATAATAAAAGTGATAAGTTTACCATACTTAATAAACTGATATCATGTTCAAAGTATGTGTACTATTAAGTACTTAGTTATTTTAAGTTATATTGGTTCTCTTAAAACTAGCAATCATGAAACACCTTAACTAAAATTTAATAAAAAATATCTGAGGGAACATCTCAAATGTTCTCTAACTCGTATATATTACTTTTGATATTGTTTAAAGAAATAGAATAATCATGCTTTGCCTATGCCATTAAATTCTGTATTTACCACAAGAGTGTTGCATTGGTATTTTGGTTTTTACTCCTATTAAAATATTAGGCATTTACTTGTTTACATATGACTTTATCTCCGGGCGTTATGTTACCTATTGCAGTTGGGTTTCTTGTTTTTCTTATCTACAGTTCCTTGAAAATATGAAGATATTGTATTGTTTGAATAATTTAATATTTTCAGAGTCAAGACCTTGTAGCCAAAGGCATGAAACGAACATTCGGGACTCCTATAAAAGTGCCTCCTACAGCCAACAAGCCTTGTTATCGGAATAAGATACTAGATGTGGTAGACTTTGGGGAGGCATGTCCTTTCAGCCCAATTGAGTTTACTACGCCGAAGAGGACAGAGCAAGGGCCAGGGACGTCATCTTCACTGGCTTCAGTGTCTATCTCACCAGTCACTAAAGCCACTTCTAGTGATGAAGAGGTAGGTTATTTTTTTTAAGTACACAATTATTTACATACCGCGGGTTTCCCTGGTGGTAAGTGTTTTTCCAGGTAGTTGTAAGTGTTGGTAATGTTTACTTGGATAAATATCTAGTAATTCGATGTTTATTGACCGAGCGAGCGAAGCGTCTCTGCATCAACTGGCCAAATTTTCTTTCGTCTGTCAGTTTGTTTGTATGTTCGTACTCGCGTACAGGGCGTAATTTTCAACCAATTTTGATGAAACTTGGTATATAGTTTCTATGAATTATTTTAAAAAAATTGTTTTCGGCGATTTTTGATAAGAGGGGTGGTTTTTTATAAAAATATAGGTACATTGTTTTTTAAGTTAGGGAATCTAAACATATCCTATTTTTGTATTAATTGTGTATTCAAATTAAATTGATCTTTCAAGGTGCTTAAACTTATGGAAACATGTTTTTTAACGTGAATTAATGTCTGTAAAATCACTTTAAATTGCGAAATCGGCCAAAATTTTACATACGGCCTCCTAAGCCAAATTTATGTAGGTAGGTATTATGTACAAATGATCCAAGGTGAGCTACAAATAAGCTCTCTCGCGAGGTCTACTGTTCGGAGAACTACTAGTGCTAGTCAGGTATCAAATTTATTTAGCTGTTGCGACAACTAGTGAAAATAACAATTCTTGCAATCTAAAATGAAGATAATAATATTTATGAGTATACAAAATAATGGATAAATTTTTATCGTGTTATTATAGAACTTCCAACCCGTTCAGGCCAAATACCTATTGGCACTATGCGCGTGAGTGAGATAATCCAGCCATTTTCAATAAAGAATTTGTCTATAAACCTCTACGTACCCATACAATCCCTTTTTAGTACCACTCTCATTGTGCGCATATGTAAAAATGTGGAATGCTCTTTCTATATGCAATGCATTAATCTTCCTCTATATATTATAATTATTGGTGTTTTTAAATCGCGATCGAATCGGTTTCGTTCTAGCAAGAGAACGCAATCAGGCGGATTGGAGGCCAAGTGTAATCCTATCGAAGAATAAAAATAAAACATGTTTATTTTACATATGATTACATAGCACTAATATTTATAGACAAGGCCAAACAATAAAAAAGATATGTAATATTTTAGAAAAACAACTTCACATCACCCGAGTCAGAAGCAATGGCGACATGCTTGAACTGCGTCGGTACGGAATCTGAGGACGAGAAGAAAGGGCCGTGTTTCTGTAAGATCACGCCGAATAAGATTGCCCTCAAGCGCAGCAAGTCTTTGAAGGAGTCTCCGCCAAGAAGCAGGAAAGGTTCCATATCTGAGAAACGCAGTTTGAGCATGTCTAGCCTGCATAGGAGTCGTTCTGTACAGAAATTAGATTTTACCATGGATATGAGCGTCGATGGATCAGTACTTGATAATTCTCAAGGTATTGTATTGGTTGTTTTGTTTTGCTTACTAAGTATGTAATATATTACTTCTGCTATTACTGTGATAAGTCACATAGCCTCGAGAGACGTACTATTTTCTTACGAATCGTTTGGCTCCTGTACCACAGACCACAGTTATAAACTACTTACAACTAGTTTAGGAGCCTTTGGGTTCGCTATATTAAATGTGCTGTCACTTTTCCTTTCTGTGCCCTAAATAAATTATATTTATTTAGGACACAGTAGATATGACTTAAAAATGCTTAGCTACTTAAGCATATATGTGAAAAACTGTAACTACTCTTAATTAAATCATTATCAGTCTAGTATTATCATTTTATTGTATGTTTTTTTTTGTCTAAGAAATATCATCTTTATTTTTTGTATATGATATATACTTGTGCATACTTGTTTCAGCAGATTTGGAATATAACTCTGCCCAAGTCAAAGAACCGACTTGGTCCATTGTAGAAGAGCCGAATGCCAATCATCTAGTCACAATTGATTCTGTTAAATCACAGACCATTCAACCATCAACTATATTACCAAACATGACGTTGCTGGATGAAACACCTATCAAAGGAAAGACCAGAGAAAGCGTGCGATCTCATGAAATTAGCAAAATTCGCGTGGCCATGCCTCTAAGCCCGCTCGAAATGTCTCTAGACAGCAGCTTGGATAACGATCCACTAAGTTTAGAAGACAAAAAGATAGACTTTAACACGGTTGATCTCAAGTTCTTGACTCAAAACGTATCTCAATTCGACTACACCGCCAGTAACGTTACCAAAGTAGGCGAGGATGTTACTACTAGCTTTAAGAAAGTCGACAGTGGCTTCAACGAGCACACTTTCTACGCCAACGCGTCTAGTTATTACGAAAGTGCCATAAAACCTTCAGAGCTTACTGTTACTAATATTTCTAAAAATACGTGTAATAAGACAGCCTTGAAAGAAATATCCAATGTGCATTGGATGCGGACTGACAGCGGATTCAAAGATGAAACTTCCTGTGATAGTGTCTTCTACAACACAAACGATGCTAAAAAGTTCACTAGCTACCATTTCTCCGAAGCTAAACTTGATAATAAAGAAAATGCGGAAGACTTTGATAAGTTTCTCGTTCAGTCCAACAAAAATGATGCCATGTCTATGTCTGATATTTTTAGTGAAGATATGGCGTTCAATTGTAATTTTTCTTCGACCCCTTCGAAGAACAAACCCCGTAAATTTAATTCTTAGCTACGTTTTCATTGTGAGGATTTTTTGTTAGTGAATAATTATGAATTTTATATGCATTTATTATGATAGGTAGTCAAATATACTAGATGACTTTTTGATGTGACGTGTACGCGACTGTGTGTTTAATGTTTTTGCATGATGTTAAATATTTTAACTTTAGAGTATGTTATTTACAAGATTTTACCTGTTTGATTATAGATGAAGTTAATTCGGCTTGGGGTTGACATTGGGAAAATTTCTTATTTCTATAATTTAAAAACCTGATTATTTTGCTTACCTTCACCTTAACAATTATACAAGAACATCGTTGCGCTTCGCAGGGATGCGCTTATCCGTGCACAGCGACAAAATATTCTTGTCAGGATATAAATAGAGTTAGTGACTTTTCAGTATCACCTGATTTCTGTTTTTGATTTGCGCACAATCTGTAGAAAGGTTGGAAAAATCGACCTGCTGAAAAGGACTCCAAATTACATAGTATATAATAATCCTGAGTACGTGTATACGCAAGCAATATACTCAGTCTCGCGTTTAAGAAACACGCGTATCCATTTACCGTCTTATAAACGCATGTTTGTTATTAACTGAATAGGGACTTGTCACTTTCTATAAAACGGGAACTGTCACGCGGAAAAACGGAACAAAACACTATTTAACTAAAATGCGCTTATTCAGCGCATATAAGTAAGACGGTTAAAGCGCAGTATGGTTAGTTTTCCTGAATGATAGCTTATTTGAATATCAGCCTACATTTCTTGTATAATCCTATTGTAAAATTCAAATCTGTTCGTTTAAAGATGATTGTTAGTACGTATTTACAGTTAATAGTAAGTACATACCTATACGTAAATTAACTTTTCAAGTTATTTCTGGGTTCTAACTGTGAGTTCCAATTACCGTGTAAAGTTTATTCTCATTCGCTCATTCTACTCGTGGAAGAGGGAGACAAAAGCCGTAGCGAGCCAACTTTGACTTTCATTTTCTGTTGTCTCGCTCTTTATCTGTTAGCTCGCTTTGCACTAGCAAAGCTTAAGTGAGACAGCTTTAATAACCAATTAGGCTTTGTCTTAGTTATATTACACATAAAAGAGATAACAAAGCGGTTGCCAAAATGGCTTGTTTTTCACAAAGCGAAACCGAATCAACTTTGACTTTGCGCCGCCTTGGTTTTTGTCTCACACATGAAACATCTAGATTCCAACTTTGTACCGGAATTAGATTTTTTATAGAATTGGTCAAACTTACATGTGAATTATCAAATTAGATGTTGCGTTCTTTAATTGTTTTAGGTTTTTGTTATAGGTAAGCATAACAATAAGTTTAATAAGAATTTAAAGACTGAAATAAAAAAAATAAAAAGTGTTTATTTCTCATAACTGTAGGTAATCATTGCATTATTAAGAGTGACGTTATTAATTATGTGATACCTTATAGTTCCACCGATGCAGATCCATTTGTCTTATGACCTCTTTAATCAATTGGGAGCTGCGTACATCCATCATACGGTGTCTATTTACGACAATATGAATTACTATTAATTAATTTCAAGAGCCTGCTTCCCGCTACATGCTATTTCACTCGCATGTTATAATTATTTACATTTTTGACCGACTGCGCTTGGAGGGCTATTTGTGTATTGTACATTTATGACTACATACATCATGTAGTATTCATACATTGATTTTGATGTAATTTCATCGCTAGCCTCGGGATTTGGTATCTCATATAACTTTCTTTTACGATACATTTCACAGTAGTCGTGTATTTCGTTTTTCTTTTAGTTAAGTACGTTTTATTTTATTTTACTAAGAGGATAAAAATAATGAAAATATAAAGCTTTTTATTGTTAAAAGCTACATAATATTATGGACCGTTGAGGAACTTATAGTTATTTTCAAAATTCAGTTTGCAAGTGTCTTCAACAATTTTGATATTTGTACCTACTATGTAAAGACTGACTTACACACTACAGTGTCCCTTAATATCGCACGAGAATCTCACGGTGAGATATGTTCAAATGCCTACCTTGTATATCATTAAAATTATCTTAATATACGATGGAATTATGAAATTCTTCTTAAATATTATCTGCAATAAATTACGACATTAGTAGTTATTTGTAGATCTCGGGAAGTAGCCTCTTAAATTGACTTCGAGTGCTGTATAATACGGCTTACATGAAAGCTGCGGTCATTAATTTGTTAATTAACGTTATTTATTTGGTTAGAGAATATTATCGGAGTTACAAAGTCCAAGCTTTGTTTACTTGCAAAGTTTTTATCTGGATTTTCTTTACATTGAAGTTAACCTTTTAAAACGCTTCTACATTTCTTAAGTTGATGAATTTATGACGCTAGTATGAATAAAATGAATTATAAAATTACCTGTTTAGATTTTTTTGCTTTCCCACGCGTGCTTAAGGCGCATAGTGGGATGGCGCAGCTCTCTCGCTCCCACTCGTCACCCTTTTCTAGTTATCCAGATAATTACTTATAAACTTGTTGAATTTACTTTTCATAGATTTGCCAACGTCAAATGAAACAGAATAATTACATTGAGATCAGTTTTTTTTTCATAATCATTGTGGACATGTAATTTGAATTTGAATAATTTTATAATTATCTGAAGAACAAATATTGTATGCGAGCGAGAGAGCTGCGCAGCCAGACTGCGCCTCTGGGCCTAAGAGGTTTGTGCTACGAATCAAGTACCTATCTGATATATAATCTATGATGGGCAGGGGTGCTATGTTTTGCACTTTTTAGATAAAAAAAAAAATTAAGTTTAAATAAAATTTGTAAAAGCAATATACAAATCTAGCCATTCCAATCACGCATAAAAAATCATAGGATCCGGATTTCGTACAGGATACCTATATCTATTATATTATATCGGTTATATCTATAGAAACCGATTTCCGTCTTATCGTATCTCATGGACAAATGCTTACTCCACAATCATCTTAATAATCAGCATACAAAGTCAAACATCAATTCCACGTTTCATAATATCTCAATATAAGTGTAATTAGAAAAATAATAGTATTACTAGTCCGCATCACACACACAAGCACACGGACGCCCACAAGTACTGTATAATTAATATAATGGATGAGACTGTTCGTGCGTCAATCATTTTTTTTTAACAAATAACATTTATTGATAACGCGTAACCCCTGTTATCATCATCCCGGAACGTCTGCGAACTGTGAGAGACTGTTAGGTAACTTGGCTGGTCGCCGGAGGTTGTGCGGTGCATTCCCAGTTATCTATATAAGGGACGGACTACGCGTAAACATTTCATTTTACTATAAACTGTCAACAGGACAATTGCAAGTGTAGCGTTTAATAATAATTTTAATTTGGAACTCGTGAGTTTGTGACGTCGACGCACGCGGTTTACCGGCTTTTTTTTTAAGTTTCGAAGGCAATTTTTGAAAATGTATAACAAGACGAGTGCAACTTTGATGCTTCAAACTATTATGGTTTTGATGGACAAGCAGAACTCTACGACGAGTTTTCCTGGTGGATATAGCGGTTAGTGTCTTATATTTATGTACTTAGCTTTTGATAGTTAATGTATGTAATATGTATATATACGCTTTACCTTTATTCTAGTTTGGATTAAGTAGGTACAGAATGTGTAGGTATGTGCAAATATGACCGTGTATTTTAAAAGTTATGTAGGTAACCAATGGGTATGTCATTCGTAAAAATATTAAAACTAGCTATTAAAAAAAAGCTTACTTTAGTACTTTCCCGGATACGTTTACCTCTAAAATTCTTACTAAGCACATATTCAGATATTTATAATACTCGAGAACCTAATATTTCTTGATATTATTTGTAAGGAGAGCGTTCCGCCTTAAGAATGAACCTTTGGCTATGAATTAAGGATAACAGAAAATTTTGTTACCTGAATGCAAGCCTACGCCACACTTCCATTTAGGAAACAAAATTTTCTTAAATTGACATTAATTATGTAATTATATAAATATAATAAATAAATATTTGTGGACATTTAACACAACACCATCTAGCCCAAACTAAGCAAAGCGTGTATTAAGGAGCTAGATGGCTGATCTGATAGAATACATATATACTTTTTTAATATACCTACTTAACACTTCAAAAATATTGAATAACTATGAAACACTAATAAATGATGCCTATAATTTATTTCTCACATATTATGTTTAGGTATTTACCTATTTATCAAAAAGCAGACCCAGCAAAATTTCGTATTACATTTCATTAGCTATTTTTGCTATATGTTTATCATTTTAAATCGTGCCTTATGTCCTTGTATTTAAGTCCGATATTGGTTTTCAGATGACGTGGAATTGGAGAGGTGTTATAGGCAGTATGGCTGCTTCTCTATAGCTTACCCGTGGACAGAACATCGGCCTGACAACTATTTCCCCATGCCACCTGAAGCGTTGGGAGTGCAGTAAGTATTTATTTGTTATATAATTTTCTTTATAAAATGGGTTTGACATACAGACAGAGACGGATATGGCGAGTTTTTAAGTATTCCTCGTAGTTACTACAGAACCCTAAAATTACTGTAATTCAGCAGAGACAATCAAAAATACCAATCTCTATATATATATAAAAATCAATTGCTGTTCGTTTGTCTCGCTAAAACTCGAGAACGGCTGGGCCGATTTAGCTGATTTTGCTTTTGAAATGTTTGTCTTAGTCCAGGGAAGGTTTAAACGTTGAGAAAATATCGGGTCCACTCATTGATAGGTGATACGAAGTACGCCGGGTCATCTAGTATTTGATCAAATTATCTTAAGACATAACATTATTTTTGATTTAATTATCTCTAATAGTCCCAAAATCCCCACTGGAGTTAATTAATTTAGTTGTTAGTGTTTCCGAAAAATACCCTTTTTCTCGCCAATGGGTTGTTCCCCCCCCCCCCCCCCCCCCCCCTGGGTAACAAAAAAAAGGGAATTGACAACCTCAAACAGGGCGGCAGGAAAACGCCGCCGCGCGCATGTTGCGGGAAGCGCATGAGCGCACCAATCGCTTTATTTTTTTTTAATTAATGGAAGTGGTAAATGTCCAACAGTGGACTTCTTGTGCCCGAGATGATACTATTTATTCCCGAAATCAGCAACGGGTACGGGAACAGCGAGCATAGACGTGTGGCAAAACTTTCGAAGCTTTTCTATGTTTAATAAAAATGTTAGCACTTTTAGTTCGTCACGTGATATTTCGTTAGCTCATTTCAATCTATCATTCTCATCATTCATTCATCAATTCATTCTAATCATTTTCTTTTCTATTCTGCTGACGTTCACAAACTTAGAAAGCAACTTGTCTATTTTTTTTTAATGTAATGTAAAAAATATATATATTAAAGTTAAGTATATTTTTATGTTTATTTAGTTGAGTTTGTATATTGTTTTGTTGTAGTAAATTCTGGTTCTATTTAACTACTGTTAAGTATAGCCTGGAATGATATATTATGTCTAGCTAGGAGTAGTTTTTAGTTTTTTTATGACAAATAAAATAAAATTATTTCCCTTTTATGTAAAAATAGGTTTGCGCTTGACCGCCAACTCACCTGATGTTAAGCGACGTTGCGGTCTACGATGGAGTGCGATTACCTAGAAGAAACCAGTTCACTCGCGATTTAAAGACACCCAGATTATATCTATCGTTAAAGACCTAGTCAGGAAGCGTATTCCACAATCTAGCAACTCCATGGGAGACTGCTTATCTTGTATTAGCTTAAAACATAAAATAATACTACGTAGTATTAGAACGGACGTGCGTAGGTATACCAGCTACGAGATGGACAGATGAACTTATACAAATGGCGGGAAGACGCTGGATGCAAGTCCATGGCGAGATATGTCCGGTGGACTTGTGGTTGAGATGATGATGATGATGATGTAGATATATATCCATACTATGCATTTAGGTGCATGGCCTCTGACTCATGAACAGTACACGCACTCAGCATTATACTTCATCTAAATGTTTTCGATAAAAATCTGGGTCGCCTAGTCAACATTTATAAATAGCTACATTACACACTACACAATATTTTTACCCGACGCACTAGGAAGGAGTAATTTGTAACACTTATTTCTGTATTACCTCCTGTACCCAAGGACTTGACCGATTTTCATGTTCGAGCTGTCATTAGATTTGTTATATAGTCGACTACATTTTCTTGATCGGTATGTATTTATGTTTATTTCATTTTAATGTACCTACGAAGTGTCATTAGATTCGTCTATACTTCCAGAGTATCAAAAGATTGTTTTAATAAAAGAAAATACTTAAATAAAAACTCTTTATCGTTATCTTAAACAAATAAGATATTTTACAAGAATGATTCTAAAGAATGCTCACTGATCAGCGGCTCTACGCATACTTTAGAGTAAAAACAATATTATGTCAACAGTTGCGCGGAAAGTCTGAATTATTCAGGCCAGACATTTTGTATAGGTTGTTATAATATATTACATGTGTATATGTTATATAACAAACACGACTTGTGACTTTATCTAATATTATAAAAGCGCAAGTAGAGTTCCCGTCACGTAAAAAGAACGCTGGTTTGTTCGCGCTTACGAACAAATCAGCGTTCTTTTTACGTGACGGGAACTCTAACCCTGTCTATCTGTCATCTCTATGTTGACGGTCAAACGGCTGAACAGATCTATGTTACAGATTTAGGTAGCTAAGTACCTGTAGTCAGACATTAACATTTTATCATAATTGTCGTCAAGAATAAATATCACTAACTAGATAATAATATAAGTATAAGTATAAGTATAGAAAACTCAAAAACCCCCGTAAAAAAATGGCTGGACCGATTTTGATGAAACGTAAGAACTATGATAAGAACACTCGACAAAATCATTCCATCGGTCCATCCGTTTGAGAACTACAATGCCACAGACATACACACATATTTACAGATACACACGTCAAATTTATAAGACTTTGGTCGGGGGTTATTGAACGAGCGAGCGAAGCGTCTGCATCAACTGGGCAAATTTTCTTTCTTCTGTCAGTTGGTGAGTTTGTTTGTATGTTCGTACTCGCGTACAGGGCGTAATTTTGAATAAATTTTGATGAAACTTGGCGTATAGGTTCTATGGTTTTTTTTTTGTCGTCGGCGATTTTTGATAGGAGGGGTGGTTCCCATAAAAAGGGGGAAGTTTATTGCGGCGCTAATTACCAATCGATTTTAATTATATTTGGTAGGTAGATAAAGCACACAAATTATTACAACTTGTGGTAAAAATGAACAGAATTGGTCAAGTGGTTGTCGAGATATGACAACCAATTTGAGATTGCGTGTAACAGTGAGGAAGCGTAGATGTGCTTGATGCATTTGCAGCGCTGAATAATGTTCTTTATTTTACGTTTTCTCCATTTATAAAACTATTATTTGTTTTTATAAGAATATATGGTAATATGGCGAGGTAAGAATTTGCAAATAAGCTCTTTCGCGAGGTATACTGTTCGTAGAACTACTAGTAAATAATACTCTACTCAGTATGAAAACCTTTACTGTGGCAAAACCCCAGAATTTGCTGATCTTATGCCATACGTTTTTCATGAGTCGACAAGTGTTTTTTTTTCGATCAATTTGAGGATTGGTCCTATAGTAAAAGTTATTAATTAACCATTTTGGTCATTCTAAAACCCTTTTAACCCCTTTTTTAGGGTTCCATAGTAAATATGGAACCTTTATAGTCTGTTCGTCCACGGCTTTCCTCAATCATGACTGTTGGTACTAGAAAACTGTAATATAATACAAAACAGTGGTTCAATTAAATCTTGAAAAAAAAAATGTTTTAGGTTACCTCCTCTTTAAGTAAAGTGGGATGTTTCTTTTTTAAGACGCTTTTATTAGGTCGACCTGTATGTAATGAAATCTAAGGTAAATAGTTTAACCATCTTCCAAGGATCGTAGCGTCATGAAAATTGGCAGCTGTATGTATTTCTGATGACAATACAATAATATGGTGCTGTCGAACTGATCTGATGATGGAGCCGGAAGATATAAACTAGAACTTCATGATGGAACATCGTATCATAGCTGTGTTTGGATTTGTTAGAAAAGTCTTGTAATTAATTTGTAGCGTGTTTTTAGTTTTTTAAACTGTAATTTATTTGTATATAACCCCCGGAATGGGCCACCAAAAGTAGTTAGTACCATTGTTTTAAAAATAACTATTTCGATAAAAGTTGGGACTAAATTGTCGAGATAACGACCATAAATAGGGCTCTTATCAGCTGTACTGGGGGCGTGTCGAAATCAATACTATATATATTGATCGATGTATAGGTACTGAGAAATATGTTATCGATTCGCACTCGTAATAAAAATATAATAACTTGTTTACTAGTTGAGAGTTCAATTAGTAGGTGACGTTATCTGGTAATATTTATTTAATTGCATACGTAAACCAAACATGTTATATCTAAAAAACGCGACTGCAAAATATTAACTGCAGCTTTACTATAATACTATGTCTGTTTTTCTGTTGTCCCCCACTTCTATAAATCGCAATTCATTGCTGCTTCATCCTGGCACGGAATGCGAAGATCGTCACGCCAGCGTTTCTTTGGCAGTGTGATTTTTTCTCGTAAATTCACTTAATTTTTATAGTAGTGCTATTTTTGAAATCATCTTAGGCATAAGAAGTTCGCTGTTGGATATTCACACACTTGTACACTTGACGATGCGAGTGCACAGCATAGGACGACCACAACGATAGGCGTGGGTAACCTATTGATAATCCGAATTCATAAATACCAAATATAATTTCTCCGAAACCGAAATGTTTTTTAAGACACTTTTTAAATCTTGAAAGGCTATTTGACAACTCGTCTGATAACCAAATCTTTGTACTATGAAAGTTTACTGAAAAGAAACCTAACGAACTTAACCTAATAATTGCTAATCTGATATCCGAACCTTTGTAAATAAGAAGGTATCTGGATATAATACAGAAACCTAACGAACCTAACCTTATAATTGTTCGGGCAAATGAAACCGTTGGGTAACAAACTTATGGAATCAGAAACTCGCGTCAAGGAAAACATCTGGAATCAGGCAGTTCTATGAAACGGATTCGGGCAAGTAAGATTCAAACAAATACATTTCGGATTAATTATAAGATACATATGTTACCATGGGCGTGCTCGCTACTCGATAAATTTTCAGCCCCATCGGCCAATCGGCCATCAGTTCTGCGTGCTATGTGTACTGCCTACTACCAATTCAATTTGCTATTCATTATTTTTTGTAGTGCCTTGATTGTTTGCTACGGTGATGTGGTCGCGTAACGACAAAGCCCTTAAAAACCCGCTATGTTATGTTGGCGACTTTCGTAGGCCTGTGTATTCCTGCATTTCTGATAAATATTAGATTTAATTGAAAACAAATAATGGAACGCATAAAAAACAAAGGTGTTGCACACCCAAAAAGTGACACGTATATACGTTATATACGTTACCTTTGGGTAGGCAGCCGGATTAAACATGAAACACTTTTGTTACCTACCCAAATACAGTTTCTCAATGTAATCACGTTATCTCCCGTAGACAGCAAAAAGCATATATAGGCTGGCAACAATGTCGTGGTCCAGAACATTCGTCTGATATCCTCAAACGTGTAAACAACGTCTGGTATCTATCTACGAGGTCCTAATTACAAGATCCGCTTCATATCACGACAACAATACAATAAACCAGCAGTATGCAAACTTTGCAAAAACATGTTTTTTTTTGCCTGTGCCCCCTTGGCCGGGCAAGTCATAATAACATTCGACAAGCGATACTCTGAACTTGACGATGATAAAGCGGGTTTTTAGATTAGACATTTTTAATGCCACAAAAAATTAGATAAGATTCCCTATTACAGTGTATACTTACCTATAATGCGACTTGTATCTAACTTTAGATAGATTGATAATAATAATAATAAATAAATATTTGTGGACATAGCCAAACTAGCCCAAACTAAGCGAAGCTTGTACTATGGAACTAGATGGCTGATAGAATACATATATACTTTTTTTTTGTAAATATATACATATGATACATAGAAACATCCAGACACAGAACAAACATCCGTGCTCAT
Source organism: Lycia hirtaria (assembly GCA_947563715.1). Classification (NCBI taxonomy): domain Eukaryota; kingdom Metazoa; phylum Arthropoda; class Insecta; order Lepidoptera; family Geometridae; genus Lycia; species Lycia hirtaria. Next base: position 36,346,948 of record OX387382.1, on the reverse strand, counting down.
CACACAAATGTTTGTCCTGGTGGGGATCGAACCCACGACCTACGGCACAGCAGGCAGACATACTACCAACTGAGCCACAAGGCTAGTCTTATGATGATAAAGATGAATGAGAGAGTGGCGTGGAAGAGCTGTCTTTTTATTTTTAATAGTACCTAACTGATTTTTCCAATTATGTTTTAAAAACCAAACGACTGAACCGATTATGATGAAATTGGGACCAATGTCGTTTATAAATGACGAAGTTATGAGGAAACAAACAGAAAAAATATACTACCGTATTAATAACCTCCTCCTTTTTTTAACTCAACTCTGTTAAAAAAGAGAATCACATTATCCGGCTGATGAATCTTTTTTCCTGATTGGAAGCAATAATGGCTTGGATTTATGTTTTACTTTTTTTTCAATTACGTTATGACTTCTAACTTAATAATGTAGTTAAAAAACAGAACACCGATTTCAAAATGCGCAATTTTGTTTTAAAAACTAAGCTACTGATTTCTAACCGATTTTGATGAAATCTAAACAACCAATCTGAAAGTAGATCTATCCATTCAAACAAAAAAGGATTTCTTCAAAGCGGTTTATAAATGATTTAGTTATTCGGTAACAAATATTAAAAACATAAAAAAAAAATATAGACGTGTTGGAAACCACCTTCTTTTTGAAGTATTAAAAAAAATAAAAGAATCTCATTTATTACTTTAAAACACTAAATTCATAAAATCGCAAGGTTTTCAGCAAACGTAGACATTGCGCTGTAGTAAACGCCCTTACTGCTAACACTGCAAACTGTTCGTTAAGTTTGCAGATAAGAAGAGGGGCTCGTCCGTGACATCAATCAATCAAACCAGAGACTAAACAAACACGCAAGTTGCAGTGTGACGTATACGCGATAGAGCATTGTTCGTTGCATCGGTCTCTTATCACGTTCATGGACTTTAGACTGGATGTATGTAGAACCATCTAGACTACAGTTACTAGAGGTGCTTGCTTCTGCGTCGCGCAACATTGAGGAATGCAACCGCACGACTTGCCGTAGGTAGGAAGTGCGCATTCTTATATCTTACTAGACTTTTTTAACCTCTACTCTCTCACTCCTGGGCAAAGGTCTACCCCACTTCCCTCCATAAATCCTCCCAAAATGCGTCAAAAACGTCACTTCAAACGTTTTGTAGACTTCCAGGGCCTGTTTATCCATTTTGAAGTTTATTAAAGTATTTTAAAGGGTTAAATCTAATTAACCATAATGCAATGTTTACTCCGTTTTACGTCGATATTTACATCGACCCGCCAACACTGACCGGACGTCAAAATTTGTATCGGTTGTTTGTATGACCTAAGATTTGAAATAATATAGCGATAGATATGTCAAAATCGCCTTATGATAATGTGTCAAAATTTGTTATGAACCAACATAAATCCTCTTTTTCATTTGCGATATTACTCACCCAAATATTTTAATTTTCCATTTTACTTTTACAAAAAGCATAGATAAACTTTTAGTATCTTAGGCCGGCTGGTGCCGTAATATTTGAAGAGACTCCTAGTATACCTATCTACGTATCCTGGGCACATATTTCGTATGACCATCGTTTGCGTTACTTCAACTAGACGTGGATGCGTTGACAATGAAAATTACACTACGTTTAAAAATCTAAAGTCTAATTTTAATTGATACTCACCCACGTTAATTTCACGTAACGCAACCGATGGTCATACGGAATCAAGGCCCTGTAGTACTACTAATAAAAACACGTATTTTCCCATATAGTTAACAATGCCATTTCAACGTAATCTCTACACCTTTGACATTATACTTACCTACCTATTCAATAATAGGTACCTATTAATTGTTGAACAACGCAAAATATAGTCGTGACGTTATAATTTTGAATTAATCTTTCAGATATGCGACCTTTACCAGAAGAAACAGAAAAATACCAGTTCTACTCCAAGCGGATAACAAAGAGAAGATCCGTAATGCCAATCTGGATCCGAGTGGACCTTTCTACTTCATATCGCATGGATTCCTCGAGGGCGGTCACAAAGGTTGGGTATGTACTTTTTTGTAGCGACCATAGACTCTTTCCTTATTGACTTCCTTTTCCTTATCCCTATTATGTAATCCCTGTTGTTTTTGGTAGCTAATTATGATAGAATTAAAAATATTCCACCGAGTATGAGTTGATATTTAAATCTCAAAAAAAAAACCGGACAAAAGCGAGTCAGACTCGCTCACCGAGGGTTCCGTATAAAGTAGTAGATAAAAGGGGGAAATTATATATATTATATTTTTTTGTATTTTCCTTCATAAATCTAAAAATAAACATTGTAAAAATATTTAAAAACCTGTTTTAGCTTGTACTAATTAAGCTCTTTCATTATAATACCCCACATGATACGGTTACAGCACTTTAAAATTTGGACCCTCCTTCCTTGCTTAAAGACCCTATTTTTTATGATTAAATTAAAAATCCAGTTTTCGGATTTTTTCCTATATGTGTACTATAACACAATGCTTCTTGCCAAATTTCATAGTTCTATGTCAACGGAAAGTACTCCATAGATTTTGATTCCCTTGCGAATTTCAGCTTGATACCTCCACGCGTTCCTGAGAAAAAGGGTCTTGACAGACAGACGAACAACAAAGTGATCTTATAAGGGTTCTGTTTTTTCCTTTTGAGGTCTTCTACTTAATCGTAATCTTCATTGCTGAAGGTCGTGTCCGTCCTGAAATGCTCTGCCAGAGTCGATGACGAGCTGTTTCCACGCCACCCTGTCCTCGGCTTTCCTTAAGGCAGTGGCAATAGGAAGTCCCGTTAGAGATTTTATTTGATCTTTTGAGGTACGGAACCCTAAAAAGATCATAGTACCTAGTAGTAGACCTATTTCCTTTAATAGATATGTTATATGGTTGTTTGAGCAGCTACCGCCCTTAATTTGATAATCTTTCGCCATATGCGTATGTATGAGTATGCTTCCTGGCAGCACTATTTGAGCTATTTGAACATCAATTCCCATTACGCCTATATAAGCCTAAATTTACGATCTACACAAAGCTGCGCATAGACGCCATCTATAAAGATAAAAGCATTCCAGATTAATGAAGTAAGCAAGTAAATATAAAACTTTTCGTAGAAAGCTGCACTTATTTATCGAAGCTTCGATTGGTCGTCGTATTGACGCTTATCAAATAGGTTAAATATTTCACCCACTAAATATAGCCGTATATGTATATAGGGTCTATATACATATATCGATCACTCAGGAATGTACGCAGATTGTTTATCATAATTCCGCTTACATTTGACGAGCACACAAGTTTTTATTGTCATTTGGTATGTGTGTACACCGTTTGATTGAATTTGGAACTTTTGATATTCGTTCGTCATTTCAACAAAGATTTCGGGCGTATGTTTGTTTTTAGCAACAACAGTTCAATCCCTTTTTTAACAGACTTAAAAAAAGGAGGAGGTTCTCAATTCGACTGTTTTTTTGTTTGTTTTTTTTTTATGTTTGTTACCTCATAACTTCCGACTGAGTGAACCAATTTTGATGATATTTTTTTTATTTGAAAGCTGTGCTTCCCGCGTGGTCCCATTTCAATTTGGTCTGACAATGGCATCCATTAAAAGTCAGTTGCTTCAGTTTTTTTAAACTATAATTACCTATTTCAACTCAACTTTTCTAATATCCTCAGTAATTTTACATGTCTAAAAATGTGACGCTGCACACTTTGAGCCCCGTAATATATTCTCCAAAAAGTTGTAGAATCCAAATTGAATAATACAATTTGCAGCAATCAATCACGATATTTGCCGGCGTGGTTTGTAACGTTAGAAGTTCAAACATGCCTGACGCATGATCGAACACAGAGGTCGGACGGTGGAGTGGTTACGTTCACTTATTTTTGTACATACAGGGAACAAGGATGTGGAACAAGCGGATAACAATTTTCATTTTCAATTCGTTTCAATCAAATATGCTAATTATATCTGTGTGGGTATAGTAGTTGCGATATATTGATAAATACTTCATTGTTCATTGTAACACTTATCCACTCATAACAGTAATCATACATGTACCAACTTTTTAGGGTTCCGTACCTCAAAAGGAAAAAACGGAACCCTTATAGGATCACTTTTTTTTCCGTCTGTCCGTCTGTCTGCCGGCCGTCCGTCCGGGTGTCAAGACCTGTATCTCGGAAACGCGTGAAAGTATCGTGTTGAAATTATAACCATACTCTTGCTGCAGAAAGAAAAATCAAACTTCTCAGTTTTCGTAAAAAAAAACGTTACAGCCGAATATGTCGTAAAATACGCACATTTCGACACTCACAAGAGAATCAAAACCTATGGGGTACTCCACGTTGACGTAGAACTATGAAATTTGGCAAGAAGCATTGTGTATAGTACACGTAAACAGGACATTTTTAATTTAATCACAAAAAAATAGTGTCTTTATGCAAGGTCTTTATGACGGTCCAAATTTTAAAGTGAATTAATTGAACATGTGGGGTATCATATTAAAGAGGTTCATTAGCACATGCTAAAACAGGGTTTTAATTATTTTTATGATGTATATTTTTCGATTTATGAAGGAAAATATATATTTTCCCCCTTTTATCTACTAGTTTGTACGTAACCCTCGGTAGGCGAGTTTGACTCGCACTTGTCCGGTTTTATTTATAGATTAATTAGATGTACGTAACTACGTTTTACCAACAACTTGCTCTATGGTAACCGACGTGTCCAACTTGTCAAACGACGTGTCGATTTTGAAGATATATGGTTTTAGCCTTAAAAATTCCAAGATTGTTGTATCTATGTAGTATGTATAATGCTTACATACAGTAAAAATACTTATTGTTTATAAACTGAAGACTGATTGCAATTTAATTTGAGCTCTTAAAAAAAATATCATTAATAATAATTTGGTAACATTTAATGTATGTATACATAGGCTACTTTTTATACCTTTCTAGTAGGGAATATAACGTTTATTTCCAGAAGTACAATTGCCTATTCAATTGATTGTACTAGTGAGAATTTGTCTTCTCAAGAATATGAAGGAAAATTTATTTATGGGATATTGTGCAAAACTACGGTGCGCATGTTTAGCTAAATTTAAAATTAATATTTTTGTTTCTAGATTCAACAAATAGCAGATGGGCTTCTAAATCTGGAAGGGAACGCTGCGGCGACAGTGGTGGTCGTAGACTGGCGTTCAGGTTCGCAGCCGCCTTACGGTCAAGCTGTCGCCAATATAAGGCTTGTGGGAGTCATGACTGCGCATCTTATACACAACTTCTATGTAAGTTTATTACAAATTAGTGTAAACACTTTCAGGAAAACCAAAGTATGAAGATTTGCTAAGTAAAAAACAGTAGCCAATGTGGCTCGATTAAAGGTTCTGAAGAGGAGATCGCCTACCAGCAGACTTAGCGTGGGCAAGCCCCATACTGTGCACGATCTAGTCCACGCTATGGAGCTTGCCTATGCTGCGGTTACTATAATAAGGAAATCCTCAGAAATTTCATTTTGTCAAAAAAGAGGATAGATGAATTTGATGAATACGGCGGCACGTACCGACCATTGTGCACCCTTTTCTTTATTTATTTTAATTTGACCAAAATTATCTAAAAAAAAAAAACACGTTTGCTTCGCTCGCGATTGTTCTTGACAATGTATTGTTAAAATATCCATAATAATCCTGCCCGAGCGCACTAACATAATCAGAAACTACCAAACTACTTCCAAAACTATCTTTTTTCTCATGGGGAAGGAGCGGTAAAATCTCACTAAGTACTGAAACCTGGCGCTGTCAGTTATTTAACTTTTATCGCTGAAAGCTTGCACTTGACTGCTAATACGATTGATGCTGAGCAACGTTGCGGTCTACAATAGACGCGACTGCGTACGAGCAATATATTTAGAAGATTTCTATCCTTTTTTTTTAATTCGACGATAGGCTTGCGCTTGACCGTCAACTCACCTGGTGTTAAGCGACAGTTACGGTCTACGATGGAGCGCGCTTGCCTCGAAGAAACCTATTCACTCGCGATTTGAAGACACTTAGATTATATCTATTCGGAAATACCCATTCAGGAAGCGCATTCCACATTTTGGCGGTACGCACAATGAAAGTGGAGCCAACGCGTTTCGTACGTGTTTTCGGAATATCAACCATGCGACGATGTCGCTTTTTCGTGCTTATTACTGTACAATAGAAAAATGGGCTTGGGGGAATGAGATCATGCAAAGCAGACGCACACTCACCGAAATGTATGCGATAAAAAACCGATAAACTGGCAACTTTGCGACGATGCTCCAGACTTTGGAGCTTAGTTCGAACAAGGGAATCATCACAAATGAGCCTCCTAGCACGCCTCTCAATGGTCTCTAACGCCTCGAGTCCTAATCGCGGTTTAAAGATATATCCTACATATATACCCAGGTCATATCTCACGATATAAAGCTGGTAGGATGTTTGTTATCTAAAAATATAACAATATATGTAATAGGCGGTAGTCATTAACATTTTTGTAACAAAAAAGACAACTATCATCTTGTCTCACCTGTGACCATGGAAGCTGCTACGAAACGTCCTCGGGTCATACAATTATGTAAAACATAAGCAATAAATCAGTTAAAATTTGATTCATTTCCATGTTTCTTATCTGTTTTGTTCTCAATATAGATATTTATTTCCAGGATATCTTCGGGTTGTCTGATCTGGATAATTTCCACTTCATCGGGCATTCTCTCGGCGCGCACCTGGCGGGATACTGCGGGCATGCGTTACAGAAGGTAGCTTTTTGAGATCGACGTCCTATCAATATTATTCTTATTAAATGTCAAAAGACAATTTTGAACTGCACTGTTTGTAGTGTATCCATGTAGCACACGTTAGTCTTTTTATTGTAGTTTTTTTTTATATAACATAGATAAAAACCAATAAAATAAAATAAAAAAACGATGCCTGAAATAAAAATAAGTTCACGATTATTTTATTCGGTGAAATAAAATATTTCATTGATTATTAGGATTATGTTCTTTAAAACAAAACCATGAACGGTGTTGAATAATTGTCAATTCTTCGCTATTTACAGAATTTCAACATAAAGCTGGGTCGTATCACAGGGTTGGACCCGGCGGCGCCGTACTTCACCGATACGGTGACTATCGTGAGACTCGACCGCTCCGACGCTAAATACGTAGACATTATACACAGCAACGCTATGCCGCTATATTTCTCAGGTGAGCCACGCTATGTTAATTCTGGACCCATATCCTAGCTCAGATTCACAGAGTATGTTCTCAAGATTAAATCTTTAAAAATTAAATCCAAGATTAAATGAGCTTATTTTTTACGATCAAACAGTGTTCTTCATTGTAGAAAAAAAAAACAACATCTCTTTAAATTCATGAAATCATACCTTACGTAGACGTTCGTATATGTTTTTAAACAGAGAAATGTCGTTCCCTCTACCACACAAAAAAAGAGAAGGGTTTTTAACTGTTAAACATTGAAACTCTGTTTTTTTTTATCTGAATTAAATCACAAATTATGGAAAATTTCCTTATAGCTCCGAATGCAAAAAAAAAGTTGTAAAATAAATAGAAACTGTAGTTAGTGGCGTAGATTAGGTTTCGACCATATATGTATATATAAGAAAAAATAGAAACTGTAGTTAGTGGCGTAGATTAGGTCTCGACCATATATAAGAAAAAATAGAAACTGTAGTTAGTGGCGTAGATTAGGTCTTGACCATATATATATATAAGAAAAAATAGAAACTGTACTTAGTGGCGTAGATTAGGTCTCGACCATATAATTATCGAAATCGGATAATAGAAATGGGTAGAAAACAGTTTTCTCCTGTTGTATGAAGAACGCTTAATGCGCTGGCGCAAATTTCCGTGATGACTATGCTTTTAAAAACTCAAAACAGAGTACACCTTTATACATAAGTGATGCTCTCTATTACTGCACGCCCCGTATATTACTTTCGTATCGTTTCTCTCTATCCTAAAGTTGCCTGGACGAGATCGCTATTAGCGATAAGGCCGCCAGTTGTTACACTAGTTTTAAAATAATTTCTTTTGATTGTAAGTTCTAAGGTGTGTACAATAAAGGTTGATTAGATTTTTCTTTATTATCATAATAACAAATACAGTTTGTACTTAGCTTAAATAGCTTAGGCTACAAATTATTTTATTGATTAAATCTTTCTCTAGGCTAAGTTCACCTTTTAAAACTTTGAATAGCTAGTTGAATACATTCTTTTTAAAACATGATTATGCGGGTAAATTATAAATATATTTGTTAGGTACATACTACTTCGCTATTTCATGTGTTTGAATATACAATGAAGAGTTTATCTATCTATCTATGTAAATATCTCGTTCGCAGGTTTCGGTATATCCGAGCCGATAGGTCACGTGGATTTCTATCCTAACGGCGGGTCTACCCAGCCCGGCTGCAAGAAGGCGGACGCGCCCGGTCCCGGCGCCAGCCAGTACCAGCTGATCGCGAAGTCGGTCGGCTGCAACCACGAACGCAGCTACCAGTACTTCATAGAGAGTATCAACCCCTCGTGCCCGTTTATGGCTGTCCAGTGTGAATCTTTTGAGGTCAGTTGATATATATTACGGGACTTGTAAATAATTATAGTTTGAAAATCTGAAAAAAAACGGACAAGTCAGACTCGCCCACCGAGGGTTCCGTACAAATTAGTAGATAAAAGGGGGACATCGTATTTTTTTCATATTTTCGGCGGCGTTGGCGTCGGCGTCTGTATAAATCTTCAAAAGGGTCATAAAGGCTTTGTAACCTATGGTCTCTTTGATGCTTTTGTTCTTAGTACTTCTCACCGGGACAGCTGCTTCACTTGTATCAGGTACTGGTCCGATCGTGTGTGGAGTACTGCTGACACCTTGTTGGTGGATCAGCCAGATCAGCTGGAAGCTTTAGTGTCGGTGGACCGGCAAGCTATGAGGTTAATCGGTGACGATAAACTAGTTGCCAAGAAGTTACTTAGTCTCTAACACCGCCGTAGAATATCTGTCTATATTCTATAGGATTCGTTTCGGGGAGTGTGCGCAAAATCTTTACGACCTAATCCCACCCTCCCTATTTTATTACAGGACTAGCAGAAAGTCGGCGCATTACCACCTATTTCTCACTGAAATGCCAAAAATCCGTATACGATAGCAATCCATGTTTTTGATGCGTAATGCACAGGAATGGAATTCCTTGCCTCGATCGTTGTTTCCAGAGAGCTACAATCTTGGAATTTTTAAGGCTAGAGTGAATAGATATCTTCTAAATCGACGAGCTCCATCCTCGACCACACTGTCGCTTAAGGCGATTTCGTGGTCAATCGTAGACCTATCTAACATAAAAAAAACGGTATTATTGCTTGAAGGAATCTTCTAAATGGCGGCCTTCGCTAAAAATGTACCATATTGATCGTTTTAAAGACCTTATCAGCCACTTTTCTCAGTGGTCATTCTTGCGTAAAAAAAAAAAAAAATTGCTAAAGTGACCAATCTCTGCAGGCGTTTGAAGCTGGCAACTGCACGACATGCGACAACAAGCACCACTGCCTGCCCATGGGCTACCACTCGTACAGCATCTACCGGAAGCTGCACCTCGGGGGTCTCGTGGACTACAACAGAAACATTGCGCTCTATTCACTCACCGGAAGCTCGAGCCCCTTCTGTAGTGAGTACCAAAAAAAAGTATTCATGTGTCGAGGAGTAACGTCAAGGCAAACCTCGGCGAGGTTTTTGGTGTTTCTATATTTATTGTTTTTTTTTTTTTTTATCAGCCCTGTTTGTACAAACTGTCCCACTGCTGGGAACGGGCCATCTTCTCATTGTGAGAAGGGTTAGGCCATAGTCTGCCACGCTAGCCAAGTGCGGGTTGGCAGACTTCACTCATCTTCAAGATCATTGAGAACTCTCAGACATGTAGGTTTCCTCACGATGTTTTCCTTCACCGTTTGAAGTTGGCGGCAATCAACAATACGCACATTACTTCGAAAAGACAGAGGTGCGTGCCGTGGGATTCGAACCCAGGACCTGCGGATCGCAAGTCAGACGGTCTCACCACTAGGCTGCCGGAGACTCACGGAGCTGCCGGTATTTATTGTATATTCATGTTTAATTGAGTAATTAAATAAATAAATTATCGACAGCACGACATACGACAACAAGCACCACCGAAGAGTGGTTTCTCGGGAGTCTCAATGAATAACACTTTATTGACACCACAAAAGTAATAAAATAACAAAATACACGCATAAGATAATGGCACAAAGGGTGGTCTTATCGCTAACAGCGATCTCTTCCAGACAACCTTAGGATGTATATGAAGTATCTCACTAGTAGTGGATGGGCGGCGGTGTTTGTAATAATACTACAGTGAAAACCTAAGCATACATAGATATTTATAAAATATACTAAATACAAATATTGTATACACAGATACTATTAAACATATATGTATATGGGTCTCGTGGACTACGAGTTAGTGAGTGGGTCTTTCCCGATAAATATAATCTAGGTGTATTTAAATCGAGAATTCAATTCAATTCAATTCAATTCAATTTTTATTTTGGACCATAGATTATTTAAATAACACTTGGTAACGTCAATTACAATATAGTTTTTTACAATAATAAGAATGAATTGGTTTCTTCTAGATCACCGCGCTCCATCGTAGACCGCAACGTCGCTTGGCATCAGGCGAGTTGGCGGTCAAGCGCGGACCTATTACTACATTAAAAAAAACCGGAAATATCGCACTTTATTCACTCACTAAACGTCTACAAATCACTGGTCACAAATGTCGATGTTTCACGAGTATTCATTTCTATTCCAGGAGTGCACTATAAAGTGGTGTTGAAAGTGTCAAACTCAACCGAGAGCATCCAGCATGGCGCCGAGCCGGGGAAGCTCTCTATCTCGCTGGTCGATAAAAACAACAACAGGACCAATCACAAGTTCCTCGACGAAGATCAGTAAGTTTTAACGAGTGTATATAATTTAAAAGGAGAACAAAATACCCGACTGCAGAAGAGCGAGTTTTCCAGTCTAATTTACGGTTTCGTTACGATTGATACGCTGTTGAGTGTACGTTTTTTTTGTGAGAAAGTGTTTGCGAGCCGTCTGCTATTTTTCTGCTCTTTTTAAAAAACTCAGTATTTGAAAAATATGCGAACTTTATTAATTGGCTCCCGGAGACAGATTCATTTTGCAAGGTCAAAGGCCTGATAAAAAGAAATATAACACGGAACTGGCAATGTTATCATTAGGCATACTTTTTTCATGGCTTATCTGCCCAATACAATTGTTATGTTTGTTGAATTGATACGAAATTCCATTGCCGTGGTGACCTTATGCCAAACTGTTATTACGAAATTAAACAATGTGTTTTTCTGATAACAAATTGCAAATTGTAAACAAATTTTCGTTTGTGTTGACATAAATGCGTCATGATATAGGTCAAATCCGGTTTCCACTCAAATGAAAATATTGCAATAACAATTTATTAAGATATGTATATGCTTACAATCTCCGCACTTGATATTAAATAATAGTATGACGTAGACGGAATATGTATATATCACACTAATATTATTAAGGCGAAGGTTTGTAAGTTTGTTTGTATGTTTGTTACATCTTCACACTCAAATGGCTAAACGGATTTTGGTGAAATTTGATATGGAAATAGCTGACACCCTGGATTAACATATGTATATGCTACTTTTTACCCCAAAAAATAATATCTCCTTTGATATAATTTATGTAAAACAGCGGCTAACACCGCGGGGCGGAACTAGTATATATTTATAAATAAATATACCGATCGATTTTTTTTAGTAAGTGTATTACATTTTAGTATGATATCAATTAAAACTGTTATTCCTATGAAATAAAATTCATGCATATTTCCCTACTATAGTGTTATTATTTATTTTCGCATTCCAGAAAATTCTACCACCCTGGCGACATAGAAAAGAAGCTAGTGGCTCTGAAGGACACCGGCCACCCGCCCCTCTCCGTGATAGTGGAGTGGAAGTACGAAACCAACCTGTTCAACCCCATCACGTGGCGTCTGCTCAAATCGCCCAGCATATACGTGGAGACACTCAAGCTCTCCTCTATTGAGTATAATACAGAGTAAGTGTTGTTTGCGTACTCCACAAGAATGGAATTCTTTGCCGCCATCTGTTTCCTGAGACCTACAATCTTGGAATTTTCAAGGCTAGAGTGAATAGATATCTTCTAGATCGACGAACTCCATACTCGGCCCCACCGTCGCTTAACATCAGGCGAGTCGGTGGTCAATCGAAGATATATCTTGTATAAAAAAAAGTGTACGGGATTTAAAAAACTCGGACGTAACGTTTTTGATTCACTTTTATTGTGCTTGCTGCCAAAATGTGGAGTACGGTTCCTGAATAAGTTTTTCAGAATATATATTATCATATAATACTATTAATTGTTATTCTGTGGAATAGATGTAATCTGGGTGTGGGGATGAGTTCTCAAATCGAATACAGGCGGTCGCTTAATATCAGGCTAGTTAGCGGTCAAGCGCAAGCCTGCTATCAAATATTGAAAAAAAAAACGTAACGAACGAAGTTATGGCTGTCTAAGGAAGTTATGGAATGCCAGTTGGGAGAACATCTGAATTGCGATGCGCTGGTCCTGGGTTCAAATGTTCGGCACGATTCTACATCGTAAGGATATTTTTGAGACTTGTTACCACATTTGACTGTATGTCAAGTCTACCAACTTGCGCTAGGCCAGATTGGTGAACTATATGGTTCCAACCTTGGAGGATAAATTAATATTATGCTCGATGGTTCCAACCATTTTAATTTTAGTACTATCAATAGGAACACTATTATTATTATTAACGGGATATTTATATTATATTTACCGGGAGCTAAAAATTAACGCGAACCACGGTAAATATCCCGTTAATAATAATAGTTCTTTAAGGAATGACCGTGATAGTTTAAAAAAGTGTTTTATCAATAGGAAATTTGACACACAGGCTGAAAAAGTTTACGCTGATTCTTTTTAGGCTTCCGTACTGCGGGTGCGCATGCCTATTCGTGAGACAATGTTATCTGTCTAACACTCACACACTTCTCTAACACTTGGCAATTTTAAATTTATTGTTATTTCTTGTTTCAGTATCACCGTGTGTCCAAAACTAAACAAGCCGGTTGTCGCGAATTTACCGACCATCATGAAGACGAAATACTGCAGATATAAGAAGTGATCTTGCGTCACATTGCTACATCTAATTGAGCTAACATTTGCGATCACATTGTAAAAAGATAAATAATCATTGTTTCTGATTGTAGGTCTTAGTGCGAGTTTTGTATTACTTTTATACAACGATTTTATATTAAAATAGATTGTTCCTTAACTTCTCAATCTAAATTAGACTTTAGCGCGGCGAAAGTGTTTAAATCAAAATCTTCAAGTTCGTCATTGTTGGTATACGAGTATCGGTCAACTCGGGACACTGTTCATGAATTTTGTTTTAGTCTTTGTGTGTCCATGTGATAATAATGTCATTGGTTGTATACCTACTCGTCATGTTCACGTAGACTACGACTTGTGTAGAACCAAATACGTGCAGCGGTGACTAAATGCCACTAGATGGCGTGCTTCCGATTTAATACACGTGAATTTATTGAGTAGGTGTAAAACAATGTAGAAACTTGCATTATGCCCTTAGTTCTACGCTAGAAATATTCTTATTATTAGGTGAATTAACCCTGTGTTAGATTAATTAACTTAATATTAAAGCTACAATTACATGAAGGCAATATCGTGTGGCGTTGGTTTAGGGTTCATTATGTAAACGAAAAAAAAACGTAAAGTCGGGATGCGTCTAGGTATTTTATTTATATGAGATTGATGATATACTAGCCCCGTAGTTTCACTCGATTAGTTATGAAAAACTATGAATATGGTGAACTGTAATAATGGTGATAAAATGTAGCCTATGTCCGTCTCCAGGTTTTCGGCTATCTCTGTACGAAATTTCATAACAATTGGATTAGCCATTTGGTCTTGAAAAGGTAAGGAAGACAGTCTTGAACTGCTTGGACTCACGTTAACCCCAACAATGAACTTTAAGGGCTACCTTGAATCTAAAGCTAAACTGGCTAGTAAAAAGCGTGGCATCATTAATAAGGTTAGGCGATACTTCTCACCGGGACAACTGCTTCATCTGTATTAAGCACAGGTCCGATCGTGTATGGAGTACTGCTGCTACCTTTTTGATGGTCAGCCAAGTAGGTATAAGCTGGAAGCTTTAGAATCAGTGGACCGGCGAGCTGTGAGGTTAATCGGTGACGATAAACTAGCTGCCAAGAAGCTACTTAGTCTCGAGCACCGCCGTAAAGTAGCATGTCTGTCTATTTTCTACAGGATTCATTTCGGGGAATGTGCGCAAGAGCTTCACGACCTAATTCCACCCTCCCCATTTCACTACAGGACTAGCAGAGCCACTAAGTCTATACGAACTTTCTTTTTATAAGATTAAGACAGTGTTACTTTATTAAGGATATTTATATGAAGCAAGTCTCACAAAGTTGCCTTTTTGTAATTATTAGCTACGCCTGCAAAAGTATTTTAGAATAGTTATTCAGTATTTTAGGTCACGCAGTGTATTTGATATAGATAAATAATATTTTTTTAATTACCAGGGGGGGAGGCCTATGTCCAGCTGTGGACTTCTTATGGCTGAGATGATGAACTTTTTGTTAAAATACCACAATAAACGAAAAACACTGTAAATAGTATGTCTTATATAAATTGGCATGTATATATCTACGTACGTATAATTATTTTATAGCTATATTTTAAGTAGATATTGTTCTGTGGTATTTGTAGGAACAAAACAGAATAATTGTAAAATTTATACAGTAGTTGTGTGTGTATAGATAAATGCGTAATTTTAAATGTTGATAATATGTTATTGAATTACTTCTTAGGTTTTCGCGATTACGAATTAAACTTAAAATTGGTTAATTTCAATGTTATTTAAGCATGTTGAAAGTAGATAATTATTAACTGTGCATTGTTTCACATATAAGGAATCAACCGATTTACCATTTAGGGAAATTACATTTAGAAAACAGGTTTCTTCTGTTTGTGTGAAAATGCGCGTTTTGGAGACAATGCACGGTAAGCGATTCTTTATGTAAGGTCAAACCAAACCCAAAATAGTGTTATTTTTTGTAACACAATAACTGTCGAGGTATTTTTTGAAATGCTCGTCATTTGTAAATAAAATGATATAAAATATTAACACAATAACTGCTGAAATATTTTTTGAAATGCTCGTCAGTAGTGCGTGTTTTTTCGAATCGTTGACGGTGGTCGGCTTTCTTGGAATGATGTTCATAACGTAATCTTAGCACCTAAGTAATTATAGCTGACAGTATACATACCTCAGGGTCTGATAATCTATCACGACATGGATATGTTTGTTATGTAAATCTTTATGTAATAAAAGTTGTTATTCTATTTTGATTATTTTTTTCTGTTTGTCAATGGAGCTTCTAAGGTTTTCGATTGAAGACCACGTATCGATAACCGTAATGTAAGACGACCAACCCTAAGGTGGACCGAGTTATGACAAAGGTCACGGACCCTAGTGTCTGTGGAGAATAAAATTAAAAAAAAGAAAGAAAAAGAAGTGGACCGATGATGAGTGTGTATAGGTGGTCTATGTCTAACACTGGATTTGTGACGAGATAATGCTGATATTGATAAAGAGAATAGGTACTGTTAGGTTTAGATATCTATACCTAAGAATAATATCGGTAACTCCCATTAGTTCTATAGAACTGTGACGTCATAGAACTGTTTTTTTTTATCCCTTTAGTTCTATGGTAGAACTATTAAAACGAAATCTCTCATTTGTTCTATAGAACTAATAATACATGGTAATTTTCGTTAGTTCCATAGAACTGTTGCCACATAGAACTAATTTATCATTGAAGATTGGAGGACATTTTCACACAACACCATGTAAGCCCAAACTAAGCAAAGCTATGGGAACCAGATGGCTGATAGAATACATATATAGGTACTAGTAACATCTTGTCCTTTGGTTTCTTCTAGGTAAGCGCGCTCCATCGTAGACTTAAGCTTGTCTGTTTGCTACTATGTAGTTATAGTATTCTCATTGGTTACCGAGCAGAAATAGCTGAGAACCTGGAGATATCAAGACAGCCCTGGATCTACGTTTTTTTCGAACCGGGGCAGAAACTTGACGGTGGCGCCCCTCTCTCCAGCGCTTAAAATAACTTACTTAAAAAAACTTAATATACTTATCTATGTGGCTCCTTTTTCTTAAAAGTTAACGGCGAGTCAACCAAGCTTTCGTATTCTAGGCGCTTTGTGGAGCAAAGATAACATGTAACGTATGTTGATAATCAACATACGTTACATGTTATCATCATCATTACCATCGTTTTTCATCTTAGAAGTTATTGATGAATAATCAAAGTTTTTCATCACTATGCGGCTGAAACTTGAGCCGTAGCTATCATAGTACGAGTATAATAAGAAAGACCCGTGATTTTTTGAAATGTTTTTTGAGTGTATGTATGTGGGTAAGTATGTATGTATGTTTCTAATATGACTGCTTACAGCCTAAGCGGCTTGACCGATTTTGATGTGCGAGGTGTCTTTAGATTCATCTTCACATCCAGAGTGTCTATGAAATATTTTTTGTAATAGTAATAATGCATCTCTCGCAAAAATAAAAAAAATGTTTTTTCATAACCTCCGAAAGGAACTTTTTCGTAATAAACAAGTGGTTTTACTAGAATAATTCTAAAGAACTCGCATTTATAATAATTACAGCGATTTTATGCATACTTTCTCACAAAAAAACGTGCAACAGCATATGCGTAACGCAAAACTGCAAAAACTGCTTTTCTGCAGTCGGGTATTTTGTTTTTCTTTCATGGATACTTGTAATCTAACCGTTTAAGCCACGACAGCAGGAGAAACATTTACTTATAAATAGAGTGGAGACATAATCCCCAATTTAGATAATCTATGTCTAGTAATCCTCTGGGTAAATATAATATTTCGTAGTAGTTATGATAACAGTCATAGCACAGATTTTCCTATATCTGGGGGTATACCACAAGGAGCGAAACAAACGAAGAAAAAAAAATTACATTTTATTTAAAGCCGTGGTTGAGTGGTTGTCAACGTCAACTTGACAAGTTAACAAACAGTCTTCTTCTTCTTCTTTTTGTCCCTCACGGGGTTTGGACTCGCGCGGTTTGCGCAGTTGCCATTTTCAAGTTTTGTAAATATTAACATTTTAATTTAAAGTTAGGGAAACGAGACACGGGATTATTAGGATAAAATAGGATCAGGAGAGTTAGGTATATAGGAAAATAAATAAATATAATATATTATATAGAATGTATAGATGTTTAAAAGGTTTACAGATATATATTATTAGAGATGATATAAGAAGATAAGGATGTATAAATATCAGGTGAACAACAACTAAGAAGATAATCAACATTTACAGGTAATGGGAGATGAAGGGATATTAAGTCAGAATAGAGGGTCAGATCAAGCATGATCATTTAGAGGGCAGGAGAAAAAATTGTGGTCCAAGTCACCATAATCACCACATTCACTTAGTTGGGCTATCTATAATTTTAAATCGTGCAAGGTGAGCAGGACAACTAGAATGGCCCAGGCGCATCCTAATCAAAACCGAAGTGGACTTTTTACCAAGGCTGAATAAGCTAAACCACGGTTTATTCTGCAGCACTGGTTGAACACCTGCATAATGTTTCCCTATAAACTTGTAACAAACAGTCTTGAAATGACGTGTAGTATGACATTACCTTGAGTTGAGTTGACAGTAGTTGTCATTTAGTTTTGATCAACGAGTCGGGTGTTGGCGTGTTGATTTTGGTGTTGTTGAATTCATAATTCAATGCAATACGTAACACCTACTGTTATATCATACCGCGTCCTGTATTCTGACTGCATTTCAAAGGGATAAAGTAACCCGACTTTCGTCACTACAATGGGCGATACACGCAAGAAGAAAAAATTCTACTTCACAAAGCGCAGGAACAAGTATTTCTTGGAACCCGGCTTCAAAGGCTTTTTCTGCACGTGTAACTTTAGGGAAAAGGATTGCGTGAAGGAAGTATACAATTTGTTGAACGAGTACGCCGGGAAGTTATATCCTGACTTAGGAGCGGAGCAGAAGCCACCAGCGCCTGACTCGGTGGCGGCTGGACAACAGGATGACTCCGAGAGTGGCTCTGAAGATGACACCGATATCGGGGATCTGCTCCGACGGGAAGTGGACTCCATGAAAAAAGACTCGCAAAAATCTCTCAGACATAAACGATTCCAAGTGGTAGAAACTGGAGCTTCTAATTGCATTTTCGTCAAAACTAACCTTCCAAGTCCAGAGGAACTGACCACAGCAATCATCAAAGACTTACGTTCCACAAGGCTACAGAAAACACGGCATGTGATGCGTCTATTGCCTATAATGGCTACATGTAAGGCTAATCTTCCTGATATAATGGAATGTGCTGGTAAACTCTGCGATAAATATTTCCTGAAGGAACCCTCTACCTTTGCTATCATTTTCAACAAAAGGTTCAACGGTAGCGTCTCCCGAGAAATGATAATCAAAGAGCTAGCAGACCTTGTTGTACTGAAAAATCACCAAAATAAAGCAGACTTGAAGAATCCAGGACTTTGCATTATTGTAGAGATTATTAAAGGAATATGCTTATTGAGCATTGTGGATAATTACTATGCCTATAAGAAGTACAATTTGAATGAACTTTGTAAGGATGAATCTAGCAATGACTGTGAAGGGACACAAGCAAAGAAATTTAAAAGTAATCCAACTGAAACAAAAGAGGATCAAAATGATAGTCAAACATAAGTTAGTTTTAAATATTTAATATACTGTCTACACTTGTAGTTTTTTCTACTTCTAAGTGAAAGTCTACTGTACCATTTCTTGAACCAAAAGTTTTGTCTACTTATTAATAAACTTTATATTTAAATTTATTGTTAAATTACATTAAATGTATACTTACATGTGAAGAGCATTACTATCTTTTATTGTTATATAACCAATATATATATAATTGATTTATCCAGTAAACCAATTATGTCATTTAGATTTCACATATAAGATGGTTGAAAGATCATGCAAGAAAATATTGTAAACAAGGCAAAGTAGTGATATAACTACTTTGCGGCGTTTATTATGACTAACAAAAACTTTGGAAATTGTAATATTACTCAGTATCTCAGAGCATTTAAGTGTTTCTTTGTAGTATCAGTAGTAGGTTTTTTGAGTTCACCACCTAAGAAAATTGATTTCTAAAACAATAATTAGATCAAAATTTAACCATCAACTTGCCTGATGACAATAAACATGTAATAATTATATAGAACATTAATATTCCAATGGTAATTGATGGGTATGCCCGAGGATCAAGCACTAATCTAAAATAAATCTATTTGTACCATGGAAATTTCATAAAAGTAGTCCTCAGAAAATGGAAAATCGTAAGGAATTCAAACAGAACTGAACTGCCACAGTTCTAAATTCTAGGTGTTGATAGGGGCTATGTTCATTAACTGTAACATTTATTACAATTTTCTTTTCTCTTTTTATTACAGAAAAAGGAGAATGTCTGCCCACTACATCTCATATGTTATGAATTTATAAAGTCCATGTTAAAATGGTTGGATTGTATATTTCTGATCTAACCAATAAGTGCAGTAAACTACCAATATTCTTTTTTTAGCAATATAAGATAGGTTTTTAATCAGTCAGGTCAGGTCAGGTACTAATTTTCTTTGTGTCTGCATCATTTTTCACCACATGTTCGTTTTCCAACAGGTAACTGGTGGATGATTCGAGTGAATAAATAGGCATTCTAAGTCTGATTGCTTCATCTTCAATCATGTGAGAGCAAATAAGGACTTAGTAGTTGTAGTTTTTTTTTAGCAATGCTTGTTCCATCGCTCAGTTAAGTAAAAAGAAACAAGTATTCATTTGACCATGTAACTGGTAAGTAAATGTCATTACATAATGTTTATCAGCTGCATCATAGCAATATTCAAAGATATATAATGAGCAACCGTTTTAACAGTTATGAAACACAATCCATTGTGGACTCTTATGCAATAGCTTTTATATAAAATATAGAACAGTTGGATAAGTTACGTACAGCGTTGTCGCATCGCACACTGCTGTAGGTTTCCGTTATGTAACCAAATCAGCTTATGTTTTATAGGTACTACATCTACTTATTCGTGTACTGACCTAATTAATAAAGGAGTTAGTTAAGTATAATTATGTAAGGCACAATTTTACTATGTTTTAAAACGGTTCCATTTATCTATGTTACTGTTTTTTGCCCAGTACAATCAAGAGCGGTTCAGCCGTTGTAATATTCGTAAATAACGATAGTAGCTCCGCCGTTCAATTCTACGGATCTTTGCTTAAACTAATTTTGCAGGTACGTAGCGCTGCAATCGATTATTTTGTATGACAATGTACAAATAAATTAGTTTCTAAAAAATCCGCGTGCTAAGAATACCGAGTGAAATAATTCGATCCTTCTCATTATATTAAGCTCCATCTTCACTATCAGAGTAGAATTATATTTATATATATAAGTTAGCTTTTGCACCTCTAGGAACCATCAAAGAGTCAGGAAATTTATAACAAACGTTTTTGTTGTATAAATACGAAGGTAGATGGCGTAAGGTGTAAGTATACAATCTTTTTTTCTGGAGTAAATTATTCTACTGAGCTTCAACAAATTTCGAAGCGCCATAGATAATAAGAAGGATAATAATATAATAATAAGGTCTCGAATTCTGTGGTCGGAGAGTACTGACAAAATTAGTAGGTAAGCTCCGCCGTGAGGGTTTTTCCAGGCAGAATTTCGAACTTCCTTCGGCGCTACACTACAATCGTAGCTACAATAATCTTTTGTCTAGCTTGGTCTCCCAAACGATCTTTTTCTCTGGCTCGGGGGCAAGGGGGGCAGCTCCCCCCCCCCCCCCCCCCTAGAGATTAAAAAAATGTAGTCAACTGCAAAGCAACCAAAGTCCTAAGGCCGTGCAATTGTACCAGTACCTACAATTCATATTTTTCTCATCCTCCATAATATTAACCCCTGGGCCATGGGCTGGCGACGCCCTTGGTCGAGTGTATACGTATATTTGTATGTATTTATGTGGGTATGTTTGTATGTTTCGATATGACCGCCTACAGCTTAAACGGCTTGACTGATTTAGATGTGCGAGGTGTCGTTAGATTCGTATTCACTCCCTGATTATCACAGGCAATATTTTTTTTTGTTATTATATGTCTTTAGCTGCGTGCGGTGTACTCACGTGTTGTTGTTATTGGTGATGGTGTGTTGCCTGCGCTGCAGGATGGCAGAGTGCGCGGGCCGGAGTAGCGGGCTCGGGGCGCGGGGGCAGCGGGGGCTGGGTGCAGCCGCCCGAGGGAGAGGACGCACTGCATAGAGGAATATACTGCCATTGGCACCGGTGCATGAGAGTTGTATAGGTGTGGGGGAAGCAGCGGAGTCACGCTGTCGTCGCGGCGGCGGTAAGGGAGGCGGCGTTCCGCACGACACCGGATGATGCGGTGTGAAGGGTGGTGCGGGCGGGGAGGATGCAAGTGGCGCAGGCGCGGGGAAACTGAACGCGAGCTCGCCTCCGACAGGCGCAGGGGCGGGCTCCCCGGGGAGAGCTGCCGCGGCGGGGGGAGCGGGCGGCGCCGGCGCCGGACTCCGCAACTGATTGAATTGAATTTTCGCACACCTTTATTACAAAATAAGCATCACTGAAAATTCACATGTAATGTAGGTACTCGTACAATGTAGTTGCAACGACTACATTTTCGTACTTCCTGGAAGGAAGTACGAAAATGTAGTCGTACTTCCTGGAAGGAAGTACGAAAATGTAGTCGTTGCAGAGTTTAGAGATTTTGGCCACTGGCAAATAAATTTTATTAATCTATATTCTTTGCCTATCTCTGTTTCCTGAGAATTTGAATTTGCCAATCTCAGAATTTTCCAGGCTAGAGTGAATCTTCTAGATCAACTAGCTCCATCCTCGGCCAGACTGTTACTTCACATCAGGCGAGTTGGTTGTCAATCATAGCATAGATCTATCTAATATATAACAAAAACATCTAAAAAGCAAAAGCGGCTTGTGGCAAAAACTTAGTTTACTTAAATTTAAATCGTATAAACATTTTAAAGTTTTTGTCACAATAAAAACCTTGTGTATTGTCAAAAGGCCAGCAGATTATGCTATATTGTTTATTAATATATTATTTACTATAATACTTAAGAGAAATGTTGTCACGATCCTCCATACCTACAAGTGAAGATAACTGTTTCCCTCTAAACATCATCTGATTTCGACAATATTTTTTTTATTTCATAGGGAATTATAAATGGCTATACCTCTACGATTTGCTGTTTTCAAAAGTTGTTACAACTGCGAAGTAAAATAAATAAAAGTTCAATTTTTGTAAAAAAAAACTTTTATTTATTTTATTTATTCTTTTATTTCCCGTAGAGGCATTGGATAATATTTAGGAAAAAAAAATATAAAACAGTTTTCTGTTGTATGAAAACGCAGAGCTTTCTGGCAAAAGTTGCCGAAGGCTCTGGCGAATTGACGTTCGTTTAAAAAAAATGTAAAATTGATCTACGATTGTACACCAGCTCGCCTGATGTTAAGCGACGGTGTGGCCGAGGATGGAGCTCGACGATCTAGAAGATATCTATTCACTCTAGCCTTGAAAATTCCAAGATTGTAGTTTATAATGTTTATTACATCTTTCTGTCACACCTACCGCACCTTTCTTAGAAAACAGACATTGTACTTAGGTATTACTGCACAAATAAAATAAAACCCAATACGTGCAGACACGTCGACCACGCGATACCCATATGTTACTAAGTACCTATATACCACGAGTAGATAAGCAAGGAAAACGCGAGGTGGAAAAACCACAGTCGACCATAAACTTCTAGTGAAAGGTCGAATCATCATGGCTCTCCCAGGGGTGCGATTCGCTGTTTTTTGTTGGACCTTTCCTTAACCATTTAGTTGCGTAACATTTCACTAAATAAGCTTCAAACTAAGCACTATTTGTTCTCAATTCGACTGTATGTTTTTTAAATATGTTTGTTACGCTATTGATTCAGAATTATGAATTGATTATAATGGTTCTTTTTTGTTTGGTATATAGTTACCACTTCAGAGGTGGTCCCATATAATTTTTATTGAAATCTGTTCCGTACTTTGATTTTATAACAAAATAACTGGAAAAATATGTCATCCAAGTAAACGAATTTGAGTATTTTGAAGTCAGTTTTTCTCGTAGGGTGTAAACATTGCGCGCGCTCTGCCCTCTATCTCGAAAATGGTTCAAGATATATATTAAAAAAAAAAAAAAAGTTGTAGAAAATTTTATCATCTACAATATTTTTTATACATACGAATAGCATAAAACCTATAGGAAATGAGATATTTGCAATAAATGTGTAAAAACCGATAATTTGACCTTTGACCCATGAATATCAGTAGTCGCGGACACCCTACGATAAGTAGGTTTTGAGATAAGATTTAAGGTGTCAAAATAAAGGTTTATACAAGTTTATAGCCGACTATCTCTCATTCCGAGGTGAAACCATAATTTTCCTTGACTATATCTACTGAAACTTCCCGTGGACGGTCCGTACTTAGATCCGCCGAGTCAGAGTTCATTTGTTTTGTTATTTTAAGTATTTTATTAGATTAAAACGAGTTTCTGATGAGGGAGCTGAAAAATATACCTACATTGGAACTAAATGTCATTGTTGGTATTCCCACACGGCAAATGGCGGACCTGTCAAGCTTATCATTATTTATTATAGCATTTATAGCCCAGTAAAATAAAATATTTGTGACTACATATAAGACAACTAAGAAAAATATTATTTAAATGAAAGTGTTCTAATCCTAACTAATAAATATCACAGAATATATTATGTTTAATTATAAAGCGAATGTATTTTACCACCCAAACGGCTGAACTAATTTTTATGAAATTTAGCACAGAGGTAGCTGGAGACAGATATAGGTTACTAAGTGCTCGGCCTGAAATTTCCACGGCACGGCTTCGTGCCTTAGACATGCGGGGCCGGGCTCTTAGACTACTTCTCCTAATCATCCTTTTTCCAAACTACGCGGATGAAACAACGGGATGCAGCTAGTCTATATCGGCGATTGTGAATTTCATAGTTTTGTTCTTATCAAAACTAATCGAGGCCATGTCTCCTTGCCTTATTCAAAATTACTAAGTATTTATCTATGAAATATATGAAAAGCTTTTTTAATTGGTGTTTATTTAAACGATTAATAACATACAAAATTTCGGTCTCTTCCAACCAGTATTCACGTTATTTTACTTTACAAACTTCAGTATTAAATG
This sequence comes from Lycia hirtaria, assembly GCA_947563715.1. NCBI lineage: Eukaryota > Metazoa > Arthropoda > Insecta > Lepidoptera > Geometridae > Lycia > Lycia hirtaria. The sequence goes on along the minus strand of OX387382.1, from coordinate 36,322,366 downwards.
TGACGGTTAATTTTTCCTGTAAGTTTATGGAACTTTTGTTGTTACTTTTTTAACTTTTCCAACGATAATATTCTTATAGAAACTCGGAGGACGCCAGGACAAGTAGTTAATAGGAGTTTGCATTTTTCATTCGAGAAGTTTGAAGAAGTTTAGGATGGTAGAGTGAATTTCGTTAAAGTAAAATCTGGGTTGTGATGTAACGTACCAGATTAATAAATTAATGAATAATGAGCAGATAATGAGGTCATATTGCGTCAGATGTTAGGAATAGAGTAGCGGGGTGATTCTGGCGGCGGTGTCATGTTTCCCGCTCGGTTCTGTCGTGTCATGCGACAAATTGCCAGCCCGTAATTGGCGGCGAGACTGCTACGATGCAAAGCTTCCGAATTGGGTTACACATTACTTTTATAGTGAAAAATTGCTGGCGCAACATATGCCGTCCGCGTTCATTGCGACGCGTCCCGAACGCATTTATTTCGCCCAATATATTTTCAATACAACTTTTATACGTAACTACACCACACTAAACTATACTACATCTCGAAACATTAGCCCAATTTTGTGTACCTACGTTATTTACTTCTCACAAATCTGAAGAAAAAGTCCAAGTCATTGAGAGTTGAGACCACATTGAAAATCTGCAGCAAGCATCTGCGCTCCAAGTGTTTCGGCCGTATTATGTAGAAGTGAGCCGGAGTAAGCCGCACTTTGTTACAAATCCGGGACTCCGGGTTGGATTTGCCGGTGTCCGTTTTGTGCTTGTTATTCCAACAGTGGCAGACCGAGCACAGCTTAAGCGTAGCTCACACAGCTCACATTCGCCCAGGATCTATTTATCTACCCTCTCCGAACAAACTAAATCGAAATTCTACAAACATGATAGGTTGTCAATAATGGAAAAAAATATAAAAATACGTCGAGCGCCCAGCTTTACTGGATTGCTCTTTATTCGATTGTGAAAATTGGTTATTCGTATTTGCTTCTGTGATTTTAATATACCTGTAAATCCTTTTTTGGGTAGGTTTACAACGCGCCCGAGGCTGTATTGGCTATCCGAGCTGATCTCAGCATATTTTATGATATAACAGTCACTGAAGCATAGTTTTCATTCAAATACCTATATATTTTATATCACTTTCGATTTATATATTTCCTTATTCCAAGGAATTCTTCTATGTAAGGCTGATTTATTACTTCTATTCTAGAAAATCGTGAAGGACTCAGACTTGGGGTTTCGCAATTGTAGCGTTTTCTAAGTACCAAATCTACTTATCCTTGCGATTCGCATTTTGGTGTTTCTCAAACATTGGGTTGACCACTGATTTTCTTCCATTTATGAACTAAAGATGTCTAGATAGGAACGGTCAATATATACAAAATGTTTTGTAACTCAATAAAAGCGTTGAAAGGATTATTTAGGAACATAATTCTATAGATCTCCAAAATATTGTAATCTGTAGCTAATTTATAATTATTTATTCGACGATAAGTCCACTCTTTGATAAAGTTGTTTCCACATAATGATTTTTAGGGATTCACGATTATTATTTATTGAAATTAATCAACGCTTAACCTTTTATTAATAGGAGGTAATAATAAATATATAGGTATAAAAAAATCTATACGAGGACGCTGCATCTTAAAATTATGTAAAATATACGCGATAAATCAATTAAAAGTTGTTAAATTTCAATGATAAGACCACAAAAGTTGTTAAGTTTTACATTTCTAAATAAACAATATGCGGTCTATAAAACAATATATCTAAGTTTGTAGGATTTCTTTTTTTTATAGGGAAAGTGCCTTTATTAACTATAACAAAACAATTTACAAACTACACATACTTACTAAATTACTACACCAAAAGCAAGTCGATTGGGTAATCGATCTTTAGGCCGATAAAGGTCTAAAGACAATCCAAGTGCTCAAACCCACTACCAATTGGCAACGTACTCAGGATTTATTATCGGATACATTAGTTATCGGCATTTTAAATTATGATTAAAGATGGCTAGACTATCTAACAGTGAGAGACGCAGTTTGTTAGGGCTCTTTAAAAACAGATAAGTTTAGAAAACTAAAAAACCTCCGACATAAAAAAACGACTGAACCGATTTTGATAAAACTTAGCTAAGAACACATTCGGATAAGTCCTCTTTCAAACAAAAAAAAACGGTCCATCTGTTTTAGAGCTACGATACCACAGACGATACACAGACATAATAATACACACGTAAAACTTTTTTGGGTCCGGTAAAATAGCCTTAGATCTTCAAATAGGCTTCAAAATATGCTTAGTATTGTTTTTTTGCTTTACTGCAGATTCATCTAAAATGGTAACAACTCACAGAATTTTACTATGGAAATTAACGTGGTTTTCACAAATTTTTAAATAAAAACTACGGGTCACTCACGTCTGTTTTGAGCCGAAATATCCGACTATAGTTTCAACCGCATTCGGCGGTTGCAAGGCGCGTCACCGACCGAGAGTGACGTGTGTGCTGCTCCTTTGAAAAAGACCGCCGAATGCGGTTGAAACTATAGTCGGATATTTCAGCTCAAAACAGACGTGAGTGACCCGTAGTTTTTATTTAAAAACTCACAGAATGATATTGATCTAAACTAAAAGAGAAAGATAAAGATAAAGATAAAGATAAAGATAAAGATAAAGATAAAGATAAAGATAAAGATAAAGATAAAGATAAAGATAAAGATAAAGATAAAGATAAAGATAAAGATAAAGATAAAGATAAAGATAAAGATAAAGATAAAGATAAAGATAAAGATAAAGATAAAGATAAAGATAAAGATAAAGATAAAGATAAAGATAAAGATAAAGATAAAGATAAAGATAAAGATAATTTATTTGCATACAACACGAGAATTTTATACAACAAGTGCATAAAAGATGTTACACTAAATTTAGTCGCTTAAAATCATGTTGTGCCGATTAGGCGTACAAATGTCAGGTAGACAGCATCATGCACATGCAAAAAATTTAAAAATAATAATTATTATTATTTGTTATTAGATTAATACACAAACCAAAAATATATAAAATATGACAAAGCAGAAGCAATAAAAGATACACATAATGTCAAATAAAATTAAAATTTGTCATTTAAAAAATCATTGATAGAATAATAACACTTCTGCAATAACAATGCCTTCAACTTTTTTCTAAATAAATTACTATTCTGGTCTCTTATTGACTTAGGAATCTTATTGTAGATTTTAGGACCCATACATACGATGCTATTTTGCATCAGTGCTGTCTTTCATGTACGCGCCGTTTGTCTTGGTCGCGCCTATTTCTTACAGTAGTATCAGATAGTGTGGGGAATCGCTCCCGGTTTGTTTTTACAAAAAGGGCCGTTTCTAAAATGTATAAACACGGAAGTGTAAGAATTTTATACTTTAAAAAATAGGGCTTACAACTATCTCTTTTTTTGAGTTTAAACATTGAACGAATACAGCGTTTCTGCCTTTTAAAAATAATAATTTTATCTGTTGAATTTCCCCAAAAAATAATCCCGTACCTCAAAATTGATTCAACTAACCCATAGTAGGCTTTAAGTAAAGATTCTATATTTAGATTTCTTGGTTATAAAAGATCGCTGAAGGCGATATAAGCCTATTGTACTATCGTCATTTTATTATGTTCTGTGCCAACGTGTAGTTTGTTAGTATTTAATTAACTAGATATATTAAGTTGAGTTTTGGCGGGAACGTCCTTTGAGACATGTTGTTGCTCTGTTTTATTTTTCTCAACTTGTGTTATTTCGAATATTAATGCGATAAAAATGGTGGTGTTTTATTCATTGAGTGTTCGATCAAGTGCGTGAGTGTGGGCAAGTGAAATAAAGCAATGAAACGTCTTTTCAAGTTGTCGGAAAAACTCCATAGAAGCTTTCAGTAAAGCCGCCATCACTTTACTGAAGCACGACTCGAATATGAAAATAACTGTTTAAGTGACTTTGATTGTGACTAGAACATTTATAACTTGTTTTATTCAAGAAACTTGAGGAAATATTTATAGGTACTTGACACTGGCAAATACTCTAAGCGGGTCCAAATCCAATAAAAAAAAAGATATAAGTTTTGTTGATCGTGGTGTAGGTACAATTATAACTATATTTTATTGTTGCGAGAGAGAAACATCTTCAAAGAGTGTTGAGAATTTATAAACTTTTACTTGATGACTGAAAAAATATGCATTTCAAAAATCAAAATCGCGTACCTATTATGAAGTCGGTTGCGATCAGATGCAGATTATATTAAGGTAATATAGAAAAACAAACGTACCCACATACAAAGAAACACCGGAATATCATTATTTTGGTCTGCATCATCTAATTTCCCCTTGCCCTTTTTCTATCGGACACTCAGAAACACGCGGGTGGCGTTTTAAAAAGGGTGTCTACAAGCACCTTTCCGGATTAGCAAAGCAACAGTAATGTCAGTGATGTTGCAGTTATCCATAGGCGACGGTTATCGCTTACCATCAGGCGAGCCGTCTGCCTTTTTGCTACCTATTTTATAAAAAAAAAAACATTTCATGGTGGATATTCCAAAAACCCGAACAAAACGCTTTAGTTCCACTTTCTTCGTGCGGACTGCAAGGTTGTGGAATACGCTTCCTGAGTGGGTCTTTCCCGATATATATAATCTGGGTGTCTTTAAATCGCGAGTGAATTGGTTTCTTCTAGGTAGGCGCGCTCCATAGTAGACCGCAACGTCGCTTAACTTCAGGCGAGTTGGCGGTCAAGCGCAAACCTATTTCTACTTTAAAAAAACCTTCTTGCGTAGTCCCCATTGACGTAAATCCTGGTGTCTTTACTGGTGTAACCACATAGAACGCAGAGTTACTTCATGGCGCGTGAGATGGCGCTTCCAGCCACGCTCCCTGAATTTTCCCGCACTAGAGATGCGTTAAGGGGCTATAAACATGACTGTTACATTTTGGTTTGATGTTCTGTGACCGCAATACTGAGGGTTTCATGATACACTGTAATTGTGCGAGGGCTGCGTTCCAATGAGTTTTGCATTAAATTATAAGTAACGACCGTCGACTGGGCAATTGGCTTTGTTCAATGTGAAAGTACAACCAGGGTAGACATTGTATCAAATGTATGAATTAGTTCTGTATGTATAAACACTAACATATTTTAGACACAAAATTTTATTAAAACAATAAAAAGTGCTAATGTTGACAAAAAAATGAGCACAAACTAAACAGGCACATTTCAGGTGGTTAGTTCCTGTATTTTTTTTGGCTTCCTTTGGCATCGTCAACGCAAATATCTAATGCAAAATAAACGGTTTTGATCAATTTTTAAATAAAAACTACGGGTCACTCACGTCTGTTTTGAGCCGAAATATCCGACTATAGTTTCAACCGCAAGGCGCGTCACCGCCCGAGAGTGACGTGTGTGCTGCTCCTTTGAAAAAGACCGCCGAATGCGGTTGAAACTATAGTCGGATATTTCGGCTCGAAACAGACGTGAGTGACCCGTAGTTTTTATTAAAAAATGTGTGAAAACCACGTTAATTTCCATGGTTTTGATCAAAATAAACAAATTAATTCTATATGATGCGTTTAATATAGGTATAGTTATATTGAGATTGTGCTAGTAATTTAGTGAATTATAGCGACACAGAAGACTTTACATGCGAGTAACCTTGCATTAGTATCGCATGTGAATGGATACTCACTGTGTGTCAACGCTTAAGTACTTAGCACGCTTCGGGAAAGCGCTCTTGCGAAAGCAGGATTACTCACTCCTATTTTAAATTACTGACATAATATGAACTGGGTTTTAATGCCATTAGGACGTTCCAGTGCTAAATTTCCATTTCTGAGTTGGTTACCACAACCAATCTCACAGCATTTTTTTATTTCTAAGTGCTAGAAGACGCTAGATGCAAGCCGTATCTGATCGGTCTTTTTGGAAATCTATGGGGGAGGCCTATATCCTGCAATGGACTTCTTAAGGATTCGCCTCAACGCGCGCAGCTATCTCTCTCGCACATCACAACCTTTTTCAACATTTAAAATCCTTGAGTAAGAGGCCAATTTATTTATTTAGATCGGAGAAAAATTCAAAAAAAGTTTTTCTTCAATATCTTTTAAATTAGCGGAGGAGAGGGAAAATATGTTTTTTCGGGTACTTCGGCGTTTCGCACCGCAAGCGGTTCTCACTATTCCGTCGCCAGTATATATGATATCTGATTAAAACTTTTTTTTAAATATTTCTTCTATCAAATAAACAAATAAGTCTCTTACTTTTCTAAATCCCTACTCAATGATTTTATATGTTTAAAAATGTTGTGACGCGAGAGAGAAATAGCTGCGCGCTTTGATCTCCACCTACAACCTACTATTGTTACTACTACCTCTCAGGTCTTTATTTTCTTTCTACAAGCAACGTAGAAGAGACCGAGCAGTTTATTGTACAATTGATATAAGAACGTCTAGAGAGCAGTAGTCCCCCTGGATTCCATAACGCGGAAGTTAAAGCCGGCATGAGTTTAACGAGCCGCCGTTTCAACGGAGGCCGTGTTTATGGGAGCCGCGAGACCGCGACAATTAAATTTCACAATGAGTTCATGTTACAACTCTGTGGTTGTACCATCCTTTTATTTTACTTGTTTGATAACGCTTTAAATATGCGATTTGTTGTAATGGTATCTACTGTTTTTTATGTAAATTATAGTAGTTCTACGAAAATAAGATATCGTGAGCGCTTACATTTGCAAAATTTGGTAAGTACTTGTGGTAAAATAATTATAATATGTAGTTTAAAAAACTGAAAAAATAACCGACTTCAAAATACGCAATACAATACATACGCGACTTGTTGTTCACTTTTCTACAAGTACTTGGATGATATTTTATCAGTTATTTTGTTATAAAAAAGCAAAGTACTGCATCGATTTTGATAAAATTTATATGGAACCACCTCTGAAGTATGATTTATCAAATACAAAAAGAGTCATCAAAATCAATGCTCAATTGGCTGAGTAATCGATGAACAAACAAACAAAAAAAAAACATACTGACCGAATTGATAGCCTTTTTGAAAGTCGGTTAAAAAGTCTGTGCTCGCGTGGTCTACTACTGATATTCGAAATTATTACTCTCTAAGTTTGTCTAAGAAATAGAGTTCTTAACTCTATTCTAAACTGATTCTCGAGATACCTATAAGTTTTATGCTTCAAACATTGAATTATTATTTTTACGAACCTATGACTGATATGTAATTTTTGTATTTTTTTTTATATTGTTAATCATTTCTAAAACTTGTGGTGGGGAGCGCTATGACGTCATTTTTTTTTGATTAGTGATTCCCATTTATCAATCAAAAAGAAAGATAAAAAAATATAAAAATCATTTGTTTCTTGAAAGTATGATCATTTTAAGTTTAGCCATAGCCGTTCTAGCCATAACTAGGCAACGTCTGTATTTTGGCGAGTAGACTTCCCATCATGAATACGTTTTCTCTTTCTGTACATATATTTGAAGTTTAAGTTCAATTATTATATGTTAAACGATTTAGTCAAAACTATTAATAAATAGATTAAATAAAAATGAATTGAATTAAATTTAATCTCGTGAGAGATGGTAGGTACATATATACACTGGAATATAGTGTTATTTTTATTTACTATAGAATAAGGTGTTATATTTTGACAAAGTAAGTATTACATTTTTATAGAACACTAGTAGGTACTTACCTGAAATAAATGGGTAGGAATTATTAAATGAGAATCATTATTCGAAAGAACTAATAGTTTGTGACATAGCATTGTTCAGCACCTAAAATAATTTACTGTTTTGAATAAAATTATCAGTATTTCTTTAGGTGTTTGATACCTCATATACCATTACTGAGAAATAGCTGTTGAAATATAGCAAAATACTAAAATAAAAATAATTTCAAAGTAACGTCAAAATTTTCGATTTGAAAAGTAAGCTTAAAATCAAAAGAATAGAACTGCTACCCTAGATTCTTTTTTCTGAGCAACTAAAGAATGTACCCATTGTAGGTACCTACAAATTTAGCAAAAAGGAGCTCCGAATTACCTGATTAGAAGTGAAATAAGAGATGTACCGGTAGACGACAGAAAAAGAACAAATTGCCCAAGGCTTTCATTATAGGTTGTTTTCGGACGTTTTATGTTTAACGCAGAAAAAATACTGTCGAGGAAATCTATTGACAGTGAAGATGACATTTGCTAATGTTTACAATTTTTATTTATTAATTTATTATGGCTTGGTTACAAGACCTTTAAGCCAAATCTTTTATTTATATTTTCATTTTCATTGTTTTATAGTCCTAGTAAAGTGATGGCGACTTTACTAGAATCTTCTATGGGGTTTTGACGACAACGCAAAATGACACGTTTCACTGCTTTATTTCATTTGTCCACACTCATGCACTTGATCGAAAACTTAATGAATAAAATACCACAATTTTTAGCTCATTAATATTCAAAATAACACAAATTTAGGAAAATAAACAGAGCAACAACATGTTTCTATGACGTTCCCGCCAAAACTCCCAATGTTTACGATGCGAGGAACTAGTGTTGCCAGAACTAAATTTTAAAATGCTGGTTAGCGAACGAAACTGTAGTTATTAAATAAATAATCTATTGCCGTAGCATAAGTATCGAATTCATGTTCTCAAGGTTCCATATACTCTAAAATGTATTAAAGTAATGATAATAAAATATCATTATCAAACTACAGGTGATGTTTGAAGATTTAAGAATCTATAGATCCAAATCGTCTGACATATCATTATTATCATTTTTCGTGACCAAAATGCTGGCGCGTATCTGGCCCAATGCATAAGCATTGCCATTCAACGTGGCAATGCGGCCAAATGGTAGTGGGTTTGAGCATTTGGATTATCTTTAGACTTTTATCGGTCTGGGGTAATCGATATGCTTTTTGTGTAGTAGTTTAGTTAGTTGAGTCTGTATATTGTTGTGTAATCGTCTGTCTCGCTCGCACTTACCAACATTTTTGAAGATATAAAACAACTGAATGATATTATAGAAAATTTCGTCGCACAATAAACAACAATCAAGAAAATTAATGCAGACTCTACTGAAGTAGTACTACAGTAATTATTTTTTTAGAAATATTTATCCAATCCGTAGAACACGGCAATTGCAGGGCAACACGGCGTGGGACTGAAATTAGGTCTCTACCTTGAGCAAGTAAAGGTTGTGTACAGAAACGTGACGGAATTACCAGCACCTGGATCTTTGATGACGTGGTTGGTTGGTAATCCAATTATCAGGGACATCAAAGAGATCAGGCATCAAAGAGATTTTACTCACTTCATATACCGTTAATAGTTGCAAAGATTTTATTAGTGGCGCGTAATACCTTGTGTTCTCAATTGGTGAACCAAAAGAAATAGATTTCAACGTAATTAGGATAATTAGGTATAAAGGGTTACCAATTTTAGCTAACTGTTCAAGAAAATGGGAGTTATTTTTTGGATGTATATAAATGTGTAGACACGGAACAAATTAATGAAATAATGACAGTAGCGTCTTCGATGCCACGATTAGTTCTATTAGTTTTTCGTTCATTCATTGCGTTTCATTTTGTACACAAATGAGTATAAACTTAATTTAAATTAACTAATTTATAATTAGTTTCTATGTCAAAAAGTATAAATTGTATATTTTTATAATTATATAAGAGATATATACGAAGAGTAAATACGAAGAGTTAACAAAATAAAATTGTTATTTATAATTATTATTAATAGACAATGCCCAGCAGTGGACTTCATGGCAATGAAGCATGTGAAAGTTATTCTAGCAAATCCTAGTAAATAAGTAGTCACGGTCACGTAGCATGTGGTGACTACGACGTTGATTTGTAGCGATCTTATAGTCCGAAACAACTACGACGTTAATTTGTAGCAGTATATTAGCCCGTAACAACTATGTCATTGATTTGTAGCGGTCTCGTATCCTGTAGCGACTACAACGTTGTCTTGTAGCGGCTTCGTAGCTCGTAGTGACTACTACATTGACTTGTTAGCGGTCTCGTATCCTGTAGCGACTACAACATTGACTTGTAGCGATCTTGTAGCTTGTAGTGACTACTACATTGACTTGTTAGCGGTCTCGTATCTTGTAGCGACTACAACGTTGACTTGTAGCGGCTTCGTAGCTCGTAGTGACTACTACATTGACTTGTTAGCGGTCTCGTATCCTGTAGCGACTACAACGTTGACTTGTAGCGATCTCGTAGCTTGTAGTGACTACTACATGGACTTGTTAGCGGCATCGTATCCTGTAGCGACAACGACGTTGACTTTTAGCGGTCTAGTAGCTTAAAATGACTGCCACATTGACTCATAGAGCGGTCTCATATTCTGTAGAGACAACGACGTTGAATTGTAACAGTTTTGTATCCAGTCTGAAAACGCCTGGTTAGCAGAATCCCAGTAGTTTAAAATTTACTTTATAAAAATCGAAAAAAAAAAACTCGGACAAATCAGGTCACTATTTTTAATATTTGTATTCATTCAGACTCATTTGACATAATTTTTTTTCTTCAATATGTATTTAACTTTGCTCGTTTACATCACACATCTTGTTTACAATTATATTCAAATATAAATCTTTCTAGCAGAATTAATTAATCAGATTGAGACATAATTATCATATTCACTAACTTATTTTATGTTATTTTTGCATGTAAAACATATAAATATATCCAATACTAATAAAACATAGCCAAAGCATAGCTTTAGGGAATGTAGTTGAGTGTATTATTAAATACAAAGCCGCATCAGTTCAACGACTCAGAAAAAAACATAGTTATATTCCATCGCCCCGGAGTATAATAATACTAGGTATTCCAAAATGTAACGCAAAGCTTATTAATGTCCCTAATGATTTCATTTTATAGCTTCGCTAACTTTGTTTGGGATAAAACGCTGAACTTAGCTTAAAAATCTCGGATTATAGTTTTAATTCTGTAACGAAGCAAATTATTCGTGAAGGTTTTTCTCTAGAACATTTTAGCATAATAAACACCTGCTAGCCACAAGGTACTTTTTAGAGTTCTTCGTAATACAATTTCTGTAAAAGGTTCATAGGACAAAAATGTAATTTAAAAGTTTCAATCGAACATGAAAGGAAAGCTGAATTTAGTTTATAACTAAAATAACCTACAACATTTTACATATTCTGAGGATCTATAAGTATGCATTATTTTGGAGTATCCTACTTATATTATAGATATTGTAAAAGCGAAAGTAACTCACTGAGTTACTTTCGCTTTTAAAAAAACAGACAAAAAACACACAGAAACCACAACAACAGACAGAAAGACAGATAACAAACTTGTTGTCTGTCTTTCTGTCTATTTCTACACCTTCACGGCTAAATGGCTGATCCAATCGTTATGAAATTAGGCACAGAGAATCTTTAGGACTTGAAGCAGGACATAGGCTGTATTTTATTATCATTCGCATCACCATTTTTCATCACTACATGGTTAACACCACGGGGCGCTGCTAGTAATATTGTAAAGGCGCAAGTAACTCTGTCTGTGTTTCTGTCAGTTCGTTACCTTTTTATGAAATTTAGCACAGATATAGTTGAGGACCTAGAGATATAGGTTACATTTTATTATCAACGTCTATCATCACTTCGTGGGTGAAACCCCGGGATGCAGTTAGTTGATTATAAAGAAGCTGAGAGTAGTTTAGTGGAGAAAGCGTTTGTCTTTTTTCCTGAAGCCTGGGTTCAAATTCCATAGTCAATTTCTAGCTTCGATTTTCGACGTTCGAAGTAGGTACCTATGCTATGCGAGAAAATATAACAAATCACTATTTGTCAGGTAATAATTTACATATAGTTAAAAAAAAACACAACAGTACAAAGTGAAGCGTACTGCAGCTTCTTTGTAATATAATTTATTTATTTAGCTGATAAATTTTCTTTGATAATAAAATAAAATGAATGATAAAATATTTGTGTGGTCGTGTGTATCCATTAATACTCAGCTCTGGTACCATGATGGACAGGAAACCGAGGCTCTAGAGTTATATTTACTCACCTTTATAGCAAACCATAACATTTGGTCAAGTTTTATCACCTATCCCAGTATTAGCACCGTACCTTTTAGAAAGTATCTCCTAAATATGCACAATTCACCGGAAATACCTTATTTTTATTGGCACATATCTTTTCGTAAAGTAGGTAGGAGTGTTACAATTTTATACTTCCAGGGAGGTATAATGTAATCTGTCTTTGGTTTTATAGCGGAAATAGAAACAAAGCAAGATAGATTGGCGGTTTAAGGGTTCCGTAGCCAAAAGTGCGGGAGCTTAACTGAGTCTAAAGGTACAAATCAAGACGGATTAAAAAACGCAGACTGCAAGTCACACCGCTCTGGTCCCTATGAATTTCTATAATAAAACCGGCCAAGTGCGAGTCGGAGTCGCGCACGAAGGGGTCCGTACCATTATCTATAAAAACGGCAAAAAAATCACGTTTGTTGTATAGGGGCCCCCCTTAAATATTATTTAAATTTTAATTTAATTATTTATTTTTAAAATGAATAACATAACTCAATATTCGGTGAATATTTCAAGCGTCTACCTGTTGTTGTTAACAATATCGAGCAAAAACGAGCAAATAAAAAATCACGTTTGTTGAATGGTAGCCCCCTTAAATATTTATTTTATTCTGTTTTTTAGTATTTGTTGTTAACAACAGAAACACATAATCTGTGAAAATTTCAACTCTCTAATTATCACGGTTCATGAGATATAGTATGGTGACAGATGGACAGACGGACAGACGGACGGACGGACAGACAGCGGAGTCTCAGTAATAGGGTCCCGTTATTACCCATTGAGTACCTTTTACCGGAACCCTGAAAATGATTTCGAGCAGGGCGGTATTCCAGCGAGCGGGCGCGGTGTGCAGCTTTGTGGTGACGCGGAACATCATACAAACGAGTTTTTTTAACCAATTTTACTTAGGATATATCAACGATATGTGATGAAAATGTCATTGGGATTTATAGCAAAAAGAGTAGATAGAAGTCTCTCTCAGTAAGATTACTAACAGTTCTTATTTTAAATTCCAACAAAAATACTTAAACCGCCCATGTGCAAGTCAAGCTTATCCTTATAATTATTTTTTTTTTAAAGAAAATTATTGTTGTTTGCCTGTAACAAGCCTTAGTCTTGAAAATATTTCAGTTTCTTTTGGCCGAGTAACTAGCTCTGTTTTTAGTGTTTACCTTGTAAAAGAGTACGGAAGCCTCCCGTGCGAGTCAAATCCGTATTTTTCCGGTGAATTACCGAGGAATTTAAATCAAGATTGCGTTCAGCGCGACTTAGAGCATTCTTGTGAATGTTCTTAGGATTCTTGTTTAAATGACACTGACGCTGCGAGTGTTAAATCTGTAGAAGTTCGTAATTGTTGTTGTTTTATGTGTGTCGGACCCACATATTACTTTTGGGTTGCGTCTTAGCCCAATTCTTTTATGGTTTCCTGCAACGTTTTTACAACAATTTTTTTATATCAGCCCTGTTTGTACAAACTGTCCCACTGCTGGGCGCGGGCCATCTTCTTGTCGTGAGATTCTACAACTTACTTTTTTTCAATTAGTTCTAGTTTTCAGTTCATCTTATCTCTTCTTAGTTAGGCATTGGTTAACATTCCATAAATAACAATATACCTAAGTATAGTGTTCACTCTACGATAAGTAATTGTCACAACAGTCACATCATGGTCGTATCAGTGAACAGTGCCTTGACTAACATCTCAGAAGCCTGTTCCTTGACGGTTAGGACAAGGGTCTGATACAAAAAGCAGTCACACATCAGCCCCATTAGATATGGCGTCAGAAATATCTTTTATCTGCAGTCTTTATCACCGATAGCTGGAAAGCTGGCCTGTTGCTCAAAAATACCTAGTTTAATAGTGTCTCTAATAGTTTTCTATAAGGTTGGGTTGATAGTGCGCAGCTATCTCTCTCGTGCATAACGACATATTGAATAATAAAATCACTGGGTGGGAATATTAGAAAAGTGAAAGAGAGAAATTGTTCATTTAGATAGGAGGAATGTTTTAAAATAAATATTTTTCAATATTTTATATTACTTGGTAGAGGAGCTCCAAAATATATGTTTTTTACTACTCCATCGGCAATATAAATTATATCTAAATAAATATTTTTTTTATATTTCCTTTATCTAAATAAATGATTCCATCTCAACAACAAATGCACTCATCTACAGCATATGCACTATTCAAACTATCTTCTGTGACTAATGAGGATGCTTTAATAACAGCATACTATGGTATGGTTGTATCTATACTAAGGTATGGCCTTGCTTTCTGGGTAAACTCTACTGACAAAGAGATTGCTTTCAAAGCGCAAAAAAGATGTATCAGGGCAATGTTTCATTTACATAAAAGAGATAGCTGCAAACCCTACTTTCTGAAACATAAGATTCTTTCATTACCATGTTTGTACATACTTGAAACTGCAATTTTTGTTAAATCACATCCACATCTATTTGGCGAGTGGACAACTGCAGGTATTAGAACCCGTACACAGGAAACACTGAAACTCTGCCCTCGTACAGCTAAAACCGCACTTATGCGTAAAAGTATATTCTGTATAGCTCCACTTATATACACAAAAGTACCTAAAGATTTAAGGGATACAAATATTGTTATTTTTAAAAGTAAACTCAAATCTTTATTAGCACATAAATGTTATTATTCCATTGCAGAATTTTTATCTGATAAAACTGTTTTGACTTTAGATACTAATATTGACATACCTATATCAAACCATTATTCTTGACTTGCATATTCTACTTTAATTATTACTATTGACATACTTAATACCTGACATATATTGAATTTTCAATAACATTTTGCATAATATTATTTATAATTCAACTATAGTGACTCTGACATTGTACGTTAATGACATTGGTTTGATAATCATAATTCTGATTGCATAGTTTGTACGCCTCGTCGGGCATGGACATGTGTAACAACATTTCAAAAATCCATCTTGTATATTATTTTGTAATATGTGATATACTACCATGTTCAACAAAATAAAAATTCTGATTTCTGATTCTGATTTCTGATTTCTGATTTCTCATACTTTTCCAATATCCCTACTAAATTATTTTATGTTCAATAATATTTTGATGCGCGAAAGAGATAGCTGCGCGTTTTGAGCCCAACGATAAATATCCTTAAAAATAAAGACTACCTACATACAAGAACAAGAACACTTATCTACATAAGTGTAAATATAAGTGATTTTATACCTACCTTTCTATGTGGTTGTATTTCGCAGATCCGCAGTATTTTGTAGGCATGGTAATCTCACGGAAGCGATAAATAAGGGCCGTACACAGGGACGTCGAAACTTATAGCCCATTCCCTTTGTAACAACTTTTACGTTCCGTTATAATTGAGGAACGGAACCGCCTCCAACGTTATCTGCTGATCGTGGGACTTGCACTGCTCAACTCGCATGAATCCTCGCCCCCACTTCCTTAACACGTTCACTGCGAGTGCCATATAAAAGACTTCATATGTATTTTAAGGATTGAGTGGATTTGCGTTGTAACGACAAAGCTGTTTAATGTTGCTGCTTTTGTAATGTAGTGCAAAATTGAAATTGACTTTATTTAATTTAATTTTACTGCATATAGCTACTATAAGATATGTAATAGTGAACGAGAAATATGTTTTTTTGTGTCCCTGTACTTCATCATCATCATCAAACCTGAAATCATGAAAAATAATTAGGTGTTCTGTATTTTGTGTATTTTTTATGGAATAACTTTATTTGCGGTCATAGCATAGTTTGGTAATTAATAAATTGGTATTTTAAAAGTGATTTAAGTATAATAGCATCGCTGACATTAATTATCCTGCCAATTTGGTGAATCGCCAACTTGACTTTTATCTTCGTTAAAAAAGCTATTATATTGGAGCTGTTTAAAACAATACTGAACCCAGTTGACAATTTTTTGTGTACTTAACTACTTGTGAAATTAAATACATATCTAGATTGGCTCATAGCTGGTGAAAATATGGAGTGACAAACAATAAAAATGGTTGAATTGAGACAATTTTTAAAGCATCAATTTGCGCATAGCCAAAATTCGGAAAGTATTTTGTAGGATAATCATGATAAATAATAGCACACATTAAGTTATATCTATAGCGTTCGTAAAAATACCTTTATAATAGTGCTGGCTACTAGATCTCAAACACACACACACACACACAAAATAATCTCTTAATAAGCTTAATAAAATTCTATCAACTGTGAACGTGTTAACATTACGTGAGTAGAAATGTCTTGTTTCCTGTAGTGTTTCGTAGCAGGTTCAGAAACATTGCAATAAATCACTATAATAGTATTGGAGCTTATTTTTTGTAATACTTATTGTGACTTAGTTCTTCAAGTTTACTTCCATTGTGATTAAATTTTTGCCTCTTCAGTACTTTTATTTCTATTTCCTCTTGGGAAACTGTCAAGTATTTTTTCCGAAGTTTTTGAGGTTGTTACGAAAGATATTGTCAAACAAATCATAGTCATAATCAAAGTTAAGAAAAATATGTCAAATTTTTGTACGTACGTACATCACTAGTTAGGTAGCACAAACTATTAGTTTTCTTTACGTGTCGCCAATTTGATGCAATGTATGACCGGAAAGTAGGAATTAAGCTGTCACGTTTTATACAGCTGAATAGCGAACAAGCAAAGTTTATGCTCCTTCCATTGTTATCCAACTTCCTTTGCAAAAGTCGATCATGTGTACGCATGTCCGCCGAAGTGGGTAATAATTTGAATGTTCGCCAAAGAAAATTAGAACTCTCTACCAAGAGATATTCGCTGTGACATTACAATCAACAGTTTTGTTTACTAGAACTGGGTGACAATAGGTGACTATTAAAATGAGTAATGTGCTTACAGGTTGAATAAATGCTGAGCCTCATATTTCTGAGCTAAGCAAAGCTTGTATTTTACAAAAATGCGCTCCCCATGTCTGGTGACAAATAAAAAAAAAAAAAAAAAAAAAAAAAAAAAATTATAAATAAATAAAAAAAAAAAAAAATTATAATAAAAATAATAATAAAAATAAAAAAATAATAATAAATAATGGTGGTGATAAATAGGGCTATATGAGAAGCTTAGCTTTATGTAGTAATTAGAAATAACTGATAATATTTGACAAAAAGTTTTGAAGGTTCACTCCATACAAATCAGATCGTCTGTTAGTATCTTTCACTTCATTATTTCAGTTTCATACACGCGTATATAAGAAAACTAAGCGAATAAACCGCCAATTTTACACACAAAAACTGAAATAAATCATTGACATAACTTTTTCACGTTTCTGCCAAAGCCTCTGTTATATAATTTGATTATTTTTATTTTGTAGGTTTTTCTTGTAACTTTAATAACACTCAGTTTCTTTTATGGAATTTTCTCAGAATTCCAATCCCTATTTGGGCATTTTTAGATAATATTTATTTCTATTTAACAGGAAAGGGAATGATAAATCCTCACTTAACCTCCTTATATACTTTTATAAACCAGAATTGTTTGTTTTTTGTTTTGTAAGTTGAATAAACAAACAAAACTTTTTCTTTGTAATGAGATTTGAGGCGTTTTAGTAAAAATGTGACAATTGAACCTCAAACTTAGAACAAATTGTTGTAAATAAAAGATATTATATCCTTTTTTGCACTGCAATATAATGAATTCAAAATAACAACATTGTGATTTACAACGATAGATTGAATATCTTAGTCTTGCAGATCAACGTGCTACATCCTCCGCCACGACGTTGCGAAAAAAAAACCAATAAATATATAACATAAAACATTATGTTCTTCAACGGGAGTTAATATTATATTTTATGTTAATCAAAAACGAGGTAACCTAAATATACCGAACATGATCTCATGATCCAAGCTTCGCCTTTGATACTTGAGGTTCATCAAAACCTCCCAATTACCACACTCCAGCCGGTGCAATTTTAATGAGGTGCCTAGGAACTATTAGCCGACGTAAGAGGCTCAAGCATAGTGGGGACGCTGACTGGCGGAGAGGCGTGATTGAACGACGGCCTTCTGAGATAGAGCAGGCTCCACTCGATACACCCTCAGCCTCGTTGCAAGCTTTACGATTCAGCAAAAAACAACACACACTGCATTATTCTCGCTTTTTACATTAACAACAAAAATATTTGCATAATACTTCCCGCTTATCGTGAAAAAGTTCCCCGGGCGAGCACATATCACTGCAGGCGCGAAGTTTTTGCCGGTTCTAAAATATTCGTTACGTTTGAATTGCTGGAGCTACGTAAGCGTTTTAACTTTTTTTTTACCAACTTTAGTTCTACGCGAATTTATACAAAAGCCAGACAGTGATAATGTCTTCCATTTGTTAAAAGACGAGAATTACAGCCACCGTCTCCGCTGACGACAGAAAAGAATAAAAGGGTTGTCTTTGTTGGTAGCTCGAGGAATACATTTTATGCAACCGCTTGAGCAGTGCACGTACATTTTTATCGCATAATCACGCCATTGTGAGACCCTTGGTACTCTGTATTTCTTTGGAACCTCTTTAGCGAGGTGTTTCGAATTTTATAGCCTTTTATCGAACTTAAGAGCTTTTCATGCACGTCGAATAGGTTTTTTCACGGATTTTATGTTCATTCCCAGAGTATTACCTAGACCGATCTTGATAAAGTATGAACTGGGATAAAGGAAAGTAAATAAGTTTAGTGTAGCCCCCTATGGCCGACATTCTGAAAAAAGAAACGTTCTTTTGATGAAAGCTCTCTGTGATGGAGGCTCTATCGAAAATTCGGGTACAAAGGTGTCCGAAAGAAAACATCCCCGGGGCGGGCGGATATTGTGCCTAAGCCCTCGTCTTGCCAAATTTCGATACAGTCCCTATCTGTCACATAATTAATACCGAGTATCCAGTTCCCGCATAAATCTATCTTTTGTTATTAAAACCTTTGTATGCCCTCGTGGAGATTGAAACAAAGCGCTTTATTTACCCGTTGGATTTAGTATCAGAGTTTATCCAGTTTCTGATGAATAAACGATTTATATCAGGTATTTGGAATTTGATAAGCTTGAGAGAGGCTTTTAATTATTATGTAGATTTAGACAATTATTTATTTTTGGTGCTCACACAGAAGTGTTCTTATTTTGTTGGACTACGAATGAAGGCGATGTGAATGTCGCAGCCGAACAGCTTAATTATAAACAGCCGAGCTTTTTTACTAAACAGCGACGTTCAACTTCCAGCTTCCTGAATGATATACAGCCCGGTCTAGTACAACTTTTATTGAACTGACTGGCCAATGCTTATACAATTGGATGACCATGTATGGTGTTGATAAAATCAGGTAGGGTAGCAATCCTCACTGTAGGTATATATTATTAGGTTTTAACTACAAATAAACATTGAGTATTGCCATTACGAAAAATGGTGTTGTAGATTATTAAATATAGTTAAAATATCAAAAGTGAGGTTAAATACAAAATAAAAAAGCAAAGAACTACGCAGGCATCCTCCGGCAGGTAGGGATTGAAGGGATAAACCATTCCGCGAGTACTGGATATCTATAGTTTTACCTAGTCTCTTAAATAGTAAACAGTCTTCATTTGTAGTTGTTATAGTACAGTAAAAGCACTTGTGTCATAGCTTAACTATGTAGGTTTTCTCGAACGATTACCAATGTTAAGCAACGGACGGACCGGTCGGTCTCCGGATGTGTGACCGTGAGTGACATTTCTTTCTGAGCGCTACCGTGGGTCGGATGACACGCTAAATTGTAGGTCCCGGTTGATTGTATTTAAAAAACAGTAATGGTCAAACCATGTCAGAGGCTTGTTGGCGTCTTATCTTAATAACTTTGACACTAGGGCTGGCCTCTCAGTCTATACGAACTTACTATCCAGTAATAATCCGTGGCTGTCTTTCGCTGTCAAGAACTGAGTCACTTGAGTTTTTTATTTCGTTTCAACCATATTCAGCGCCACGTGGCAGTAAGTGGAACTAAATTTAAATGCCAGGATGAGACATGTAATTAAAAATTGATCCAAGTCATGTGCTTAGCTGTAAAAAAATATATTTTTATGTTTACATTAACTACAGTCTATAAAATAAGTAGATCAGGTAATGTATGATTTATTCGTAAACATTTTTAATGAAATTCCTCCCGCTGTTAACATAAACTCACAAAATATAAATAATTCATAAAAATAATAGAAATTCTTTTCTTTTACTTAGCCGGTTCGTTGAAACGTTGGCGCGTTTCTTCATACACTTTAATAACAAAAATATCACTGAAATGGCCACTTTTAAACAGAATTCGTAATGAAACGTTTTAACGCAATGGAAATTAAATTTACCTATTGTAGAGTTAAGGAAAATGACGGGATGACAGAAATAAATACGTGATACGTAAATTCTTGGTAGGGTTCTGTTGAAGGCCTATTAGACTATGTTTTCACCTGACTCCGCAAAGAGGGTTATGTTTTTGGATGTATGTATAAGTGTGTGTTCATTATAATCACATAAACAAAAAAGCTTTTTTTATAAAAACACATTTACATTGTGTGACTCACAATAACTTTCATGTGTGTTTAAATGTTGTTTATGAAAAACACTATGACATACAATAACATACAATAACATGTGTGTTTTTTATAATCACATAAACAAAGAGCTCTTTATTTTATGTGATTTAAAAAAAAACACACTCTTATACATACATCCGAAAACCATAACCCTCTTTGCGGAGTCAGGTAAAATATAGTCTAATCTCTAATTGGTCCAGCCGTAGTGTGGTTATCAACGAATAGCATTTGATTGTTATTAGCATATATCGCTAATGTCAGCCTAAATCTGCATTTAATCCATTAACAGTAACGTGATTGTATCTCCGCATTGTGTCAACGCTCAAAGAGATTTTGATTGAACCAGCATCCAGCGGTGATTGTCAGAGACCACACCAGAGTTCATTACACCCCCTCATTCGGAAACTTTTATCAAAAGGGGTTATTCAAATGAAATTTTCATTTCCTCGCTTTATAAACCCCCTTGAGGGGTCCACCGGATTAAATTCATGATATAACTTAACAAATTTTAGTTAAATGACAGTGAATGAAAGTCTGGCAATAATACTGTTTTGTGTGCTGAATTGAATAAATTCAAACGCCCCAGTTGCGTTTCTCCTTTGAAACTCTCAACTCCCTAAATTCAACTTAATTTTCACGCTCCGTCGAGACTGAGAGTGCTTACATATCTGCTTAACCCCGTTTTAAGTTCTCTCGATAGATTTTAGCTGGAATATCTGCGGACCGGAGAAAGTTTTTGTGTAATTGCCTTTCGTCTGGACTTTTAAAAGAAAGCAACACGGGAGAACAGCGGATCTATTTTATTTCGTTTGCTTTAGAGTAAATTTAATTAAGCCGAAAGGACTCTCAAAGTTTTTTTTCAATCTGTGAGGCTGGCTGGCCAATTAAAAAGTTGCCGGGACTTGTAGCGACAACCGTTGAAGAGTGCTTTAAAGTTATTCAGCGCATTCCCGGAGCAACATTAGTATAGCGGCGGAAACTACCGAATGAAGTATCGAGTAAAGTATATACTTATTCATTATATCAAATGTTGCTCCTCTTTGAATGCAGAAATCTGCTCAGTGAATTACTTGAAATTTATCCAACAGCTCGTTATTGACGATTGTCACAGAACACATACGCTGCATGAAGAATCTGGACAGCGTCAGTTCTGTGGTGGCGGGGCATGCTCTGACCTCCGACACGCAGCACTACATTAGATTCGATAAGGTGAAGGTCCTGGTACATGAGTGTTTGTTGTGCAGTTAAGTTGTTTGTCAGGGAGGCTATAGAAATTAGTAAATGACCGACCTTTAACAGAGTTGGGGGATGGCACTTGCCACCCACTTGGAAACCTTGCCTTCATGGAGCTCGGGAGGATGATCGTGAGTCTGGTGGTGATATTGTGAGTTCCGCTTGCTGGAACATTCCTGACACTCACGAGAGTTCTAGTGAAGAGGACACTTCAGCTGAACCGACGCAAGATGACCAGCTTCCCACCCTAACCCTTTTGCAACCGATGACATCACGTGCGGCACGAGCGGCACGTCGCAGCGCAAGGCGCGTCACCGACCGAGAGTGACGTGTGTGCTGCTCCTTTGAAAAAGACCGCCGAATGCGGTTGAAACTATAGTCGGATATTCACGGCTCAAAACAGACGTGAGTGACCAGTAGTTTTTATTCTTACAACTCCTCTTTAAGCTGTACGTCGTGATCCCAATTGAGGGTAAACGAAATGATGAACGAGATGATGTGGTGACGAGGGTGTGATGAATCATCATCATCTCAGTCATAAGAAGTCCACTACTGGACATAGGCCTCCCCCATGGATTTCCAAAAAGACCGATTGGAAGCGGCCACCATTGGTGGAGATCACGTACCGGCAAGCGCAGCGTAGGAAGACCAGCCACGAGATGGACAGATGACCTCATACAAGTGGCGGGAAGACGCTGGATGCAAGCCGCTTCCAATCGGTGTGATGAATATAAAAGTTTATTCTGTATCAGGATGTACGACAACTTAGAATCAACGAAATCATTTTTGTTTAAGGTAGGCAATGACATTCAAGAAAGTAGGTACGTTTATATGCATGTTTGTTTATAATGTATTTATACCCGCATAATTATCTTTAAAAATAACGGCCTTACCGAAAAACGTTGCTTAACTTTAAGCAATGATTAATGTATTTTGTCAACTTCTCGCTGACACGTAATGACACTTGCGGAAAGAAGATAGAGAATTTAGGACGATGGTTAAAGTTAAGTGACGTTTTTCGGTAAGACCTTAAGTGTCTAAGTATATTAAAAGGAAAACAAAATACTCGAGCGTATGGTTACGTTAGTATACGCAACTTTCGTAGTTCGTATGGTTGATTTGATTATGAATATGTGTTTCGCTGGAAAGCATGTCATTGTGCAGAGATATACAATTTATTAACTACAACACAACAATATACAGACTCAACTAACTAAACTACTACACAAAAAGCACATCGATCACCCCAGACCGATAAAGGTCTATTTAAATAACAATTCTTATAAAATTACTGATCTGACATAAATAGATACGTAAAAGCATTATTTTCTTTTTTAATGAGAGTTTTTTAAAATAATAATAAAAAAAAAGTGACAACACTTGGGAAGTAAATATGAATCATCAAAATCGGTCAAGCTGTCTAAGTTAACATAAAACACCAGGCGTGTTAACGGTCAAGTGCAAACTTGTATAAAAAATATCCTCGAACATTACGTTCTTTCTTATACAGTCGGGTAAAAAAATAGTCATCACTTCCACATGGAGATTGAGTGACGTTAACGTTTTTTCTCACAAGTTTCTGTATCTAAATATATTTAATTTTACTAATTCGTTCATATGAGCATTAAATGAGCGTAAAATTAGATAAATTGGTAATTTTATAATATGATAATTTTACACACTTGAGTGATAAGAAAACTTATCAATTCGGCAAATAAATCGTCTTACTTATAAACGATAAACAAGCGCATTTTAGCTAAACAGTATTTGTTCCGTTTTCGCATATGTCAAGTTCCCGTCAGACGGAATGTGAGAAATCCTTATTTAGTGAATAAGATGATGATGATGTTCAGTGAACATGCGTTTATAAGTAAGACATAATCCGTCTTATTTATAAACGCTGAATAAGCGCATTTTAGTTAAACAGTGTTTTGTTCCGTTTTCGGCGTGACAGTTTCCATCTGACAGAAAGTGACAAGTCTTTATTCAGTGAATAAAATTTTAACATGAGCTTATAAATAAGACGGTACATCTGTAAAACTCAAGAGCACTAAATACTTATTCACGTTTCCCATTCAAAGAGCAAATCGGACGTAACGCCACGAGCCGTAATGTCGGAAAATTGTTTAGAAAATTGAGTTAGGAAAGTTTTTTGAGAACGTGACTTAGGAAACTTTAGCGTGAGATTCCTTCCTTTGTAATGTCTTTTTTACTGTTTTATACTCGTAGCTTACTGAGACTAGCGAGGTATCTGAACTAAGCGAATTATCAAGTTTACGATGGCACCATATTATACACATACATATTATAGATGGCACGAGATGTGATGAAAAACTGTGAGAAATGCTTTCGGGAACCTAGAGAAGACTAAATGTGTAATATCCTTGCAGTTTAAAATAACTCATTGAGTTGACAAGATTCATTGTCAATATTTTGTTTGGAATATTAAAACCATATTACTATTTCATAAATATTAAATATCCTAATAAATGTAATGAAAGCGAAAGTAACTCTGTCTCTGTCCCATTATCTGTTTGATACTTATTCACAAACTGCTAATATATTTCATAATCGTCATCACCGATTTTAATTACTATCCGGGCCAAACCACGAAGCGCAGTTAGTAATTCATAATTATAAATAACTAGAAGTCTATTTTCATTCAACGTTTAAATATACAGCTCCATCGTAGACCGTAACTGTCGCTTAACACCAGGTGAGTTGACGGTCAAGCGCAAGCCTATTTTCGAATAAAAAAATATCAGTATTTTAGGCCAAATTTTCCTGAAACTTGTAGGTTATTTATAATTTTCCATCTTTTTTTTTTTAATACATTATTGATCTACGATTGACCACCAATTCGCCTGATGTTAAGCGACGCTGTGGCCGAGGATGGAGCTCATCGATCTAGAAGATATCTATTCACTCTAGCCTTGAAAATTCCAAGATTGTAGGTCTCAGAAAACAGAGATGGCGGCAACGAATTCCATTCCATCTTCTAATAGTTAAGGAAAAATAGGAGCAATTGTCAAAAGTCGTGCGGTTAACTCCGCGCCCTCATTGAAGGTATCTTGTGGGAAATCAAGACAACCACGAGGCGGCTGAGCAATCTGTTGTTCCCCAACACCAATTTAGAGAGAGCCATATAGACGTCCTCGCCACCACAATCTACAAGCTTAGCGAGGCTCTCGCGAATGTGGACAGAATATTGATGTTCCTACATTATACATTGTGGTCGCAAATCTAGACGGGGAAAGATCCAATTCTAGGACATTAATGGAAATATTTCTTGATATAAGAAATTAAAGTAAGAAATTGCTTTCTTATAACAATGTAATTAAGATATCGTAGCATGGTTTGTCGCGAACAAACCAGCGTTCTTTTTACGTGACGGGAACTATACGAGTATAGGCTTACACAGTAATGTTTTATACTCTCATACACAGCATGACCGTGGGTTCCAGGGATTGGTGAAATGGTAAAATTGGTAAAATTTATTCATTTTCATGCAGTGAAACTAAGTAGGTAACGTGCTCTTGGATATGCTAGACCGACTTCAAAATACACAATTTCGTTTACTTATATGTTTTTTTTTCTAGTTTTAAAAACCAAACTGTTACACCAGTTTTGATGAAATATCCTGAAATACCCTAAAATGAGCCTGATTTGAAAGTACTTACCTATATTCTTTCAAATAAAATAATTTTCCAAAATCGGAACATTAAAATAAAATAAATTGAATTGAGAATCTCCTCCTTTTTTGTTGAAGTCGGTTGAAAATTACGACACCTTTTGCGTCAACATTGGCCTGACTATGAACGACCTTCAATAACACTTTCACGTTTGATGTTAAAATCAGCGCATTCTGCATTCACGTATCCATGAAAGAGCACGGCAATCATGGCCGACTATTCTACATGTTGGTTATTATATGAATATTTTATTTGAACGCCCAATTGGCCGTCGCGCAAACATTTCATATTCACATCGGATACGAAAGGTTTGCTTATTAATTCGATTGTCGACGTACATACCGTAGGTATTTCGCCCGATGTGAATTGCTCTTAATTCGGGACCCCAAATAAAATGTATGTCCCATTCCACCGCACCGAAAACGGCATATGAATAGCAAACAAAATATTAATCCATGGATTAATGCAAAAGGAAAGGATTTATGTTTGTTTCGTAAATTGTGCGCCGTGTTTTCGACGATTAAGTAAGTTATAAATGACCCATCCGACTCGAAAATGGTAAAGTTGATAAGGGACGAAATGAATTATTTTACGCAGCTCTGTCTTGCTTTTATTACGTTTATGGTTAAGTTATTTTTTAACTTAATGGAATGAAATAAATATTGTACGTGTTAGATACATAAGTGTAGTAAATATTATAAAATATTTCCGCGTAATTGTTTGTACCCGTAAAGTTTGGCTGAGTAATTACTTTTATCAAGCACATATTACAGTTGTTGCTTGGTTGGTTTAAGCATAAATCATCATCTCAGCTACAAGAAGTCCACTGCTGGCTGGACATAGGATTACTCCATGGATTTTCAAAATATCTGATGAATGAAAGATGCCCCGGCACCAGGTCGGACTTTTCATTTTTTTTGTCCTAGCAAAATTTTTAAGCAATTGTAAAATATTGTTTGTTTGTAAATAAAATATGTCTACACCCCGAGTGATTAACATCCGTGCTACTGGCTATATTGCTTAAAGCATTCTTGTTGCTAAAGGGGAAAATTACAGGTCTCTTACAAAAAAAAAAAGAAAAAAAATAGTTTCAACAGCACAGACAGAGATCGGTTGTGATTTTATAGATGGAAGAAAGAGACTACTGGTTGTGGCAGTCCTATCATAAATGCCCATGAATCTACTCATCATCATCTAATACCCAATCATCTCGCTCGCTTAACATCAGGCGAGTAGGTGGTCAATCGTCGATCTATCTTAAATAAAAAAAATTAAAAACTTATAGATATTATAGTAACTCGCCGTCAAACACAGAGACGGGCCATCAAGTATTTTAGAAGGTTCTTACTAATAAATAACCTTCTATTCTTGTAATTCTATGTAGGTTACTTTAAAATAGCTTAAACAACAAAAATAAGAATATTTTATTTTATACTAGCTGACCCGGCGTACTTCGTATCACCTATCAATGAGTGGACCCGATATTTTCTCAACGTTTAAACCTTCCCTGGACTACGGCAAACATTTCATAACCAAAATCAGCTAAATCGGCCCAGCCGTTCTCGAGTTTTAGCGAGACAAACGAACAGCAATTGATTTTTATATATATAGAGATAGAGATTTTCTTATATCAAATGGCTAGAAGTATGACAAGCGATATTAGATATTCCAAAATTCTGAAAGTTAAGGCATTTTATCGCTTAGTATGAGTGAGAATAAAATGATATCTCGTCCTAATTATGTGCTATACATTGTAGCTACTGCTTTGTGTCGCAGAAAAAAAACTAAAATTAATTAAAATTCTTTTATAACTTCTTAACAAATTCATTCAAGAAAAACCTCCATTCATGAACTTCATTCAGGCCAAAAAAGTTTCGACGCACGAAACAAAATAACATTTTAATTTGGCAATTTTCAATGAGCCAAGTTTTCTGTTAATTTAGGTCAATAACAAATCAGACTGATAAGAAGCAGGGCTTCGATAAGTCATTAAAATTCCGGCATCAATCTGTTAGAATACGGGGGAACTCGCGGGAAACTCATAAAAGTTTTTAATGACACCCGGAGGCGTCCAAATCCTTCAATTTATAATCCCGGATCTACATTACAGAATACAATCATGAGGTATTGGAGAAATCAACATCTAAGTTTGTTCGAGTAATGACAATGTAACATTATTAAGCGGATAATGGGTAGGCTTTTGTCAAGCAGTGGTGAAAACATATATCTATAAATAAATTCTATAAAGTACGAGTTTCACTCGCACACCGAGGCTTCCGTATATGCATGACATGACAACACATGAACTGACACTGGATTGGATTTGTCCATTTGAATTTGGAACTTCTTTTTAGATCCTATGTTTAACTAAACTTAATTCTTAGACAATTATATGTATTTATACTTAATTATAAAATTATTTTTTGTTATAAAGTATATTATAATTTTTGTATTGTATGTCGTTATTCTTTCATTGGTTTTCCGATGTTCATTTAATACATTTATATTCGTTTATTTTAATAGATTACACTTTTTTTACTTAATAAATATAACAAGTACAAAAAACAGGTAAATACATTAAATTCTGAAAATTCTCGATCAAACAAAAGATCACGATATTGAGAGCCCGATTTTGTTATAATAAAATTTTGTCCCAATTTATTTATTCATATAATCAACAAATGTAACCAAATAACCCCAGTTCTGGCAGGTACAATAAACCAGCATACATGGGAGGCATTTAACGGTGTCCGGGCCGGTCCTCGACCGCAGCCGGTAAAGAATCGCAGTCGTTCCGAAGTTACCCCGTGCCCTAACAAGGGTCGCACATCGTTCCGTAATTGTTATCCGCAATGGGGCATCTTTCCCGGGATGAATTGTCGTGTAGGGGACTTAATATTATGAGTGTTGTTGCTAGGTGAGGTTGATTCATCAATAAATACAATAGGGATATAATTGGTGGGAAAATGACAGAGCTAGATAGCATTAAAATCAAAGATTTTAACGTGAAAACTTTTTTTAATGATTGTAATAACAATACTACAGTTTTGCGAAAAATTGCGATGGAACAACAAAATAATGTCAAAAAAATGTGTCGTGGTTTCGCAATGGGAAAGATTAAACTATTATTTTTTTGCACCGAAAAAAATTCAAAGTCTTCGAAGTCGAAGTCTTCAAGATGACTTAATAAAATTCACCTGTACATCATTGTACTACACACCTTTTGACAAATAAAAATTACAATGCCTAGTTTTCGGGATATCGTTGAGAAAACTTGTTATTGCATGGTCGAATGAGAAATTATTAACATGAAATAAAGAACGCCTAAAAAGAGTACGTTTACACACAACGAAAATTACAAACGTATATAATACATATATACAATCACGCCGGTTTTTCCTTGCGGGGTAGGCAGAGCGTCAAAGACAATTTGACTTTGGTTAGAAGGGCTAGATGGAAGGGAGAGGGTATTAGAGGGTTAGAGGGGATACGAGAGTAAGCCGTAATCAGGCTTGGAGTGATAGAGGGTCAGTTTATCGCCTATAGAAATTGCCAATTTCCCTCAAGTCCCTTAACTGACTTTTACAGTATGCCCAGGAAGAAAAGCAGCTGGTACATTCTATGTTTTCCTTTTTCTCCCAGTCCAGCATGGAAGAGAACGTGTATAATAGTGGTAAAGAACCTAATATTTATTTATTAGTTATGTAGAATGTTTTATATTTATCTTTATATAAGCTTCTGTGTATGTAATTATTACAAATATAATTTTATTGTGTACGCTCGTGCGTGACGTGCGTGACGTCACCTACCGGTCTCAGCGGAAGACCAGCGCTAGTTGTTTACAACTAGCTTTATGCTGAGCTGGGACCGGATTGAACAAAAACATGTTATATAAGTATTTTGTGTATGATTTATATTTTTTTGAATGATATTTATTTTGTGTTGTATGTTTTTTGTCACAATAAATTTCTGTCTATGTCTATGTCTATGTCTAATTGTTTACATGAACGTTTGAAAAATAACACGAACTTTAATAAATAAAACATGACTTTACTGCGAATGAGATGATCTTTACAGAATAATTTTCGTCTTTCAATAAAATTATGTAAGTGTTCATTAGGATATTGCATTTATACAAAGAACAGGACATTTCAGTCTGGCAAAGCTTTCCGCGTTAATTTGATTTAAAAACAGAAAACATGGCCAGTACAACGACTCTATTAGCCTAATTGCTTAGCGGTACCTTCCGAGCTCTGGCAGTGACGGAAATACCCCAACGCTCTGATGAATTCGAGGCCAACCTTAACCCCACTGCGGATGTTCAGATCTTCACAACTACTTGTTAATTAAACACAGTTGGCTATCACACCCCAATATCGGAATATCCAGGTGGATTTCGGCCGATGTTGATAATAGCGGAATTTATCCGCAAATTCGAAGCTATCCGAAAGTTTATAGACACGAGTCGAGGAACGTTAGCTATAGGGTCCAATAACGTCGAAGGGATAACGATGGCTCAAAGTTTTAATTAAACAGCAACATCTGCGAAGCTCGTTACGC
Source organism: Lycia hirtaria (assembly GCA_947563715.1). Lineage (NCBI taxonomy): Eukaryota > Metazoa > Arthropoda > Insecta > Lepidoptera > Geometridae > Lycia > Lycia hirtaria. The sequence goes on along the minus strand of OX387382.1, from coordinate 36,292,169 downwards.
TACTGACATGACAATTATTGTTATGAGTACACGAGAAAACACATTAAGAAGGTTACTGTCGGGGTGATAGGTACTTTCTGTGCCATATTATAAATGAAAGACAAATATTTGACGAATTTTGCTCAGACAATTGTCAAAGATGGCAATGTTGCGACATGACTACTGGTTAGGGAAAAGGTAGCGATGTATAAGGTGGTATACTTGTATTTTTAACCAATTTAAAAAAAGATGAGGTTCTTAAATCGTCTGTATTTTTTATGTTCGGGCAAAATTTCTTTTGACGTGATAACGTCTTATAAATCGATGAACGCCGGCTGCATGCACGAAAAAGCATGACTCATTGTCACGTTCCGCTTGAGCCGAGCGTGCAAGCGAGAGCGCGGAACAAGCGATAGAGAGGCACGATCGTCCTAACGCGTGCGGCTTTTGACGCATCGTTATCACGTAATATTAATAATTATCGTAAACTTTACAGACAATCATTTTTTTATGAATGCTTATGAACGATTGCTTCAATAGCTTTAAACAGGCTACATTAAAATTTAATTGGTGTGAGTTTGGAAGTCTAAAGACTTCGAAGATGTTGCATTTTTGTACCCGATGATTATTATTTTACTGAAAGAGTTACTTTAGAGAGGGAGTCGTCAAAATCACTGTCCCAAAAACATACTCAGTTTTAGTAGTTTAGTAACCAGCTTCAGTTATTTAGATTTATAAATATAAATATATAAAAATATATTATAAATTAGGGACAGTGTTGCCATTTTTTAAAACACAAATTGTAATTTAGCGTTTATAGTACCTAAAAGTTACAGTTAGCACTGGTACCTTCATTCGCGGCGCTTTTCACTGGTAAATGCGCTCCCTACGCTATTTTAAGAGGGATGTTATTCGTTTGACGTGTGTTCTGTATATCTGTCTGTGACATCGTAGCTCAAACGGATGGACCGGTTTTGATCTAGTTCTTTTGTTTGAATGAGGATTTCATAAAGAATATTTTAGCTTTGTTTCATCAAAATCAGTTAGGCCAACTTTTTTGGTTTGGGGGTTTCGAGCTTCATAAACTTATACTTTTAATATATAAAGATAGGCTTACACAGTTATATTAGAAGGCCTGACGGGATGACGCTTGTGCCATGGAAGTGCGGACGGCCCCTTGTGTGGGACGCCACGTGCGTTGATACTTTGGCACCGTCTCATCTTCCTGAGACACGGAGTAGGGCTGGCGCTGCGGCTAATTCGGCGGAGCAGCACAAGCGGCGTAAATATGCTAATCTCGGTAGAGGTTACATATTTGAGCCGTTTGGTATCGAAACTTTGGGTCCGTGGGGACCGGGAGCTCATCTCAATTTCAAAAATTTATCTGAGCGCCTGATCGATGCGACGCGTGACCAAAATGCTGGCGCGTATCTGGCCCAACGCATAAGCATTGCCATTCAACGTGGCAATGCGGGCAGCATGCTGGGTACGCTGCCAACTGGTAGTGGGTTTGAGCATTTGGATTATTTATTTATTTATTTATTTATTTTCAGTAATCAACAGCTATTAAACATCTTAAATTATACAAAAAAATTGCCTATAGTAATTAGAATTAAAGCCAGAAAAGATTACAATCAATAATTACATTTTTTTTTCAGTAGTATGTGTATACGTGGGGATGAGTATGTGTATGTGTGTGAATTAGGTGTCGAACTCAATATGTATTTTTTTTATCTTTGTCTTTAAGCCGTGTTTTGTTAAATGGAAAATATCCAGACTAGAGTAATGGACGTTGTATGTCTGAGCGGCACGACAAAGCACAGAATTCCGTGCATAGTTCGTACGTACCGTAGGCACGTGAAACAGCGGCGTGGTGTATCGAGTGCGACGATTTGGTACTCTAATTGATATGTTGGACAATAGTTCACTACAATCTATTCTGCCAGAAAATATATCGTGTAATAAGACAATATCGTATTGCTCACGTCGCTGCTTCAGCGTACCCATGCCGTAATGTTTACATGCCTCGGTGTACGAAGCAAAGGCTCTATAGTCTTTGTAGCTTAGGAATTTTATAAACTTTTTTTGAATAGATTCTAGTTTTTCAATGTGGACATCATAACATGGTGACCATATAGTGCACGCGTATTCTAGAATGCTTCTAACGTATGTGAAGTATATTACCTTGATACAATCTATACTTCTGAAGGAGTTACACACACGCTTAACAAATCCCAATTGTTTAAAGGCTTTATCCACAATAGTATCAATGTGCTCAATCATCATCATTCTCGAGTCTAATTGAATACCTAGGTCTCGTACTATATCTGTTTTCTTAATAGGATTATGGTTAAAATGATAACTATAGCTAATAGGTTTAACTTTTCTTGTGAATGTTGTCTGAAGACATTTACTTATATTAACAGAGATTCTGTTACGAGTGTAATATTGTGTAAGACTATCTAAATCGCTTTGTATTTTAGCGCAGTCACTGATATTTTTTATTTTAAGATATACTTTTTTGTCATCTGCAAACATTAAATATTTAGCATTTAATAAGGTAGTGTGTAAGTCAAAAAGGTACGCAATGTACAACAATGGTCCTAAGATCGATCCTTGGGGGACTCCAGAGCGAATGATGATGAAATTACTGCGGGCGCTACCGATTACAACCGCCTGTTTTCTATTGGTGATGTACGAACTGAGCCATCTGTGAAGATCTCCGCGTATCCCTAATGCGTACAGTTTGTGAAGTAAGATTACATGGTCGACCCTGTCGAATGCTTTTTCGAAATCTGTGTATATCACGTCGACTTGTAGCCCCTCATCCATACTACGATATATGTAGTTTGTAAAGACCGCAAGATTTGTGACCGTGGAGCGTCTGTTCATGAAGCCGTGTTGTTCAGAAGGAATTGCTTTAAATATCGTTGCACAAATAGTGTTGTATACTGCCTTTTCAAATATTTTACTAAATGTGTTCAAAATAGATATAGGTCGATAGTTTTCAACACGGCCTCGTGGACCGCTCTTATGTACAGGCACTATCCTTGCTTCCTTCCATATGTCAGGAAATACGCCAAATACATTGACAGATAATGTAAATAAAATGCAAAGTGGCTTTGACAACGTTTTTGCGCATTTTTTAACAAAGACTGGAGGAATACCATCAGTCCCAGGACCTTTCTTATCATCAATAGATTTCAGTAAATTATGGACGGTACTTTCAGTTAAACAAAGTCTTTGAACTGTATCTTGCGGCTCCGGGTAAGGTAGCAAGTAATCATCGTATGAAGTAGCTGATTTTTGAAATACACTTTCAAAGAAATCATTGAAACCCGTACATATGTCAGACTCGTTACTTAAAGTTTTATTGCCCCACGTCTTTAGACCTTTATCGGTCTGGGGTGATCGATGTGCTTTTTGTGTAGTAGTTTAGTTAGTTGAGTTTGTATATTGTTGTGTTGTAGTTAATAAAGGCGCTTGTCATAAAAAAAAAAGTTATATTAGTATTTTATTACGTCCAGTGAGATTAAAGTCGGTTAATTCAGTTTTCGAAACTATATATAAAATAACTTTACTGTAAGTGATTATGACATAACAACCTCGTAAAGTGAGTCAAGCGAGCTAGATGCGCCTTAGTTATCCAGTTTTACATAGCCGAGAGCAAGCCTCGAATCCTAACAATTTTCCGGGACATTTCCGAGTGGCTAACGAACGGAAACGCAGGGGACGCGCCCAATTGCCGGATAAATGCACCTCAATTACTATATTGCGGCAACATTTTTCAAGCTAATGTTCTTTTGGCTTTAACTGTTGAAATGTCTCCGTTTCTTTCAACGTAAATGCACAGGTTTATAGTTTTTAGAACTTTGAATTGAGGTTACCTATCTACGATTTGAAATATCGTAGCTAATAAAAACTAGATGCGGCCCGCAGTGCCACCCACGCAGTGGTAAAAACGGTAATGTTGATGATGGTAAAAACGGTTATGTTGATGATGATGATGATAAAATATAGCCTTTGTCAGGTCATAATGAACTTCTGTGGCAAATTTCATAACGATTGGTTCAGCCGTTTAGCCGTGAAATGGTAACAGACAGACGACAGACAGACGTACTTCCGATTTTGTGACCATGAATCGATCATTAGTTTTTTCGGAGAAATGACATTCAAAATCGAATTTAAGCATCTATATTCGATTTTGCATATTTTATAAAAAAAAAAAAGACAATATGAAAATCCCGAAGCCCGAATGTATAATAAGATTTCTAAGTTTAAATAAATAAAGAACCTGTCCTAGTAATTGTTCGGATAAATAAAATTAATGGATAACCAACTTAAGCAATCAGGAACTCGTGTCAAGCCAAACATTTGGATCAAACTAGTTCTATGAAAGGTATTCGGACAAAAAAAAAAAAAAAGAATAAAAATATTTTCAAACCAGTACGAGTTTTCAGCCAAGGAAAATGTCGCAAAAAAACCATGAAAAGATGAAAGGATATTTTCTACAGCTCAGCTTTGTCGAACAACTTCTGACGGTAATGATTGTTCTGACAGCCTATCTGTGAGTTATATATACAATATCAAGTGAGCTGCGGCCTAGTCAAATGCCTAGTCTGCACTACCACCATAACACCGTGCAACCCGTAGCGTAGACGCTTGTGATACAATGTGACCAGCTGCCAGCTGGTATTCGATGAGGTAAAAATTCGAAAAAAATCAACCGGGAAATTGGCTCCCACAAAAAACGGTCCAAGAATTGCGCAAATAAACCACGCAAAGTAAAGTACCTAAATACATAAACAGAATATAATTATAATAATTTTCTAAAATATTCTTGACGTATATCAAGGTCTCTCACTTCAACAATATCAAGGCATTATGTAAGTTTATTTGTAATTACGTTAGATAATAGATACCATACAGTAATTATGTTTACGTTAGTACTTATCTTTATATTAATGAAGTACATTCACGGTCCGCTCGTGAGGATGTAACAATAGGTCCTGTATGAATATTTCATGGTCTGATTTCTCATTGTCCACCAATATCTGTTGTGTGCTCTGAAAATTGTTTTTGGATCTGTAAATTGTATCCGATATGAATTGAATAATTTATTTATTATCAACATATAAAAACAACATGAAGGTTTTATACCTTCTTTTTTTTTTTTACAAACTTATCATTACTTTTACCTGTCCCGGTGTCTGTTATCAAATCTTCCAAATTAGTTTAGGCCCACTTCCCGATTTTTCATGCTTAGGTAAATCGGATGATGACGTGGACCTGTAAGGGTATTCAGAACTCATCTCTGTCTCCGACAGAGACGGAGATAAAGATTCCGAAAATACAACATTTTGAAAGAACTTAGAATCTGATTTAATAAGAATAAATCTTAGGTATTAAATTTTCTGGATGTGAAAGACCGAACACAAGTTCAGTTACCCTTGCAAACGAGCGCAACGTCTCATTTCCACAGTTCAACTTGAGAAATACCCGAACTATGTGCGCGCATTAGGTGCGGTCGTTACTTCGGTCTCGGCGGACGAGGTTCGAGTCCCAGGACTGCACTGACTAATAGCTGCGGCGCCCTAAAATATGTCTCCCTTATATGGACGTAATTAGGGCTTTGGGCAATCCGGACGCACTTTGTAGTTTCACACCTCGGACACGCCATATCATCATCATCATCACCTCAGTCACAAGAAGAACACTGCTGGACATAGGTATCCCCTGTGGATTTCCAAAAAGACCGGTTGGAAGCGGCTTGCATCCAAAGTCTTCTTGCCTCTTGTATGATCTCCTGTCCACCTTGTGGCTAGTTCTCCTACGCTGTGCTTGCCGGTGCGTGGTCTCCACTCTAGAAGTTTTAGTCACGCTGTATAATTATATCATTACACTATTTAGTGACACATACGCAATTTTATATCTGTAGGTGTGGACTTCGATGGTTATATTAATAACTGAGATCGACAGACATTACAATTTGTGCAACCCAATTTCCAACAATCGAGACAAGCGAGAGGAACCTAAAATTGGCGGGGGGTTTGGAATACTAATAGGATATTGTGGTAAAGCACTACAAGTACTACCTAAATACCTGTCGGTTTGACCGGATACTTAAGTACTTTGCCGCGTGCCAGAAGAGATAAAAGCCATACGATAGAACGAGATGCACTCTGAAAGTGTCTGTATAATTTAATATAAAAGTAGGCACTTAGCGCGAGCCGATTTGTGGTTAATTGGGCTTTATAATAGAGAGAGTTGGTTTAATTCAATGTGTATTTAGTACTTACCTATATCTATGTGTATGATGCTTACATCTAGTAATCCAGGGAGTAGTGCCCCAATCGCCCCCCCTGCAGATACGTCCATGATTAGCTAACACAGCATCTGTGGCTGCCTTCGTCTGGCTCACAGACTCTTTACAGACTGGTGAAATGCAATTTGTCATCTTTATTGAATCCACATCCTGCTGTTATTCTCCAAACAACGCGTAGAAAATATTAATAGATACATTATATTAATAACAAAAAAATATTGAAATAACTTAAATCCACCATTTTGATTTTTGACATAATTTTAATATACCCAGAGACATTCGTTATAAAGACAAATCTAAGGACATAGAGTCTGTTTGGAAGTATATCTATCATAGCAATAATCAAGCCTTCAATGCCACATCAGTTATCTATCCAAACAGACTCTATCATTTATCAAAATCAGTCTAGCCTAGCGTTTAGTTTCTAGAACGCCACAAAAACAAAGACATAGGCTGATAAACACATTACCTTCCTTTGCGTCACGCAGTCAGGTACTTAGGCGCGTCGCTCACTTTTAAGTCGAGGCGTGGTCGCGGCGGCGTCGCGGCACAGTCGAGGCATGGCGTTTATGTTAGAGTCGAGGCGCGGGCGGCTATGCTTCCTTCACACATTACAGTGTAAACACGTCCACGCACGAAACAAAATGACAAAATGGCGGTGTGAAGGAAGTATAGCCGCCCGCGCCTCGACTCTAACATAAACGCCACATCCCGACTGTGCCGCGACGTCGCCGCGACCGCGCCTTGACTTACCAGTGAGCGACGCGCCTTAGGCGCATTGCCCACACGGCTGGAGTCGAGGCGGCGTCGAGGCACGGGTGCACAAGCGGCTCGCCGCTTCTACGTTTCCTTCAGGTTCAAATGGCAGTGCGCCCACACACTAGAGTTGCGTCGCAGGCGACGTGGAGTCGAGCCGCGGTCGCGACGGCGTCGCGGCAGGGGTGCAATGCGCGACCGCGCCGCGACTCCACCGCCATTTTGTTATTTTGTTTCGTGCGTAGACGTGTTTACACTGTAGTGTGTGAAGGAAGCATAGCCGCCCGCGCCTCGACTCTAACAAAAACGCCACGCCTCGACTATGCCGCCGCGACCACGCCTCGACTTACCAGTGAGCGACGCGCCTTAGGTCTTATGAAAAAGCATACAACAAAACATTCGATGCATACTTCATCTTGTGTAAAACCTTGTGTAACAGGCGTTAAAATCATGAAGAAGACATTTACTTCTTTGTCGAAGACGGAAGAAACAAAAAACCACAAATGCGACAATTTTACCTAATGTGCCTTTGAAACGTTCACAGAGACAAATAAGTTGCAATAATCTGAGCGGTGCAAAGCAACCAACTTCTAAATACCGTCGGCAAAAATGATACAACTAAAATATTCTATAGGAAAATGCGTGTGTTTTTAAGAAAACTCTAAAGTGGCGCCCCCATTGAAGTGACGTTTGAAGTAGGTGTTACTTTACAGGTCGAGGTCCCATTCTCTCTCATTATTCTTTCGGCGCTCGGTCTAAGTGACTCCATTGTCGCTCCCATTTCCTTCCCGGCAGGAAATCATTTCAATTTAAACCGAACATTGAAAAAATATCCACGTTTTTTGGGTGGATTTGTGCGTGTTATGGCAATGTATATTGAAGGAACCTGCTCATCTTGCGTCGAGGTTACTTAACTCAAGAAAATGTCTTCAAAATTGGATTGTAAATGTTTCGCTGACACGTTTCGGTGTTGCTTGTAAGTAAATAATGAAAATTTTTTTGAGGTAAAGATTTTGTCTTATTTAATATCTTCTCATGTTTTCACATATACACGAAAACGTATTTGTAAACCTAAGTATTACACAATTTCGTTTTTTTTTATGTGATTGAAATCATGTACCTATGATAAAAGCAGAAGTAACTGTATTAATGTCTAATTGTTACTTTTTTAACCCCCGACGCAAAAACGAAGGGGTGTTATAAGTTTGACGTGTATGTGTGTGTCTGTGGTATCGTAGCTCCCGAGCGGGTGAACTAATTTTGATTTTGTTTTGTTTGAAAGGTGAATTAGTCGGGAGTGTTCTTAGCTATGTTTCATCAAAAACGGTTCAGCCATTTTTTTTGTCGGTTTTGAGATTTCTAAACTTATACTTGTTGTTCATTACGTTTCAAGACTAAATGGCTGAATCGATTGTTATGAAATTTGGTACAGATATATTTATGTAGTTTTTTAGTACCAGGAGCTGGATATAGGTTACATTTTATCATCATCACCGTTCACCGTTCACCATAACCACCGTCTTACATCATCACAAAGGGTGAATTCGTGAAGCACTGCCTATACACAAATAAGAAACTTAATAACCCAGAAATAAAAAACGGTTAAACAAAGAAAAACTGTAAGCACTAGATTAAATTTTCTTTCAAACATAAAAAAAACAAAAAATTGTTCCATCTTTTTGAAAGCTACGATGCCACAGAGAAACACATAAATACATATAATATAAGCACATCAAACTCATAGCACAATTTTTTTTGATTCGTGGGTTGATAAAACATGATATCCTTATCTTTTTAAATGTAGTCAAAAAATTAAAGTTATTATAAAAAAAAAAAAAAAAACAATAAACATTATTCAAATTGGACCACCCTTTCGTGAGCTACTCTTAGGTTGTTATTGATAGAACAAGAAATTTAGCTATCTATAAACGTTCCACGTCTATGAAATACCATAAGTTTCTATCAAAAATTGTTGATGTAATTGTAATGAAACCTATTTAAGTTTCTGTTCGTTTTTTATTGTTTTTTTGCCGCAGTAAAATTATTATTATACACTATCGTCTGGTACCTATCTATAACCATAATCTACTTATATTATACAGTTTAATACAGTCTACATACAGTATAAAACAGATGATGTAGAGATGCAGATGCAGATTATGTAGAGATCTCTATAACATCTGTCTTGTATACAAATAAAACGTTGTATCAATCCCCTAATTCCTTGATATAAGCATATGGGCCTATTCAAGCAGTCCGTCTTTTTCCTGCCTTCCATTCCAGGTCCCCTCGAGCCGGGCTTTTGTGTTCCATTATCATCAGATCAGAGCGTAGCAATTCCGTCTTGTCTGATCTTTGTTTTGCCTTGTTTTTATGCCTTTGATATCTGGTGTACGGCAGATTTCAAATGCATAAAAATAAACAAGACGAGTTAAATTCCGATCCCAGAACGGACGGATTTCATGCTATCATTCGTAAACAGATTTCTTTGCTCCATAGAGTATGAGGTAGTCACAACAGCATTCTGAATATAAACGGCGATAAATTTAATAAGAGTACAATTTTAACTAATAAGTGAGAGTAATCAACATAAAAATACGTGAAAATAAGTGGCCAAGACCGTGTCAAGACACGCGTATAGTAGGGTTCCATAGTTCATAGCCAGTCAGCTTTCTTAGCAACCCCAATTTTTTATTTTATTGTAAATTTGACTACGGCATTTTATAAATAAATCTGTAAACCACTATTTGGTGGTTTACTTATTTATTACTTTACTTGTTTATTTATTTATTTATTTTAGAAACACCAACAGTATACATATTACATTGACTTAGTAGGTAATCTCTAATATAACTTCTGATATGCATACCTTTAACAGGCGTCTATATTATTCTTTAACTAAAACTATATTAATTTAAAACGAAAACCTATAAGATGATATAACAGTATCAATGTATGTATATATATATATCACAACTACTCTGAGTAAAATGACTGTGACATACGTACAGACAGAAAGACGGACATGGCGAAATTATAAGAGTTCCTTGTAGTTACTACGGAACACTAAAAATGATTCCTTATGTTGTTGATGATAATTTGTATGTGTAAACAGTTCTATCTATTTGTGCTACAGCAAAAGTAAAAGCAAACAAGTCTTTTATATCAACAGAATTAGGTACAATATAAAGATGAATGAGTGCTGTTGCCTATTTACATAAATACCGTGTAGTTTATACTTAGGCTTATACATAGGTAAGTATATGAAAAGTTTGTTGGAGGTTGGGACCGCGTAATATTTTATGTCTTCCGCCTTGCTCGGAGGCGCTAGGGGTTCAAAAGCTAATAAAACTATGACACAAAATACAAAATTTCACTGAAATCTTGGATAGACGTTGGTTTTATTTTCATGTGTTGGAAAATTGAACCTCGCATATTTATGTACTTCGTAAAAGTTGTGATAGAAGTGTTCTTGGAAAATTTCGGTTCGTCTTTTTTTCGACAAATTTTTTTTCGCTACGCATTCGTCTGATGGTAAGCGAAAACTATTACCTATGTTTTGCGAGCATAGACGGGTGCTCTTTTGACGTGACAACGTCTAATAAATCGATGAACGCCGGCTGCACGCACGAAAAAGTATGAATCATTGTCCAGTTACGCGTTACGCTCATTGTCCCGTTACATCATCATCATCAATGTTTTGTTATGACGTTGTCACGTTAAACTATCGTCCGTTAACCGACTTTACAGACAACCAATTTTTTTTTTTTCAAAAAAAAGAGACACCCGCTATTATAGGTCTCTTTATTCGTATCGAGTCGACAGCGCGGTTTCCGGCCCCACTCGGCGGGTTTTATTTTCCAATCGGGTAACATAATGAATTATCGACGTCAGTGTTGAATAATTCGCGCAGGGCTGAGGTCGGGTGTCGGCGGGTCGCACGAACCGATATGAATTTCATACAAACCGCGGATATTACCTACAATGGGCCTTGAAGAGGTGGACGGATTTAGGGTTAAGCGTAAGGGGCAACATACTTAGAGCAGGAGCTTACATTTTAATTTACGTCTATTTTTATCGGATTGATAATACCCCCTAAAACATTACCCTCCTAATCTAAATGATAATTATAATGGGGTTATTTGTATGTTTATACGAGTATAATATCTTCTATAACCCAGCGAAAGGTTTTATGCAAAATGAGACAGTGTTTTTTTTAGTTGTTCTATTTAATTACCGAGTAATGTAGTAATTATTTTACACAATGTCTTTTATGTCAGTTAAGGGCAAAAAAAAAAAAAAAACAAAACTTTGATAGCCATCAGATATTTATGGTAAAACTGTAATAATGTAACACCAGTGTACTAGTAACATTTTTAACTGTGGTATTTTTTTATTTGTTAGAACCATACAAAACCAGATTTTTCTAGTTCCTTACATTACAACCGTCTTCAAATACAAAACTGTAACCCAAAATTGATTGATTGATTGAAAATTGATTAAAACTACAATGCATATACATAAGTGAGTAAACCATAATTAAGTGTTGTATTCCCTGTATATATCTGGTGTTTCGTATAGTTCCCGTCACGTAAAAAGAACGCTGGTTTGTTCGTAAGCGCGAACAAATCAGCGTTCTTTTTAGGTAACGGGAACTATAGTACCTCGTCAGCTCGTCAGTTGGAGACTAAGAAAATTATTTAATTATTAAAAAAATTACGAGACAATAAAATTGCCCCTCCACTGAGTACGTCCACACAGGATATTACGTACAACGTGCCCTGAGGAGACGCGATTGTCGGTTACATTTCTTATCTCCACGTATTGGCGCACTTACCGCTCTCCACGGCTGAATGTAAAACGTTATTGAGCCTTCAAGACTGATATTGGACTTGGAACGATATTCCTCGAGCAACCTCTGTCCGGGGGCACGCGAGTAAGTTAATATTCATATCTAGACCCTAATAGCGGCTTGTTTGATAACGCTTTAAGGATTTGCTTAACGCGCGCAGCTATCTCTCTCGCGCATCTCAACCTTTTTAAACACATAAAATCATTGAATAGGGATATTAGAAAAGTGAGAGGAGAATTTGTTTATTTAGAGAGGAGAATTATTTAAAAACTAAAAAAATCATTTAATCCGTTCAATATCTTTTGATATCATACGTGGCGTAAGTAAAATAATCAATGAATCCCTACAAAAACTGGATGAATAATTTAGGCGGTATAGAATTTGAATACAGACATACATACTGCTCTGTGACATTGTGGTGGGAAAGCCTCTCGCCGCTGTGACTACGCGTTGGTATGTCACATACGAGTGGTTTCCACGAGTTTATGTCTGTCGGAGTGTCAGAAGACTTGGCCTAGGATCCCCTTTGTCTACAAATCTCTAAGTACATATCCAGATAAATTTATTTCTTAATCTCGACAGTGAACACAACAGCCTAGTTTCTCGTTTGTCGTTTAATTCAGAACGAGGAGCTTTAGCCGGGGTGCACGACTCCAGAGCGCTCCGCCTCCATGACTAGTCTAGCAAACCGTTGTATTTCGGTTATGAATCAGATTTATCATCGGCCAATAATTATAAAGTCAAGTATAATATCAAACAAAGCCAGCTCCAAGCCTGGAAGCGTGGCACGACTCTGGGATATCGATGTCTAATGGCAATGTAAGTTCTGGCGGCTAACACCTAGGCGAGCTATTTGCTCTAAATTATAGCACGCTACGCGCTACTCGCGTTTACGGATGGTCTTTGAGATCCACTTTATTTATTGTTATGATTACATGTGTGATGGAGTCCCCGAAGGTACTTTGGGTCCTGCAGGTTTTATATATATGCAAGTCATTATAAAGTCAAGTATAATATCAAACAAAGCCAGCTCCAAGCCTGGAAGCGTTTTAGTGAACCCGAGTTTGCTCGTATTTTCAGTCATAAAAAGATAAAAAATCTCTTAGTAAACATAATAAAACTAAAATACACACATAATAAAGTGTTCCAACGGTCTATTGTCTGTCAACTGCGGCACTAACATCTGAAAATACAGTTATTGCAAAGGACAAATGCGCACGCCCTCTGAATGTGTTCATGTAGTGTTTGACTTAATGGATGCCACATCGATACTAATTACGTGTTAATTTTTCTTTTTTAACGCAAATAACTCCTGCTTTCGACCACCAACTCGCCTGTTGAGTCTATTCAGCTAGAAAACTAATGTGAGGGCGCTGCTGTTCTTATTTCATTACATATTTTGTTCAGTCGAGACCACAGATTATTGTAATTTATACTTTCAGATGTTAGTTCCTGTGTTTTGTCATGATAATTCTTTATTCAAACATAATAAGTGATTATGTAGTCGAATATGAATCACGTAAACTTAGAATAAGGAAGCAGGAAATTCATTTCATTGCTTTGCTGTATGGATTTAAACTTAAAATTAAATCATTTAGTACGGACCTTAGGAAAATCTACAATGTTTGGGTGGTAGTTGACCAACTTTCTACTTGTGCTGTAGTTGAATGGGGACGGCAATAAAGATCATGTAGGTCTGGTGCACATACTCCAAAATGAAAAAAAAAGAAACTGTAGAAGATTGACAGATAACGTTAATCTAGCACACGCGCTTGTGAATTGTAACATTTGCAACAACTATAACGTAGTGTAAATATGCCGTTGCTAGAAGCAGTTTATCTAAACGAGGCTCTCCAGTGACCCTCGCTACCTACACGCTAACCCGTTCTACGGTGGAGCTTGAAAAATAAACGGCTATTTACAATTCCCTGGAAATAAAATAAAGTAGAAGTTATGAGAGTTTTTTATTTTGGAAAAAAACGAAGAAGTCGGACTATTTATAATCGACCTTTTTGGAATTTCAACGTGAAAATATGTTGGAATTATACTGAGAGCGTAAAATTTTACGTGGTATTACCAGTATGCTGGTTGTATTGTTCATACCTATAGATAAATTTAACATTGTTTATAGCTCAAGTGCAAAAAAAAAAAAAAAAGTATGTTTTAAGTTTACAAAATATAATTCACTTTATAAACTACTGAAACGTTTTTCAATTAATTTAATCGACGTATTTTATACGTATATAAAAATAAACACAAATTTAAAAATGGTAAAAGTAAATCTAATATGGCAGATTTATGACCTGATTTCATATCCCATTTTTTAGTTTCTATATAAATTCATTGATCTTTGGTGTCCGAACGAATACATTCCAGTTCTTTATGTAAAATGTAACATAAGGTACTTGTAATGAATATTCTTCATTATCCTAGGCCTAACTGATATTATAAAAGTACTAGTAATTATATTTGTCTGTCTGTCTCTCTGTCTATTTGTTATTCACAGTTAGCTAGAAATATCTATAATTTTTTTTCATTTTTTTATTCGAAAATAGGCTTGCGCTTGACCGTCAACTCACCTGGTGTTAAGCGACGGTTACGGTCTACGATGGAGCGCGCTTGCCTAGAAGAAACCTATCACTCGCGATTTGAAGACACCTAGATTATATCCAGTCGGAAAGACCCATTCACGAAACGCATTCCACAGTTTGGCGGTACGTACAATGAAAGTGGAGCCAAAGCGTTTCGTACTAGTTTTCGGAATATCAACCATGTAACGATGTCACTTTTTCGTGCTTCTTACTGTACGATAGAAAAATGGGCTTGGGGAAATGAGATCATGCAAAGCAGATGCACACTCACCGAAATGAATTAAAGTTGTATCTAGAATGAATATACAGTTTTATTATTTATTTTAATATTTTAATGCACAGTTTTTCATCACAACACGGGTGAAATGATTATAAATAGGAAACTGAAAACTGTTATTTTAAAAATGATACTGCGGGAAAGACGTATAGCTTTTAGAGTTTGCTTGAAATGAAAACTATCGTCTAATAAAAACTGACATTTCGATTATGTTACTAGTTGAAAAAATAATGAAATCAGGACAGCAGCACCCTCAATGCCACATTAGTTATCTTTCCGAATAGAGTCTAGTTGTTTTAATTATGTTTTTTTTAAGCTATTGCATAGCTTCTATCGCGGGCCTTGAGCGTGGAGACCGAATCCAGAAATTCCGTAACGAAAATAACCTAACACACCGCGTGTAAAGCTATTGTGCTTTACCGCGGCAGTCTCCGAGTGCAACACGTTTTTTTTTTTTTATCAGCCCTGTTTGTACAAACTGTCCCACTGCTGGGAACGGGCCATCTTCTCATTGTGAGAAGGGTTAGGCCATAGTCTGCCACGCTGGCCAAGTGCGGGTTGGCAGACTTCACACATCTTCAAGATCATTGAGAACTCTCAGACATGTAGGTTTCCTCACGATGTTTTTCCTTCACCGTTTCAAGTTGGCGGCAATCAACAATACGCACATAACTTCGAAAAGACAGAGGTGCGTGCCGTTGGATTCGAACCCAGGACCTGCGGATCGCAAGTCAGACGGTCTCACCACTAGGCTGCCGGAAACTTAACTTAATTATGTTTGCTTGTTTGTAAATTTATTGGGAACTCACCCAGGTTCCCAACAAATCACATTGTGTCTTGCTGGAAAGTTTTCTATCCATCTAATTACATTGTTACACTTAGTGAGACTCGATGAAAACAATTAGCAAAATAAATTTTGTAGTTTTTGTACATGACCTACAACCTTATATTTAATATGGTTTAACCGTAATCTAAAAATACATCAAAATGTTCTTATTAAGCATTTATGAAGTAAAACTCTTTGTCCACGAAAACAATAAAAATAGAGACGAATCACTAATCCAAAGACATTAAGGGTGGGATCAAGAGATTTAGCCGATGATCCTACCGAAAGCTTGGCTCTCCTACGAATCAAGAAACTGTATTAGGTAGGTTTATGTGGGTAAAAGGTAGGTTAACTGTATTACTCTCTAAACTTCCTTGCATTCATTCGACCTTCAAAATCCTTGGGGTTTTGCTTATTTTCGAGTGACCGAGTAAGGCAAAGGTGTAAAGAAATTGCAGTTTTGTCGTTGTGAACAAAAAATATTGTAAATTTATTTAATGAACGAAAAAAAACATATTTTATAAATTTTTAGGGTTCCGTACCTCAAAAAGAAGAAACGGAATCCTTGTAGGATCACTTTGTTGTCCGTCTGTCCGTCTGCCCGTTTGTACGTCCGACCAAGTGTCAAGACTTGTATATCGGAAACGCGTGAAAGTATCGAGTTGAAATTAAAACCTTATACGCAGATCCATAGTTTATTGCTGCAGAAAGAAAAATCAAATTTCTCAGTTGTGTAAAAAGTTACAGCCGAATATGTCGTTAAAAACGCACATTTCGATACTCACAAGGGAATAAAAACCTATAGGGTACTTCCTGTTGACCTAGAACTTTGAAATTTGGCAAGAAGCATTGTGTAAATTATGTTATACATATAGAAAAAAAACGAAAACTGGACCTTTTTAATTTAATCACAAAAAATAGCGTTTTTATGCAAGGAATGAAGGTCCAAATTTTAAGCTAATAATATGCTGGGTACGCTGCCAACTGGTAGTGGGTTTAAGCATTTGGATTATCTTTAGACCTTTATCGGTCTGGGGTGATCGATGTGCTTTTTGTGTAGTAGTTTAGTTAGTTGAGTCGGTATATTGTTGTGTTGTAGTTAATAAAGGCGCTTGCCACAATAAAAAAAAAAAAATTACATAAACGCCAATTTCCCTCAAGTCTCTACAGTATGCGCCAGTAGTAGATAGTATATTCTATGATATTATTTTTCTACGAAATTATTTAATATTATTCATAATTAATTTAACCCTTTATAATCTAATAAAGCAGGTAATTAGGTATTGTAACTGATATACCTAATCCCAACTCAAACCAAAACTACCTAAATCAATTTAAGTTGTGAAAAATAAAGCAATGTTTCACTTTCCGTCCAAAGATCTTCGTCTATTAAAGGCTAAAGAAATAAATGCAATTATTCACTGAAACTTTCTTAAGCTCGAAACCAACATCTAATCGGATTAACTTCACCAAAAACTTTATAATTAATGATTCGCTAATCTTCTCAGACTGACATGAGGGTGGAAAGTTGCTCTTGTTAAATCTCACTTTTAAAATGTTTAAAACAATTCCTCACATCTTAAATTCTGGCTGAGCTCCCGGTCGCTGTAAATCACGGCTATAAAATAAAACCGGCCAAGTGTCAAGTGAGTAAGTTGAGGGTTCTGTACCTCAATTGTTTTTTTTAAACCTTAACGCCAGACTACAAGCGTAAATAAATAAATATTGGGGGATATTTTCACACAACACCATCTAGTCCCAAACTATGTAAAGCTTGTACTATCTAATTTATTCATTCAAATAAAATACGACACGACTACAATAAAAATTAACACAAATTACTGAATTTACAAATTAAAGTATATCTCTCATTCAATTATAATGGCCAATCGCATATTCAGATATTGATGTCGCAAGTTTTTGGAAAACAAATTAAGTGTTGCTATTATTTATCTAAGTCGTTTCATGCTTTAACGTTGCAACTAATTCTTTGGCAACATCAACGGACTTACCGAAAAACGTTACTTCACTTTGATCAACGTCTCAAATTCTCTGTCTTATTTCCACATGTGTGCGAGGTGACAGAATATGTTGAGTATTGATCTAATTACTATGGGACCTAGATGGCTGATATAATACATTTTATTATATTATGATACAACATCCATGCCCAGCAGAAATGTTTGCCCTGGGTGGAGATTGAACCCACGACCTCAGCTCAGAAGGCAGACGTATTACCACTGCAGCACTGAGCCATGACGACTAGCAAGGAAGCAGAAAGGCTAGTTAAAAGCTAGTTACTCGGTTTATATGAATTTATATAAAATTCATATAGGTAAGTTCGATTCATAATTCACTCTGTTTGAGATCATTGCAAATTCGGCAGCAATTAGCAGGTTTTCATTAATTGCTGTTTTCTTTCAAACTTTGTTAATTTTGACGTTTTTATTTATTAATGTTTTGCTATAAAGCAAGTGTATTTTATGCGGATGCTTGGCAAACGTTCTTTGTGTACGAAATCCTAAAAATAGACCAACTTCTTTCAAAAGTACTAAAATAGATGAAAGTACGTGGGATGGCCGATAAATTCCTTTGGGTTTTCAAAAATGTATGTAGATTTGAATAATAATTTAATGGTTCTTGTTGTTAAGTAGGTATTGTTGATTGCCGCCAACTTCAAAACGGTGAAGGAAAACATCGTGAGGATATACATGTCTGAGAGTTCTCAATGATCTTGAAGATGTGCGAAGTCTGCCAACCCGCACTTGGTCACCGTGGTAGTCTATGGCCTTACCCTTCTCATAATGAGTAGATGGCCCGCGCCCAGCAGTGAGACAGTTTGTACAAACAGGGCTGATAAAAAAAATTGTTCTTGTAAAATCCCTTAAGTAAATACACAGGTCTAACTCTATACGTATACGTATTATTCTAGATCTACCAGTAAAATGGTTGGCCTAATTATCCACATATGTACATATATTCAGAAAAATACTTCACCCCTACATTTACAGGCTAATTGAAGACTTCTTTCTTGCCTCTTCCTTTTTTGTTTAAATGCTAAATATATATTGCACAGCTGTATCGGACATACTTTCTCGCGAAACTGTACAATCAACAGCATATAATAGCATAACAATAGTTTGATAGCTTTCGCGCTATCAAACTAAACTGGAACTATTGCTCAAAATTCGTTTATAGTAGGCCACCTATTACAAAACAGATTCTGTGGAACATTTCGTCGATAGAACTGCTAGCAAAATACTTCCTTATTTACCTAGATGTAAGCTACGAACTATGTCCACTGTACAATAGAATAGTTATCGAAACTCTGCAAATAACCAAGTAATACGGACAGCTACTGGAGCTAGTTCGACGGTCGGTGAAGCCAAGGTAGGAGACAACTGGGGCCTGGTTGCAAGGTACGAGCGGAAGCGATAGACATAGACATAAATGTATTGTAACAAAAAACATACAAATAGAAAATTAAATAATTTTATGTGAAAATCCGACTCCAGCTCATCATTATGCTAGTTGTAAACAACCAGCGCTAATAAGAATAAAACAATATATAACGCTTATTATGTTAATAATAACATAATAAGCGTTATATAATTATGTTATACCTATTACCACAAAATGCAATGTAAGCTGAATGAAGATGGAGATTGTAGTCCAAAAGAATAAGATTTGTGACAACATAAAATAAATTAAGAAAATTCACATTAATAATCCTTTAACTAATGTTATAAAAACGTAGTTTTTTTATTAATTTTCACGATCTAACGGCTGAACCGATCGTTATGAAATGTTTAATACAGAGATAGATGTGGATCTGAAGACGGAGATAGATACCATCATCATCATCATCGTCACACTTTTTAAACAAATATGTTGGTAAAACCGCGGGGCGCAACTAGTTTCTAAATCTAGGATTCTTGTGAATCTCACGTTTTTTAGGATTTTTTCTATCGTCATTCCAAATAATCCCCCAAGTTGCATTTAATACGATCTGCTTCATATACCGGATTTCTTTTGACTAGACCAATGTAGGTATACTTAGTCTAAAACAAAATTCACGAATATAGTATCCTGGGTTGACCGATACTCATATACTAACAATGACGTACTTAAAGATTTTGTTATAAAGACTCTAAGTCGGCGTGCTAAAGCCTAATTTAGATTGAGAAGTCTAGCGACTTCTATTATGACGCTTCGAATTATTTTGAAAATCGAAATTATTTAAATCGGTCTAATTAGATCTCGTTGAGATCGGACGTTTTTGAGGACTGACACTACATCCCGTTGATACTTTGTCAAAGGGCTAGACTATCGTGACCGACGCGACGTGGCGTCAGCGTTGTGAAGACTTGGTGTTTGACCTTCGCACAGTATTGCTCGTTGAAATAGCGACAACGTTTCATGGTGGATATTCCAAAAACTTGTACGAAACCCTTTAGCTTCACTTTTATTGTGCGTACCGCCAAAATATGGAATGCGCTTTCTGAATGGGTCTTTTCGGAGGGATATAATCTAGGTCTTCTAATCACTAGTGATTAGCATTCTTCTAGGCAAGTGTGCTCCATCGTAGACAGTAACTTTCGCTTAACACAAGGCGAGTAGAGGCGCGTTCAAACGCAGGCCTATTTTCGAATTAAAAAAAGGCCAGGCAGTTGGAGGATTGTCTACGCTCGACCAAACACTTGAGCGGTTTCGGGAACAAAAGACGAATCTATCGATACTTTATACAACAAAATCGTAGAAGGTAATACGGTCATACACCACAAATATTAAAGAACAATCAATTAATTGATTAATTTTAATATACACCCCAAAACATTAAACTCGTCTACCGGGTAAAAATCCAAAGAAATCAAAATATGGTGAATAAACTGGTAAGTTTAGTTTCGTTTTTCAGCAAAGGGTTTTGACACCGTTTTTCATAATATTCCAGTTTATCTAGTAGAAGCATTATGCTTGTCACAGTCATCAAAGGTCGACCGAAGATCACGTCAAAGCCCAATAAAAATACCAAAGCTTTTACGAATAAATTGTTCAATTTCTTTCCGTTTTTGAGCAGTAATATTTTACTTTGATGAATTTACCTGGTGTCCCGCCCTTGCCCTCGCCCGCCCCGGGGCGCGACGCTCTTCGCAAGTATTTGAGAAGAGATAACAACTGCGACAAGTGTCCTTGCAACTTGTGCTGGCAACCCTCGCAAATGCACCCCGCTGTCTTTGCAAGGAACGATCTTGAAGAGGTTGTGTGTTGTGTTTTGCTGCTCTTTTTAACCGACTTCAAAAAAGGCCAGTCTTTTTTTTATATCAACAAAATCTGTGCTTTGCCAGTTGTTAAAAGATTGTAATGATATTTTTGATGAGATATTAGTACCTCTACAGCTTAAAGCCTAAACGCCTTGATCGGTATTGATGTTTGAGATGTCATTAGGTTCGTCTTTACTCCCCGAGTTTGATAAGTCATATTTTTTAAATATAGTGATTCAACTCACGTAAAACATACACTTTTTCATAACCTCCTGACATAGAAGACTTTCATAGTACCTCCTGACATAAATTAGTGATTTTCCAAGAATTATTATTGTAAATTCCAAAAACGAATACCAGAATTGTTATTGTTTATATCGTATATTGTTTTATTATTGTATTTGTACCTTTTAATTACCTTTTATGGAAATAAAAATTAACCATTATTAAATATTGTTCATTTAAATACATTTTACAGTGGTTTTCATTATACTTTCTTGCAAAAACATATATAAGTACATATTAAGCGTAACTTAAGCATACATTATAATACGAAAATCGCACTTATACTCCTGGGTATTTTATTTGCTTTTATTATACGTATTATAAATATATACATACATGCTTTGTATTACCATAAACTTCCTACTACTTTAAACGGTTGATCAAATATTGAAATCCAACTACGTTTTACAGTCAAAATATTTATTTACCATAGAATAAAGATCCCGCCGCACCATCCTTTGTAGATACAAACCTATTGAAACAAACGATGCAAAATTGCATTTCCGTACCATAGCACCCGTTACACCAATAATAAGTAAGTTGAACGAGCGCAGTTTGGAAATCTTTAGAGAATTCCGTACTTAGTTGCATCACTCGAGGGAAAGCACGTATTCGGAGCGGTGTAGTTCTGAAGTCAAGATAGCAGCTGCGAGGGGATTTGAGGGTGCAGGACTCTGCACGGGAGAATGGCCCTTGAGAACTGCTTCCAAGCTCTCACACTTCCTTTGTATCTGTTAGGATAGATCACCTAAGCTTGCATAGCTTAGGTAATCTATCCTCAAGTATTTTAAACTTGGATGTGTAGTACGGTGATCCACGTGGATCAGTTAAAACGAATAGTTATAGAACTAGACTATTTTGTAGCGGCTTGCAGCATTATATGCGGTCTACGTGGCTTTTGGCGTCTTTATGGTGCGTTATCTCATAGCTCATAGACTTTCATTCATTTGGTCAGTATGTACTATTTACCCGTCAGTTCAATAGAGAGATTTTGATGTGTGTATGCGAGGTGTGGTTAGATATGTCTTAACTTATTGAATAACTTTGAATTTATATCCATTTATCTATACAAATAAAACTAATCACTTGAAATGAATTGAACGATTTGGGTGTTTTAGTACTTTGTGTGATTGTTATAACAATTTTTTTAAGCAATATTTTTGTGCATCACTACGTGGGTGAGCTAGGTATATATTTTTCAACATGTACCATTTTTCTGCCAATATTTTTGTCTGAAGTCTCATTTCAAAGCCACGTCATCAAGTAACATAAAATGAGTTGTGGTAAAATGCCAGTTCACTCGCACACCGAGGCTTCCGTAATCCTGACACTATACACGAATATGAACACTGACACCAAGGCTAATTACTAAACAAAATGTGCTTTATATATAAGAATTTTTGTAACTTCACATATTTTCTACAGTAGGGTTATCTTGAAATGCCAGGCTAAAATACGGTATGAGTACCTAACTGTTTCAGATCTATTTTATTTATCCAAGGAGATTAACACTACCGTTTACTCTATTTTATATAATTTTATGTACTTAAATTCTCTTTGACTTTATGTCACATGACATCAACTGTCATCGAAACGTTCACTTGTAATTTTTCGTCTCTTTTTTTTTTGGGGAATCAACAAGGAGGTTTTGTCTTATAATAACTTCCCATTCTTTTTTTTTAATTATTTACCCAAGCTTGTCTCGCTCTTAATAAGTTTTTAGTACGGTCCTTGCCCGTGGTTCGGTTCGGTTGTCCGGTCAACCGGACCACGGGAAAAAGATTTTTCCATAGTACCTACTGTAACCGTATCACGGAAGATTTATTCTTTTCCATGGTCCGGTTAACCACGGAACCACGGAAATTTATAGTAAACTTTTTTGTGATTCTAAGCGATTCTTATTTAGTTTGACCTTTGTAGGGGAGACATTTGTAGGTCTAGCTGATATCATTCCGGCTGGAACTATGTCCAACCAAACCCTAGTGGCTGACACTAGGCTTAGTCAATATCATAAGTTAGGTTAGGGTTTTTTTTTTGCAACATGATACAACTTAAAAAGGCCAAATAAAATGCATTTTAAATCTTCCGTAGTCCGGTCCACCGTACCATGGGAAAAATAAATCTTCCATGGTACGGTCACAGTACCTTGGAAAAAATCTTTTTTCCCGTGGTCCGGTTGACCGGACACGGGCCACGAGCAATGAGCGTTTTAGTAGACATCAAAGTAAACCCTACAATCTTGCCAATTTTGAGACATATTTATTACCGTTCAAAAGATACACCCGTTTAAGTGTGGAACAGATAAACAGACATATAGATACCGTATCTCACTAATAGACTCCCGCATCCTTTTTTTTATTCGTTTTTTTTTAATTTCCGCATCCTTAGTACGGAAGCCTAAAATCACGTAAGTCTATTTTTGGCGGTTATTGTACCGGGGATTTTTTCCCTTATATATGTACTTTATATCGTAGGACAGTAATATAAATAGTTGTACCCTCGTTACATACCTTGCCCATTTTTAAAGAGGCAAGAAGGTATGCAGTTATTTGGATGGTATTAGGAGACGAAAAAAGGGTTTTAAGAAATTTCTACTCACATACGTATTTTTATTTTCCAGAATAAATGAAGCTTAATGTGGCACGACTTCCATGCAAAAGTGTTTTTACCAAATATGGTCAAAAAAGTATAGTTTTACAATGAAGAATTTGTGGTAATTTAAGTATCGGTATTGTTGGCGGCAAATCGTAATTGTTGAAGAAAACAGGAGAAATAGGAGATTAATAACATTAATTTTTTAGGTTTCCGTATCCAAAAGGTAAACACGGGACCCTATTACTGAGACTCCGCTGTCTGTCCGTCGGCCCGTCCGTCCGTCTGTCATCATCATAGTTGGTTTTCTTCGAGTTATTTCTTTCTTTTCAGTTTGAAGTCAGTTTAATTTTTTTTAATTACTTTTATTTATTGATTTTTATAATAGTATATACTCGTTTTGTTTGAAATTAAAAATTGTATTCACAATACATGACCTCCATTTTTTTGAAGTCGGTTAAAAACGGTCGTCAGAGTTCATCACCATACAGTGACATCACTGTATATCAAACAATTGAAATATAAGGTGTAGACACTGCTCTGTAGTTGCGATGAACGAAGTGAGTGTTCAAAAGCCCATATCTTGAAAACTACTGAACCGATTTTGATAAAACTTACAGTAACTCCTAAGTTGAAAGATACTTTATTCAATAAAAAAAGAGTTTTTGAAATACGACTTCTAGTTTCTGCGTAATGCGTGGACAAACATACAAATATACAAACATACATACACTTATGAAATTTGGCACAAATGCTTAGAAGCTGGTATAGACTAACATATACAAAAATTGTGCAGTCCTGACAATATTACAAATATACAGGTCGAATTTATATTTCGAATTCGCATTTTAAATTAAACTCTTACTCTATAATTAACCTATTTTGTAAACTTACAGGCACCAATTTAATTATCTTTGAATACTTACAATATTACCTACTTAGGATAGTTTCACCAGTGATATGTTAATACATAGATGGGTTGTCTCTTCTCTCCGTGTAAGTAGGGTAATTGCCCGACCTGCCTTCAGTCGCGACACGGCGGGCAACGCTGTCAGATATTACTCTTGACTCGACGTCACAGGTTCTTATTGGTGGTCAGCTATGTTTATCCCTTTCTGGCAACAATAATTCGTTTAACTCTGGTTCTTTTCAAAATTCGCTGTGAATCCAGTTTACTTTTGACGTCACAGGTTGTTATTGGTGACTGAAGACAGCTGACTATGTTTATCCCTTTCTGGCAACAATGATTCGTAACTATATCTATCCATTAAATGTCGCTGAGAGTCTGCACTATAGCTTTATACCTATAGGTAAAGTATGATTCGCCATGTATTTATTCATTTCTAATTCAATGAATATAACCTCTCTATACTTTGGAATCTCTTTGGGTTTCACTGAAAAGCTAATTATATGTTAAACTACATATGTACACTAGTTCGAAGTAAGGGTTAAAGAGATAAAGAACAATAAAGGGTTCGTAGTGTAGGACCAACGAATAGTGCCCTTTGTGCCTTTGAAGTGGCCCGTTAACGAGAGCCCCAACAAAAGCTACGGCCATTCGTTCAATGATAATAATTTATCCACCTGGAATAATACGTATTTTTTTTAGACACCTGTAGGTTATTTTAGGACTTACTCACGTATGCTGTATATCAAACGCTAGGTATTTGATCTTCGATAAACTTATCTAATATCTTTAAGCGAGCAATTCTTCTATATGTATTAGTATATCTAAATACCTAGTCTTGCCATAAATATTGTCACGAAGAAAAAAAATTTTTTTTTATTGCAAATAATATTTATTACTTTTACAGTGTGTTAGTTTAATACATAAATATAAAACAATTTAAAATATAAAAGCTTATTCGACGTGGTCTCCATTGGCTGCAATACAGTCCTTTAAACGTTGAGGCCAGTTATCAATAGAAGCACGCACTCTTTCCATGGGAAAATTCTTCACTGCCAATCGTATGGATTGTTTTAGGGACTCCAAATTATCATGGCGTTTAGAGCAAGCCATACTCTCTAAAACTGACCATAAATCTAATCCAGCGGATTAAGATCAGGACTAGACGACGGCCAGTCTTCAGCTCTGATGAAGTCCGAAACGTTCACTTCCAACCAAGACTGCGTGGACCGAGCTTTATGACCTGGCGCCGAGTCTTGTTGGAAGGACCATACTTGGTTATTGAACATGGTGTTGTTAAGGGGCTTAACTACCTTCTCAAGAATGGTATTTTGATACACTTGTGCCGATGTTTTGATACCTTTTTTACAAAAATATGGCTCAGTCACTCCTTCATAGCTAACACCCCACCAAACCATCACTGAAGTCGGATAATGCCCACGTTGCACTCTATCGACTAATTGGGAAGCTTCCTTAGAGCTTTGAGCATAAATACGGTCATTTTGTTTGTTAAAATGTTGCTCAATTGTAAAGATTTTCTCATCCGTAAACAAAATTTTTCTGTGACCTCCCTTTGCGTACCGCTTCAGTAGTTGTTTCGATTTTACCACCCTATTCTTTTTTAAATTATCAGTTAAAAAATGACCAGTGCGTCTCTTATAGGCTGCAAGTCCTAAGTCATCTTTTAAAATACACGACATGGTTCTGGGTGCTATCTTCATCTCCCGAGATAAAATCTTTTGCTTTCGGACAGGATTTCTTCGAATTCTTTCCCTTACTGCTTTGACCACCTTTTTCGTACGAACACTACGTGGACGGCCAGATCTTTTTCTGTCACAAACAGAGGAGGTCTCATTGTACCTATTAATAGCCCGGTACACAAACATTTGACTAATACCAAGCGTATGGAGAGTTTTAAAAATAGCATTTGGCTCCATACCAACTTTGTGTAAGTAATGCAATCACAGCGATTCGGTTCTCTTTATCACCCCACTCCATTTTAATATCGCAAAATATTGTACAATGTATTGGCGCCAAAATTAGAAAACTCAATGAACAATCGTATAAAAATGACAGATTCCAAATTCAAATGTAATATCTTTCTTATTTTTAACTGTAACAGTATTTATGGCCAGACTAAGTATATATAATCTGTATCTCGGAAACGGCTCGAACGATTTTATTGAAATTTGCTTTGTAGGTAGATTAGGGGACGATAAATCGATCTTGCTAGGTTTCATTTTTAGTGAACCCGGGTTTGCTCGTATTTTCAGTCATAAAAAACCGAGTGGAGCTCGGTCGCATAGGTACTTTTATTTAATGGCTCTGCCCTGCGGTTTTACCTGCGTAGTGAAGGCGATGATTATGAAATGTAACCTTTATCCGTCTTCAGGTTGTATACTATGATTTTACTGTATTTTAAAACTATATCAGTTTATACGTTTGACCGTGAAAACTGGCAGAACAGAAATACGAGTAAAAAAAAGAAATAATGAAATAAGAGTTTATACTTTCGCTCTTCCATGCTGGACTGGGAGAAAAAGAAAAACGTAGAATGTGCCAGCTGCTTTGGAGCCATACCCGAACAAAGTTAAACGTTAAAAATTATATTACAAAGGAAACAAAACAAAAGTAGTCACTCTTAAGTAATTTTGTCACCCTTTTCATTACAAAGCAAAATATACTCAATCGAAACAGAATATCTTTATTGTATAAAACGGTTATTTGATAAGGGTATTTTTATTAAAACACGTAAAATAAAATAATTGTTCAAAGTAACATTCTTGTTTTATTTCTCAAATGAAACTCAGCTAGCCAGAGATTTTTACGGCCAGCCGTAATTTTTAAACTTATTACTTGAAAACTATTAATGAACAAGTTTTACGAATAGTTAGGGCTGCGATACTTAAAAGTTGGACTAAAATAATAAAAAAAGCTCCACCTGCAGCCCAGACTGACTAATGAAGTTCCGTCATTAAAAGTTGCAAACTACGATTTAAATCGCCGCTTAATAGCTGAGCAAAAAAAAGTACTGTGGTATATTTTTGCTCAGCTTGAATACAATAATTGATGTTAAAGTGACACAAATAAAATTAATATGATGATAATCGATGTTTGATATTGAATGGAAGGAAAGAAATTGCGTACTGGCAACCAGTGTAGCTCGTGATACCAAAAATATGCATATAAAAATAATATACAAAAAAAAAACATAATCATGAGTGTGGGCAAAGTAATGTGGTAAAACGACTGTTTTTTACGCAAGATATATCTACGATTGACCACCAATTCGCCTGATGTTTAGCGACGGTGTGGCCGAGGATGGAGCTCGTTGATCTAGAAGATAGACTTGACCGTGACTTGTTTTACTTCACTATGACTAGTACTATTGACATTAAATGAAGTGAGCAAAACACAATAATAGACTTTAATAATTATTATTATATTGAAATGATAATGTAAAGAACAATTTTGGATTATCGTAAACATTGCAATCGCTTACAATAGTTACCAAAGCTACAAGGTTACAAGGACAAAAACTGTTTGAAATTTGAATTGCCGCTGCATGCATGCGATTTGCATATTTGTCGTTGGCCCTTAGTAAGCTAAGGGCCAACGACAAATATGCAAATCGCATTCCAATACTCCAATAAACCCATATAATAAGGGAAAAATAAGTAAAAAAATATCTGAAATAATACAGTCTGGATTTCAACATTTCAAGATGTTAAAGGTAATTAAAGGTAACATTGTAAGGTTCTAAATGAACAAACAAAGCTTCAATGTCACGGCGGATCTCGCCCGCATAGAAACACAAAGCTTTACCAGTTTAAACGAGCGAAGCCGTAATTACGAAGGTAAAGAACAACGGAGCTAAATAGTGAAGTGTGGGTGGGCGGTGATACCGTAGCGTTTTATATTATGAAGTATTTAGTATTTAATAAATTCTAGGTATTCTCAGAAACCTCATCTGTTAGTTGTTAAAATAATATTAATAAGTAGGTACTATGGTAATGGTATCCGAGGAACGGCGACGACATCGGGCCGGGTCACACCGGCCCGATGGTCAAATGGAATCGCAAAGAGCATCGGATAACAATGGATGAGACTCGCACAGGGCCGGAAAGGATGGCGTGAACGAGAGGAAGCCTATCCAGCTGGTGGTGGATACAAGCTGAATATAATAGGCACATATTGAACAAGTTATTTTTGTAAAAATAAATGCAATTTAGAGGATTCTCTGGAATTGTGATTGGAAAAAACCTAAAAACAAAAGATTCGCAATAATAGCCGATTTTAAAATAGCAGCGCTCTGCGGTTTCACTCGCGTAGTTATGAAAATGGTGATGATGATGATAAATAGCCAACGTTCGCCTTAGTCGTTCGCTTACATATGTACATATTAATTAATGGTAGACATTAAAATTAAATGTCATTTATTAATTAAATATAAAACAAATATATAAATGTTACACATGCAAAATAGTAACTTTGATTTCAAAACAAGTGGATTTTAGGTAGTCTTATACACTACATATTACCCTCTAATACCTCCTAACTCTCTAATACCCTCTCCTTCCCGTCTAACCATCTAACCACAGTCAAATGTGACGTCAAACGACCTCATGACCTTTGATGCTCTGCCTATCCCGTAAGGGAAAATAGGCGTATATGTATATATTTATTGTATGTATATATTTATGTATAATACACTGAGATATAACAGAAATTTGAGAAATAAAACCGCGGGCATGACTAGTCTTGTAATATCACTAGTCTTGTAATTCTTTGATGAATATCAAACGCTAGTAACTCTTACCCGAGATGCCTTGAGAGTGTAGATAGACTTGAATATCCACTGAACAAAATATTGAACATTCGTTACTTTTAACCGACTTCCAAAAAGAAGGAGGTTATCAATTCGGTCTGTATGTTTGTTCACCGATTACTCACATACTCAGCCAATTGTGCATTGATTTTGACGATTCTTTTTGTATTTGGTAGATCATGTTTCAGAAGTGGTTCCGTATAAATTTTATCAAAATCGATGCAGTACTTTGGTTTTTATAACAAAATAACTGGTAAAGTATCATCCAAACAACTGTAGAAAAGTAAACAGCAAGTCGTGTACGAACGCGTTGTATTGCGCATTTTGAAGTCGGTTTTTTTCAGTTTTTTTAGATTATAATTATTTGTACAGCACTTTCCTTATATTCGATATTTTGGACACGTTGAATGGCAATGCTTATGCGTTGGGCCAGATACGCACCAGCATTTTGGTCACGCGTCGCGTCGTTACTTAAATACATTTCCTATGCTCGGAATCGAATCGAAAAGGTTGACATCTGCACATCTAAAGATTCCACAGTCTGCACGAGCCTTGAAGCGTCTGCAGAAGTATCTATTATCGTAAAAGCAATTATGTTCAGGACCTCGTTTCACTCACAGATAGATTTGCAAGTATCAGCGTGCGTTCAATGGCTGCGGGACTCCAAATTTATCTGCTGCTTAATTACCTATCTCGAGACGTGGACCGATCGCTGCGGCGTGTTTTGTGAACGGGCGAGAGTTATTGACGTCGATTCTGTTACACCACTCGGTAAGCTCAACTAATTTGCCATGATCAATATTGTTAAGGCGAGGCTTCCCCAGAACTTAAGGTATTTTACGCTACCTCAGCCCGCACTTCTTGAGCGCGGTGTTATGTACGTAGCGCAGAAGTACGTACGACGTCGCCCGCCGTGCCGCGCACCGCGGGACCGCTGCTCGCAAGCAAAATTATTGTAAAATAAATGACTATAAAATAGTGCACTAACCGTATCAAAAATATATACTAGTTGAACACAAAAAAATGTAAAACCTACTTAACATGGTAACTTTGGTGTTGGTGGCTTTAAACAACATGGAGATCAATTTAAAATATAAATAACTAAATTTTGACATTAAATGGCATATGATTGAGAGCAAACGAATTGTCCGAAACAAAGTCACTTGACTCTAAAATAAAACCGGACAAGTGCGAGTCAGACTCGCCCACCGAGGGTTCCGTACACACTAGTAGATAAAAGGGAGAAATCATTTTTTTTTTCTATTTTCCTTCATAAACCGAAAAATATTTAAAAACCTGTTTTAGCTTATGCTACTGAAGCTTCATATGATACCCCACATGATACGGTTAATTAACTTTAAAATTTAGACCTTCATTCCTTGCATAAATAAACTATTTTTTTGTGATTAAATTAAAAATGTCCAGTTTTCGGTATTTTCCTATATGTGTACTCTAACACATTGCTTATTGCCAAATTTAATTGTTCTAAGTCAACGTGAAGTACCCCATAGGTTTTGATTCCCTTGTGAGTGTCGAAATGTGCGTTTTTTACGATATATTCAGCTGTAACTTTTTTTTAACGAAAACTTAGAAACTTTATTTTTCTTTCTGCAGCAAGATACTATGGATCTGCGTCAGCCCCGGATTTACGATTTTTTCGAAACGGGCAAAACCTTGATAGTGGCGCCCTCTCGCTTCAGTGTTTGAGAAAAACTGTTAAAACTGCCAATGAGTAGCATTTTTGTGACCATTTGTTAAAATAATAATCCTTTAATAAATTTAAACTTTTTATTATCTAATAACTAATAACTTTAATTTGTGACATAAAACAGAAACACAGAAAAAATATATAACTGTGCTTTCTTTTCTGCGAACGGACACTACGCACGCGTTCAAAATTTTACTTGATCTGTTACGATGCGTTCATAAATCACTTAGTATGTGTTCAAAAACTAACTGGGCGTATGGAAATAGAAAAGTTTGTTTTTCAAACATATGTATTATATTAAGATTCGATTACTTGATAAAATCTATGAGATTGTAGGAAAAGAGGCTTCATTTGTTCGATATTTCGAATTCTTGTCTCAAGGATTTGGCACCCCCATGAAACTGCCGCCCGGAAAAGTGCCCCGGTTGCCCCCCCCCCCCCCCCCCTTAGATCCGGGGCTGATCTGCGTATATGGTTTTAATTTCAACTCGATACCTTTACGCGTTCCCGAGATAAAGGTCTCGGCACCTGGACGGACGGACAGACAGACGGACAGACGGACAACAAAGTGATCCTATAAGGGTTCCGTTTTTTCCTATTGAGGTACGGAACCCTAAAAATATCACTTAATATTTCACAAACGCACAGGCCCAATATTTTTAAGTCTATAAGTTTAACCTTTTTCCTATCCAACGTGTGGATAGGAAAATTTTTCCTATCCAACCTATCAATCGTATATACACGATGGGGTAAAGCTGCAGACATACAGACAGACGGATATGGTGAAACTATAAGGGTTCTCGATTTACTACGGAATCCTAAAAATGTTAAAACAGTGTTTTGATATACCTACTTGTGTGAAGAGCTGATAGCTGATATACCTAAGTCTCCCGATTCCCGTAACTAGATTGAGTCAAGTTACGATGTTCGAAACTTGGAAGTAAGTATAAGTTAACTGACAGTAAACGGAAATTGTTTGTTACTTGATGATAACTTAGATAGCTGCTTCTGATTTTTAGGCGGAATAATTGTGTGATTTAGGAAGGAAAAGAAGATTGTCTGGGATTATTAAATACTAAGCTCAGGCAATCTTCTTTTCCTGGCAGCTTTTTAAAGAGAATACTGCCAGTAGTGCTTTAATTTTATGAATAATTTTAAATATGAGCAAAATCGGTTTAGAGATTGTCGATAAAAACGGTTATGAAATCTCTATTGAAAAGAGAAGTTTCCTACGAGGGCCATTTAATTTCTATTTTATCTATTGGTCTAAACCAACTTGACTGGCAAGTCTATTTTGGTAATATTGAAAAAAAAAGTTTGTGCTCGTGAAGTCTATTTTTCGTCAGAACTACTAAAAAGAAAAACATACCTATTTATAGTTTAAAAAAAACAACTTCAAAATACGCAATTCATTTACTTTGATGACATTTTTCTAGCTATTTTATTATAAAAATGAAGGTACTGAACTGATTTTGATAAAATTTATATGGGACTACCTCTGAAGCGTTACCTACCAAACAAAAAAATTATCAACAAATCAATGACCAATTAATGGATTATTCGGTGATCAAATCTACAGACGAATTGAGAACCTCCTTCTTTTTGGAAGTCGGTTAGAAATATCTGACCGCATAAGAGCGATTTCCGTCGAGTAGCTGTTATGTTATGTTATTGAGTTTACGTTTACTTTTTTGCCATACCTAAAACAGCTGTACAATTTATTTAAATAATTTCTTCAGAAATATACTTAGAAAATTGCCGAAAATCACTTATTTATTATAACAAGTAAGTGATTTTAAGCGATAGTGAATCACATGTTACATGTTACCCAAAGACTTACTGTAATAGGGCGAATTCTGTGATGTTACCAAAACACCGAAACTACTAAACAGTGAAATCTAATAATCCAATGTAATCAAGTTCAAGTCAGATTCACTAAAACGGACAGCCTCCACTATCTCGCACGAGGAAAATAAGGTGTGAGGGCGAACAGAGACGGCTGTCCAAATTATACAAGTGTGAAAGAGTAAGGTAGAGGTCCAACGTAATCCCGAGCACGCCAGACTTAGGAAATGAAAGCAAACCGAACCCAAATTCATTAATGTTATCGTGTTTGCCATCCTAACACTTGCAATGGTACGGGAGTCGGGATAACTCATCAGAAGTTTGGCTTACAACTTTTAACGGTAATCATTGTGTTTGTTTAACTTATTTTATGTGTAAATAGGTCGATGATAATAGTATAATTATTCGACACAAGAGTGTCAGTTCATTATTAACAACAGCTTGTAAAAGGAAGCCCATGACCAAAGTTGATTTAATTCGGCTTTGGGTGAAGATAAATCAGTACTAGGCGTATGAAGGATGATGTTTTTCGAGTGTTGTTGTTGTTGTTGTTAGCCTGTAGTGTCCCACTGCTGGGCAAATGCCTCCCCCGACATTTCCATTTATTGATGTTCCAGTTTTTATCGAAGGTGTCGAGTGTATTTATGTATGATTTATATATGTATCTATGCCTTATATGAGGTTTCTATGGCATGCCCTACATCCTATACGGGTGGATGGATTTCGACATGTGGGGTGTCATACGAATCGTCATAATAGCGGGAGTAACACTGAGTACAAGAATTCGAGACGGTATTCACAGAAAAGAAAATAGAAAAACATTAATGAGTAAACTTTGCAAAATAAGATATTCATGCCATCATTTTGTAGAACTCATTCAGTATATTTCAAAAATATAATAATACTATATAATACCTATTTAATAATTAACGGGAAATTTAATAGCGGTTTGTAATTACGCATGAGTTCTATGTGTATGTTAGATCAGTTAAATATCCTAGTTTTCCTTAGGTGCAGGTAGGTATGCGCACACCGTCGCTGCCGCGTCGCGCTGCTCGCGATGGTGGCTCTTTTAATAGGTATCCAAGACACAGGTTGGAAGGACAGAAGCGCTTATCTGATTCTGTTCCTGAGGTATGGGAGCAGCACGGGAGTGTTAATATGTCAATGTGTGTGTGCAATGCTGACGCCCGACTGAAGTCACGCGTCATTTGATGTACCGTAAATTCACCCCTTCCGTGCCCTGCCATACCTCAGGAATAGACTCAGTTAAGCGTTACTTGTTTTTTAGTTAACCAAAGGTTATAATAAATATATTAAAAAAATTTGAAAAACCAACTTAAAATCCTCAATTTTTGATTGAATAAAAAATCGAATTCATACAAACTTTGCCTACATGTTTGATGATCCCAGAATGTTTATTGCACACAAGTACACAGTAATCTGTTGTAGAATAGGAGAATTTAATGCTAATGTATCTTTTTCTGCCAGTCATCCTTGTCGTGGAATACGAAATGATGTAGGCGTGCATCAAAATATGCCATAATTATTATACACCTAATATATAAATAATGTTATATATTAAACATTATTTATATACATATATATATATATATATATATGTATATAAATAATGTTACTTAGCTTTCATTTTATTTTAATTTCATAACATAATAATCACAAAAAATAAATCTTAGGAGTTTGTTAAATACACTTTCACCTGTTCTATACACTTTAAATATTTTATCAATGCCATCCAAAAATATGAAACCATGTCGAAATTATGACGGAAAATTCAGAATCTTACAACTGAAATTTCCTCAAATACCCAAAGTAAATAATCGTGTTTATTCCATTTTCCGACCCTGAGTCTTTTAAAACATTTTAACAGTCTTACAACATTAGGTAGGCATGGTTTATTCATGCTGATTTAGTCCCGTCATTTGTCCCCATCCGTTGACGGATTTTTCACTGGTCCAGTAAAATAGGTTTGGGCTTTGGCTGAAAAAGGGAACTCGCTGACCGAGTCATTCGAGAGAAAAAATAAAACGAACAACCGTCCGTAACGACCGACAAGGGACAACATTAGCTGATGTCCACTGCATCACTCGAATTAGATTCTTCTTCCGCCGGAAACGGTTCGTTTGTTTATAATTAGATAGGTGGGGCTTGGAATATAGAGATAGGAGAAACAAGGTGCGTTTTTTCTGGAACTTCTAATTAGGTAGGAAGTTGCCTACCACTACTGAGCGACTATGTTTCGTGTACCTACATTATTTGATACAATAGACAAACCCGAAAAAAGCCAAATGGCTTATCGGTCATGATACCTTTTTTACGACTGAACTCAAATTGGAACATAAACGCAAATTTCTATCGGTTTCTTGTCGAATACATTTTAGCGAGTGTGCATAGGATCTGCATTCTACTCGTATCTTACCCTTTCTTCTATTGGTCGGTTGGAAGCAAGAAAACACGAGAAAGGGACATTGTTTTATTTATTTTTTATACAAGGTAGGTTTGCGCTTGAACGGCAACACAGCTGATTTTTTGTTACATTATAAAATTTTAATAATCTATTTTATGTGAGTACCAAAAACATCCGGACAGAAGAACGAAAATATTGCTAGTTTATGCTTATTCACTGAGTGAGCGAAGCGAATGAGTCATTTTCGTTCGCTTTGTTCGCTCAGTCTATAAGTTGTAGGTAGTTGTATCAGAATTATCATCTCAGTCACAAGAAGTACCTAATGATGATCCGAAATTACTTGATCTTCTTTTTCCTTTAAAAAATTCTTCCTACCTCTTCTAACAACTATTGTAATACGTAGTATTATTGTTCTGTGACTATTGTATATAAATCTGTAATAGTAACTAATATTATACATTGTGGTTTGTAAAATCCTGACGGAAATATTAAATTGATTGCCTAGCCTCATTAAATTTTAATTACAATTTTAACACAGTATTCTCCAAATAAATTAAAGAAAATGTCTAAATCACTTGCGAAGAAAAATAATTCCCAAGCGAAATAACTCTTTCCGTACATTTGGGAATGCCCACGGAATCTTTGAGGAAACCAATTAATTTTCGATTAAAATAACAAGAGCCCTGTTGGGTAACTAACCTAATTCCATCTAAATGTGGTGTGGTATTTCTAGGTATTGTAAAAAAAAAGTGAGAAAAAAAAGAATGAAGTGCTTTCATTGGTATTTCCAGTTATTCAACCGTCAAGCAGTAGTGTGCAAGCGTTACTATGTTCCGGATTTCCGGCCAAATTCTCAGTTTAACGTATTTTGCATCTAAAATATCCGAGTGACGGGTGCAGTGTATTGCTACACGGGGCTACTGTTAAAATCCCCATTTGTGTACTACTATAGGAACAACATGACCTTTAACATCAGGTGGGGCGTCTTGCCATTTAATTTTATTATATAAAATACGTCCACATTTTAGTGTGCATGGTAGAAGTAAGTAGTTTACTATGGTTTTATAAAAAAAAACGAAATATCCACAATTAACCAATTTTTTTTTTTTAAATGGGGTCTCTTCGCAAACATTTCGAAGTTTTCATAAAATTAATAACATGAAATCTTTTCTTCATCAACTTTTTAAGATGTCAAGCGCAAAAATGCAAATTACAAATTATTCAACTAAGCGAACGGAACAAAAAACATTCGTAATCAAAGACCGAGCAGGAAAATCCCTTCGAAATCCCTTCAAAAGCATTAGAGTCATCCAGTGCACGCTCCTTAGAAACCGTCTGCAGAACTTACATTTTCACAGGCAAAATACCGTTTTCAATTTACTTCTACTGCATCCTTTATCGTGTTCGGATATAAACTTACTTACCTTACGTACGTATATTAGATCTCATCTCGAAACGAGTTTACACACACGTCCCTTCTGCATCTTCACGTTGAATATTTTATCTGATTTGAGTTCTAATTGTGTTCGATATTTGTACCCCAAAAAGGATGAACGTCAGAATCTACTTAAACATGACGAAAGAAATGAAGTGGAAGAGTAAAATTTTGGTTAAATACGAAATGGCAATTTATAACTTACAACCAGATTCTGGATACTTAGTTTTAACTTGATGTTTAATTACCTGACAAATTATATTCTACGAGATTCAAGAACATAACTTGAAAACCCTCCGCAGAGGTTTATTTGAGTTTCCTTTAAGCAGCATCGAAATGTAAACTATGGTGTAATGTAAATCGATACCTATTCGAGGCTCTGTCGAGTAGAATGTAGAGAAAAAATATGTTTTGAAATACGGGGCTTAGTGTTACGATAGTTATTTAATATACAGCTGTCGAAGTCCATTTCAAGTCACACTGTAGCATTGCAGACATCTGCACGTTGGCTAGAGGCGAGACAAATAAAATCGAAATATTGGAACATTTTAATTTCCTCTTATATTTTCTGGCTGTTTTTGGGATTTAATTTAGTCTAATTTAATCTAGGATATTTTACATCGAGGAGAAAATGATATTGTGTATCTATAAAATGTAATTATACTAAAAATTGATTTACGTTTCATCACCAACTTTCCTGATGTTAAGCAACGGTGTGGCTAAGGATGGTGCACGTAGATCTAGAAGATTCACTCTAGGCTTGAAAATTCCAAGATTATAGTTCTCAGGAAACAGAGAAGGCGACAAGGCGTTCCTCTCCTGTGCAGTACGCATAAAAAATGTGGACTTAAATCGTTGTGTAGGGATTTTGGGCATTTTAATGATAAATAATGCTAATGCTTCGACCTTGTTGCTTTTCCTTTAGTGGAATATGGAAAGTAGAATAAGGTCGTGAAGTTCTTGCGCACACTTGCCGAAATGGATCCGATAGGATATTCTCAAGCGTGCTACTTGTCAGCGAAGCTCGCGACTAAGTAGCATCTTGGCCAAAGCTTTTTTCACCAATTGAATCGACGGTCAACAGACACCGACACCAAAGCTTCCAGCTAGTATTTGATACTTAGATTCGTCGAAAAGATGGAACATGGATACCTACATGATATTTATTCCAAAGGGAAAATATTTTATTTCAATTGAGGTGTGGGTAGCTAAAACACGAGACTACGTGTAGGCGTACAACACTTAAGGTGAATGAGGAAATGAACTCATATTTTCTTTGTTCCCAAAAGGGTCAAAATATGTTGACATTATTTCATCTGTTTTTATTTGGGTGATCTTTTTGTACCTTTACCTTTTTTGTCCTGCTACGTATACGACGATATAACAATTGAAACTAACTTTTGCTATCGTTTGACGGATATCAATGATGAGGTAATAGGGGAGTACTTTTTCCTTCCTGTCTTTTCTATATAGGTGTTTACCTTTCAATACTCGTGTAATTTACTTTTATCATTAACAAAAGCGATAGTCAGAATATGAGTAACATACATAGCTACATGTCACAGTTGTTACAGGCGCTGTACGTAGTAAATCCTCTGTCTCACTTACGCATACCTAAATTTTTGAAGATAATAACTGAACAGACTTACAGGAAATCAGGTATACATAAAACTAGAGACAACCTTTGAAAACCTTCAGCAAAAAAATCATTTTGATATGGAAATGCAATTTACTAATCGTACCTTTAAATATGGAATTGAAAATAAAAACTACCTATCAACTTGAATCCATTTTCTGTGTGTGCAAAAGAAAGAAGTGAAGAAATGTTCGATTCAAAATAATGATGTTCTCATTGAATCTAAATGAAATTTTAAATAAGCACTTGTAACACTTTTGTCTGGTTTTTCGTAAGCAGATTTTCCGTAAGTCACTTCAGTAATTTTATATTTTTTATAAATGCTGCTATGCGCGATTGAGATACAGGAGTTACTACCGACAGCCTTATCAGTTCCAAACTCCGTATGGAAACACAATTCGCTCGCTGCGACATCGTGTGATGTAAAAACTCGATATGCCTGGATATATGTGTTTTAGAAAATATGCTCTTTGAATAGAAACATTGTAACGTTTGCTACTTTACCAGGCCTGCCGCACTCTTCAGAAATGTTATAAGCACATCTGCCGGCTCGACCGGACATTTCAGTACTTTGACGTATGCCAGAAGAGACAAGAGATATACGACAGAACGAGATGCACTCTGAAAGTGTCTATGGATTCACGTTTAACGTAATTTACTTTTTAACGCGTCGTAGCAAGAGTCGTTGTTTGCGGAGTGATCTTTACTTGTGTATAAGTATTTTATGACAGAAACTGCTTGGGATCAATAACTGACAACAACGACGTGACATCCCTATGCGAACTCTACAGAAAGCTCCTACATTTTTAGAATACCTGCTATAAGCCTTGACAAATAGTCGCATCCCTTAGCTCCATATAGTCTTTGCTCAGCTCTATTTCCAGCATTTCCTTCCACATTGCGGCTAAAGACAAAGAGTTCGCAAACAGCAGCTGTTCCAGTGTTCCAGCTTAGCACAAAATAAATGTTGCCATCATTTAAATGGCAAACGTCATAACAAACAGGCTATCTCGCCTCGGAGGAAGCTTTTGACGGAATTGGAACAAGGTTTGCGAATATTGGAGCTTGCGGAACGGTTGCACCTGGTTCCGCGTACTTGTTTGTTCTGCTTAATTAACAGCTCTTGAATTTTTAACTCGACCGTGCCTATGTGATGATTGCGCTGCTGTAGACTGGAGTTGAATAGTGTTTGTGGATGTGGGTATTCATTTAATGGTAATTATGTTTCAGATCTGGATTTGTAGCGCGTTGTTGGTTGTTTGATGTTGCAGGTGGTTTCTGTAAATAAATCTGACTAAATATAATATGTTGAATATTAAGTAATTATACGCTACATTTTGGAGAAGCTTCAGTTATAACAATTATTGGACTTAGACAAATCGATAATTACATTGAATTTTTTACCAAATAGGTAGTTGCTGATTTTGGATTCAAATCTATATCTCTATCTATATACTTCTCTTTCGAGATTACTGATAAGCCTAAACTCGCGTACCTAAATGGTTTAAATAAATATGCACTACCTACTGATCCTGTTTCGCGCAATTCTACAGTTTCCCGCAATTTTCAGGCGGGATTAGTATGATTTATTGTCATGTCCGTTCTCGTAACGTGTACTATATCCATGCCAACTTCATTCCGGAACATTACCTAATTTCTAGTAGCGAATAGACAACAAATTGTTAGAGGGATGGACAACTGATTATAATTTTGCATGTCAATTTGCAAGTCATGTTTCTCGGTTCCACATCAATTATTCCCGTTGTCCCCCAGTTCCGTATTCCCACATGGAATTGAGGGACAATGGGAACAATGTAAAAAGTTGTGCTGATGTCCCCCACTAACTCTCAAATGTTGCTTGATTCTCGCGGCACAATGTGGACGGCCAAGCGCGGCAACTCAAAAATTGCCACTTGCCGCTTCGAGCACCATGCGTCAGCCGCATTTTGCCACTTTTCAGGAGCGGCAAACGCCAGTCCGTATTTTGCTCTTACTCAGTGTAGACGTCAGTTAACTTGGTGTAGATGACAACACTATGCTGTGGCAACAAACAAGATAAATTGTACTCTTCGTGTATCAACTACCGCACGCGGCTGCGGCCACGTTTTAATCATACCAAAAATAGTTCACGTGTCATGTTTGTAGGTTTGCCGCGGTCGAATGTGCCGCGCGCGGTACCCGCCACTAATGTGGACTCGACTTTAGATTTTTTTACTATTGTGGAAGTTATGATATACTTCCCAAATTCCATCCACTCTAATACTTTAATAAACTGCAAATTAATTTCCTATTCATAATATTAGAATAAATGTGGACTTTGTAAATACACCGTATAAAATTTTAATAATCCAGTTTCATATAAAATGTAAATATAAAACACAATTATATCTCCAGGCACGTCTTTCGAGCTAACACAACGGAAAAGCCCTTGCCAACATTAACCTTCTAGAGTAATAAAATCACAGGCGACACCACGACAACGGTACAAAAGGTTGTATGTGCGCCGAATACTCCTATAATGCGACATAATATACTGATAATATTTCTGGCAAATATCCACATTTCCACTGCATTTGCGTTCGGAGTGTGATCTGACTGTAAAGGTGCGTACAGACTGGTGAAACGTAACATGAAATGTATCATGTTATGAAAGAATTTGTCATACGCATTGCTGCAATGTATCACACTTTGCAACAATTTCTCATAGTTTGGACGTCTTGTGAGCACGAAATGTGCATTTCACGCGCACGCTACGAGCATTATAAGCCGCGCGCGGAGCGACCCATGATTTGTCGGTTTTTCGAACGAACACAAAGGGGCACGCAGACGCACACGGGAAGTTCGTAGTGAATGCGCGGTAAGAGCGCGCTATGCGTCCACGCTTGCACCGAACATGCAATGAAAGATAGACTGATACATTTCATGTTACGTTTAACCTGTCTGTACGCACCTTAACAAAAGCGGGCGGGACGATTTATGAATTAACTTTGCGAGCTTTGAGGGCGGAATGCAGGAAACTTCACTCTCCAGTTGACATTAACCCCTTTACTTCCCCAGTTTTCCCTGTGCGGAATATTTTATAAATTGTAACATTTTTATAAAAGTTCGCTAGTGAAAATTATAAGAACAGAATATAAAGCAGCGGTCCAGTAAATCAATTAGTTACGTTTGAAAATTTTAAAGAGGTTAACTTTGATTAAGCTAATGTGAGGATGAGATTTTTAATTTACCTACATGTCGAGCTATATGCCTTGTTTAACTTTTGTTGGAATTTTCAAGGCTAGAGTGAATAGATATCTTCTAGACCGACGAGCTCCATCCTTGGCTACACTGTCGCTTAACATCAGGCGAGTTGGTGGTCAATCGTAGATCTATCTTGTATAAAAAAAACTCATTTTTATAAAACAGGGATTTCCTTTATTTCAAGTTTTATTTTGAATTAACAGTTACGTACAATATCCGTGAAGCAAAACATCACTATTCTCTTAAATGTTCGATCGTTAAAACTATGTTATTTACAAGTATAAAATTCACTACTTACATAAAACTCACTTTGATAAAATTTTCTTTAAGTACCTGCATAGTTTATTTCAATCACTAAAACTTTAGTCTAGCACAGAGCTTAGACGAAATATTTCAAACACTATTTATTTCTTCTGATCATCGAACTGACCTGTAGAAGAAGAAAAAACAAGTTAATTTTATATTGAATTTGACATTCAGTCGTCTGTTCACAGTTATTTAGCCAGTTACTTTTTAATTTAATTTTTGCAATACATTAAGCTGTCCCAGGTCTCGAAATTTCGACCTTTGATCATGGCCCGTAGAATAAAGACTTTAAATGTCTTCTGGTCCACGATACGAGTCTAACTTTATGTTTTACAAAAACAAAATGAAAAATGTCAGAGGCATATAAAATGTAGATGACGTAATTGGTACTTTTGGATTTCTAACTACAGAGAGTAAGTGCAAAAATCATCAACAAACTTAATCCTACATTATTCAGCACGGGTCATAGAGTCAGAAAACTTGGTATCGGCTGTAATTTTAAACTGTCTACGCATTGTTTAAGGTAGCTGTGGTAGCTACGCATTCATTCTTCGCGGTATTACTTTATATTTAGACACTACAAAAGATCGTACGGACGCGTACATGACTTCAGCATGGCCATAGAAAGAAGACACTCTCTGTCTCCCGCCAATCTTGAGTTCCTCACCCGCTCCCCTCGCTCGCCCTGTCGTTTGCCGGAGTTGACGCGATTATCAGTCGAGGCAAGCGTTGCGGGCTTCACGCGTTGCCGGTTGACGTCATGAGCGAGCGGCAATCAGACGAAAACCATAATTTCATACATGTATGTATATGTGATATATACGGACGTCAACTTGCGTATATATCATTGCTTAGCGCTTGTAAGGAATGTCCAACGCGTAACATGGCGTGATTTTAACCCGTATTTTTGGTTTATGCATCTTATCTCAATATTCTTGTGAATAACGTCATGAACACCGAAAGACAAAACGTCATAGAGTTCTTCATTCGTAGGGTGAAATGACTCATTTTCGAAATGTTATTTTTGTAAAAGCTAAATATTTTAATATATTTCATTTATCTAGGTACTTCCCTGACGAAAGAGGAGCTTAAAACCATAGACAGTGTCACGTGCGACTACAGCGCTACGTCTAGGGGTTTAATAAATTGAATAGACTGAGTAGTCTCACGAAACTGCATACCAGTATGTGTAGAGTAGACAATTGAAGAGTGCGAGCAGGCTGTCGTGTGACGTCGAGCGCCTCAACCCTGTAACAAGAAGTGACGTTGGAAAATTTGGTAATATTAGGATTGCTCTGAAATTCAATGAAGATAAATCATTTTTTTACTGTTTCAACGTGCAGAAAACTACAAAAATATTTGTAATTACGAAGTTTTAATATTGGTAGTTAATAAATATCAGTTTTACTCAAAACCAAAACAAAATTACGGAATAAAATGTATGATAAAACATAATTTGTTAAAAAACCAAGTGGCAGACTTTCATCTCGTTGGTCATACGACTACTACAAGTGTGCCTACAAAAGCGTATTGCAAACGTAATGTAAGAAAAGGTAATGCAAGTTAATGTAATGTAACATAAGGTGATATAAGGTAAAATAAGGTAACGTAAGATTTGCAATGTGCTCCAAAATTACTTGTTAACAAAGTTGACACAGGACCGGAAAGAATGGCACACTATAAATGACTAGCTGTTAATTCCCCAGTGACGAGTGGGAAAAGTTTTAACAAAGATGATGAAACGGATCTAAGTATAATACCGTAGAATAAAGATTTCTCTTATCATTTCAAAATAGACGTCGTCATTATACAAATCAAACTCATAAAAGAACCCATATTATTATCCCTTCGCAGCTTCCGCATCTAATTTATATTGAAATTAGATAATTCCATTGAACATTGAGCATGAAAGCTTAATTTATTCCTCGCAATTGTATTATGAGCACAATGAAGGCGCTTAAACAGAATTAGCAGTGGCAATTGTGCATCGAGGCA
Organism: Lycia hirtaria; assembly: GCA_947563715.1. Classification (NCBI taxonomy): domain Eukaryota; kingdom Metazoa; phylum Arthropoda; class Insecta; order Lepidoptera; family Geometridae; genus Lycia; species Lycia hirtaria. The sequence goes on along the minus strand of OX387382.1, from coordinate 36,248,094 downwards.
GAGCTCGCGTCGACTGGGGCTGGTCGAAGACGCGGAATGAATATTCAGTCGCGTGATCTAACGGTTGCTGCTATTTGCCCGCGCTGAATCTTTCGGTATAAAAATGTATTGTGTACACACAAGTATCGAAGAAACTCACTCTGTATCAAAAAATATTTAAGTAGAATCTGTGGAGTCATTGTTTTGAGTGAAAAATAACTCTCGTTAACTAGCAACTAGTAACCGTATTCTAATTAGAGATTGCAAACCGGGCCCGGTGCCTTTTAAGACACCCACCGGGCCCGGCCGGGCTGAGCCCAGCCGGCCCCGGCCCGGTAGGTATGAAAACCGCGGCGCGGGAGGGAGCGCGAAATCATAGAAAATTCGCATGACAACCACTGCGAGCTGCCACGTTGCCATTCTGACGCGACAATAAGAATTTGTTTTGTTTATACCAAATACCAAAGCTACCAAAGTTTATCTATCTATCTAATCTAAGTTGTTTTGACAAGTTTAGTGCTTTAAGCTTTATTAGTTTCTTATTCTAATACTATGTTTGAAATGGACACTATAACGAGTAAAGAGAAAGACCTGTTTGCTTAAACTTATAAAAATTAATAATTACTAATACTAATGTTACTTTTCCGTCCATATGTAAAAGTAATCAATTCTGTATTAAATCAGAGATTTTGAGACTTTGAGTGAGACTGATAATTGTTGATTTGCTAGTTTGAAATAAATATTAATTCGTAACCTTGAATCATTGTCCTTTTCCATTCAATAGCAAATTTTCATAAAATACTTTAACGGTTTCATCGCTAACACATCAACCAGCCAACCCGGCCAGGTTGAGAAACATACCGGGTTGCAATCTCTAATTCTAATACACGAATTACAAGAAGCTACTTACTCTCTAGCATCGACGTAAAGAAACATGTAGGGCAATATTATAAAAAAATACTATCGGATCGGAGTGTGCGCGTTTTACGACTTTATTCTAACCTCTCTATTCCTCTACAATACAAGCAGAAAGTTGGCACACTACCATCGATTACTAAAAAGCAAAATAATTAGGTGTTATTTAAGTTATTTATGAAACACGATACTAAATTTCGATGTAGTGCTGGAATTCTGTTTTATTGGTGGTACTTTAAAATAAAATCTTTAGACATCAACAGACAAATTTATAAATGGATTCGCAAAGAAACTTAAAGGGAATTTTATTTGTTTGCGGTTTGTCTATTGATGTTATTGTCTAGTAGATTCGTGGTAAGTTCTACTAGTTTGGTTTTGCTTATCATTTAGAGTGGTAATAACCGTGATTTGTTGAAGGCCAATCTTATCACATTCATTTGTTGCTTTAATATACAATTTGCAAGACTGTTTGAGAATCCGATTGACAAAAGGTAAGGAAATTAAACTCTAAATGAGGTCAATCTCGGCAGTCTCATAAAGTTTCGTCTATAAGTTCCAATGTTCATTTTTTTAGGTTAAATTTCCAATGTGATTTACCGCCAATAAAGACATATTAAAGCTAACCACAATTACTTCATTGTAAAACTTTACTTATTTTCAACCATACTTGGTAAAAATATTATTGTATGGAAATTGAACCAGTGTAATGAGTCTGATTAAATAAATTAACGCGTTGACATCTTGCTAATTGGAAAAACAAAAACTACATAAATATTTTAATAACACATGTATATAATTCCTTTAAATTTTCAGTGATATCTATATCTATCACTATCATAAATATTAACAAGATTCCATCAAAAAAAATCTGAGCAAAATAAGGTCTGGCAAAAATATTTATACTCGTATAGACCCTCGTAGATGTATTTGGTTTTGGCTTTGATCTTTATTCCTAAAGAACCCTTTCTTTATGAGCAAATGTTGGGATCCCTTCGTAAATATCATTTTATAGTTCAAGAGGCGGGACCCTGAATGAATATGAAGACATCTTACTTATACAGGTTGTGTTGTACCTATCGGATTAAGAAATATTTTTTTTGTAAGACATATTGCATGCATATACTTAGAGTAGAGAAAGACGCAGACGAAAAAAGTGAAGCCACCTTATGTATAGTATTTAAAAATTGTATATAAGTAAAAAAACACTATATTTACAAAGTACAATGCAGCCGGGTAAATCTCGAAGATTTTCCTTCATCGAAAAAAAAAAGGTATACTTAAAGAGTGTGATGTCAAGCCGGAGTAATTCATTTATTTGAAAAACAGTTTCACTTAGTGAAAAAGGCAGAAAGAAGAAAGAAAGGCATAGAACGGGTTCTGTGCGTTCTTTCTGCCTTTTTCACTCCGAGCGTAGAATATGTTTACAAACTACCTTAACAGGAGATTATGTTATGCGTGAGTAAACTAATTTCATTGTAATTTAACTGAAACTGGGAAACTTTCAAAGGCAAGTTTCTCGGAGTAGTTCTGGTAACAAACAACGCGTAAAGTAATACGTCACGTTGCTTTGTTGTTTATGGAACTCGGAATTTTAGGGTTTCCAGTTATTGTACACTTAACAAAGGCACGTTTGTTACAATAATCAAGTCTCTTATGTAAACAACATAACGAGGCCCACGGACATCGGTGGTTTTCATAAAGTGATTCGATTTAAAAAAAATGGAGGTAGTTTTATCGAAAACTAGGTCGTAAATATTTTTTGTCTAACGTTTGTGACGTTACTTTCTAGGTCTAAGTTAATATTACAAATTCGTTAATATTATATGTATATTCAGTCATTTACATCTTCAATAAGTGGCCAGGACCGTGTCAAGACATGCCTATGGCCCATAATTATGCGTTTTCCGTAGCTAATGCTGTAATCTAAAAAAAACACTTGACGAGCATTGTTTGTTTAGATTCGTTTGCAAAAAGGTCACTGACCTTGATACTAAAACAATGTAAGTGTTTTACATATTTATCGATATATCTCGAAAAGTTATAATCACAGAGCTGAGTGTTCAAAATCGTTTTAATAAACAGTTTTTTTATATGCTGTACTTTTATGGTCAATCATGAATTTCTAGGGCTAATAGTTTATAAAATGTATATGTTTTCACCTTTAGCGGGCTTATATCTTACAAAAATCACATCAGAGAAAAAAATAATACATACAATCCTATGTCATACAATCGTGTTTTAAGAGACCTATTCAACAACACCACACACAATGAGCCACCTAATTGAATTTGGTTGAAAAAAACATATATACTTACTTACATATGACCTTAACATAAACTTCAGATATTTTATTTAGCATTTAAACAATCTGTTAGGTAGTCAGTAAGAATATATATTATCATAAATGGTGTACTTGAGTTACCTGAATTGGAGTCTCTACTCCCCATGACGGGAGCGATCTGTGGTCGTTCTTCATCCAACAGCAGCACCCCGCTGCTCGACCACACCGACAGGACGCGAGCTTGACACGTCACGTTCAGTCGACCCTTACATGTGAAATACATAAACATGTGAAATTATCATCTGGTGATGACAAGCGGATCAGGGAAGTAGAAGTATACATGATTTATGTGGCGTCTTTAGGGCCCGGCCACATGTCTAAGCCACAGCGGCGACACCGCAAATTATATGATGCCGGTGCGAAGATGAGTGATATCTCGGTCTCGATGCCGTCACATGGCGACCTTGCTGCCGGAAATCAGTACAGGTGTTGTTCCAGTTTTCCAATAACGTCACATTGTCATCGCCGTTTTTTGGCGCTGCATCGAGTATTTTCTACGGCATCGTTACTGTGTCGACCTCGTTACCGTCCTCTGGCATCGTGACTTGGCGTCCTTATTTGGGGAGAAATGATCACAGGTTTCTATAATTGTGTAGAAAAGATATTTTATTGTATATTAAAAATATCGAAGGAATAAATTAATGATACAGAATGATCGATTCAACTATCAATAAAAATAATAATACCTATATAGAATTTTGACATATAAAGAATTTGATATTAGTTAGTAAAATGTATTTATTTGACATTGTTATTTAATTTTTGACATGGAATTCATTTGTATTGTTACATTTTAAATTTGACATAATTGATTAGTGATTAGATACAATTTTTTAACTAATTTTTCTTTCCGATGTGTATTAACGCTGATTCTTTATAGGTACATAATAGCGGTCCTCCTCTCTTCTATGTTGCTGCGCCCGACAGGGTCCATATGATATTAGCGCTTATTTGTTTATACCGACTTTGTAATACTATGGATTGGCAATAAAATATCTGAATCTGAATCCGAAAAATTCAATAAAACCGAATAAAATTCTATAGTCGTAGGTGTCAAATATTAAAATTATACAATTAATGTATGAATGTCAAAAAGGAAGTTTTAGTACAGTTTTCACCTAGGTGGTCTCAGGAAGTGAACGGTGGGAAAGAAATGATCAATTAGATAGAAAAAAAAACGGTAACTCCCATTAGTTATAATACTGTGACGTCATATATTAAAGTCTAAATAAATGGTAATGAAGGCCGAATAACATAATTTGGATGTTAATGGGATTATTCCAGGAGATTATTGATAAAATCTTATTCAATAAACATATTTTCTCCAGTGAGTAGGATTAAAATGAGCAAACATATCCACAAAATGTATGTCAAGGTTATATTGGATCTATGACAAATCAAAGACAGAATGAATTGTTAGTCTAGTCTAAGAATGAAGAGATAAATTCAATGATAATAAAATTTGTCTAATGGGCATATTGTCTGATTTTTCACGTTTTCTTCAATAAGACAACCGATGAAAAGGATTAAAAAAAAACCTTAAAAATACAAGAGTTAAAAGAATATTAACGTAAGGCAGAAGATCAATAGTTCAAGACAATGACGTCACACGACATCATGACTCTTCTTTTCCACCAAAAACTTGTAGGTATTGAAATTTAAATCTTCGGTTATTTTTATTTTATTTTACCTGTTATATTTTTCGTAGCAACTACAAATATCTTGCTCACGCGGTTAAGTTTTATTGATTGTAATGTTATGTTACGTTTTTTTTACCCCTAACCCAAATAGAGGGGTGTTATAAGTTTGACGATATCTGTGTGTCTGTCTATGGTATCGTAGCCCTTAAACGGATGGACCGATTTTGATCTAGTTTATGTTTGAAAAAGGACTTGATCGAGTGTTCTTAGCTATGTTTCATCAAAATCGGTTCAGCCGTTTTTTTGTCGGGGGTGTTTGTGTTTTCTAAACTTATGCTTATTTACATAAATATGTATTATTATGAACGTTAACTTCATAAAACTATATATAGCAAAATATTTAGATATTTTGATTGTTATATCTATACAAAAATGTAAACGTTTTTACATTTAGATGTAAAATTAAATAAATTCAATTAAAAAAAAAAATGCCTTAAACATCAGTCAGCATCCCTATTATAGGTTTATGCAACGTACATAACTAAGAATTAATGAGGTAAATAAAATTTGTAATTTCATAATCTAAGTTGAAGTGCACATTTGGGTCCCAGACTCCCAGTAGACATGCCGCACGATTCTGAGAACCAAAAAATGGACCCATTTTGACGGGAAATCTAAATCCCCGAACACGACAAAAAAAAGTTACAAAAGTTTTTTAGGCATATTTGACAGGGTGAAACAATGACAGTTACGATCAGAGGGAGACATGCGAGTAAGTGACGCGCTTACATAAAAAACAGACACGCTACGCTCTTAAAGCAATATAAAAATTTGGACCTTACAATGCAATCATCAAAATAACGTGGTCAGATATACATAAGAGTATGATACTTTTTTTTTATAATTCTAATAAATTGAAATCCTCATTTTGACCGTTGATGCGAGTCTATGAACATTCAAAACAATGGCCGAAGTACGACTAAACGTGAATGTATCCCGCCGACTCCAAGAGACTCAGAATAGTGACCCAACTTTGAGCTCGTATCATGCGTCAGCCTCTGTTTAAAACTGTCATTGGAGTGAAATTGTTAATTTTAACATTATAACGTTTAATTACAAAATTATTTTATACCACTCACCTTTCTAAAATGTACAGACTGTACTCTTAAAACAAGCTGGCTGAAGGAGGAAGATTTGTTTGATTTCTCCTCCTCAGTACTAATGTTCAATCTATTTGCTATTTGCTCTAGCCGGAGCGGCAGGCGGGTGGTCTCCTTGTATTTCCGATTGCCGCCATCGGGAATGCCCTCTATCCCGGCAATATTGCCTGGAATGTCTATTACGTTGTCGGTCACCGGTTCCGCGTAGCCAGAGATTGCGTCCCATGGACTGAATATAATTCTATTTGCATCTTCCAGAGACGAGTCAGTTATCACAGGTTTTCGCTGAGGGTAAGGGTCGTGGAGAGGGATGTCGAGCCCTTTCACCTGCGAGCAAATCATTTTCCCATTATCGTTGAGAGGTCGGAGCCCAGGAGTAATGATTGGCTCTGATGCATATCTAAATGTGCCGTGATGGGGTGCAGTTGTGAGATATATTCAGGGTCATTTAAGCAAATCATTAATGTAAATATTTAGTAATTTTGGTATTGAATTCATTAGTGTGTTCTGTTTAGGTCTTTACTTAATTCATTTTACCTACGCGTAACATTAAATGTTTAATTATGAGTAATGTTGAATTTATTGGTACTTATACCAATGTGTTGCTAAAAGTTTCTAATTTAAGAGAACTGTATAGATTTCGATTCCTATTTTTTTGTACAATTTAGTAAAATTATGAATTAAAAGTTTTCATAAATATTTTATATGGGAAGCGTGAGATGAGAGATACATAGCTGAAGTTTTTGAGCACAACCTTAAACAGTATATCATTAATGAAAATACATGTAGTTCAATAATGTTTCGTTGACAATCGCATTGAATTGTGGAGTGTATTGTTCTCTGATCGGATTGGCAGTCAACGACAGACAGATTCAATTATTAATTGCGCTGCTCCGTATTTCGACATCAGCACCTATTAGGTATAGGTAAAGGAAGATAAATTAATTGCTATTGATAAGTACAATTCACTTATTGGAATTAGACAAATTTTTAGAGACATATGTATATTTTATAAATTATAGTCTTAAATTTTTGCGCTGGATGCAAGCCGCTTCCAATCGGTCTTTTTGGAAATCCATGGGGGAGGCCTATGTCCAGCAGTGGACTTCTTATGGCTGAGATGATGATGATGAGTCTTCACTTTTTGACAGAATAAGACCCACCGAGCATAAAATGAAAAGTAAAAACGAAAAGTGAACGCGTTTATTGGATTATAGGCACAATGACGCACGAGGTCTCCGAGTGTAGGCATAAATCGCACGAGACGTGATTCGTGAATCACAATGAGCATTTATTTCATCACTCACACTAAATAAACTGCGGCTCAGCAGACACTTCGTCGCTCGCATGACTAACTGTCCTATCTCATTTTTCAAATAATAAAAACTGGTATTTAGAATGCAAATACATTAAAAGTATCAATGTAAAATTAAAATGTAAGTAACATCTATGAAAGCCAATATCATAAGGTATGCAAAACATCCGATTTTTAATATCTTTGATAAATACAATCTAATCTCAGATCCGAAAAACGTTTGTCCTGAACAAATGATTGAAATGAGATAGGACAGTTAGTCATATGAGCGACGACTTGCGGGTGAGCGGTGCGGGGTGAGCGACGCAATCCGCGTCACTTATATGCGTGCCACTTGCACAAACTTCAGAGAGCTCAAAAGATTTGTGGGTTGTTACAGTGAGTTGGTTATGCTGCAGTTTGTTCTCTTGTTTCCTTTACAGACCTCTTGTCCGTTGATGAGCCAGGTGAGGTTGGCAGGAGGGTCCGCGGCGGGCGACGAGCAGTTTGCTCGCAACATGTCACCAACGGAGTACCAGCTCTTCTGGGCCCGGAGCAGCGGCCCCGCGGTGGGAAGCTCTGCAAAACATTATTTAAATAAGTATAAGAATTCGTTACAGCATAACTTCGTCATTTATAAGCCGATTTGATATTTTTTTAAAGGATACGAATAAACTTTTATATTAGTCTCATAAGAATTTCATTAAAATCGGTACAGTAATTTGATCTTTAAAACAAAATTGCGCATCTTGGAGTCGTTTGTTTCAGTTTTATAAACCATAATAATAATTTTATTTGCAAAGTGGTCTATACAAACTACTCACCAACTACTACTACACCACACTACTTGTTTTCTTTTAGATAACAGCATTAGCTATGGAACCCTACCACATGCGTGCCTCGACACGGTCTTGGTATTTCTTACACAAGTAGAGTATAAAATCATCATTTCATGAGGCAGTTTAACGTCATATTTGACTAGTTTTACAAGGTAAGCATTCTGATAAATCATCATCAATACCATCGCATACACCAGACACAATTTTAGAAGCTTCTAGTCCCGACTGAACCAGTCTCGACTCCAGAGATACTTATACACACTCCTATGAATCGAATATGAACACTTTTTTTTATGCAAGATAATCTACAATTGACCACCAACTCGCCTGATGTTGACGACACAACTAGACGTATTCGGTGAAGATAGATCCCGTTTCATTGGTTTGATTTTATTTTAGGCAATATTTTATTATTATTTTATATTTCATTGTATAATTAATTCATTGGTTTCATTTGATTTTATGTATTGTAATTTTTATTCTTATTTTTCTGTTTCTGTTTTCTAACGCATCGTACTATCAAGATTGTTCCATCATGCATATATACATTCAAATCTTATTCACTTTGTACCGGAACGTCCTATAATGGCTACACAGACATTGATTAATTTTGTTGGTAAATTGATATGCTGCGATGTTTACATATATATAACATAATATACTAATGATAATATCAATATTTGTCAAACTTGTTACCTATCTTTCTATTATTTGGTATTCTCGACAATGTTTACATTACTAAGCGCATTTAAAATATTAGTAACAGGTTTCAGGGTGCCCAAAAAACAGGCTTTGCCTAGTTTGGGGCCCGATGTCAATGAACAAAGGTACCAAACTGTATTTAAACATTAGTTAAGTAAAATATTAGTAATAAGGTTATTCAAGTATTATTATTAACAATTTATTATTATTTATTATTATGTTTAGCGACGGTGTGGAAAAAAATGGAGCTCGTTGACCTAGAAGATACACACACACACATTCACATTTTCCTTACATATACTTATATAATAGACATCCTTTATAAAAGTATTCTAACAGATAATACTTCTACGTACGTATAGAAATTTATTGGAAAACTTTGTAAAAAGTTGAATGAAACTGTAAAACCAACGCTCGCTCCCTCACTGCCTGCCGACGTATTTAACGAACTGACAATTCCCATTTACATAAAAACGTCTTCTTGCTAGCTAATACTAAAATATGCATTAGAACTCCCGAGAAATTCAAACTATTTTCCATTCTGAGATCCTTCAGAAGTTTCTTTAGATTGTCTGGATTGAATATATATACTTACTTACTCGACAGGCTATATAGTGTACCTATATGTATGTGTAATGAGTCGTTTGCGAAATGCAAACGACGATCACAAATATCTTACCCGACATAGGGTCAGTTATTGAAACTACAAAAAAAATATACTATTTCTTTCTCTAACTCACCTTAAAATATTTTTTTAATGTGAAACTTAATAAGAAACTCTACGTTGAAACAAAATGTCAAAGAGAACAAGTACTACTATTACTAGTAAGTACTTAAAAAAACTTTAAAGTTAAACGGTTTTATTGAAAAGAAAGATAATGATGTAGGCAATGTATTTACTTTATTTAAATAAAAAAAAAAAACATTTTCACTTGATACCCATATTGTGGGGGTTGTGAAGAAATATGAAATCCGCCATTTTGTGGCGGCGGCCATATTTAATTTAGAATGATACTAAATATATTTTATTGTATTTTCATCTAAGCTAAAGGCGTGTACCAAATATCAGATCAATCTAATTTCGATGACTAAATTTGACACAAAAAACATAAACAACAACAAAGAGGGCAAGCTAAATAAGACCGTTTAATATTTATACGGTAGTTTTGGCGAGAACGTCATGGTGTCGCTTTGTTTTATTTCCTACATTAATCTTATTTCGAATGTTAATAACATTTTGTAATACCATTAATGGATTTTATTCTGTGGTAAAGGTAAGACTTGTGAATCACTGGTACCTTTGCAGATCTATTATGTCAACCTATTGTACATTACAGTACTTATGGAAGTTCTGTTAGACCTATGGAGCTCTAATACTGATTGTGTGGTTAATAATATCTTTGCTAAACGGACCACGCGTCGTTTAGCACTAAACTGAGTGTTTCTGAGGTATAGGAGCGGCACGGGAAGGTTGACATGTAATAAAAATGCTAACGCCTGACTGATGTCACGCATCATTTGATGTACCGTAAACACACCACTCCCGTGCCGCTCCCATACCTTAGGAACAGAGATGAAGCCTTAGGAACAGCGCTAGAGATGAAGTTAACGAAACAATCATTTAACACACCGCTTGTGGCATCGCGCTACGCCCGCGCCGTACGTACCTATCCTTGAACGAGTCTTAAGTCAAATAGCGTACCTCCTCACTAACTTACACAGTTTACACAAAACTTTATCATCTCTCAAGTCAAGCTTAGTGCTGACGCTTTCTCAAAGTTCTTTTAGTTAGTCATACTAATTTGCAACGGAGGCAGCAATATCAGTGTCACAGTTACAACCATATTTTGTATTTGTGTTATCTCTTTTTGTTGTAGTGTATGGTGTATAAAAATAAAATATTTTCTTTCTTTCTTTTTTTAACCACAGTGCTGAGATCACTTATCATTGAGGTTAGATTGTAACCACAGCAACCTGGAGAGAATCCTGATTCCTAATAGCTTTTAGCAACAATATTCATCGATCATTATCCTAATTAGAGTTGCCCGAAACCGCAAAATACCTAAGCCACCGTATATCTTTGAAGTCTGGAAACGATCCAATTAAAACTAGACCATATTAAACCTATTATACCCAATGAAATAAACCCATATGTGAAAGTGGGAGTTTGTTACACCTCATTATAATTTGTCCAAAATAAAAGGAGTTAGTAATAAAAATACCTTTTTTTGTATTTTCGTTGAGTGAATATGATGAATCACTTTAATTCTACGTTTAGGAACGTGGGTTTTCTCCAATAAATATAATCTGGTTGACTTTAAATCGTGAATTAGTTTTTTTGTTTTTTTTTTCTAGATCAGGTAAGCGCGATCCGTTGTGGACCGCTTTGGTGAGTTGGCGCTAACCTCTTATTGAATAAAAAAGCTCGTTTACTTGTGTTTAAACCTTTCTGGACATAGACTTGTCTTGGTGATCGTTTCTCATCGGTCCTAATCATCTATAAATAAATAATAAATATTGGAGTACATTTCACACAACGCCATCTAGCCCAAACTAAGCAAAGCTTGTACTATGGAAACTAGATGGTGATAGAATACATATACACTTTTTTTTTTATCTATAGCCATCGCATGTAATTTGCTGCATCATCTGACCATCGGGACGATGATCTGCCTTGACGTCGTCGTCCGTTCTTCATGTATATTTCGGGGAATGCCCTGAATCACCTGTCCGACTGTAATCTCAATTTCTTTATTCTAGGCAAGTTCGTTTCATGACAACAAAGTCTACGCATGATTGCTATAATGATACTATGAAACGTAAAATATTAGGTATGTATATTGGCGTTAAAGTTAAAAAAATAAATGGATAAGAATTCAATTTAGATTTAATCTGGTCTAACGAGACTCAGAAACATAGACATTAAACCCTAGCTAGCGTACAGATTTCATGAAAAATTTCACTAATTTCCCTATAATACACATAGGCATAGTATACTAAATAATTTGAATCCTTTACTAACTAACTAAACATCTCTTTACTTACGACAATATCATGAACCTAATCTAGATCACAGATTACTTAATAGTGGTAGATTCAACCTATATTTTAGAAGCTGACAGCACTTTAAGACATGATGTTATTGTTCTTAAATATAACAAACATGTATAATCATCTTAATAGACTAATTAATAGCAGCTTAGTCAACCATTTGACATCAAAATTTCAAATTCTCATCTGTTTTTTTTTACCTTATGTGCATATTGTTAAGTCAGGCAAGTTCGTAGAACGAGAACCTATTTACGAAATAAAAAAAAAATTGTCGCCATTTTATTTTCGGGCACGCCCTAATGAAATAATATACCCACCAACTTTTTTTTTATTGAGCACCACAGACTTCAGTGTCCGTGCCTTTTATAAACTAATAATATATTTTTTTACTAAGTAAACATTTTTTTTACCTACCTACTTTGATGATTGCCTTTTTACGTTTCGGGAACTATAACATTGTTTCTTGTTGAAACCTAGGAAGTTTTAGCGCAGCGAAAAAAATCTTTGTCTTAGGTTGAAACTGTTTTTTTTTCTTCATTATACATCTCGTCATTGTTGTTATGGAAAGTAATAGTTATAAGAGGTTAAGAGCGTAATTAAAAACGTGATTTAAGGATTTAAATAATTATCAGATCTATATTATCCTTATTTTTCATATATTTGGAAGTGATGCGACTAGCTCCTAACACACAGGCAAAGTGAACGAAAGATGTAGAAAATCAAGATGGCGGTTGTTTCGTTTTAAAACATACAGTTCCTTTTAATCGTTCAGAAACTGTTAAGATTATTTTTTGCAATTATAATTAAATAAAACCAACAGAAAGAAGTCAGTCGACGTCGATATTATGTCATCTTGATGTGAATTACCAATTAAGAGATAAGTCTTACTGTTGATAGCGAGTGGTAATAGTCAATAGCTCCTGCTACATATTCTGCTACAAATCCACGAAACGAACATGTTAATATCGCTTTGATTGAGACCAATGCCAAAAGCACTTCACCAATGAGATAAATCGCAACCGTACTCGTATATTGGCATGCTAGTGTAATTCGAAATGGCCATGCCATCGTTAGCACGTTAAACTAACGATAACTACATCGCTAGCCTAAACCCGAGCCTTTCATGTCTAATCTATTCTATACGCAGATTCTAAACGTGTACTAGCCTTGAAATAACTTGAATTTTAATTTCAGATTTTATACCAGACAGCTCAGACTTGAAAAAAGGCAGAAGAAATGTATAGAACTTTAAAGTAATGCCATTTTTTAAGAAAGCAAAATCGTCCAATTCCAAATGGAAATACTTCGCTCGCTCTGTTAACATCAGTTTAGAAGAACGTTGTCTAGTTTGAGCTAAACACGATTTTATAAAAGTTTATTTCTGTTTCGGGATATATGCGTCCCGTCTGCATTATAATCTAGTCTGAGCCAAACAGGTATTGGTAAATACAAACGCGAATTCTATAGGCCTTAGATAATGGAGAATAGAGTGCAAAGTGTAGTCGTCGCGGTATGCAGAACTATAAGCCTAAAAACTAACAACAAACAAACAAACGTCAACAAAGTTATAAATATTTATTTTAATACTTTATTGTCGCAAAACCAGGTCGTGCGCTAAGAAGATTAAAGTGGTTTGATTGTGAAAATATTATATAGCATGTCAAACATTTAGTACCTACTCGCGAAACAAACAGAATTGGAGTGACAGTAAGCCAGTGAGATAGAATCGGGCTGTTTATTTGTACGAAATACTTTTGCCCTAAATATTGTTATTTTGCTGTGCCAATTCGCTAAAATGCAAAGGTCGCCAGGTCAGACTAGTTATGGCCATATGTAGCGACGCGCGTCAGCAAAGATAGGATTAAATGACAAATAAACAGAACAGCACAGCGGATTAGCAAGTTGAAGTGGCAATTCAATTCAATTCAATTCATTTATTTTGGGCCTTGGGTATACATAATATACGCTTGGCGACGTCATTTACATCATAAATCATAATCACAATAATATCATAATAAAAATTAAACATACTGATTTTATATAAAAACAAAAATTGTTTGCAGCTGAAAGAAGGCATTGTCAGTCAAAAGCAGCTGTAAAGGGGCTTTGTCATAGATAGCTAGCTAATTGTAATAATACAGTCAGTAATATTAAATCAATAAAAAATACAGCATGTATTTAGTAATATCATATTAATTTGTTATTGTATTGCTGATGTTGATGCCACTTTTTTCCAGTGGGTTTTGTCTTTAATGAACAAATCTACAGAATAGTATGCATTATTCATTAAATATTTTTTAATGACAGTTTTGAATTTATTTTCCTTGAGACCCAAAAACTGTTCTGGAATAATATTGTAAAAACGTACACTGTTTATCAGGAATGATTTATTTGTTTTTTGAAGCCTATGTCTAGGATGAACAATTCTATGCTTGTAGTGTGATGTTTCAGGTTTTTTATCAAAGCTATAAAGATTTTTTCTAGCATACATAATGCACTCATAGATGTAAAGCGATGGCACGGTTAAGATATCAATAGTTTTAAATACCTCTTTCAGTGACTTCCTGGAACTTAAATTGTAGATGGCACGGATTTCTCTTTTTTGCAGAATAAAGATAGAATCTATATCTGCTGCCGATCCCCATAATAATATACCGAAGGTCATTACACTATGAAAGTATCCAAAATAAACAAGCCTAGCAGTTGCCACATCTGATATTCTTCTAATCTGTCGTACTGCATGAGCAGCTGAACTTAGTTTGTTTCAATCTTGTTTCAAAGTAGTTGCAAACTATACTTAATTATTATTCAAGCCAAATATTCTTCTTTAGATTATAATCTATAATTATAGGTATGGAACCCTACCATATGCGTCTTTTGACACAATCTTGCCACTATTTTTTATAGAAACAGCGGCAAAATTTTGGCTTAGAACTAGGCACCTAACCCTATACAGGCGAAGCAAAACACCAAATCTTGTCATATTGGTATTTTGCGTTTTTGGTATATTGCGTCGAAACATAGCGAAAAGCCATTCAACGTCATAATCTAGACGTTACACCCAACTTTGGCTATATTTGGTAAATAGTGAAAATGTAACAATACACACTTTTAGACTCTGCTCTTTGTAGCTCTCGATTTCGAGACTATACAGACGTCTGTATCTAGTTTGTAGCTTAATACGCCACTGTGTCTAAGTGCTTCTATTGCCACCGTATAGTCTTTAATAGCACAATTTACCTAACTCGTATAGGGTGAGACGGCAGGTAGTGGTTGTGCATTGTGCAGGTGATTTATAGACCCGTACACTCGCTACAACTAGGTAATAGCTGTGCATAAAGTGCTTAGGGGTAAAAGATACATTTATTTTGTGTATATATTATAGCTCTTTCCACAAATCAAATGCATCCTTTCAGCATCACCTTTGGAGACAGCGTCGTATCGCTTTCTATTGGGCGAGTTACTTATAACTATTGAGAAACAATCAGTCAGAAAATGTAAAATCACTCTAATATTTAAAACCATGACCTAAAGCATCCAAAATGTTTGTGCTCGATTCTGCTTTAACATTCCGTTCAGGTAATTTGTGTTGCCATTTAGAAAAAACACAAAATTTTTAAAATTAAACAAAAACTTTGGCGGAATCACAGAAATCGCTCTATTACATAGGACAAACCCCTATTACATAGGATTGACCTCATACAAGTGGCGGGAAAACGCTGGATGCAAGCCGCTTCCAATCGGTCTTTTTGGAAATCCATGGGGGAGGCCTATGTCCAGCAGTGGACTTCTTATGACTGAGATGATGATGATGATGATGACATAGGACCGGCGGAATCTTCTATTGACGTGTCTTTTATTTGGGGTCGTTAAATTTATAAAGAACGGTCCTATTTGTATTTGTTTGTAACATTTTAAATAAAGTTCTCGAAAATGCGAGAATCAATAAAATGAATATAAAAATATTTTTAAGATAAGCTTTTATGTAAAAAGGGAAAATTGCATTGAATATGCCAAATATGAGTAGAACAACATTTACAACAATATTTAGCACCAACAATTGAAAAATGTGCTTTTGATGAAATGATTACTGCTGGGCACGAAAAAAAAGACTGGCTTTTTTAAATCGTACTATTGATGAAGATGGCTATCCTATAGTGACATTGAATATAGATGACCCTTAAGCGAAAAAATCATATAAAAGCGGATTTAGCTCATCATCTTCCTGATGCAGGGTCTAAAAAGCGGATTGGATTGCGGACTAAAAAGTTGTATTTCTTAGAGTCCGCAATTCATATTGTTGTATACCTATATGTGCACGAAATTCGAAATTGAATATTGTAGCCACTGAGCACAGATGTTTTAAGAACTGGCATGACAGTGCCAATACTATGGAAGCAGATATTATCGTTGAAGGATTTTTATAAAGTGTGGAAATGCATGGAGTTAAATATATTAAGATAATTGATGATGGCGACTCTAGCATAATGAAAAAATAATGATGAACAAATATGGACCAAACTTTTCAACAAAAAAAAGGTGAATGCAAAAACCAATTGCTCCAAAATTTTTGCAACAAAATTAAAGCATTAGAAAAAAAAACAACCACATAGAATATGTGCCTGTCCAGCTCAGGAAAAAAGCAGTATCAAATGTTTTGCGTTTGAGAAAAGCGGTAGTTGGAGCTATTTATTATAGAAAACTATAAGAGGATATATTATATAGTGAATAAGTGAAGAGCTTAAAAATGGATATAAAGAATGCTCCAAACCATCATAAATTTGGCGATCATCTAAATTGTGCATCTTACTATTGTATGCCTGAAAAATATTCTAACGACACTAATGCGGTTGCCGATCTTCAGCCATTGGAATTTGGACAGATATTCAACAGTAGGTACCTTTTGAACTTACTTTCAAATGCAGATAGCCTCATTTTAGATGTAACAACAATACGGTCGAGCAATTTAATAATGTGATTGCAAAGTTCATCGGTAGCAAAAGAGTTAACTTCACAGCAAAAGACTCGTACCAATTAAGGTGTCTTGGAGCTGTTACTTCCTGGAACAGCTCTTCATTCGCGTCTACAAAAAAAAACAAGGATATATCCCGGGTTATACAAAAATAAAAACAAAAAATGTAGAAAGTAACGACGTTCCAAAGAAAACATAAAAATGTATAGAAAAAGAAAATTGAGTTTCAACGAAGATACTCGTACTATGAGTAAAAAATACTGGGCCAGATGAGGACTACGCTAAATTAGAGCTAGAACCAGATTTGCCAACTGAATTATTGGAAAAGAAATAATTTTCGTTTAAATAACTTAAACAACTGACTTCAAAATACTCTATTTCGTTTACTTGTAATATAAGTAAGGATTAGGTTATATAAAGTTCATGTCTTCATCTTCAGTTGGGTAATAATTAAACAAGGGGCTCAAGAGTTGAAGTAACACCTATTTTCTTCCTATATACATTGGATGAAGAGTAAGAAGGTTTTATATTTCAAGTTTACTAAATCCTTTAAGATTGTATATCTAAATCTTTTAAAGACTCACCCTCACCCGCTCGTTTTTTCTTCTGTCAAGAATGAGTTTTGTCATTGAATATCAAATGCTTTGTCTTCGAAAATTCTATAGAAAATGTGCAGATGTTTATACGATAATCCTCAACATTTGACACTTTGGAAAAGCAAAACGTGTAGATGGAACTCTGCGATTCTATAGTCTGATGCTCTTAGAGATTATTCAAAAATTAATAAAGCAATATTTATAAAATAATTGACCAACCAACCAACTTGGGACCTTTCTCTATATACTAATTCAAAAAAACAAAAATGGGTCCACGAATGTCGCGAGTAATTCGTACATACATAAAAATATATATCCTACGAATTGATAACCTCCTCCTTTTTTGAAGTCGGTTAAAAAAGCGAGGAAATTTTAGTAGACACTAGCGCAATATAGTGTTTAATTTTCAATTCAGTTATGATTGATGAGTGATGTTTTGATTGGGTATTGTAGCTAAAATAGAATCTCAATAGTTTTTTTTTTGTATTTGTAAAAACAAAAGCAAAAGTGTACGCGACGAGCGTGTGATGAACAAACCGATGAACCGGTAATAGTGAGCGAATAAGTGTAAAATCTTTGATGGCCAGCAATGTAGTAATAGAACGCGCAATGGACTCGCAAATTGTTATAGCGCGTGATTAAAGTAAGAAAGTGCGATAATTGATAACTCGGTATAGGCGGGACATGTATGTGATTTGATAATTAAATAATGTTAGAATTGATAAATGCCTACATTTAGTGAGATATTTGTAAGGTTATGACTGTTCTGTAAGTCTAGAATAGGGGTTAGTACCCAAATTGTAATCTAGACCTAAGTTTGTGAATAAAATGTCTTGTCGGCTGCTTTTATTCCCGAAGCGAGGCTGTAGGTAGGTAGGATAGTCAGAAATTGTCGATAAATAATCGAGATTAGGACACCTACGGGTGGAAAAAACCCATAAAATTGCTAAGTAGGTGCATAGAAGTTTCTAGATGTCCATCGAAATATCTCGAAGGATATGAGCAGGACAGAAATATCGTTTGCTACGTTCACACCCCTTCGAGAAGGTTCTCGAAAGGGCTCGCTAAGTGTGAACAGATAAGAAGACTATCTCCATCTCGCTCACACAATGCTTCTGATTGGTTACTACTACAGAGACATTCGTAGTAGTGTGTGTAGCAACGATACGAACGACGGAGAATATAAATAGGTATGAGAGGGCCGCGGGTGAGTCAGTTGTATTATAACAGTCAGTCTATTAAGAGTCAGCGTTATAGTAGCTCAGTGTAGTATTGTACCTAGTGGTAATAGTCAGTTCGCGACAAGCAGAGTACGCACATTTGAACCGCACATTTGAACCACGCATTTGTACCACTGCCGCGCCGCCTCGCTTTCCCACCGAACTTCGCCGACAGACCGAACCACCATCCAGAAGAGTTCTGTTATTCTTCCCTTATTCTCCCAATCCCAGCACATATTGAACGAGACTACGAACGTCGTCACCACCTCATCGATCCGTAATACAGTCCACTCGCTAAGTGGCGGCGCTTCGGACCTCCGTCCCGTTCAAAAAGCTTTTAGTTATTTTTGTTTGTTCTTTTTCTTTTTGGTTTTATTTGTTGTATTTTATTTTTGACATTGAAATTTATTATTGAAATTTATATAATATGTACACACATGGGGCACATCACCGGTGATTCCAGCGGAAAACCAGCTCTGGCTGTCCGCACCCAGCAGATGTTGAGCTGGGACCGGTATGTGACGGACACATAATACTTATATATTGTAGTGTATTTTGTTTTTTTGCTTAGTATTTACATAGGTAATGTGTCTTCCTTAAATAAATATAAAAATTTGATCTAGTTGAATTCTTGGTTTGAGAGCTCTATAGATAAATAAGTCGGACATAGATTTTGTTCGAAAAGAGAACATAAGTGGCTTAGAGGGCGCTGCTGTCTTTATTTCATTATTTTCTTCGGGTAACAACACAAAAGGGACGTCATTTCCCATTTTTTGCTACGATTTTTCTCTTTCCAAACAAATTCTATCAACTGAAAGAGATGCGTTGTGAAATGTCAGTAACTTAGCGCGTGTCGAATATCTTTTTCATTGTTTCGGCTCCCACTGGCGCTGTTATTCATGTTTTATAATGTCTCGGGTCGAAGTTTTTAAGTAAAATGTGATAAATATATATATTTTTTTTAATTTAAATTTACTTAATAAATTTTTTAGGCTAGTGTAAATAGATATCTTCTACTCCACTCCGTCGCTTAACATCAGGCGAGTTGGTGGTCAATCGTAGATCTATAATGTATAAAAAAAAAGTTAAATGTTTTTTTTTCATAGGTCTTCTTCTTCTTTTTTGTATTGGACCCGCATTAAAGCATTTGCCAGTGTCAAGTATTAGGATTTTTTCAAGTTTCTTGAATAAAACAAGTTATAAATGTTCTAGTCACAATCTAATTCACGTAGACAGTCAATTTATAAGTCGAGTCCTGCGAGCGACTTTACTAGAAGCTTCTATGGAGTTTTGCCGACAACGTAAAATCACACGTCTTACTGCTTTATTTCACTTACCCACACTCACGCACTTTATCGAACACTTAATGAATCAAACACCACCATTTTTATAGCATTACTGTTCAAAATAACACAAGCTTAGGAAAATAAAACAAAGCAACAACATATCGTGTTGTTGCTTTGTTTTATTTTCCTAAGACGTTCCCGCCAAAACTCCTTCATAGGTCACTGAGTTCCGAACTATCTGCACATACTTCTCACTATTTGATGGAAGGATCGAGTCAGTCCAATTTCAATTTTATATCTTTATTGATCATATGGATTTTGATCGTAAGGGTAAAACTGTTATTAAGTACTGGTTTCTTATACCTAACATCAGATTGTACACAGTTATGCACAATTAAATATTCATTTCATTTCCTAAACGATTCCTTGTTTGAATGTCTATAGTATATATCGAGGGCATCATTCCATAGGGGCGTATCTGTTTTTGACAACTTTTCAGGAGAGACAAAAAACTTGTTTACTTTTTATTGAGATAACGTAGCTTAATGAAATTTTCAGAGTAATCGTTGAAAGTGATTCCGCACATTAGGATGACATTTAAAATAATGTACTTGGCCTCTTTCTAGTATTTTTCGCTCATACGCCTCTTTGGCTTGAAAGTTTTTTTACACATTTGGACTTCGTTTTGCCATACTTTGTAAGGCGTATAGCAAAAAATATTTTTCTACTCTAAATTTCGTCTAATCGTCATAATTTAAACCCTATGCATATAATTATCAGCTAATTAGTTTTTACTGAAATAGCCTAGATCATAAAATTATTTCGTCTATACGCCCTTATAGCTTGACAAGAATATGAACATGTGTCTTAGTTCTATAATAGGCGTATAATTTATAATCTGTAAGGCTAATGGAATATATTGTAATATACAATAGAAACTAATTTTAATGATTAATAATTATTTTTACCGTCCATAGATTGCTGGAATTCTTGATTTTGAGCAGCTGATTTGTTAGTTCTTGAGTTAGAATGAGTTGGATTAATTAATGAAAATCGTGTTAGCAGGCTTGGATCATATTTATTGTCGTTCATAAGGTTTTTGTTTTTAGCTTAACTTATAGGCCACTTTTACTAGAAGCCCTTGACAGTATTTTAGAGTTCCTGAGACCTAACAGTTCAGTGACATGTTTTTTTTAATTAATTGCCTTCATATTCCTTTTTGAAATAGAGGCGACTAGCATTCACATACTAACAAAGAAGACAAATTCAACAACAACTCAGCTGTTTCAACACCCGAGTGATACAGAAGATGTGGCTTAACGTCGTTATTCTACGGTTCAACTTGAATTTCTGAGGGATTTTAATGGTCACCATCAGGATTGGCTATTCCCAAACCAGAAGACAGACCATGTCGAGAGAGAAGCGTATAATTCAAGTATTGTCCCTAAATCTCAACTAGCTGGTCCAGAAAGATATGATAGTACTCGTCGTTGCCGGCCTCACTGCCAACTGCTTGATTCTTTTGCTGACGAATAATCTGAAGAGATACTCCATAACGATGACATCACCACTTGGTGAGTCTGATTATTGTCTGGTGAATAGTGTATCTCCTCATGCCCCACCTGGTTCCGCCCGCAGAGGCACTCGACGGGTATGGCAGCAAAATGAGTTCAGATTCGGTATTTCTTTGCATTTTGACCTGTAAGGTTGCTTCTTTTCTTGAGACCTAACAGACTGCACCAATGCCGCAATGAAAGTGATAAACTGAATGCAGAAGTCTAAGGATGCAGCAGAAAAGCAATTCACAGAATTAAGTCAGAATAAGGACAATATTAGCTGCTCACGGGTAGCAAAACTTTTTAATCCCTGGCTTTTGGCTAAATCTGTCTAAACTTCTATCAAACATCTTTGCTTCCACTGTTGAAACCAGATAGATTTGTAGATTACACCACGTAGAACATACATACATACAATCACGTCTATTTTCCCTTACTTTCTTCTGGCTACCCCGGCATAGGATCAAAGACCATGAGGCCGATTGTCGCCACATTTGTCCTAGGTTAGAGGATTAGATGGGAGGGATAGGGTATTGGAGGGTTAAGAGGTATTGGAAGAAGCTAATTTATTCGCAAGTCTATTTTTGGACTTATTACGTCTAAATAACTAGTCTATTTTTGGACTTATTACGTCTAAATAACTCAGAAAAAAAAACACCTAAAAATATATTTCATTGCGGCGCAACAATACAGGACATCAAAAAGAGATGCTTAAGACGCTCAGAAACCTAGACGTGAACAAAGCTAGTAGTCCCGATGTTATACCAACTGTTGTGTTGAAAACATCTGTGTTGGAACGATTTCTGAAACATTTTTAAGAGAACGACCGATGTTTCTCGCTACATATTAATGGCCTGCTGAAATCTGGTATATTGGGTTCGCAGATTAAGAAAAGGTACACTTCCGATTAAAGAGCGAAACAGTTAACATCGATGTGTTGAGAGAGTGTAGGTTGTGCATATGAATCAAGCTTTAAGAGTCTTACTTAACTCTTCAATTCCCATGTCCAAGATAATAAAGATTTTTGGTTTCTTTTGAAATAAAATACCCTTTATACGTTTGGTAATGCCAAAAAAAATTAAACAAAAAATATACCCCCCACCATATTTTTTTTATGGGGGTGTCACCTACAGGTGACACTGGGTATTGTGAGATTCGGATTCTGAGAAAGACTCGGATTGCTTGTTACTCAGGGTAAGAATAAAAAGCCTAATTTTATAATAATAATAATTTATATTTATATATATCAGTTCTTTTGGAACAAAAGTGCTTTATGTGAGTGATACGAAACACTTATTTATTATGAAAATTGTACCAACACTTTAGATGCAAACCTATATTTCACTGGCCACGCATATTTCTAGTGCGTTGGTGATAGTAGCCGCATCTTCTTTGAGAGCAGTCGACTTCCGAGTGATCGTCAGCACTTCCTGCACTCCTCACCTCAGTAGCCACTCTAATATTCAGAGGTACACAAGCTGAGTTGCGGAGGCTTGCCATACTTTTGCAGGTATATGGTTGCGACATTTCGGCGGAAGTCACAGTAGGTCCAGTTGTTATCTGACTGTCGTTTGATCAGCCATGCGTTCTGGCATGCTGCATCTAAGCCAAATGCAAATATAGGGAACCACCACTTTTTGCCGCGAAGAGCTACCCTCATGGAGTCAACGTTTTCATCGAAACGGTCTACCCCCGGTCTATTCTCTTTTTTTCTTTGGTTCAGGTACGCCGATTTCTTCTCCTTCTTCCAAGTCATGCACTTCTCTAGAAGTAGATGGTCTATTTTGTACTTCCACTTGAGATCGAAGCATGCGACTGGGAAGATGGAGAATATTAGCTTCGATTTTATCACAACTATCCTCGTCCGTCACCACACCATCGTCAGGAGGAAAAAAAAAATATCGCCTGGGTCCTCCCCGGCGTGAAACTCCTCGACAATCTCATCTAAGGTCAACCTGTAATACGTAAATAAGCTCTAAAACGCCATCACCACATAGAGATAAGCTCAAAATGTAAAGAAAACTCTTTTTATTACTTAGTAGGAACTCAGAACAATATCGTCATTATAATGCCCGGTGTCACCTGCAGGTGACACTACATATTTCCAACATTGTAACAAATATGTTCTAAGTTACTTTTACGAATAACAACATTTATACAATAGCTTAGTTATTCATTTATTACAAACAGTAAGAAAAATAACAATACTTACGGTCTAGGCATTTTTATTTCACTTTTTATTTCGAGAGATTACACTATCACACGCTACTCGAAAATTGCGCGGAAAATCTGATTGTATTTGACAGATAACATATGACTAGTGTAGACAAAAAAAAAAGAACTAGTAGTTTTATTTATTGGCTTTGCAACAATGGTGATGAAATTAAATAATTAAATCAGCAAGTGTTAAAAAAATTTTTTTAAACCTCTGTCACCTACAGGTGACACTGGGAATTGAAGAGTTAACAGGGGTGACGAGAATTTCGTTAAAAACCTTCTTTTACTCTATCAAAAACAATGCGTTTCCTTTGTCTCCTACTTTACAAAATGTATTTTTAAGCATTGACAGACCATTTTGAGTATCTAGGACTAACGTTAACCCTAATATTAAACTTTGCGATCAACCTCGACTGTAAGGTTAAACTGTCTAATACTAAACTCGGCGTCCTCAATAATGTTAGGCGTTATTTCTAACCGAGATAGCTGCTTCATTTGACTCAGGCACAGATCCAATCGTCTGTGGGATACTAATGGAACTTTTTGATATACCATCTAAGAATCAGCTCAAAACTTTAAGAGTCGGTTGATTGGCAAACAGGCTAGTTACCAAGAAGTTACTTAGTTAACTAGCATGTTTGTCTATTTCTCCCTTAAAACCCCCCCGGTGGCTAGCCTGAGTGCTAGACGGAGTACTCCGGGTTCTCGTCTAACGAACGCATACCGGAGCCCTCAGCACTGTGATGTAGTGCCTTTTCAGCCCGCTAGGCCTTCGACCGCTAGAGCAATTTCTCTCATTCACCTCGAGCCCGTCTGGGTAGTAGGTCAGGGTCCCATTCCTGACCAACCCCGGGCCCAGAAATCC
This sequence comes from Lycia hirtaria, assembly GCA_947563715.1. Lineage (NCBI taxonomy): Eukaryota > Metazoa > Arthropoda > Insecta > Lepidoptera > Geometridae > Lycia > Lycia hirtaria. The sequence continues at coordinate 36,223,461 of OX387382.1, read as the reverse complement.
CCTTTTAGTAGCTTTTTACGACAGACAGAGGATACCGATACCGTATTCTAGTATCCCGGCATCAGGGCGGTACTTTCTGTTTCCTAATACTTAAAATTTTGGAATTTTCAAAGCTGGAGTAAGGATGAGGAGACACTTGACTCTAACAAAAATTATCAATTCGTCATCGGCTTAATATTTCGCAAACGGATCTCTAAATTGAAAAATGGTTTTCTCACACCCCCAATGTTTTTTAATCACCTATCCAACGATACCCCACACGATACCCCATCGTGTGGGGTATCGAGGGGAATGGGTTAGATAGGTGGGATGACAATTCTATACGCCTCTTTGGCGTGACTATATATCCCACGAAGTGACTATATGCCTAATATACGCCTGTATGCCATGACATAATTATATTATTTTTAATATACGCCTATTACGTTTTAGTGAATATAAAAAAATCGGGATACCCTAAAATTATGTGTGTTTTACCAGTACATAGATACGGGGATCTACTTTCCAATGATGGAATAAAAAAAAAACGCATTTTTGCTCATACGCCCCTATGGAATGATGCCCTCGATATGTATATTATTTAGTCTTAGAAAATTCAGGGATAAATGGTACATATTTTATAAGCTTATTAAGAACGTGTATGGGGGCCAACAGCACACATGTGACGGGAAATTCAAATTTCAAGCAGTTTTGACTTTGTAGCTCGGGTAACTATTGTATGTAATCTTAATGATTGCGAGTTGCGACAATCTATGGTTATTTATGGTTATATTCAAGTCAATTTAATAGTAGATTATGCACCAAGGGGATAGTAGTAGTGTTTTATGTCACGGGTGACATATTGAATCCCAAGTGTAACGAGGGATATAAGGTCGCCCAAGACAAAAACACCTTTATCCCCGTGGTACATACTCTACTTTTCACACCTACTACGTGATAATAGAAAGAAATGGTTTTGAATCTACATTATTTAACAAAACAGAGCGGTTTGGTGTTACGAACGTACGAACTTAATTTTTTTTAGCATAGGCTATCTGAAAGAATTTTCTTTGATTGACATTATTATACTTACTTACCTACATTATGTATCAGGTTCAGTATGTCGCAATCGCAAGTAAAATAGAGTTTTTCTAGACAAGCGCGCTCCATCGTAGACCATAAACGTCGTTCAAAACTAGCGGGATCGGTGGTCAAGCTAAAGTTTCCCATAATAAAAATATATTAAAAACAACCGTAGTACAATAGCAATCAAAAAATTTAATTATTTTTCAGTTGTAGCATATTTCATCCTCTTTGGTTGCAGTATTCGTGCCTATTTTATTTATTTTTTTATGTTCTATTCTCAGTTGCCAATTCGATTTTCGAGTGAATTCTTTTTGTTATGGGGCGTTACGGTAGAAGTATTCATCTCTGATTGGGCTTTGACAATCTAGTAGTCTTAGGTTCTAAATTCAATTCACATTATATCACAGTGTGTTAAAATGAAATCCCATACAACATTACAGACCAAGGGCGTAAATGTGGACCCTCTGTACATGATACAAAAAGGATCATTATTGGGCAGATGGTGTGAAAATATCAATAATGCCTTATTTATAAGCAATGAAAAGCTCCATAGTCCAATCATCGTCCATTTCGCTCGCGCATACCCACATTTTTGGAAAAAATGACTGCATGAACGTATGAAAAAAATAATCGTTTGTAAAACTAGAAAACAGCATCATAAACATTCGACAAAAATTTCCAGTTGATTTAAGTTAATTCTTAAACATAATATTTTTTTGAAATTATTAGTTAAATTATTAATTAACGCAAAAATAATTTTCAACTATGAAAATTGACTTGGATCAAATTGAATTTTTTGTCAAATATTTTTGATGTTATTTTCTAGTTTCACAAATGACAATTTTTTGTAAGTTCATTCAATCATTTTCTATTCAAAAATGTGGTTATATGCGAGCTATACGGACACTACCTACCACCTAATCGAAACTTGTGGAATGCTAATAAATAAATATGAATACGCTGGTTGACCTACGGACTCTTAAGTAAGTCTAGAGGCTGGTTGAATTAGTAAAAATGGATTTATAGACTTATATAAGTAATATAAATTAGACTCATTATCGATAAATATAGATTGAAGTGATATACATATAAAAAGAATTACCTTTGACTATCGCAAACATTGTGCTACTCATAATAATTACCCAGCAATTCTGAAATAACAAAACTGATAAGAAATCAAGAACATTATAAATTAATAGTAATATGTATTTCACATATTTTCCATATTGTTTTCAATTACCTATTTTACAATTCCGTATTGCACAAAAAAAAAAAATAGGATGGATAGATACACACAAGCGAAAGCATTTCGTAGTTAGCAATAGAACTCGTGATCAAGGAAGGACTGAGTGCCAACAGATTACTGCCAAATGACATAGTGCTGAATATTTCACAGCTGTATAACATATCCGCTTTCCTCAAACGGAAGATATCATTTGTTGGGGTATTAGCTTTGACGAAATCGCATGGCTTAGCTTCCTGACTGGCTACTTTGTTGAGATTTAAGGCACAGCGGTGCCGCAGCAAGCTTTTTTGGGTATAAAATTATTAAAAGTGTTTATGATTAACATGCATCAAGCTCTGAAAGAAGTATCACAAAATGCATATTCTGTACAGTTTTTATTTCGATAACCATAGGAAAAGAAGTAAAAAAATTCAGAAAAATAGTAGAAAAATATGTGACTTTACACTTGCCAAGATTGTGACCGCATCTGGCGCTCCCGTATCGGCCTATTTAGCCACGAGTGCAGATGTAATCAATCAAAACGCTACACAATATCTTATAGATGCAAATAGCCAAGTGATAAAGATTTTCTAATAATATTTATATGTCCATTATCATCAATAATATTCGATATAAAAATGTTTACTTGTGGATTTACTAGAATAATCAAAATTTTCTGTACGTTTATTTCTATGAGGTATTTTATCTATCTATTAGAGGTAGGGAGGCCATGACCCTGTCACTGCGACCCTCGCAGATTTATTGTAACTTCTCTTAGTTCTTTTATGGTGGTGTTGTTCTTGAAAACTAAATTGGAACCACTTCCCTGTTTAGGACTGAAATGGAAGTAACCTGATACGGCAACCAGGAATGTTTCTTAACAGAGGATTTCACAACGGCTTGTAGCATGGGCATACAATTTGGCAAATGGATTAAATTTATTACACACTGCGTACCTATACGAAAACTTGTGCCCATACTATCAACGTGTGTAACATTGACTCCGTGTTAAATATTATACATAGCCTGATTCGAAGGTTCTTATTTTTTTTCCAAAGATATGTAGTCAAATAACTTATTAATTAGCAGTATTTGTGAAAATAATAAATAACTTCGATCAGGCTATGTACAATATTTGGCACAGAGTCAAAGTTACCCACGTTGACAGTAAAAATTTTGTTAGATTTTTTCTCAATATCTAAATAGTTTTATCGCTTGCAACACTTCTCGATTTACCAAAATTTAAGCGTAGTTCTAGTTTATTTTCCCATTGGCGGTGCCCGTGTTTTGATTCGACATTGCATATTAATTATCCACATACGCCTGTTCCATAATACTCGTGGAATTTCGCAGAAACCGGTTAAAATGCCGAACAGACAAAATGGCGGGCCAAACTAAAACTCTGGTATGCTTTGTTTGCAAGCAGCTCCCTCTTATAGCGGAGCGGTAGAACTCGACGCAGAGCAAAGTTTTAAGTGTTTACATTCGTGTTCTGTCGCTTTTTGCCAATTTTACTTAATGGGGACGCAGGGAGTTTTCGAACACCTCGTTTAATTTGGTCGCTGTGGATGTATTTTAGTGTTTATTTAAGTTCGTCAAGATTCTGCTAAAAGCCTTACTTTATTGAACAAACAACGTTGTTTTCTTCGGTACTGAGTTTGGAATTCGATTAGGTTTTTTCTGGTATAATTTGCGACGAAAATTGATTAGCATTTAGGGTTCGAAAATGATCTGATTCGGTAGTTGAAAGTGAAAGTGAAGAACTAAGCTATCTAGCAATATTTACACATTACCTACATAGTAGGCATGCACATCAAAGTACCTTGTTCTGTATTCTAGTTTTCTACCTATCTCCTATAAGCTTCACAAGATTACCATGAAACTAACCATAGCAATTATTCTATTCTGTGAAAACTATCATCGAATTTACAGAGATGAACTTTGATAAACGTTTTAGTGCATTGGACTTTGAAATAACATGCCCTAAAGGCCGTCAGTGCCGTCACAGACATAGCTTTAATTTATATTAATATACCGTACTATAATATATATTATAGCAAGCTACCACACACGGAGATGATGCTATAATATATATTTTGCCTTAAATTCATTGATGGTCGGCCTAGCGTTTGCACGTGTTTTGTAATATATGATGATTTTAAAACACAGTAATTATGAATTCAACAAGTGCATTGTTATTGGATTTAATTGACAGTTCTTCAGGCGACGGTTCTGATGTTGCATTAGAGATGTTAGTTGCCCTGTCAGGCACAAAATCTAAGTCACGTATACAATCAATTTATAAGTCGAGTCCTGCTTCAGTAAAGTGGTGGCGAGTTTACTAGAAGCTTCCATGAAGTTTTGTCGACAACGTAAAATGACACGTTTCACTACTTCATTTCACTTGCCCACACTCATGTACTTGATCGAACACTTAATGAATAAAACACCACCTTTTTTATCGCATTAATATTCAAAATAACACAAGTTTAGGAAAATAAAAAAAAAGCAACAAAATGTTTCGATGAAGTTCCCGCCACAACTCTCTTGAAACATGCTGTATATTCAAAATATATCTTGCTATACCATAATATATATTAATATGCAATAATATAAAAATATACAATAATATAAATTACGGTATAGTTTGGTAACGTCATAGAAATATATATTATAGCTGCGTGTGCGGTCACTCTAAAATTTGTATAGAAAATATATGGTAACATGTTTAACTATAAAATATATTAATAAATATTATAGCCATGTCTGTGACGGCTTTTAGCGTTGTCAGATTGGTCAGTACAACATATTGTTTTTCAATAGATACTTAATGTAGTAATACCATGTAGCTTACACACACAACACGTTTCACATCAAAATCGAAATCAAAATTATTGTAGACATAAATACATAAACTCAACTATTTTAGTCTGTTTAGTAGTTTAAACGTGTTGACAAACATGTCACTTTACTCGGCGTCCCATAAATTGAATCAATGTTGAACCAAGTTACCTCTGCTTGCACATGGCCAGATTCCAAAAATCTGTCAGTTGAGAGACCACAATTTCAGCGAGCGGACGTTAGTTTCCGATTTTTAACAATTTATCTTGCAGATCTGGTCCAATTAAATCGCGTGACCGTGGCTCAGCCGACCGTTAAATAACACTAGCGATTGTAGATTTATAATTCCAGTTCAATTGTTCAACAGTCCTTATAATGAAATTACATATTCTTTCAATGATATGATAATGCAATATAAATATGATAAGCATGATTTGATGAAAGGATAACGTTAGCGAGTTATATCTGGACTGGATGACATTCGCATTAAAAGTTATAAATTGAAAAATATGAATCCAAATCCTTCACAATTTACGTACATAATATCTACGTAATATCAACCCTCTTTTTTAGGGTTACGTAGTATACTGTTACACTCCACTGCTGGGCAAAGGTTTCCCCCCACGTCCCTCCACAAATCGCGGTCCTACGCGTCCAACTGCTACTAATAATTCTGAAACTTATTAAGATCGTCACGCCAACGTTTCCTAGGCCTGCCTGGACAGCGTCGTCCATCTGGCACCCACTGCGTGACGATCTGGGCCCATCGGTCGGGATGCATGCGAGCCACGTGCTCCGTGAGTATATAATCCTTATGAGAGGTTTATAATATGGTATACTGTTGATATTATTTTCTAAATTAATAAAAGCGGTGGCTTCCCATCGGGTCAACGACTTTCGCTAACATTAATATCTTTCTAAATCATTTTTTAAAACTGTTTTCCATAATATGGATTTAGCACGAGACTTACTTAACATAACAGTGGATTTATAATGGTTTTAACGGCGATTTTGATTATAGGTAGGTACACCTTATAAATTAACTTATTCTAGACTTATAATCCGAACAACCACCAAACTCGGCAGTTCGGAAGCAACTCCAATCCACCTTGAACTTATACTATAATTCTATTCTGTGCCATAACGAATTAGGCAACCCGCAACAAATTACCAAAGCAGTCCGGCAGGTTACCACAAAATACGTCTTCAATAATCATAAATTAACTAAGATAAACCTTAATCAAACATCCCTTGTGTTCGATTCAGCATTTATTGGTTAACAATAGTTGTGATTTACGGGCGAGGTTCGCACGAGCGCGCCGGGATTGTTCCTCTTATTTATATGTTGATTGCTCGAGCAAACTAAGATTTACTTCTCGTGATAACGATCTAACGGTGTTGAGATTAGTTTGTATTTGTCAAGGACGTGAGAAAATTAGTTTGTCGTCGGTTTCATACTGTATAAGCTCATCAATCACGCACCTGGGTATATGTTTTACACTCACTCTGTAAGGTAACAAACGTAACTGCTTTCAAATCACAGTTGTTTTCAACTTTATTAGGTAGGTACATGAGTGTAATAAAGTAAAGAAAAGTTTTACTTTACATGACCCAACAGTCGGACGAGTACTTATCGCACAATAAAGGATACATTAAAACAGAACCTACATATATTATTATTATAAATTTATTAATTATTATTATCTCATTTATTTATTTACATTCTTAATTTTAATTTTTTTACAACACAAATATAAACTTATAAAAAAGAAACATAAATATTGTAAAAAACTTAAAACTAGGGTGCCGCCGGCAGCGGGGCAGGGCCCAAGCTGCTGGCGGTGGAGGCTACACACCACGCATTGTCCGGAAGTTCCTCACTAGGAAGTTCCTGACAATGCGTGCCGTGTCCAAGATAACTGCCTTCTGCATTCGACCCTTGACCCAACCATCAAGCGAGAGCCTCTTAAGATGTTGGTCAAGGCTCTTCGCTATTAACCGTTTGCCGATTGGACTATCGGAACCATGGTCATCGAGTCAACATCCCACATGGCGGTTATCTCGTGAGCCAAGTCAAGGTACTTGCTGAGCTTGTCCTTCTCAGCCTTCACGAGATTCTCATCATGTGGGATGGTGACGTCAACGAGCACAAGCACTGTTGGGAACGATCTACAATCACAATATTATTATATATTTTATTGTCATACAGTCACAGTCCTAACAATTTTATATAAAATATTATTAAGGATATTCCTGATATGGACTCGTCAGTTCTTCTACAATTTCCTAATATAATATTAATTGGAAATAATACCTACTTCATGCTTTGTATCTCACTCAAAAAACGACAAAAATATGAGGGTAGTTTGAAATTGAGTTGCATTCGTGCAAAATAAAAATTGTATAAGTTTGTATAGTATAGACATATGGAAATTCAATCGTAACCCAAAGTTTATCTTAAACTTATACTTACTACTTTACTACTGGTACTTTATACTGTTCCACACACTGATTGGAGGGGGTACTTCGGCGTTTCGCACCGCATGTGATTTGAACCGCGGTGCGAATCGCCCATGTACTGTTTCTGAATGGGCCGATTCGCACCGCAGTGGTTGGTGCGGTGCGAATGGCCCAAGACATATTTTGGAATAGGTCGATTCGGACCATAAAGAAACGCCCCGATGCTCTTTTCGTAGGTCCGATTTGAACTCATGAGGGCCCAATCAAGACATGCTAATAATACTAACAAGACAAGATCTATGTTGGAAGATAGAGCCTCGAATTCTGTGGCGATATAAATAAAAGCTTATAATAAAAATAATACCTCATTTCTTTTTTAGTCCCTGTAGCTTTGGTGCAAATTATAAATTCAAATATGATTAATTAACAACACACTATAAAGGAAGAGTTGTTGGAAATGGACTAAGTTTATTAATTTATTTGCAAACTCATTCCGCCCCGTAGATCAGATTAAGTGAGGATAGACCTTTCTATCCCTGGGGAGATTACCTAAAGCCCGTTTTAGCTCGCCTTCTAATATTTCCTGAAACACCTACTGACCGTTAATACCGATACGGGTTTAAATAAGCAGAATAATGTAGAGTGTTTCTTGACCTTCTGTCATGGTGGAACATTTACCATCATTTTATTTTCTTTGTTGGAGCAGAACGGACTTTATCGTGGCGCCACCGGTAGATACATCCAATTTTTTTTTTATTTGCACGCCCCGCTGTCAAAATAATTTTCGGTAATGCTATTTCAATGTAATGAGACAAAATTGGCAGTTGTTTTTTATTCTTGTACCTACTTCCTATACATAAATTATACACTTATTGTGTGGGAGCATTAAACCTGTGGGGGCTCTAAACCAGTTTCAAAATTCATAACATATCACCACATTTACCAAGACTTAGTTGAACCCTTATAATATGTATGTATAAATACCTTCATATCTATCCACACCTACCCAGTATATATATCTTATCGTAGCAAACATTATTATATATAATTTAATTTAATAGTTAAAAGAACTGAAACAACCGACTTCTAAATAGGTACGCAGTTTTGCTTAGGTACTTGGAAAACACATTTTTCCCCGTTCTCTTTCGATAAAAATTCTGTAGGACGAATCTGAAAGTATATCCTTTCAATAAAAAAATTATTCTATGTCAGTTTATAAATGACGGAGTTATGAGGTATTAACGGGCTTTGTGGCTCAGTTGGTAGTATGTATATCTGCTAAGCTGTAGGTCGTGGGTTCGATCCCCACCCAGGGCAAACATTTGTGTGATGAGCATGGATGTTTGTTCTGTGTCTGGGTATTTCTATGTATAATATGTATATATTTACAAAAAAGTATATAATTATGTATTCTATCAGCCACCTAGTTCAATAGTACAAGCTTTGCTTAGTTTGGGCTAGATGGTGTTGTGTGAAATGTCTACAAATATTTATTTATCAAAAAAATACAACTGAATTGAAAACCACCTTTTTCGAAGTAGGTAGGTAGGTAGGTAAAGTGAAAGTAACTGTCTTTATGTTAAATTTTTACGACCAAATGACTGAACTAATTGTCATAAAATTCGGTGCATATAGAGTAACTGTAGATGGATATAGGCAACATTTTATCGTCATTATCACTGTTCACCATCACCATCGTTTACGCGGGTGAAACCACGTAACACAGCCAGTATAGATATATCTTTCACAGGGCTCTCAGTGATAGCTTTGGTTGTGTGTGTGTCTCAGTAATGCAGCCCAAAAGGACCAGCTCTGACCCGGGAAGCATAATTAATGCAGAAAGTATATGAATCTGTGTTGTTACTTCGTAACATAGCTAAATAAGTTTTCAGCAACTAGCGTAAACAAAGGGTGTGGCTTCAATCTTGCGAGAATAGCAAATGTTGTCCAAGAGCAGCTTTAGATTTAAAAATCCAAGGTTGTATTTGATGTTACTATTCTTATAAGATTAACGCTTGACATAGTCTTGACGCCCTGGACACACAAGCTACTTTATCTCAAAAAAAAAAACATGCAAGGTGTCTGTAAAATAGCATGTGGTGGCAAAAGGCGTAGCTAGTTCAATGATAGCAAAGTTGAAGCTGAAGATCTTCAGCAAAAATTGTTAAAATATGTGTGTATAGACAACTATCTGGGCTAGCAAATTTTATCAGCGACATCACTTATATTTTAGTTGTCCAAATGTGGTAGGCAAACCGTCTACGTATTTATTTCTTAAAAAAATAGCTAATACACTCTCAGTTAGCCTGTGATGTATTTATCTAGCCGAAAGTCAAGTGTCAAGCTGTGTGGGTGAGACATACAATAATTTAGTTTATGCATGCGCTGGTGTGTAATCTAATTACATTACAGCGTAGTAGAGCCCTGAACGACTGATTTGCAATTTAATTATTTAGTCAATCTTAAAGCTGCATAGCAAGGAAGAGCAAAAACTAAAACCACATTGTGTCGTGTTGAATTTAAAAAATAAAATAGCTTACGCACTCTCTTAAGTTATTCCGTGATATAGCTATGTATATACTAAGCGCCCACTTTGTTAAAGTGGGCGCTTGTTAAGTCGAGAGTCAAGTGTCAAGTAGTGTGGGTGAAACACACACTTACAATTTAGTTAATGCGTGCGTAGGCATGTAATTTAATTACATTACATCGTAGTAGACCCCTGAAGGACTGATTTGGAAATTAATTATTTAGTCAAGCTAAAAGCTGCGTAGAAACACACAGGAAGAGCAAAAACTAAAACCAGATTGTGTCGCGTTGAATTTCCAAACAAAATTTGGCCTCACTTTTCCTGCTCTAAACAATGTGTTGTCGAGTTTGTTTTGCATGAAAAAACTTGTAGGAAAATAAAGTTTGGCGCGGTCCGCAAACACCACTTAACTCTGCAGTTGAAATAAATAAAATTTTATTGAATCTACAGTTCTACACCTCATAATAATCATGCCGAGTGCAAATAGACATTTTGAACTAAAGTCTCGCATTGATACAGCGTGTTATGAAAATATAATCCATAACCTAAAAGAATTTATTTAGAATTGAGAGTACCTATTTACTATCGATATATCGGGATAAATTGAAGTTATTTTCGCTTTAAATAAGTATTTATTAGGTATGTCGTGTCTAAAATTACATATGTTATTGTTTTATTTTTCGTCATTCTACCATATTACGAGATCCCAGGGTCATCAGAAGTTACTTATTTTGTGACGAACAAATGTGTAGTACTGAGTAGTACTTACCTATACAAGTACTACTAGTACAGAGTCTATAACCTGCAGGTACAATATGCTAACTTGTGTCGACGGCCAATTAATATTAGACGCTAAGGGAGTAAAGAAAATATAGCTAACATAATTTACATTCTGACGGCTGATTTTTATGTATGTAGTATGTTGTACAAAATATCAATAGAAATTAAAAATCAACATTGCCAGATACTTTCCGTTGGCGGTTACTTCTGCTAGCCGCCTAGTTAAGTTAAAAGTTTAAGTTTAGTTGTATCCTGACACTTGCTTGATTTTATATATTATTATGACATTTAGATAACTAATTCAATATTATTTGTAAGTGCAGCAAGCCAAACAAATCTTAGGGGCCAATTATCCTCTAGACACTAATGTGTAAGATCATCTTACACACATTTATCTAATACCTCAAGCTTTTAAAATGCTTAATGGTTCACCTGTTTTATATTTCGGATGGATCTTTAATTATATTTTTTATACAAGGTAGATCTACTATTGACCACCAACTCGCCTGATGTTAAGTGACGGTGTGGCCGAGGATGGAGCTCGTCGATCTAGAAAGTATCTATTCACGCTAGCCTTGAAAATTCCAAGATTGTAGGTCTCAGGAAACAGAGATAGCGGCAAAGAATTCCATTCTTGTGCAGTAAGTACGCAACAAGGAATGTGAATCGATATCGCTGAATACGGATTTTTGCCATAAATCTTTAGAACTATCCTATCTACATACACATATAATAAGTTACCAAGAAACGATTATTCTTGACCTACTGTATACATAGTGCATACCTATGACATATGTTACAAAAACATATTTTTTTAGTTCACTTTGTTAAAAAAAAATACTAAAACATTATTTATTTATTAATTTTCAATTAATTAATTTATAAATCTATTCTTTTAATATTATGAGCATGCAAGATAATGGTGTTGCAATATTTTGTATGTCAATCTAAACTCGTAGTGAATAACGTTTATTATGGGGCTAATTAGATAATTATAATTTAATTAACAAGATAATTATCTTGAAATAAAAATAAAGCTAACAAATCTTTTTGTGTGTTTCCAGAATTGTACAATACAGTACTGTTAATGTTATTCTGTGCTTATATTAAAATTTGTTCAGTTTGTTGGATAGACTGAATCCATTGTCGTTACTTTATACGCTTTATAAATTGTCTTCCCTGATTATATTTATCCACGGATCACGTGGGCAATCTTCTTATATAATTATCTAACATACTTAACCGAAAATAACTACGAGTAATCTGGACTAATTGTACTTAATCCGAGTTTATCCTAATTACTTACAATACACCGAAGGATAGGTGTTCTCGTTTGTATAAACTTAGGATTCGAAGGAAAGAGAATTAAGTTATTTTTAGTACCTATTTAATTATTATAGAATATAACGTGCGATTATTTTCAGTTAAAATATCATTTGTAGTTAAAATCATATTTTAAATGAATATTATTATAGTGAAAGCTTACAAATATGGTCATTACTAATTTATGATTAAATAAATACATTTTTAACATGGAGTCCATTTAGATAGAGATCTATCGTGTCAAAAATTGAACTATCGTCTCGATTGCGCAAAATAATTAAATAAGGACCATCAGCAGTGCCCTCAATCTCACAATTAGTTAGATATCTTATCCGAAAAGAATCTAACAACATAATTAATAATTTATTTAAAATATCCATCCTCCTCCTCCATCCTGGACCGCAGCATAAGACTGACCGAATTGGCAATCAAGCGTAAGCGTATTACTAAATAAAAAAACAACTTGTGTACTCACCAATGACCCTCATGTAGGCGCTTTTGTATACAGTGTGAAAGAAGGGCGCATCTGCAGAGACCTCGCAGCGGTACCTCCCACTAAGGCCACGCGTCGCGCCTCGCAGCACCACTTGCTGAGCACCTGACCTCGACACCTGGTAGCAACACCAACACTTGAGCACTGAATAAAGCATATTCGATATACACTACAACAGGCGCTGAATTTTGTATATACACACCATAATACAATGGGAACAATAACTAAATATTACAATACATAGAAAGTTGCAATAGAAAAATATTAAAAATAAATAAATAAAATGGTTGTGACTAAAAAAATAAACAGTTGTCGCTGTAGTGTCTGTTGTATCAGCGGTGATTTTCATTGATTTTCAACTGATTTTAATTCTAAGTTTATTAATATTACAAGACTGTCTTTCTGTCTGTTTCACTGTTTGATCGTTTCACAACTGAAGAATTGATAGTTATGAACTTTGGTTCAGTGCTGTAGCTGAGAACCTGGAGGCTAGACGGACACAAGTTGCATTTCATCATCAACACCATAATCATCATCATCATCACCGTGTTTCATCATTACGCGGGTGAAACCGCGTTGCGCAACTATTTGACTAGGTCTAGGTACTTATTTAACGAAAATCGCTAAGTTTACCCGTACATTCAGATATAAAATACATTTCATTGTTAATTCCATATCTAATAACGAATATGTGGAAACTTATAAAATAAACAATACGACAAAGTTTATCATTTATAGGCATTTACGACTTTTGACTCGGTGCCAAGCACTTTAGTGGTATTTTATCGGTTTGACTTCTGTAAACTTGATTTTATTCATAATTATGATTTTAAACATACTCGTTATTTTTTATTAAAACACTGTTTAAGTGGATATGATAAACTTTTACAAGTAGCTTTCATTTGATAGTATTTGTAGTCATATCACCCTTGTTTTTATACAGGGTTATTACAATGATGTAGGTCATTGTAATAAACCGAAAGAAAAAAGAAAACTGAATCGTTATTCTTCATATAGATATAGTTCATAATTATATTTCGTTAACTCCAGACAACATGCATGGATAAAGGCATGTCTCAAAAAACAAAAATAAAAAAGACGTGTAGCACTCGGACTGCCGCGGTAAAGCTATTGCATAATAGCTTTACGCGCGGTGTGTTAGGTCTTCTAAATTTGAGTTAAAGCTAAACTCGATTTTTGCCGTAAGAAGTGTTGATTATTTTTACATTTTATGGATAGATTTTTTTACCATAATTAAGATTATTCTACTTGATATTACGATTGTGATTAATTGTATTTGTAAAAGTATTTTATATGGCATAATATTGAATGCCCGATGCGGGTAAACTGTTAGTAACTTATTGCATCAACATCTTCGCGCAATACAACATTGTAAATGTATCAGTTAGTCAATAAATGATTTCTATTCTATTCTATTCTTGTAACCATAACAAATTTAATAGAGGTGCATTGGAAACTATTGACCCTATACCAGCAATTTCTTTACGTAAGTGATAGATCCCATCAAGACCTACATTTATAATGTGTATCTAGGCGCGGATCCAGCATTGTGGGCATAGTGGGCATAGATACTCATAACTATAGGCATAATATCAAATGATTTAGTAAAATTTACAAAAATAGCCAAGCCCACGTTCCACTCGTACCAGAGAAGATGAGAGCCGGAAAGAATCGTGCGACTAGCACTTGGCCGATTTTCAATATAGCAGATAGATAGCACTTGATCAAGCGCAAACATATTATTACTTTTTTTTTATCCAATGAGTAGTAATACATCATCGCCAAAAAAATCGCTGTTCCTTATTAAAAGTTGAAAATCAAACAAAACTGAGTATTTTTCCTGATTTTGGGAACGATCTCGTAATAAAAGTAAAAAAAAAAAAAAAAAAGTTATTCAGAAAATTTGTACAATGGCATCTCAAGTATATAATAACAATATTATATAAATAACAACTGATAAAAAACTCATATGACAAATAGCAGACAACTTAACCAGCTCTTTTCCTCTGAAAAATCTTGAAAATCCCATCGTAGTAAATGTACGCTGAAGTGAACGACAACAAAGACGATAAGATCAGGACGGGCACGAGCCGCCACCATCATTCTAGCCGAGTATCTGCGTCACGAACGCACATCAATAATAAGAACCCGATTTTGTTCGATATCTCCGTTTACAGGCCAAAACTGGCAATTCGGAAGACGCCAATTTTTACACGACTTCCAAACGAGTTAATGTTTTTCGAGAGAATTTATTGTTAGGTTTTCGACATGTGTAAGTGTACTAGATAGTAGAAAAAAATCGACGACTGAAAAAGGCTGAAAAGAGCGTCGAAAACAATGTGCTTAAAACATTGTCTTTACAATATCACCTTTACAACTCATTTTGTAATATGGCGAACACGAAAACATTTCGAACGATGCACGATCATTCTAAAACTATTGATGTTACAAAAAATGCTGAGACACTTATGTCTCATCATAAAATATAAACTAGAGAAAATTTCCTCTAACAAGTTATAGGAAATTTTCTCTAGTTTATTTTTCATGAATTTTTATCGTAAATTATAATCATTACAGAAAGGAGATAAGTATTGTAAAATAAACTGTTTTTATCCATATTAGCAATATGGCAGCGTGAGCGGCAAAAATACGAGGTGACAATGTAGAAATTCGGGAAATACATACACTTCAGAAACAATCATCAAAATTTTCAAAACTCCCAGAAAACTTTCCAGATAAAACTACCAAATGATTGTACTAGATGACCAAATTAGCGACATGCCAAACTTTTTGGGTAACAAATTTTATGGACCTACCGAACTCGGCTTAGTAACTACATGTTCTTTTCTTTGTACACTCACCAACTTAATAAACTCTCTAATATAGTATGCAGAGCTATATGGAGCCAATGTAAAGGTGTTGTCTCGACACCTAAATTGCTTTTGTTAAAAGCCCGCTTGGTATTCGCAAAAAAATCAATTTCCCATCCGCTACGTTCCGCTGGTTACGGGATTCCCAGGGAAATTCCGCTCAAAAACAACGCTTGATGTAGGTATGAGACAGGTACTCCTGAAAAAGCATCGTTTTAACAAGAGTTTAACCTTAAAAAATCTAAGAGACTAAATTGCAGGTGTCTAAGCAAAAATAACGTTTTTTAACATCTTTTCTACTCCTACCTCTCGCTCCAACCTTGGCTTTAATGCTCCACTAGCGAGAATGGTGCGTCAATATAACATTGTATCTAATACAACAGACATAGACATATTTGACGACAGTTACACTATCTTCAGAAAGTCTTTGAAGCCTTTGACACTAAATCTATTTTAATTTATCTAAATTTTATATCATATGACATTTTCTTTAATTTAATTGACATTATTATTTTGATTACTTAACTTTAAATGTAATATATTAAATATCTTTGGTGTAATGTATAATTTTATATAATTTTTCGCTCTTGTAATGCATGCTGTCTCCATCTACAATTATTGTGACATTTGGATTATTTATTCTTTATTATGTTAGACTTTTAAATTATTGTTAATGTACACAATGTTGATGGACTTAAATAAATAAAATATGCTTATTATTAAAGCAAAATAAATATAATGACATATGTACAAAATGTAAATACTTACAATAGGCAGTTATGATTTGCATATCCCAGTAAGGGATCGGATATAGTGTTAAGTACTAATATTTCATACTGTAACCCAAAACCTATATATTACCTATATTCACGCAAATAAATTGATTTGCTTTGATTTGGTGATTTGCTTTATTAGCTAACCAAGTATCACAAAGAAATAATATTTAAAATATAATTAACAATGGGTTGCGTGCGAGTAAGACAGGTGCAGCATCCATCTCAGGGCCTGTGTGTCAGTAACATGATTCAAAGCGGCAAAACGCGGATGCAATAATAATAGTTTAAAAAACTGAATAACAAAAACCGACTTAAAATACACAATTCTTTTACAAGATAAACATATTTTTAACACGCTTTTATTAGGTCGACCTGTGAACGGGACGGAGGTCCGAGCGCCGCCACTTAGCGAGTGGACTGTATTACGGATCGATGAGGTGGTGACGACGTTCGTAGTCTCGTTCAATATGTGCTGGGATTGGGAGAATAAGGGAAGAATAACAGAACTCTTCTGGATGGTGGTTCGGTCTGTCGGCGAAGTTCGGTGGGAAAGCGAGGCGGCACGGCAGTGGTACAAATGCGTGGTTCGAATGTGCGGTTCTAATGTGCGTACTCTGCTTGTCGCGAACTGACTATTACCACTAGGTACAATACTACACTGAGCTACTATAACGCTGACTCTTAATACACTGACTCCTATATTACAACTGACTATCATAAACTGACTCACCCGCGGCCCTCTCATACCTATTTATATTCTCCGTCGTTAGTATCGTCGCTACACACACTACTACGAATGTCTCTGTAGTAGTAACCAATCAGAAGCATTGTGTGAGCGAGATGGAGATAGTCTTCTTATCTGTTCACACTTAGCGAGCCCTTTCGAGAACCTTCTCGAAGGGGTGTGAACGTAGCAAACGATATTTCTGTCCTGCTCATATCCTTCGAGATATTTCGATGGACATCTAGAAACTTCTATGCACCTACTTAGCATTTTTATGGGTTTTTTCCACCCGTAGGTATCCTAATCTCGATTATTTGCGCATTTATCGACTATTTCTGACTATCCTACCTACCTACAGCCTCGCTTCGGGAGTAAAAGCAGCCGACAAGACATTTTATTCACAAACTTAGGTCTACATTACAATTTGGGTACTAACCCCTATTTTAGACTTACAAAACAGTCATAACCCTACAAATATCTCACTAAATGTAGGCATTTATCAATTCTAACATTATTTAATTATCAAATCACATACATGTCCAGCCTATACCGAGTTATCAATTATCGCACTTTCTTACTTTAATCACGCGCTATAACGATTTGCGAGTCCATTGCGCGTTCTATTACTACATTGCTGGCCACCAAAGATTTTACACTTATTCGTTCACTATTACCGGTTCATCGGTTTGTTCATCACACGCTCGTCGCGTACATTTCTCCCGCCGTGAATTGTTAAATTCAAATACTGTGGGAAGCGATGGGCTCTGTAAACTCGGTTTGCAGCACGATAAGCTTCTTGACTGGTCGATGTAGTTCGTAGTTCGCATGGCTAGATGCTTCGGGTTCAAGTGCGTGGTCCATGGCCACTCGTAGCTTGCGGTCAGCCCCATGGAGGTTCGTTCCGTTGTCACTCCAAAGTTCAGTGGGGATCCCGCGCCGCGCTATCATGCGGCGGAGGGCCATGACGGCAGAATCAGCACTTAACAGTACGTCCGACCGTGACGTACTGAGGTTCGGAGAAGTCTAGCCCCACGTACGAGAAGGGGCGTTGATGATGCGCCAGCCGGGAGGCGTGATTGCGCGTAACAGGCCTAGGTGGCGCATCACGTCTCAGGCGACATGGCAGACAGCGGTGCATCACCATCTTAGCAGTGGGGCGGAGTCGTAAGATCCAATATTGAGTACGACACTCCGCGATGGTCGCTTCAGTCCCGCTGTGGTGGGCGCGCAGATGGATGTAAGCGATCAGCAGCTTAACTTCGTGACGATTTCCATCTAATACTATCGGTGATTTCGTATACTCCGGTATGTCGGTGGCAGCATTAATTCGACTTCTCAATTTTATCAAATTATCTTTATATATAACTGCGATACGGTATAGACGGCTTGTAGACGCGACGGGGCGGCCTTCACGTAGGTTGTTAACCTCGTGCGTAAAGGCGTAGCATTGACTTAGGCGCCATATCAGTGCTTCGGCGCGCCTAAGTGTATCTCCGTCTAGCTCCCGTCGGTAAGGACGTTGTGCCTCGTCCTTATTGTTCATGGGCTTCGTAACGGCTACTCTTGGCTTAGATTTGCGTCTCCAGTCCGGGTCCCGTTCGGCGTTCTTGCGTGTGCGCTTGTAATGTACGTTCTCGCGCGGACGGCGACAAAGGTCGATGAACTGTAGGACGCGAGCAGTCGTTCGTAGGAATCGTTCGCACTTAGAGAAGCGTGTCGGATCGGGTAACGCTTCTTGTAGATGTGTGACGTCAGTGATCACGTGACATCGTTCTTCACCGGTGGCTGTGTTCGTCGCTATGTTCGGTTGTGTTGGCCATGTATCTTCACTTTCTCGAAGAAACTCAGGTCCCGTGTACCATCTGTGGTGTTTACCGAAATCTCGCGGGACGTCTCGTGTCGCGTCGTCGGCGACGTTGAGTTTCGTCGGTACCCAATGCCATTCACTGAGGTCGGAGTTTTCTTCTATGGCAGCGATGCGGTGTGCGACGAACGGCTTATACGAACGTGATCCTGTACGTAGCCACGTGAGCGCGGTCACGCTGTCGGTCCAGAAATAGCGCGAATCGGGCTTACGATCGTGTTCTTCGGTGACGGCCGTGGCCATGCGGCTGCCCATTACTGCGGCTTGCAACTCGAGGCGAGGGATTGACGATAGCTTAAGCGGTGAGACGCGGGCCTTTGCGAGTACGAGTGATACTCGTATTTCTCCGTCGGGTATGACTGCTCGCCAGTAGAGGGCGGCAGCGTAGGCTGTCTCGCTGGCGTCTACAAACGTGTGAAGCTGTAGAGATACTGCGTCCGAGTACCCAGCGTATGGTCGAGGCACGGTGACGTCACGTAGCCGTTGAAGGTGACCCATCCACTCGCGCCAACGCTGAGCTAGCTCATCGTCGATCGGTGCATCCCAGTCGGTTCCACGGCGCCATAATTCTTGCAATATAGCTTTCCCTTGTACGGTAACTACCGACGCGAGTCCTAGCGGATCATATACAGACATTACAATTTTCAATGCTTGTCTCTTCGTCGGTGATCCACATGTCAGAATGTCTGACGGTAAGCGCGCCATGTCGAGGTTGAAACCGAGAGTGTCCTCCTCCGGTTTCCAGATCAGGCCCAGTACCCTCTCGCTGTTCGTGTCGGTGGTGAGGGCGACCTTCGATCGTGGCTCCTCGTTGGTCAGCTGACGGCGTACGTCGTTAGAACTCGAGTTCCATTTTCGAAGTTCAAAGTGTCCTTGACTGTGTATGTCTCGGACTTGTGTGGCAACTCGAGCGGCTTCTTCGGTTGTTCGGTAGCTCCCGAGGTAGTCGTCCATGTAATGGTTCCGTACGATTGCTTCGACTGCCTCCGGGTACTTATCGCGATATTTCTCGGCATTTTTGTTCTTCACGTATATCGCGATGGCGGGCGAGCACGTAGCACCGAATATTAACGACTTCATACGATATTCGGTCGGCGATTGACTCGGATCTTCGCGCCACAAGAAACGTAGAGCATCTCGATCTTCAGGTCGAATGCTAACTCGCATAAACATCTCGGTGATGTCGGCGGAGACGGCCACGGCGTGTTGTCTGAACCTCATAAGTACTCCCGGGAGAGACTGGAGCTGATCTGGCCCGGTGAGTAAGAAATCATTCAAACAACGTCCGTTCGTGCGCGCGGCAGCGTCGTGTACGATGCGGAATTTGTCGGGTTTCATCGGCGTAGTGACTGCAAAGTGAGGCAGGTACCAGGTTCGATTCTCGGTGCGCGTAGTCGGGGCACGTTCTGCGTATCCTTTTGTGATAAGTGCTTCGATCTCTTGTTTATATCTCGCGGCGATCTGGGCGTTTTTCTGAACCTTCTTTTCAGTGTTGACAAGTCGGTTAAGCGCCGTATTATAGTTGTTAGGCATCACAGGATCGTCCGATTTCCACAGAAGTGCTGTCTGGTAGCGCCCATCAGGTAGCTGCTTCGTCTTGGAGTCCAAAATATTAAATGCTCGTTGTTCGGGATCATTCTTCGGCTTTTTGACTTCGATTGTAAGACTTTCGATTGCGAAAAATTTCTTCATTTCTTCCACTTCCACTTTCCAATTCCTCTGCTTCGAGTAATGCGACGCGTGCGCATACGGCGGTGGCTTCAGCTCGTGCGGCTTCTTCTCGAGCGCGCAGGAGTGCGATACTGTGCCGGCTTGAAGCCGATTTTATCGAGCGTGGTGCTCGAGGTTCCGGGATATGCCGCACGGCGGTCGTAACGGAAAGTGCGTCTTCCGTCGCGGGCGGTTCGGACGCGGCTTCGGTAGCCGCGCGCGCGGCGGATTTCGCGGCGGTCGGGTGAAGCGGCGGTCTCACCCCGCAATTCGTCCCGGACGGCGATGCCGGTGACGAATATACGATCGGTTCGCGAGGTAGGGGCTCCGGATCGGTCGAGCCCGGCGGCGACCTCGCCTGTAACGCGGACGCGGTCGCGGAGGGACTGCTCATCGAGGAGTACGCCGTACTCGATGGGTCCCGGTTCGCATTCGTACGTGTCTTGCTTCCCTTGGCCGATCTTGTTAAAACCATCTTAGCAATTATCTTCGAATCCTGTTCTCGAATGTTCTTCACAAATTGTCCTTAATCCGGCTCTCGAAGGACCAAAATGAACGGGACGGAGGTCCGAGCGCCGCCACTTAGCGAGTGGACTGTATTACGGATCGATGAGGTGGTGACGACGTTCGTAGTCTCGTTCAATATGTGCTGGGATTGGGAGAATAAGCGAAGAATAACAGAACTCTTCTGGATGGTGGTTCGGTCTGTCGGCGAAGTTCGGTGGGAAAGCGAGGCGGCACGGCAGTGGTACAAATGCGTGGTTCGAATGTGCGGTTCTAATGTGCGTACTCTGCTTGTCGCGAACTGACTATTACCACTAGGTACAATACTACACTGAGCTACTATAACGCTGACTCTTAATACACTGACTCCTATATTACAACTGACTATCATAAACTGACTCACCCGCGGCCCTCTCATACCTATTTATATTCTCCGTCGTTCGTATCGTCGCTACACACACTACTACGAATGTCTCTGTAGTAGTAACCAATCAGAAGCATTGTGTGAGCGAGATGGAGATAGTCTTCTTATCTGTTCACACTTAGCGAGCCCTTTCGAGAACCTTCTCGAAGGGGTGTGAACGTAGCAAACGATATTTCTGTCCTGCTCATATCCTTTGAGATATTTCGATGGACATCTAGAAACTTCTATGCACCTACTTAGCATTTTTATGGGTTTTTTCCACCCGTAGGTATCCTAATCTCGATTATTTGCGCATTTATCGACTATTTCTGACTATCCTACCTACCTACAGCCTCGCTTCGGGAGTAAAAGCAGCCGACAAGACATTTTATTCACAAACTTAGGTCTACATTACAATTTGGGTACTAACCCCTATTTTAGACTTACAAAACAGTCATAACCCTACAAATATCTCACTAAATGTAGGCATTTATCAATTCTAACATTATTTAATTATCAAATCACATACATGTCCAGCCTATACCGAGTTATCAATTATCGCACTTTCTTACTTTAATCACGCGCTATAACGATTTGCGAGTCCATTGCGCGTTCTATTACTACATTGCTGGCCACCAAAGATTTTACACTTATTCGCTCACTATTACCGGTTCATCGGTTTGTTCATCACACGCTCGTCGCGTACAACCTGTATGTAACTAAGTATGTAATGAAATCTAAGGTAACTAATTTAACCATCTTCCAAGGATCGTAGCGTCATGAAAATTGGCAGCTGTTTGTAGTTCTGATGACAATACAATAATATGGTACTGTCGAACTGATCTGATGATGGAGCCGGAAGATATGAACTAGAACTTCATGATGGAACATCGTATTATAGCTGTTTGGATTTGTTAGAAAAGTCTTGTAATGAACTTTGACCACAATAATTTGTAGCTTGTTTTTTAGTTTTTTAAACTGTAATTTATTTCAGTCATTTTGTTACAGAAACCACAACACTGAGCCGATTTAGATAAAATTTATATGGGACCACCTCTAAAGCATGACTAAACAAAAAAGATTAAACAAATTCCATTCATAATTGGCAAAGTAATCGCTGAACACCAATACATAAAAAATCTGTCGAATTGAGAATCTCCTTTTTGTAAGTCGGTTATCTGTATAGCCTGCATCGGTTTTCTATCAGTGCGCTCGGCATGGGTGGGTCGCAGACGTGGGAACCCCATATGTGCCTACGCCTTGACTCCGCCGCGCCTTCTGCTTCTAACATGTTGTATGAACTGAAATGTATGAGAGATCCGTAAGCGCCTGCGTCTGCGCCTCGTCTCAGCAAAGAGGCTGCTTCATCACTACCATGACGCTACCACAACGTACCCGTTACTACGGGCCGTTCGGATTTCATCACAAAAATCTTGCTACACTTCGCCTAGACCAACTGGTGAGTAGCATGCGTAAGACACACCTACATGTAGATATATAGGTAAATACATTATGTGTGGAATGAAGCAGCCACGTTTAATAAGAATTTTGATGAAAAAAGATAATCTCTCGAAGAATATGATTACACCATGACACAGAAAATAAGAACCTAAATAATGTAAATCATATTCTGTTGAAGCCTTAGTGTGTCAGAACCTAACTAGAAAAATTCTGAGATAAATAGGTATGTTAAGAAAACGTAATATGATTTTAGTATTCAATGGATATGGGTACTATGTGAGTTTTAATCAATATTACAAAAGGTTTTACAAATTAATAAAAAACAGAAACCCTACGATTAGAGATTGCAACCCGGTATGTTTCTCAACCCGGCCGGGCCCGGTTTCATTCGTCGTCAACCCGGCCCGGCGGGCCCGGCCGGGCCCGCCGGGCTCAGCCCCGGCGCGTCAGAATGGCAACGTGGCAGCTCGCAGCGGTTGTCATGCGAATTTTCTATGATTTCGCGCTCCCTCCCGCGCCGCGGTTTTCATATTTACCGGGCCGGGCCCGGCTGGGCTCAACCCGGCCGGGCCCGGTGGTGTCTTAAAAGGCACCGGGCCCGGCCGGTTTGCAATCTCTACTTAGGATATAATCGATTTCACTATGAATTATTTTGTAACATGTTACAAAAAAATAAATTTTGACTAATTAACGTTTATACCGTTTATTATTATTTATAGGTAAAAACGAGCCACGGAACATTCTATAAAATAAAAAGATTTTAATTTACTTTTACGAAAAGATAGAAGATTGGTTATCATCGTAGTTTTTCATAGAGAAATAGGTAGATACCTATTTTAATACCATATAAGTTTTACTCAATGAATTTAGTTATAAAATACATTAAACTGCTAAGTAGGTGCTCAGGGGTTTACAGTTACACATTTGTATACGCCTGAAGGAAAAGTTTGTATTTTCTGACAAACTTTTCTAATTTTTGGAAGCTTACGAGCTCCGCAGACCTTGTGGGCGATAATCTAAGTTTGTTAATGCATGCGTTCATAAATAATATCTAAAAATATGTGGATATGGAAAATCGCTAGTATGCACTGGAGACTGTAGCAGTATTTAAAACAAAAACTGCGTTTATCTCATAACATTTTTATACATTTGGGTATTTAGAAGAACGTGGATTTTTATTTACAAATATGCTGAGCCCGGAAGATTACGCTATTCTACGTCCGGTCTCTTAAGATTGAGATTTTCAGTTAAAGATTGACAGTATGAGCTTATACAAAAATCCATTAAGACATTTAAATTATTTCCGAAAATTTCAATTTTACGACTATATTATCTGTTCCAATTTATCCTCAATTATAACCTTTTTCAGGCTATGATAACATTCACATCATTTTGGTTCAGTTCTGACGTGATGCGCTTACCATTTAATAGAAATTATACAAACATTCAATTACGCCTTTTTCCTATTAGGGTAGGCAAAGACAACAACATTACATTTACATTACATTTTATCTTACAACTATTTTGCTTCTTCCACTTTCATTAAGTCTTCATACATAAATGGTTATACATGGTTTAAGTTAAACAAAATAAGAGGTATTTAGTAGAAAGTTTGAAAATGCATGGCGATCAGAAAATACTGAAAAAAACATGTTGTCTGTAAAGACGGTTTACGGACAATAATTTTACGTGATAACGATGCGTCACAAGCCGAACGCTTAGGTCGATCTAACCTCTCTATCGCTTGTTTCGCGCTCTCGCTTGCACGCTCGGCTCAGGCGGAACGTGACAATGAGTCATGCTTTTTCGTGCGTGCAGCCAGCGTTCATCAATTTATAAGACGTTATGAAATATATGAAAGTTCCAAGTTACATAAATAAATACGGATTGAAATAACATTTAACAAGTTCAGTAAAGCGCGCGTATTGCTCGGCAACTAGAATCCGTTTCACCCATTTAGTTTTTTGGCAGCCGGTGTGTGATTTCAGTCTGGTTATGTATAAACTGGACGGATTATTAAGAGAATCGTTGTCGCGCGATAATTTGCCAGCAAATTACGCGTTTTTCGTACAACAGCAGAAATGTAAATATAAATTGTATTTTATGTAAATATTATTCGATTTCGATTATTCTTTTTTTATATGGTTTCACCATTAATGGCTTTGCCTCTACGTTTTTATTTTTTCAAAAATTACTTCTTGAACTTCAGAATGGAAAAAGCAAACTTTAGAGAACATTTACGATTTTAATCAGATAAAAAAGCTTAATTGAAATCGGTTTATGTTTAAGAGCAGAAAACAATTTTCACCTAATAGAGAACGCGCAACAGCAGTTCTCTTAACAAAAACTTCTATTGTGTTTTTTTTCCAACAGGATGTAATATCAAGTAATATTTAGGGGTATTTTTTGGTTTCATTTGAAACTTTGAAATATTTAAGAGCCAGATTCAATGTTTTGTTTTTATAATTTGAATCACACTTTAATCTTTTGTGGTGAGAAATGCTGTAACGTCAAAATCTTGTCTAGTAATTTAAGGACTCATATTAAGTTTGTAAATTAGTAAAGCTTCATATTCGCAGATAGTAACAAGCATAAGTTGACTCAATAAGAAAACTCAAAAACCCCCGACAAAGAAAAACGACTGAACCGATTTTGATACGACTAAGAACTCTCGTTGAAATCCTATATCTGTCAAAATATAATATTTTTCCCGTACAATCGAACTGGATATTAAGGAAAACATATACATATTAAAATAAAATAAAACTGAATAATTTTATTACGTAAATGATTTGACAAGCTTTTGATGTCACAACATTTTTAAAGAGATTATTAAAATTATTAAAATTGATATTTGCCTAATATAGCATACAAATAATACCCAAAATATTATTATCTATGGAACGGTATTATGCTCAAACCGAGCCGTTTCCACAGAGAATTCCCACGAAAATCCCATGACATTTGCGCTTTAATAATTTATTTTAGACAGTATTTATGACAACTATAACAAGTTTGAGCATAATTTTATAGCGTCATAAATAAACCCTCCAAGTGTGCTACGGACTCGGATCCGCCATAACATTATTCCTATTACAAGTTTGTTTTGTATCGTGATATTGTTGAAATATGAAAAGGGACAGGTAAGTAACAAGATATTCGTGAAATAGAAAAGAAGCTGCCCGGACCCATGTCTATTATTGATTTCAGGTGGATGGCGGTGCCGGGAATGTGCTCATGCGTAATTTATATGTGAGTCGGGGAGTAATCCCATTACTGAGACGGTGCGCTTCGTACGCAGCTGATTTCCAGTCAAATTGAGCTAAAAGCTTCGATCCATCTTACGGAGTCAGTCCACTTCTAGAGGCCGACGAACTAAATCACTCCCGTCTCGCGAATGGCGTCTGACCCGATTTTCAAGGACCAAGCTACACATTGGAGCGCTGCGATTGCGATGCCATTTTGATGCAAACTTTAGCCTTTTTCTGATTTGACACTTGATCCACTTCCACCGTCACTTCAATGCGCTCCTTGCCGCCAACAGTGATTTTGATATATTAGTTGACGTCCTGGCACACCTTTTAACATGTTGTGAAAATTTGACTGACCAATGGGATAGGTGTATTAGGCGGGACACCTCAATTAGTTTTGACGATGGACACACTGATGGAAGTTTCCGGCAGCCTAGTCGGGATACCGTCTGACTTGCGATCCGCAGGTCCTGAGTTCAAATCCCACGGCACTCACCTCTGTCTTTTCGAATTTATGTGCGTATTGTTGATTGCCGCTAACTTCAAAACGGTGAAGGAAAACATCGTGAGGAAACCTAGATGTCTGAGAGTTCTCAATGATCTTAAAGATGTGTGAAGTCTGCCAACCCACACTTGGCCAGCGTGGCAGACTATGGCCTAACCCTTCTCACAATGAGAAGATGGCCCGTTCCCAGCAGTGGGACAGTTTGTACAAACAGGGCTGATAAAAAAAATAGACACAATAATTTATATTGGCATTATTATTATACATTATTAACTGGACATAACTGTAATCAATTAATTGTAAATTCTAAATAAAATTTGAATTTGAATCTAATAGATTTGCTTATCGGTTTGACATTGTGTTGACGATAAATTCATTTAGTTATAAATAATATAGCATTATTTTCTTGTGACATAAATTTAAATGTATACCGTTTTTATTTCAATAAATTAATTTGAATTTGTTGACGTAGCATCAGTGCTGTACGATACCTACGTTATGTATCTATACTGAAATTATAAGCCGCATTTTTAAGGTCTTCGCCGTTTCCCTTATGAATAATATTATGAAAAGAAAGACAAAATACTCGACTGCCAAATGTGGTCACAATCAACACTCGCTGCATAATATTACGTCTATTTTATTGTCGCGAAAACTACATTGAAATATTATATATCCTGCAGGACATATTATTTCTATGTCATAAGACTGGCCTTGTGGCTCAGTTGGTAGTGTATCTACGTCTACCTGCTGAACTGAAAGGTCGTGGGTTCGATCCCCACCCAGGGCAAACATTTGTGTGATGAGCATGGATGTTTGTTCTGTGTCTGGGTGTTTCTATACTTTTTTACATATATACTTTTTTTTTGTAAATATATACATATGATACATATGTATATATTTACAAAAAAAAAGTATATATGTATTCTATCAGCCATCTAGTTCCATAGTACAAGCTTTGCTTAGTTTGGGCTAGATGGTGTTGTGTGAAATGTCAACCAATATTTATTTATTTAAATATTTATTTATGTCACTTTCACAACGAAGGCACGTCTGATTAAAGCACATAATATGTTGAAATACATATAAAAACATACATACACTCGAAATCACTATCCTTCGATTGTTAAATAAAATGTTAGGAAAACTATGTGCTATACACGGCAAATACCGAGCGCATACTGAATGTTCCTGCAGAGACGCGGCATTCCGTAACAAAAAGCTCGAAAGCGCGCGGATCGTGATTGTGAAAGCTTAAAAGTTTCATCTCATTCTCATGCTAAAGTATTTTCGTACTGCTCCCGCGCATACCGTGCGAATCATGAGAGTAATACATTTCAAAACCGATCCACAACTGAATCATTTGCACTGACGAACTAAGAACCAAGTTCCGTCGAACCATAAGTCCTAAAGTAACATCATACAGAAAAACATGTCATGTTCTAAACATGACACGTTCTTCGCTCGTCACTGTTTTGCTGACAAACTCGGTTGAAGAGCAACGCTTCACAAAAAAATATTTTAACGTGGAACGATGGTTAATCAGTTAATCAAAATCGTTCCCAAAAAACCGCTTATTGAAGTCAAGTAACATCCAATACCACATATACCTCGACTGTCAATTCTATTTCGTTGCTATATTTCCCAGTCAAGAAAAGCCTTTTTATTCTTACTGTTACTAAAGGGTTTTTAATGTAATATTTTGGCACAAAGTTGAAGGCAAGTTGTGGCCGCGTGCCAGCGTCTAAAGGTTAACGTAACCGCCTCTACGAGATTCTTAAGTGATTTTTTTTCATTGCATTCTACGAAGGCGTTTTTGTACCAAGATTTCGCAGCGCTTTCCCCGTACATAATCACGGTTATGGCATTGTTTACACTCTGTCTACGCTCAACCATTTACGTAGAAAGGTAACTCCATTTTCTTTATCTCTGCTTTTACGATATTCTACAATTTAATGGATTAGGTAGTTTTCTTTCTAGACTTTATACAACTTGCTAGTTTGTGTGTTCATCGTTAACATTTTGTTCAACTTCTTCAGATTTTATTCTCTTGCACTTGAGAGTATTTACGTTTGCTTGAAGCATTTTAAGTTACTTAATTAAATTACAAGTCGGTGTGTTTGAGACGTCTAATAACGAGCTGTTTAATTAGAAAAAATATATAGAGTAACAGTGAAGTTTTAACGTGTGTGTGTATTTGTACGGTAAATACAATTTTCAAAATTAATGGACTTTTTAACAAGATACCTGTCAATTTAATTAAATATGTACGTACATTTTTATGGTCGTCAAACAAGACATTTGAGAACAGAGCCGCTTAAGGTTACATGATGGTACATATATTCTAAGATAGTAAGCGCACCTAGCCTGGAATGGGAACTGAATCTCAACTAAGCTTTTAACGTTACATAACTAGCAACAAACTTTTATTTAGAGAATGGTAGCTTGTAACCCTAATCTAGTAAGTAACTTAATTAAAGTATTTATATCGTACTAACTCATAAAGTTCGGTTTCCAGGGCTAATACTAACGTGGAAAAGTTCATTTTATCCTCTAAGGTGGAAAGTAATTTCAAAATTAGAACATGACGGGGCTACACATTTTCAGTACACAATTTTCAACCTTTTCGCACAATACCTTCATAAAATGAAAATAAATAGTTCGATTCAAGGAGGTTGCTATCTTAAGTAAAAGAAACACTAAATATTATTTTGTCTCGTGTCTTCTTGAACCCATTGCTATGCTCGGGATGGGTTCAACTGTCAGGCACTCAACAGTAAAATACAACTTTCCAGCCAAGCGCAATAAATAACTATTACCACTATGCTATACATATTTCTGCAATATTTTTTTCTTCAGCAAAATTTTATGCCTATATAAGAACATTGTTTGGATTTCAACCGCATTGTTCTAACTAAAGCATATCTGATTGCGCTAACATCACTTTATTATCGCTTACCAAACCAAAATTTTAAAATTTAAAAATAAATAAAATATGTAGCTGGTATGCTATAGACATCAGGAAAAAAGTATTTAAAAATAGCTAAAAACGGAAAACGAGTACAGTTTAGCAATATATATGATTTCTTATCGGATGAATTTATTCGAAAATAACAAGTATTTAAATTTCAAGCAACAGAAATATTTAACATTTTTATTTGAACAAACTGGTTACTCAAAATATACGTGAGTAACCAGTTTGTTCAAATAAAAATGTTAAGTGTGATAACCACGTTAGTATTCATAATAGAAATATTCAAGAATATAAGTTTGGCAAATATGCATGGATAAACTGTATCTAAAATATGAAATGTGAGTTTGAATCTCAGCCAGTGGAATGTCTGTATTATGTAGGTACCTTGCAAAATATATACTTAAATTAGAAAACTCAATGAACAATCGTATAAAAATGACAGATTCCAAATTCAAATGTAATATCTTTCTTATTTTTAACTGTAACAGGCCAGACAGACTAGGTATTTGAATAGAAATGTTTACGATGCACATACGCATGCTTTGAGGCACAAAATAGTTGTCTTCTTTTGTTTGTCCATACGAAAAGCTGTTGTTATGCCCCTGTAAGCATTATCAGATTTCGATATGTATTTTTTATATAATTGGATGGTTTTGCTTTCTTAAAATTTCGTTAAAACTTTGAGAACTTCTTTTCCTTAACTTACGTCAACACTGATGCCCGTCTGCGAGAAGACCCTCGTATTGGGCAGTTCCTTCGGCACGAAGCGGAAGAACTCTTGCGCGCCGTGGTACCACTTGACGGTGTAAAGTGCCTCGCCGGTGTCGAGAGACCAGCGGCAGCCGAGCGTCGCACTGGAACCCACACCTACTGCCTCGGGCACGCTCAACTGGATGTCTCGGAGGCCTAGCACGCCTGGGAAACAAGACACATATACAGGCTGACTGCTTAAACTCTAAGTATCAATATTTAAGGACATGTAAATTAGTATGATACGTATAAAGAAATACAACAACAAAAAAACCGGACAAGTGCGAGTCAGACTCGCCCAGCGAGGGTTCCGTACAAACTAGTAGATAAAAGGAGGAAATTATATATATATTTTATATATTCCTTCACGATATATATCTACGAGTATATTAACTAGAACCCTGTAGTTCCACTTGTATGGTGATGAAAATTGGCGATGTATTCTAAGGTTTTCACGATTGTTAATCATGAAATTAAAAAAAAATATTCTAATTTATAATTATTTTTTTAATAAAAAAAATAACTACAATTTTTTTAATTTCAATTTAAATAACGTCAAATATACGCGATAAATCCGTTAAAATTGTTTAATTTCAATTGGTGAAGTCAATGATGATGATATGTAGCCATGTCCATCGGGTTTTCAGATATCTCTTAACAAATTTCATATCAATTTATTCAGCCGCTTGTTGAAAAGGTAACAAAGTGACAGATACTGTTGTTACTGTGACATAACAGTAAAAATAACAACGCAAGTAAAAACTATAGATCACTTTGACAGAGAATGCGCTTAAATTTGTATTTTATGTAAGTAGGTACGTAATTAGTTATAAAGTAAAACAAATATAATAGGTTTTAGTTGGGTAGTTTTTCCTTATGCGTACTAAGTTGTGGTCATTCTAAGTAATTTACGTTACCAAAAAAAAAACATGTTTCTCAAAACTTTTCGACCGCCTGTCGTTCAGTCTGTCACTCGTGTCACCATATGAAGCTGCTGGTAACTGCTAGTAGAGAATACGGCCACAGTTTGGCAAACAAGTGTTCAGCTCTGACGTCTAATAAAGCCTAATAAAGTCAAATAAAGCCTTTTTATAGACTAGTTCTTAAAAGCAAAGTGATATGACGATCGACGCTATTACGCAGATTTCTCAATTTGAATATCGAACGCAAAAATGAGTTGGAAGCAGCTATCTCTTACAATGTGAAACAAATAATACTTTTCGTCAATGAAAGGCCTCTCGAATAACTAAGTGATAAATGTGCGCATCACGCTCCCCCTGGCATTTAACGGCTGTCAATAGGATTCAGCCACTTCACAGCGAGGATTGAGGATCCAATTTTCCGTTTGTAAAAAGCCAATAACACATTCACAGCTTGACAAAAAAATACAATTACCATATACTGCTTTAGGCTTTATACTGTATCGTTCGATTTCATTTAGAAAACGAGGTCTAGACGAAGAATATGCAGTACTATTAAGTAAAGTAACACAATGTCATTACGAAAATGTACAAAGAAGAGGTCAATATTGGTACTTTATTCAGAGGAAATTATATGCACAATTATACATACCTCATTTAAAAGCTTATGTTCTTAATTATATAAAAAATATTTTTGGGTGGCACTAAAAATTAAGGCAATAAAACAGAAAATTTAAATATATTTTTGCCTAATAATTTGGATAATACTTAGTAACACTAAAGTATGAAATCATTACTAAGGATAAAAATAAAATGTCTCAAGTATAAACTGTCATTGCCATCCTGTAACTTGATGTAATTTTCAGATCATGTTCCGAATTACATCAACAATCAATCTGTATAGGAAGTTTATGTGCATTTGTGCAACTATTATTTATGTGAAGTTGTGCAGTATCCTATAAATCAGAGTTAACGGTTTCAGAATATTTATTTTCTCATAAGAATTACAAATTCACTTACTAAGATAATACACTTTAAATGTCTTATAAATTAAATTAAAATTAAAAATAAATAAAAATTAAATGTCCAATATTAAATACTAATTACGTTTCAGACTTTTGCGATGCCAAAAAACCATAAATCAGTTATATTGATGCGTACTGGTATGTAAGGTAGTTTAAAAAAACATACGACTTGCGTTTCGTAGGTACTTAGATAACAAACATAATGCAACTTGCAAAGACCGAGCACAAACACAAAAGGCTGCATTAGGACCCGTTCACACTTATTGCTTTGTTTGTTAGAGACAAAGTATAGTTTTATTTTAAAATAGTACTATGATAAGTATATTTTATATTTATGTGTATAATATAATAGTTTAATTCATCGGATTTTAATATTTACATAAGAAAAATCCTTAAATATATGTAACTTCAGTAGTGTTATAGGTTATTAGTGATGTTGCTTGCTTTATGTCTTTTGGTAATTTATTGTACCTATAGGTAAGCTCCCTCGTACATTATATTTGGAATCCCATAATTTGTTCTAGGTCTTTTAAGTAGACATAAGTTATTTGCTTGTCTTGTGATAGTCTTTTGTATAGTACTCTTTTGTGTAAATTTTAGTTGTGTATGTACGTCTTTGGTTAACATTTTTCTTATTAATATGCATGTATTATATTTTTATATTTGAGGTAGGTATATTCATAAGTTTGGTTTCTTTGTAAATTTTGGTAATTGGTGTTAAATCATCATCATCATCATCTCAGCCATAAGAAGTCCACTGTTGGACATAGGCCTCCCCCATGGATTTCCAAAAAGACCGATTGGAAGCGGCTAGCATCCAGCGTCTTCCCGCCACTTGTATGAGTGCCACTTGGTGTTAAATAATCATATCTAAATAGGACTTTAATGATTTTATTTTAACTTTTTTGCAAGGTTTCCAAATTTGTTCTGGCCGCTGTACCCCAAAGTGCCACTTGGTGTTAAATA
This sequence comes from Lycia hirtaria, assembly GCA_947563715.1. NCBI lineage: Eukaryota > Metazoa > Arthropoda > Insecta > Lepidoptera > Geometridae > Lycia > Lycia hirtaria. Next base: position 36,190,023 of record OX387382.1, on the reverse strand, counting down.
ATCATATCTAAATAGGACTTTAATGATTTTATTTTAACTTTTTTGCAAGGTTTCCAAATTTGTTCTGGCCGCTGTACCCCAAACTTCGATTAAATAATCTAAGTGAAGTTTTATCATCGAATTATAAATTGTATATCGTACATGTTTTGGAAAGCATCGTGCTATGTTACGTAGTGCACACGTCAATGCAGTAAGCTTACTTCTAATATACTCTATATAGGGTTTCCAACTTAGCTGCTGGTCAAAAAATAAGCCTAGATACTTTTCTTTCTCAATTTCATTAATTATTTTTCCATTGATAGTTAAAGGGCTGTACTTCCCAAGTTTTTTTTATTTTTTGCAGTAAATAAGATATAGTTGGTTTTGGAGGTATTAATAGTCAGTAAGTTAGATTTTAGAGTTACCAATTATAAAAAATTAATTAAATAACTAATGTAGTTATTATGATATATTGGTAATAATATTTAAAGTTATTTAAAAAAAAAACGAACAAGTGCGAGTCAGACTCGCCCCACAACTCGCTCAATACCAAGGGTTCCGTAAACTAGTAGATAAAAGGGGGAAATTATATATTTTTTTATATTTTCCTTCATAAACCGAAAAATATACATTGTAAAAATATTTAAAAACCTGTTTTAGCTTGTGCTAATGAAGCTTTTTCATATGATCCCCACATGATACGGTCAAAGCACTTTAAAATTTGGACCCTCCTTCCTTGTTTAAAGACCCTATATTTTGTGATTAATTTAAAAATGTACAGTTTTCGGATTTATTTCTTTTATGTGTATTATATGACAATGATTCTTGCTAAATTTCACAGTTATAGGTTAACGAGAAGTACCCCATATGTTTTGATTCCTTTGCGAGTGTCGAAATATGCGTTTTTTGCGACATTTTTCAATTATTTTAGTAGCAGCTTCCATAAATGTTTTGACTTCATCTTAAAATTTTAACAAGCCCTTTAAGGCTTCTAACGTCACTCTGTCAGTAGGTAAGCAAAATTTGACACAATTTCCCTTCTTACGAGTAACTCTGTGACAAATACGTCTACTCATTTGAAATATCATTATAACGCTTACATATGTTTATTTCGGGTATTTCTTAATTTCAGTGGCCTCGCGTACCATTCTTCATTTTTTCAACGCTTTATGTATCAAGAATGTTTCGCGCATAAAAATAATAGGTGATTATAAAGTATATATATGACCCTAAATTTTGTATAGGCGGTAGTAATTAATGTTTTTATTACAAAAAACAACTGTCATCTCAGCTGTGACCACGTAAAATATCAATTACGCGATAAATCCGTTTAAAGTTGTTTAATTCCAATTACTACTTTTATGTTTATAAATTCAATGTTACCAATTGTTATCATGTTATTTATTTAGAAAGTGCCTAAAAGACAAATCACCTGCTCTGTAGTGCTATATCTCACAAGATTACTAGGTACTCTTAGAAAAGGTAAAGGTGGCGAGAAAAAGGCACTGCACGTTTATTTCCACACAGACCGAGTTCAGACCATTAATTACAGCACAAAAGGAACCATTTATTTGTGAAAATAAACGTAGTTTCTTTACCTTTAAACTCGACTACGTTGAGCTAACATATTAACAGCATCAATAGCGTAGGAGGCCCACGTAGGACGTAGGATCTCCACACCAACGAGCAATTAAGAGAGATCAATAAAGATATTGGAAATAAAGAATTGGTAAGAAGTGTTCATGTAAGCACACGTCAGACACTCCACGCAACAGAGAAATATACTTTCATTGACGTCTGAAGGACACACGCATATAAGAAGTTATAGTCTTCGTCTGATTTCCGCTAGCTCATAAGTCTCATAACGTCTCATAAAGTCCTCAAGCCCACAACGCTGGTCTCGACTGACAAATGAAAGTGCCGTACCGCCAAACTCCGACAAACGATAGTGCTAGCGCGATGAGCGGGTGAGGAACCCGATACTGGCGGCACGCGGAGAGTATTTGTTCTTTATGTAATACTATAATTGTCTTCTGTGATATAAATCAAAAGTGGAGCTATGGTCAAACTGCCCAGCCTATCGATTACGACATAATATGCACCATGACAAAATTTCGATACGAAGATTTCGATTGCGAAGATTTCTCGCGTATGTTTGTGTGATTCGAATTTTGTAGTTTCTTGTAATGTAACCTTAAGTAGCGTCAATATTGTCCAATGTTCAAAAATTATACTTTTCTCTCAGTCAATCCTCATATAAATGACCAAAGTCGAATCAATCGAATTGACAACCGACAGCTTGTGAATAGCCCTCAAAAATATTAGACATATACCTTCCTATATTTTTTTTTTGTTTATCAGCCCTGTTTGTACAAACTTTCCCACTGCTGGGAACGGACCATCTTCTCATTGTGAGAAGGGTTAGGCCATAGTCTGCCACGCTGGCCAAGTGTATGTAGGTTGGCAGACTCGACAGTTTTTTTTTTAAATATAGGATATGTTTTACGTAAACAGGTCTACGTCTGGCCATTACTTTGCCTAATGGGAACTAACGAAAAAAGACAAAGATGAAGCCTTACCACTCAATTAATCTTGTACCTGAGTGATTGGCTACCATTTGAAGGTCTCAGAAGGAGAAATTCTGCTGGACAAGCCTATCATGGGGAGTCCATGTCACACAGTCAAACGGTAATTGGGGGTCAATACCGTTGTAATTCTACCCATTTCATTGAAGCAATGATGCTATTTGTTTTTATAATTTTTTTTTCTTAATAAACAATAAAAAAAAAAAAAAAAATGCAATTTTGGATATTATGAGGGCGGCGCAAAACTGCAATTTGATGACGGCGGATCTGTCGGCTATAATCCATAAGGCTAGAGATGGTATGCCCGTTCTGGGCAAAACAGTTCAAGAGGTTCAAACTATACTGACTTGAATAAAATGATAAAAAGTAATCTTACAGAGTACAATTTTACCCCTGTCATCTTAATCATATCTGCAGCATCGGGTACGATCAGAATACATAAATCAAAGTGAAGCCGCGTCCCCGGTTCAAGATCAAGCCAATACCCACGATTCCGACCAACATGAACTCATTACAACGTAACCAAATTTAATTTACGATAGCAGCCACATCATAACATTTCATCTCGACAGCATGAATTTAATATTTATTCAAAATTCATTTTCCGTTAGCTCTGTTTATGTGGGAATAAACGTGTATTTGCGTTCCAAACACCAAACAGCCCCCGCGTTCACGGCTTTACGTTTTTGTGGTAAACAAGAGCTTAATTTTCGATTTACTGAAGTGTTCATTTGAACTGTAGCTGTTTGTTGATTTTTTAATGCAAACAAAGGTGAAAAAATAGCTTTAGCGAGAAATATTAAATGAGAACGTCAGACGAACGTAACGAGCTCATGTTTGCCAACGACCTTTCATCTGTTATACCTACTCAACTACAATCACCTACCGATCTCATTTTGAGATCGGTAGGTGCTACAAACGGAGCACCTACCGATCTCAAAATAAGTTTCGAAGAGTATCATTACCATCCAACCCCTTCGGTAATAAATTCATTCCGAAAAATAGGTTTATGAGGCGGAACTTCCCGTCTCATCAACAAAACCGCTGCCGTAATCTTGTTACTTAATTTCCAAATACATTTCTCTCAGTTGGCCATAAACGTCAAGGAGGCAAATAATTCACTAAAAGTTTCTCAAGTTATTTGCGAGAGTGACGTAAGAGCGGCCTGTGAGTATGAGCTTGCTGCGGCCGCTCTATGTATAATAAATGAATGGTCCTTCCAGTTCCACGCCGACGATTTTAGCGATCACCCATACCGAGAGAGATTGGCACTTTACAGAATTTTCGAGAATTGCCCGGTCTTCGGAGGATTCCAATAATCAGCTTTACTTAAGGGATTGGATTCGAAAACTCGATTGTATCCGGAGTGATTTTAATAATTCATCACTTCTGTACTGCTTTACGAGATGGGGTCTGATTGAAAAGGCGCACTTATCTATCTTAGCCCTTAAGAAAACGGAGTCGGATAAACAAATATTTGGACCGTGTGATTTAATTAAACGTCTGTACTTTAATTTGAATTTTGAAGCGGGTAGTTCGAAATATAAAGTTACTCACTTCCGCCGAGCCATAGCAGTATAGCAGCGAGACGCGAGGCCATGTTGCTGCTGCAGAGTAAATTGCTGCCACGCGTCATGTCACCACCGCCTCTAAACGGCTTTTGCGCGACATCCTCAGATCTTTCTTCATTTTTAAAGCTCGTCTCCAAATGGTGGATTCTTCCTTGTCATCTCGGAATTGAACGATCTACCGTGCGCTCCGTCCGTGACTAGACATTTCTCTCCACATCTTCAAGTGACCATGGATCCAATCTGTAATAACATCGATCGGTTAACAAAGGAGAGCATCGAGAAACTTTTGTTTCCAATTATAGGAAGGAGCCAGTTTATTTTGATTAAAACTTAGAACTACAAATCAAACGGAGAGCTGCAGCTTTCGCGATAGAAGGTAGGTACCGCCTGTGGCGGACGCGGTACGTTTACGGAGCAATACGGACCAGTATATTACGTACTATACGTTCCTTTGAACTGAACAAACGCCGTTCTCAATAGCAATAAAACAGAGTGAGAGTAGAAAGATCTTTTCATTAAACGTATCGTAGACGGCGGTGATTTATCGTCTCGCGAGACACTCCATTCACATCGTGCGTTTTGTTGTCTAGAGATCGATCGGATCCGAATAAAATACATTCAGCAATTGAATAGCGTCGAGCGCAATGTTTCAAGGAAAGCGACACTTTTTCAGGCGTGTAGAGGACTAATGGCTTCACGCGCTGCCCTCTGACTTTCAATAAATGGTGGACGGCTGAGCGTGATCCGCCCGTCGCCCGCCCTGCGACCCGGACGTGGCTAATCTATTCGACACCGACACACATTTCTCTTCAGTTTCATTGTTCTTCCGAATTCTTTTGCCTTTTTGTTTTATTTTTGTTACGGCGGTTGAATATCATTAAACTTAGATATACACTCACATAGGTACTTTCAAATACATTTAAGTACTAAGAAGAAATTGTTTCATGGCCTACTACTATATAAACGAACTTCACCTGTCACTGTAAGCCAACGTTATATCTTACCCTGTTATCCCCAATAACCCTCTAATACCCTTTCCTCTAGATCTAACCCTCTAATTGTGGTCAAAAGTGTCGTCAAACGGCCTTATTAGTCTTTATCATATTAAAAAACTTAAAGCTAAGCTGTCGAGCTTCACATACGCCCTCAGAGAACTCCGGCGAGCAACTGACCAGGATACAGCCACTACAGCTTATTTCGCGTACGCATTTTCATGGATTCAATATGGAATAATACTCTGGGGACACAGTGTAGATGCGAAAGATCTATTTATATTACAAAAAAAATGCATTCGTATCATTTCCAATATTAAATTGCCTGACATAAGTATACCAAATTTCCACCGGCCACTTTTCATCAAATTAAAAATCCTAACAATTACATGTGTATACATCCTAGAAAACTGTAAATTTATAAAAAAACATCCTCAGCTTTTTACAAAACTAGACCAGAAAAGAGAATATCAATTAAGATCACAATACAAAAATAACCTAATATTACCAACGTCCAAATTAATAATGCATAGCTCTGGCCCTCATGTTATGGCCATTAAAATATATAATAAGTTGCCACAACAATTACAAGAAATTGAAAATGAACAGGAGTTTGCCCAGACCCTCAAAACTATATTAATTAATAAGTGTTACTATACGTTAGACGAGTTTCTTAATGATAAAAAAATTATCGAGTAAACTGTTCCGCTCCGTACCAGTTGCTACACCCTACCAGGGTCATTGTATTACTAAAAACAAACATGTACTGTAACATCTCCATGTAACCTATAATGAATGCAATAAACTATTGACTTTGACTTTGACTTTGACTTTCTACACCGTAAGGGAAAAAGGCGTGTTTTTTTTTGTATGGATGTTTGAGCAATAGTTCACGTTGAGTTTGAAAGCGCGAAGGCTATCAAACTATTGTTTATTTATTTATTTCAGTTTTATTTATTTAATTACTTTCGCGAAAAAGTATGTCCGGTACATCTGTACAATTTATTTTATACTTGTAATGGTTTAGGCATAAAAATACACCGCCATAAAGGCTTTTAAAAAAAATACAATTACTTCGAAATACAATAACGTTACATGAACACAAAGTCTAAAACAAAATTCACGAACAAAGTGTCCCGAGTTAAAAATTCTGATTTAAACTCTTTGTCCTCGCGCTAAAGCCTAATTTAAATTAAGAAGTTTCGGTTGCCGCATTAATTTTTTTCACTGACTTTAAAAAAGGAGGAGGTTATCAATTTGTTACATAAATATATATTTATGTAGTTGTATCGATTACTCCGTCATTCGTGAACCAATTGTTTTTTGAATTGGTATAGAGAGAAAGATTTCGAGTTGGTCCCATATTAATTTTATAAATATTGCTAATACTTTTTGAATAATCTCAAAAAAAAAAAATATTTTAATTGGGTGCGTGAGTGAAGTCCTAGGGAAGTGAAGAAATTATAGAATCGGAAAATTCCACCGCGGTGGAATTAGTATTTGTATTTGTCAATATTATATTATATTTGATGATTATCATGTTAAAATTTGCACATTTTATTATCTTCGAAGACGAGGCATTTTACATTCAATGACAAATCTCATTCTAGACAGAATAAAAAACGAGCGGGTGAAGAAGTGAAGAAAGGTTTTTTTTAAGTTTACAATCGTAAAGGCTTTAAGCTTTAAGCTGTAAGCTTGAAAAGTAAAACCTTTTTACTCCTCATCCAACGTGTACCTATAGGGAGAAAACAGACGTTAACTACTTCAACGCTTGAACCCGTATTTTTACCCAACTCCCTGAGAAAAATATTTTGATATAATAATAGCGATAGGTCAGTCGGCTGTGTGATTAACTTCCAGTGGCTGAATAGCTTGCCCTCAAATAGAGAATTTGTCACAAACCTAACGTGTTCCAGCAGCCTTACTTGGAAACCAGTTCACTTGGGTCACACACTACACAGTCTTAAAAGTGAGCATTGACCACTGCTCACTTTTAAGACTGCGTGTCATCACTTTATTGACTAGTCTATAAACTATAAAAAAATACAAATCTGTGTGTTTACATGCTTCAATATAACTATCTGTAGCCTAAATGGCGTGTTTACTTCTTTAATGCTACGGGTTTTATATAAAGTTGAGTTTTTTTTTACATATTTGTATTAAATAATGTCAGTTGTACACAACCACACCACATAATTTCTTGTATTATGTTCCGTTTTTTTATTTTCTTTATTATGTTTCTGTGTCATTTATAATACAGCAAAATTAGTATTTTTAAAGTGAATTGACTTCAGTTTTCCAAAAGATTTTTTTTAATATTTGGTTTATGTTGATTAAGTCATGACGTAGTGCATCTTACATAGGTCATCAACCATTAAATCTAATCAATAAGCAGATTTCAGAACTTACAAAGTCTCTGTCAATAAGTATAAGTGTACACTAAAAAGTCTAAAATAAATTATAAATTTAAAAAACCGACATCAAAAGTAACACACAATGATGCCACAACAAAGAATAAAATAATATTAAAAATAAGACGAGGACGGACGGGTTCAACCTGGTTCATCATCATCATCATCTCAGCCATAAGAAGTCCACTGCTGGACATAGGCCTCCTCCATGGATTTCCAAAAAGACCGATTGGAAGCGGCTAGCATCCAGCGTCTTCCCGCCACTTGTATGAGATCAACCTCGTTACCCAAGTATTAAATCAGACACAGAACTCAATTTTCCCAAAACCTGCATTTAAATTATTTATTCTATATGCATTATAAATACATATTATTTGTTTCAATATTGTGTGTTGTTTTTGAAGTCAGTTTTCTAAATTAATAATTTATGTTTTCCAATGATGTCAGTGATGTTTTCAGAGATTACAGAGATTCATAATATATATTTACTATACATTTATTTATTTAGAAGCACCAGCAGTATACATATTACATAAGACTAATAACTTGAATAGATACGTTAAATCGGTCGTGAAATATATCGAGATCGTTTAGCAAAACATTCATTTCATTGTATGTACGACATAGTTTTGGCAGAGGAGAATTATATGATAAGTTAGTTTTAGAGTATTTATAATGGAGTTATGTGCGTATTGTCGATTGCCGCCAACTTCAAACAGCGAAGGAAAATATCGTGAGGAAACCTCGTGAGATGGTACTGATAGGGGAAACTGCATCAAAATTAAGGGACAGTAAATAAGGCTAAAATACATACATAGATACATATTTTAAAGGTACTACATTAGTACTTCACAGGTGCCAAAATTGCTCTACAAATGACTCCGTACCAAAACTTTTCTCTTTTAATCCCCTTTACAAGTAAATTACACACACTCGTATAACAGATTCGTTAACGGCGCCTAACCACCTAGTTAAAGCAAGCTTCGAAATTAGTTGAAGCGGTTTAACTCCTACGTAAGTTTGTGCATTTCCCGCAAGCTAACTTCTTATTCAATGACGTACCTTAGGCAAGCGGCTTATAACTTTGAATTAAATCGTGTGGTGAATATAGAAGTGTTTGTGATTCGCCTAGATTCCAGCGCCAACAGCGCAGGCTGCGCTTGTTTGGCAAGCTGTCTAACTAATTGCCGCGTTACGGAGGCTCCCCTGCTACTTGTTTATAGGAACTGGGAACCAGGTTTTGTAACTTTGTACTGGAATAAAATACACTAAAATATTAGTGGGAACAATTGACTTTGTAGAAAATAGTGGAAAGGTTTAACACTTTGAGCTTTCGCTAATTGAACACAGCTTCAAATGTGCGAATACAAATATGCTTCTACTAACTATATTTTTATATGTATAAATGTAATTATTGGAAACGTATGGATAAAATGTATGGACATCTGAATTTGATTTAATATTCTTATAGTTTACTTACTCTTAATTCAAACGAACAGGGGTCTTTTTAGAGTTCCGTAGTACGTATATGTATAAAAACAAATACTTTTAAGTCTTACAAATATGGCTTTTGAAAAAAATTAGAGCATTAAGTTTTTCTCTTGTGAAATTTTACCAATGGTAGATACAACAAACAAGCACTGAGGCTACGAACTACGGAACCCTACTTTGCACGTGACGCAACACGCACTTTTTTCGTGCACGTACGAAAAAGCGTATTTTTTGTTTTCACAAGCGTGCAAAAGTTCCATTAAAACCCAAGTATTGATAAAGTGGTGAGTGGTGAACAACAAATCTTTGTTTTGGTGGATTTCTTCCATTCAAGCCGAGAACGGTCCAATAAAACAAGAAGAATGGAGTGCCAAGAATAGCGACGTACAGGCACCGTTATATCGTCGGCGGGTGGTGCACGATGCATGTTTCAATGGAGTTCGTGACTTGTGAGAAACGGAGAGGTTAGTCGAAACACCGCTGTGGCAGTTTGAAATGGGAAGAGAAGTGTTTCTTGGATATTGTTAAACTGTATCGGGGTATCGGGACAGTATAATTTATGAATACCTAATAAAAAAGACAAATATTACTCTTTATTACCTAACTGCTTAAGAAGGAAATCCAAATTTTAAAGTGACTTAACCGTATCATGTAAATCATATCATATAAAAGAACTTCATTGGCACAAGCTAAAACAGATTTTTAATTATTTTTACGATGTGTAATTTTCGCTTTATAATAATGAGATAACCGCGATGTGGGATGTTGACTCGACCATCATTGTCCCGATAGTCGTTTCGGTGAACGGTGTCATAGCGAAGAGCCTCGACCAACATCTCAAGAGGCTCTCGCTCGATGGCTGGGTCAAGGATCAGATACAGAAGGCAGTCATCCTGGACACGGCACGTATTGTCAGGAGGTTCCTCTCTGTGTAGCCTCTACCACCGGCAGCTTGAGCCCCGCCCCGCTGCCGGCGGCACCCTAGGTTTTAGTTTTTTATAATATTTATATATTTGTATTTCTATTGTAAAAAACTTAGATTTAAGATTTAAATTGAATAAAGTGCTTAATAATAATATTTGTGGACATTTCACACAACACCATCTAGCCCAAACTAAGCAAAGCTTGTACTATGGAACTAGATGGCTGATAGAATACATATATACTTTTTTGTAAATATATACATACGATACATAGAAACACCCAGACACAGAACAAACATCCGTGCTCATCACACAAATTTTTGCCCTGGGTGGGGATCGAACCCACGACCTACGGCACAGCAGGCAGACATACTACCAACTGAGCCACAAGGCCAGCCAACAATAAATTTAAAATATATATAATTTCCCCCTTTTATCAATGACTAGCTGCCCGCCGCGACTTCGTACGCGTATAAAAATCGTTCATGTCACGCTCCTACCCGCACTCAATGCACCCCTGCCAAGCTAATGCTCCAGTACCACATATACCCCTGCTCGTGTTTCGCTCCTAGCTCTATCTTGCTGCACTGCCGTCCTGCTTCAACCAAACTTCTGACCCAATCTATTAATGTCGAGTCAGTGGTCGAACGTAGATTTATGTATATGAATGAAAACTAACTCCCATCCCTTTCTCGCCCCGCTCCTACCTAATGGCTAATTGTTTTACACCTTGGGTTACATTATTGAAGTTTTAGTAGGGATCCCTATTTTTGTCTAATACTAAATATAACCTATGTTACTCAAGAATAATGTAGCATTCTAATGGTGAAAGAATTTTTGAAATCGGTCCAGTAGTTTTTGAGTCACAAATCTTTCCTCTTTATATTACTGTAGAACTGTAGATGAACGCCTAGACTGATGTTTTGACTGTTTGTTTTTATTTTTTATTCATAATATTTTTAATACTTATTATCCTATTCCGGACGAAGACAAATCCAAAAACACAAAAATCATAAAAAATGGTCCAGCCGTTCTTGAGTTATAAATGGTGTAACCAACACGACTTTCTTTTATATAATTATATATATAGATAGATAATATTAGTTTCACCCTAAGGTTTTAACAACTTAGTTTCCGGTTTCGCGGGATTTCCGGAACTCTCGGTGGGCGAGTCTGACTCGCACTTGCCCGGTTTTTTTTAACCTTTGACCCAAAAAAGGGGTCTAATAAGTTTGACGTAGGTATCAGTAGCTCTGAAATATGATGATATATAATATACAATATGTACGTTGACGTTGTATGTACGTCGTTGTTTGTATGTATGTTGATCTAATTTCCAATATTTACAAATATGTTGATCTAATTTGTTTTGTTTGTAAGATTATACGATCGAGAGCGTTCATGGTTATGCATCATCAAAATCGGTTCAGCCATTTTCTTATATCTGAGATTTTTAATATTTATAAACTTACTAATTTCTCTGAATAAAACCCTAGTTTGAACTATATCATCATGTTCATCATCTCAGTCATAAGAAGTCCACTGCTGGACATAGGCCTCCCCCATGGATTTCCAAAAAACCCATGTTTTTTTTTAACTATATCAAATACTTTAAAACAATATATAACCTAATAAGCATTGCTATTAAACGTGGTAATGCTGTGTACGCTGCAAACTGGTTGTCGATTTGAGCAATTAGATTGTCTTTAGGCCTTTATCGGTCTTGGGTAATCGATTTGCGTTTTCTGTAGTAGTTTTATTAGTTAAGAATGTGTAGTTTGTATATTGCTTTGTTGTCATTCATAAATGCACTTGCCTTTACTTACACATATAAAAAATAGTCTAATTAAGTTCTCAAGTGATGTGCTTACCAACAAACAGCATTTTATTTTACACAGATTTATGGCAACACATCAGCCGTGTCCAACTAGATCATCTTCTACTTCATTGGTCACTGACCGCTTAGCTAGTAACCTCATTTGACCGGGATCTTAAAGTTTTCCCACAATTTTAATAAGAGAAAACTCTTACGTAGCCGTCTTTAATATATACACACAATTTTGTGTTAACTTTTAGCGAAATCAATTTTACTTCACTAGTACAAAAAAAAGAAGATTGAATAACTAAAAGACTTATGCCACCATGCATTTTTTTAGACAGGCTTCATGGCACAGTGTTAGTGCGTATGCTTTGTGAGCTAGGTCATGGGTTCGATCCTTACAATAGGCCAAAAATGTCTGCTGAGCATGTATTTTTGTCCTATGTCGCAGTGTTTATATGTAGGTATCATAGTTATGTATTTACAAAAAAAGTATATAATAAGTATTCTACCAGAATACATAATCAGAAATGATGAGATCCGTAGACGTACGAATGCCACAGACTTAGCACAGCGGATTACCAAGTTGATGTGGCAGTGGGTAGGGCACATAGCACGTAGAACTGATGGCCGATGGGGCCGCAACGTTCTCGAGTGGAGATACACACGCAAACACAGCATAGGAAGATCAGACACAGCATAGGAAGATCAGACACAGCATAGGAAGATCAGACACAGCATAGGAAGATCAGACACAGCATAGGAAGATCAGACACAGCATAGGAAGATCAGACACAGCATAGGAAGATCAGACACAGCATAGGAAGATCAGGCACAGCATAGGAAGATCAGACACAGCATAGGAAGATCAGACACAGCTAGAAAGATCAGACACAGCATAGGAAGATCAGCCACGAGATAGACAGATGACCTCATACAAGTGGTCGGTAGACGCTAGATGCAAAAGACGCTTCCAATCGTTTTTTTTTTGGAAGTCCATGGATGAGGCCTATTTCCAGCAGTGGAGTTCTTATGGCTAAAATGATGATGGTGATGATGTATTCTATCAGCCATATTGTTGGTTCCCATAGTACAATCTTTGCTTAGTTTGGGACTATAAATGGTTATAGATGGTTTTGTGTGAAAATATCTTTCAATATTTATTGATTATTATATTTATTTATTATTATATTTATTTATTATTATATTTATTTATTATTATATTTATTTATTTATATCATACAAAATTTCGTCTTCTTCATCATAACTCGGGCTATCGTAGTCAAGCGTTAACGTATGCAAGTTTTTTTTTATTAAAAGAAGGCAATGCATTAAAATCATAAATCCATAACCCTCTTTTTACTTAGGGGCAAATTTTTCAATCCTCAGATAAAAACTATTTGTTAGTTAAAATATTTCTTTCTTTTTCTTAAATCATATGAAAGAAAAGGACAGAGCTAAAATTTGTCGGACAGATACTTTTATCTGAATATTGAAACAATAGCCCTTAAGGTAAAGATCAAACTGAAAAATTCTAATGAGCATTACAGTGAATTCCATTCGTTACTAGAGTTCCTTTCAACATGGAGCAGTAGTAATATTCATTACGAACTAGATCTAAATCATTTAGAACTGGTTCGTAATGAATATTTCTATTATTATATTCACAATACCATACCATCTATATTCTATAGAAAACATGCTGAAAGCGTTCCTCAGCCGGTACTTAATTTTATTGGACGTTCACGCTTCACCGCACACATTACTTTCATAGAAAATGTTCGGCTTTTTCTAGGTTTACGAACAAAACGATCAAATAACAAAGTACTCATATTGGACAAGTCAAATATTAAAGTGATTATGAATATTAACATACTTAATTGTGACAAAAACAAAACACATATTAGATTAACAATAAATATAGTTTAAAAAACTGAAAAATACTGACTTCAAAGTACGCAATTCCTTTACTTGGATGTCATTTTTCCAGTTATTTTGTTATAACCAAATTACAATACCGTTTTTTTTAATATTAGGAACCACATCTGAAGACCTACCAAACAAAAAAATAATCATCAAAAACAATTTATTAGTAGCTGAGTAATATCTGAACAAACAAACGAAAAAAACACAGTCGAATTAGGGACCTCCTTTTTGGAAGTCTGTTAAAAATGAAAATAAATAACTAAAATAAGCTTTTTGTCACAACCTCGCCACAGCTCAGCAAGCTGCTGCTTGGAACATTGTAAGCAACCAGAGCGCTGAATTTCACCGAGGCCGGTAGGTGACGTCACGCACGGGTGTGCATACACAGCACGTATAAAATAGAGCTCGTCTATAAAATAAAAAAAATATATCATAATATAATATATTACATAACTATCCACTACCTACACAAATTAGCAAACAAACCTGTACCGAACATACCATGCTTTAGATACCTTAGAAAACATTATGTATATAGTATTATAATTGACAACACAATGGTAACTTTAGACTAGAATCTTTTATCATAACTATTTGAAGAAAGCTTATATGTATAATAATATTTATATATAATAAATATTACAACATCAATGTGTACATAACTCAGCGTACCTACTATGTATTATTGTTAACTGGTCGCAGGGTGCCCAAAAAACAGGCCTAGCCTAGTTTGAGCCCGTAAAAAATTCTATTCCTAGCTTTTTACTTGCGTGTTTGAATAATTATCTTATTATATATGTATTGTACAATTGGAATAATAATAAATTATCTTATCTTATCTTACATTATGTACTTATGTAATTTAAGTAATTATTTGGGTGTTTTTAAGTATCATACGTATGTATATATATATATATGTATATATATATATATATAACACACGAACACTTTCACATAACACTATCTGGCCCCAAACTGAGCAAAGCTTACTGTGGCAACTAGATATATAGACAACTTATAGAATACATATACGCTTTTTGTATATATATACTCAAGTAGCAAAAAGGAGCGGCTCATCACCCAAAAACACCAATATCCCTAAAAATATCTTAACTGACATTAAAGTTACACCTGGAGAGACCACCGACTCAATGACTCATTCCTTAAATTTCTTTTCTTCCAGTCTATTTCAATTACATAATTATGATCTACATTTTTTCTGAGGCACTTCTCCACAGACTGCGAGATAATTTCATTATTTTATAAACATACGAGTACATCTAGATTATTGAACTCTGTAATGCGAGGTTCGCCCGCACTCACGCCGCTCGTCGTTTTATTCCAGGCTTTTCTTCCCGGACACCTCGTTATATTCGTTCATTCGCGCTTCACTGGACCAACGATTGTCTTGGAAAATGGACGCCAATATTTCCAATACGAAAAGTTTAAGGACGAAGATTATGAAAAGATGACTCGTTGTTTCCTAATTGCCAGAACAATCGCCCTTTGTTTCATAGATCGGGAAATATTTCGTTGCCCTTCGTTTCGTAAACAAAATCAAGGACGTGGGGACGTGGTACGTTTTCTATAAATAAAAACGTACCAAAAATAGACGCTTACAAACTTATTTAAGGTTGTTGCGCGAGTAAGACCACAATGTATGTTGCGATTTTGTGTTGTTTTCCAAAAATTGGTTTTAGGAGTCGCTTACGCATTCCAGATTTGAAAATTGAAGTATGTGAATACATACTTCGCGTACATTGTATTTACATACTTCAATGTGATCTTCGCAAAACTCCGTAGAAGTTTAAATCATGAGCACTTTACGGAGACTAAAACTTCGTGCTCACTATATACCTACCAAGAAAACCATTTTATACGTTTCAAAAATATTTAAATTTCTGGATAGTGAACAGAGGCACTCGAATCAAAGTGTCACAAAACAATAATATAATACTAGTAGTTCTACGAACAGTAGACCTCGCGAGAGACCTTATTTGCAGCTCACCTTGGCTGTAAATAATACCTACATAAAGTTGGCTTAGCACATCCACTCACTGTTACACGCAATCTCAAGCTGGTTGTCATATCTCGACAACCACTTAACCAATTCTGTTAATTTTTACCACAAGTTGTAATAATTGTGTACTTTATCTATGTACTAAATATCATTAAAATCGGTTGGTAATTAGCGCCGCAATAAACTTCCCCCCTTTTTATGAGAACCACCCCTTCTATCAAAAATCGCCGACGACATTTTTTTTTAAATAATCCGTAGAACCTATACCTACGCTAAGTTTCATCAAAATTGGTTTGAAACTATACGCGAGTACGAACATACAAACTCACAAACAAACTGACAGAAGTAAGAAAATTTGGCTAGTTGATGCAGAGACATTTCGTTCGCTTCGCTCGCTCGGTCAATTATAAGTATCCACAAAGAGATGTCGTTAAATTAAAAACCTCTTATTTTTAACCGACTTCCAAAAGGTTAACTTCCCCAATTATGAATTGATTTTGATGATTTCATGATTTTTTGTTTGATAGGTCATACTTCAGAAGTGGTCCCATATAAATTCTATCAAAATCGTTTCAGTACTTTGATTTCTTATAACAAAATAACTTATATATATCATCCAAGTAAACGAAATGCGTATTTTAAAGTAGTTTTTTTTTTAAATTTTTAAACTATAATTATTACAAATTCAGTTAAAAAATAAAATGTAAATAAAACCAGTAAAAGATTCGAAACTGCTTCTATTGTCATTATTCTACCAGACACTGCACCAATACTAATTCAAACGTAGAGTATGTACATTTACAGTCAAACGTAGATAACATAGCTTCAACGGGCGGCCACTTCAGCAAAGATGGGAAAAGCAGACAAATTAGGAAAACAACTTTCAACCGGAAGATTTAATCACAGACCAAGATTTTCCTCCTAGAGAAAGTGATAAATCCCTTAGATACATAATGATTTATATGTAGGGTACACTTTCCGTACTCCTTCTAATTATCGAACACCACTGGCATTCCATCCAAAAATCGTTCACCAAAAATCAATTATGCTCGTTAAACTCCGTTTGAAGAAATATCTAGTTACCAGATTTAATTAAAATGTAATTAATTTTCTCGTTTTATAAATTCAGCTTTATAAATTAACGCGATGTTAATAAACTAAAAATTAATGAAAGCCTGTTCATTTATCTCTATGAAGTTTCGGTCTGATTCTGTTTTTTTTTTATCTTTAGACCCTTTCACAAAACGTTCGTACTCTAATAAGGTTCAATATAAATACGCGTGCCGGGGTATAGAGGTTGTGCCCATTTTTACAGGCAAATAGCATTGCCTTTATAGAGGTACCCTTTTATAAACAGGCCAACACTTTATTTTGTTGACAAGCGTGTCGAATTTAGTTGCGGGCAACATGTCCAAAACGTCCGAAGTTGCGCGGGAACGTGTCGGGAAAGTCAAGATACGGGCATGCCCAAGTTGCGTGAACTCGTAATAAAATAAAGTTGCCGCTGACGTGCCGATGTGTGCAGCTGCTTAAGTTTTACATCGTTTACTTTACTAACTTTAGTTCGCTAGAATTTCAAGTGTCTGCTGAATTTGCATTCATTTAACTTTCTAAGTGAGTTTTATTTTTATCTGTTCACTGGCTTTCTGAGTGATGCTACTTTTTATCAATGTCAGATAACGTCTTTCTAATCCATGCAAATGGTATTTGCTAAAACATACATTGGTACCTATTTAACCTCATTATAATAAGGCTTGCGTAAGAGATAGATTGGCAAACAAAGTAAAGCCTAAAAGTTGGCGGTCTTATCGCTAAAAGCGATCTCTTCCAGGAAGTCATGGGATGGAGGTACATTTAAAATATTAATTAGACGGGGCGTGCAATGGGAGATAAAAGAAGTAACATTATGAAAACTATGCATGCCCCGTCATTTTACTTTCTTTTCGTTCCTCCCCATGCTAAGGTTGCCTGGAAGATATCTCTATTAGCGATAAGGCCGCCAGTTTTTACACTAGTTCTTAATTAATATCTCTTGATAGTAAATTTTATGGTGTATACAATAAAGAGTTTATCTATCTATCTATTATAAACTATAGATAACGCCATCGACATACATACTATAATTACATACTACTACTTATATGGGGAGGAATATTATCATAGGGCTTAGTATATTATTAAGAACATATGCATAAGCTTATAAGCTAATGTATATGCTCTGAATTATTAACAGCCCCGACAATTTAGTGTAGTCCACATTAGGTGATATTCTAAAACTGATGCGGCCTTTCTTTCTGTAGGCCTTATTCCTCACCCGCGGGTGAGTAAGGAATGGAAGAAGAATAAAAAAAAACAATTGAGGTATTGGGATTTTTTGTACAATGCATCCGACAATCGGACCTCAGAAAAGATGCAGATGTAGTAGGTATATGCCCTATGTAAATAAGGCCACGAATTCTGTATAGGTATGTATGGGAATCTACTGTATGCAGGTAGCATAAGACTGGTTGTGGATGTCAATCGGCTAAGAAGATGAAGAGCAAAATATGTTAGAAGTTGTTTTCGCCAATGAGGATTTTTTGTACAAGATAAGTTTGCGCTTGACCACCAACTCGCCTGATGTTAATTAATTAGCTTATTAATTGTAGTGCAATATTAAAAGAAACACGTGCGCTCAGTAGAGAGTTTTATTTATACTAATTCAGTAGCTATTGAAGATGAATATGATAGATACATCAAGTGAAAAGATAAATGTCGATAGTTTACCAAATATTTTTTTAAGTTTCTCTATAATACAATTTTGTTTAAAATACAAATTCGTCATATTTTGTTTTGTTTTTATTGTTTTAGATTTACGGTAGTAACACGGGCAATTTTTTATTACTATATATATATTTTTTTTTTTACAATGTTCAATTAAAGTAGTAAGAAGGGTAATTCAATTAATGGTGTTACTACTAGTAGTAAGATTGGTAGTGACATAGGCAACAAACGAAATAGCATACGTAGCTTATTTAGTAGAAATACATATATCCAAAAAGACATAACCGGAGACGTATCAGCATCCTTATTTCACCATTTACATTCTATCTGACTCGTGTATCATTTGTCTGTATCCAAAGCAAAACTTGTAGGAAGCAAAATTAGCCATCAGTCTTATCATATCTCAGCACGTCACATTCCCTTTGTGGTCTCTATAAGGAAAATATTTTGTTTACTAATAAAATATCTTTATGTAAGAATACGGCTGCTTCGAGTTTGTGTAAGTTTATATATGTAATAGATGAATTATTCAAGTCATGGTCAAGTAAATTTATGTCACTTTCAAGTCCAATTCAAGTTAAATATGGCAGGATTTCAATAGAATTCTACGGATAATGAAAACAAATAAATTTAATTGGATTACGTATATAAATAATAGTCCTCGAGAGCATAAGTTTTTGTCAACATTCCAAATAATACAACTAATAACGATAATAAAAGCGAAAAAAAAGTAATATTGGAACTGTCAGATGGTAAATGATGAGCATATGGAGTTTGAACTCATTTTCTGATTCACTGTAAGCATTTTTATTGTTATTTGTATTGCTTAAACTTAATTATTAAAGGATTTATTTTTCTTTTATGGTATGTACCCATAAAAATAAAATAAATACTCTGTAAAACTTTAAATCGTAAATATTTAAGCAATTATTTACTATTTTAATATTAATCTAATAAATCAATCACTGATTGATTGAAATAATTAACAAGAAATTGATAATACTATTAACCGTATCAATTATTTCTTATTATAATTACTACATGTTACAGTTGATTCATAATCAATATTATCGGTCTCGATAATAATTAACGTCAATTGTACAGAATTCCAGTTCCAAGTGAGCATTAATTGGAATCTATATTAATTGTCTCTATTGTAATAAATTTAGATGCTACTTTGACATATAGATCTGCTTGTATCAGTGAGAATGAGTCATATATGACTCTCAGAAACGTATTGGAATAAGTTCATGAGTCACATGTGACTCATTTCTCTATACAACTTGAGGCACATTTTTCGGCATGAACGTAACGTGATATTATTAAATATCATAAGTGGGTGTACAGCAAAACACGTGATGATATGGAAATTAACGTGGTTTTCACACATTTTTAAATAAAAACTATGGTTCACTCACGTATGTTTTGAGCCGAAATATCCGACTATAGTTTCAACCGCATTCGGCGGTCTTTTTCAAAGGAGCAGCACACACGTCACTCTCGGTCGGTGACGCGCCTAGGCTTGTCAGCAACCGAGAGACAGACGTGAGTGAGACGTGAGTGACCCGTAGTTTTTATTTAAAAAATCGTTTATTCCCAGTAGTACGGTTGCCAGTCCGGTTGACCGTACTACTGAGACTTTACAAGTCTCAGTAATACGGTTATTAGCGCTTCGCCGGCCGCTGCCACGGCACGCTCGCTACGCTCGCTCGGCTCGCGCGATGTGTTTTTAATGTTCTAACATAACCTAACCTACTTTTTGGACCACTATATTATTTAGTAGGTTAGGTTATGTTAGAACATTAAAACCACATCGCGCGAGCCGAGCGAGCGTAGCGAGCGTGCCGCGGCAGCGGCCGGCGAAGCGCTAAATAATATGTTTAATGGAAATATGTATTCGGTTATCTAGTTCTTTACGATAAAATTTTGTTGTTGGTAGTTAAACTGTTAATAACCGTACTACTGAGACTTGTAAAGTCTCAGTAGTACGGTCAGCCGCCATTAACCGTACTACTGGGAATTAAAAGTCTCAGTAGTACGGTCAACCGGACTGGCAACTGTACTACTGGGAATAAACGTAAAAATTTATGATAATAAAAGAAAATTTCATGATTTTTTTATAGTTGTCATTTAACCACTACATGAAACTTCCAATAAATAAAACTCAAGGTAAGGTAAGATTTTTATTTAAAGGTAAGGTTTTTATTCAAAGAAAATACTATAAAATCACGCATCTAACATATACCATGTAACATCTCAATATAACATTCTAAACAGAATGCGTTTTCACACCTTTTGCACTCAGTGTGTACTTGCTTTTATAACCAATAATTCTTCATTTTTCAATTCCAATCACATAAAACCTCAAATAAACAATTTTCTAATTCAAATTTCTACTCTAAGGCCGCAAGCACACGGCGTTTTTTAAACGCTTGGAAACGAGCAGGACGTGCTGCTAACGCACGTAGATATACGCGCTTAAAACGACATTTCGAACGAGAGAAACGCAACCTTGTAACCTAAGCACACGGGGTGATCGTGAAACGTGCGTCTACTGCGCGTATACGCGCTGTAACTGCGGCGCGGGGGGTGCCGTGGCGTGAACGCGCGCCCCTCCTCTACCTCTCCTCCACCCCTTTGTACGCGTTTCGAACGCGCTTCACACGCGCGTTTGTATCGCTTTTTACGCGCGTTCGAATCTATAAAAACGCAAAAATCGGCATCTAAGGCGCTGAAACGCGCAGACGACGCGCGTTTCTGAAACGCGCGTCGTCCGCGCGATTAAAAAACGCCGTGTGCTTGCGGCCTAATTGGTATTATGACAGTTGATTGTCATTTGACGGATGATGAATCGTAATTGTCGCTCAAAAATGAATTTGTGTGTGTGTTCACATATGACTCATAGAACGTGGCAAGGAAAATCTATCGCCCTACGTTCATGAATCACATGTGACGAGTTGAAATTAAAACCATATACGCAGATCCATAATATCTTGCTGCAGAAAGAAAAATAAAATTTCTCAGTTTTCGTAAAAAAGTTACAGCCGAATATGTCGTAAAAAACGCACATTTCGACACTCACAGAGGAATCAAAACCTATGGGGTACTTCCTGTTGCCCTAGAACTCTGAAATTTGGCAAGAAGCATTGTGTTAGAGTACACATATAGGAATAAAACCGGAATTTATTTTTTATTTTATTTAAGTAATCACAAAAAAAATGTGTCTCTATTCAAGGAATGAGGACCCAAATTTTAAAGTGAATTAACCGTATCATGTGGGGTATCATATGAAAGAGCCTCATTAGCTTAAGCTAAAACAAGTTTTTAACACATTCTTCGCCCCCTGCAGACCCTTCACTTCAGCTGGGAACCAAAACTTTTTAGGCGAATTTTGATTAAGTACAGAGCGGCCGCGCAAAGCAATGTTGATTGCCTCAAACGCCGACGGTTTACTGACTACTACAAAATGAACGGGAAGCTCGATCGGATCCGAGTGGGAGGCGCCGCTATTATAGCCCCGCTCCATTCGGATCCGAGTGGTGAGCAAGGAATGTGTTAAATATTATTACGATGTATATTTTTCGGTTTATGAAGGAAAATATAAAAAAAATGATTTCCCCCTTTTATTTAGTTTGTACGGAACCCTCGGTGGGCGAGTCTGACTCGCACTTGTCCGGTTTTTTTTATTAAATGTAGATAAATTTATTATTGTTCTACTTACAAGTTTTTAGTTCGATACCCTTGGAAACATCATAATCATCATCATTTTCAGCCTATCGCCCACTGCTGAGCATAGACGTCTCTTCTTATACTGTATTCATCTCAGCACTGTGCCAATATTGTACTTGTTTGTCCTTTAAATTATCATACTATCCCTTAATATGTAGTATGCGTTTGAGGGAAAACCGACGTTTATGTAGACAAAGGGTAGTATTAATACAAGCCAACATTTTTTACATCCTGTAACTGTCTGATAAACCTCAAATGTGATGTCAAACAGTCTAAAAGTCGTGGTCTTTGATGCTCTGGCTACACCGTGAGGTAGAATAAGCATGACTATGTATGTATGTAGATACCTTGATCTTCAAAATAAGCGAAGCTAGTAATTTGTTTACGCCAAAAAAAACCTACTTCAGAATCTAAGGCAAAATACCCTTTCATATGTTATCAGAACTTCTTATCAACAGGAATAAGGCGCCAGAATGAAGGAAATCCCAGACTATTTAGCTGACAGAACTTGAAATATTGCAGCTGAGGAAGCGAATATAGATAGTGAATTAATATAAACTGGCAACCCCCGGATATTATGCCGATATTTTGTCGAGGGTTCTGTGATAGTGTCGGGTTATCTTCCTGTTTCTAATTGTGTTTTGGAATCTGCATATGTATAATGGGCATTCGAATCATAATATTATGCTATTCTCATGATAGCTTTTGATTTAAATGTTATTTTTCGAAATTCTTCAATGTAATTCTTGAATTGGTCTTCCCTACCCTGTACAAACCGGGGATGTTTAAGAACACATGAATAGATATGAAAATGTGCTAAAATGTAAGTCAGGTCGTATAGACTGAGTGGCCAGCCCTAGTGTCCGCGTTATAAACCGACGAAAGGCGTCTGACCTGGCTTGACTACTGCTTTTTGCGTGACAACACCGGTTGTTTGTTCTTAAAAAAATCGGCCAAGTGCGAGTCGGACTCGCGCACGAAGGGTTCCGTACTATGAACTATAATAGAAAATCGTATAAAATAACGAGAAATCAACGAAATTCCAAGTAGTAAATTGCAAACTTATATGTAGGTTTTCGATACACATCCGGGCAGCATGACGACGCTCGCGTATACGCGCGGCTATGGCTCGCTCCGTGATGTTACCTCCCCCGCTACCCGCGCGGCCGTTTCTTAGCAACCGCCTCGCGCTCGCGCCACCACCGCGGCCACCGCGGATCGGCGCTCGCACCGCGTTTAGATGCACGGATTATTTTCATTTTGTGAGTTTTTATGTATTAGATTAGGTATTTATTTTTATAGTTAATATATTTCTAAATATTTACTTACAAATATTCAAGTTTCTACCTGTTAATTAAGATCGAGTAAAAATTGCTTAAAAATTACGTTTGTTGTATGAGAGCCCCCCTTTAATATTTACTTTATTGTTATTTAATTATTTATTTTGAAAGGTAATATACAAGTAAATATTCTGTGAAAATTTGAAGCGTCTACCTGTTACCGTTTTTAATATTGAGCAAAAAAATACGAAAGAAGCACGTTTATTGTATGGGGACCCCTCTTAATATTTTTTTTATTTAAATTTTTAGTATTTGTTGTTATAGCGGCACGGAAATACATCATTTATGAAAATTTCAGCTTTCTAGCTATCACGGCTTATGAGATACAGCCTGGAGACAGACAGACAGACAGACAGACAGCGAAGTCTTAGTAATAGGGTCCCGTTTTTACCCTTTGGGTACGGAACCCTAAAAAGCAGTCTGAGCGCTACCGTGGGTCGGATGACGCGTGAAATTATAAGTCCCGACCTATAATTTCATGCGTCATCCGACCCACGGTAGCGCTCAGAACGAAATGCCACTCACGGTCACCCATCCGAAGATTGACCGGTCCGTCCGTTGTTTAACATTAGTTGTTTTTGATCGTTGGAGAACACCTAGTCAAGCTACGCCACGAGCGCTACATGTTTGATAAGTGAGATTATATTCGAACATGTTTTCTATGGCCTCTACTTTTGGGATTATGTACGGGAACTGTATGAGCTGATCCCGTCATCTGATTACCGATAATAGTCTAGTAAAAATAAATCCATTTGTATGGAGCAGATCACAGTATTTGCAACTGGGGGGATTCTTTGAAATTATGATAGGAAAATAACTCAAAATCATAGATCAACAATAATCCCCGATTTATAGACTAGCTGCGTTCCGCGGTTTCACTCGCGTACTTATGAAAAACGCTGATGATTATAATGATGATAAGTAGATTATGTCCGTCTCCAGGTCCAAAGCTATCTCAATACTAATTTTCATAACGATCGGTTCAGCCGTTTGAGCGTGTAAAGGTAACAAAATTAGCTATTATAATATCATTATGAAATTGTGTCAAATGCATTTCAAAACACCAGTACATTCATTTAAATAACAAAACAATATACTTAGATGTATTTCATGTTGTCAGAAATAATATTTTTACTAGACTATAAAGGGCATCGAGGCAAACGTTTCATCCTTATATTGTGAACTTTAAAATAGCCCGCCCAAAGCGATTTCGGGACTCTTTTTTACCCGACTGCGTAAGAAGGAGGGTTATATTTTGCGAGTGTATGTATGTTTCTATAAGACAGCCTACAGCCTAAACGGCTCTACCGATTTTGATTTACGAGGTGTCGTTAGATTTGTCTTCACTTCCTAAGTGTCATAGGCTATATTTTTTTTAATAATAATAATAATCATTCTCTTGCAAAAATAAAAAATGCGTTTTGTCTTAACTTTGCAGTTTCAAAACGCAATAATTCAAAAAATTATTTTATGACCTTATTCTACGAGTATAAGTCGATTCTCACTTACAGACTGTCACAAAACACCCAACACACAACTGTCATAACACACCCGTTATTAAGCTGCTCACCGTTTATTGTTCTTAAGGTGATAATGGAATTTTGATATATATGTATACAATCAGGGTTCAAAATTCCAGTGAGTGAGGGTGAGTTTTTGGTGAAATGTGGACTATTTTAAATCAGTTTGAATCGTTTTAATCAGTTCTAAAAAAAAGAGTACTGGGAAGAATGCTAAAATAAAAGTTGTATCCATAAAAGGTGCTTCTTATTGGTTGAATGTTTACTTGCCTATACAGAGGAGTATCACAGGTCTTTCAAATGCAAATCATGACGTTTCCATCAGTGTAAAAGTGAGTTTTCTCCAGTAACCCTTTGACGGGCCGTCGTAAACTGTCGAGGCAAGACCGGAGACATAAAATTTGGATACATATAACATATATGGCGGCTTAGGATCACAACAATGCGTAAAAATAGAGATCGCCACGTTTTATTCCGACGTAGCTACTGAATATTTTATCTTCACGAAACCTCGACAGACATGTACTGTGTTGACATAGATAATATTGGAAGAGCTTTCGAATTGGAATAAGCATTTTTGTAGCATTTTTACCCGATTGTATAATAAGGCTATTGTTTTATAAATATAAGTCATAATAATCGTCTCAGACACAAGAAGTCCACTGCTGGACATAGGTATCCCCCATGGATATCCAAAAAAAACGGTTGGTAACCACTTGCATCCTGCGATTTTCTGCTACTTGTATATGGGTCTTCTGTCCCCCTTTTTACTGGTCTTCCTACGCTGCTTTTGCCGGTGCGTGGTCTTCACTCGAGAACTTTCTGACTCCGTCGGCCATCACCCATCAGTCTTCGTGCTATTTGCCCTAGCTGTGCTATGTCAGTAACTTTCTTGCGTCTACGGATCTCTTCATTTCTGATTCGATCTCGCAGAGAACGAATGTATATATTTACCTCATATATTTTGTAGTTATACAAAATATATGAGGTAAATATATACATTCGTCAAGGTCATAGGCTCATAAATATCTTACATTAATATTCTAATACCTCGTTCTCACGTATAGTATCAAAAGTACATTTATTAATTTAAATATGTAGAAAAAAGGTGTCGCATGCGATCGATACAGTTGCGCCACCCGATTTTGCACCTTTTTTGAAAAAAATGTACTCTATTTTTTTTTTTTTTATGACAAACTAGGCCTGTGTTTGATCACAATCTCACCTGATGGGAAGCGATGATGAGGTCGAAGATGTAGCTCTATCCACTTCAGCTTTATTATTAGGAAGACTTAACCACTAATTAAAAAACCTGTCGATAAAATACAATTAATTGAGTCTCAAATTTACTTCTTGGCTAAAGAATTTATGATTAACCTTAATATAGCCTTATTGGAATAAGTTTCCTAATAACATGAAATTTTCATAAGCCTAAACCACACGCTGCTTGAAATACTTTTTAATTTAATCTAATACTGTTTTCCACGATTTAACCCGTTATTTTCATTTCTTCTATTTCTGGATTTTATAAGGGCTTATGACGTACATATTCATCATGATTGGTCACCATTTAGTTTAAAAAGGTAAGCAAACAATAACATAATTAAAACAAATCAACTACACAAAACAACATTCTAAGTAAAATAAAATAAGTAACAATCTTGCATTTTTCAAGGCTAGAGTGAATAGATATCTTCGAGCTCCATCCTTGGCCACATCGTCGTTTAACGTTAGGCGAGCTGGTGGTCCATCGTAGGTCTATCTTGGGTAAAAAAAACAAGTTAATCTTAAATTTATAGTCAGTGCTCAAAACACATAAATTACCTTTTTTCAACGGCCAAATGCCTTTATTAACTACAACAAAACAATTAACAAAATTAACTAACTAATCTACTACACAAAAAGCAAATCGATAACCCCAGACCGATAAAGATAAAAAAATATTCTAATTTATAAATTACATTATTTTTACCGCCTACTTATATCTAATAGTGATTTCATTGCCTATTGTATTTTCTTTAAGCACTGATTTAAAGAGGCAGTTGTAAATAGCAGTTTTGGTAAGTTAAAAATTATAAATGGCACGTTTAATAACTAGTTCAGCAGTTAAAACTAAGCAGTAAAGTAAACAAAAATGAGTAATAAAAAATAATGAAATGGATCAGTGAATATATAATTGAGCGGGAAAATAATTAAATGGGCGGTAAAAATTATTGAACGAGCGGTTACGTGTGGGCAGTAATAAATCGGAATTTGTCGGTAAGAAATCTCATTCTAAGCAATTCTATAAACAATGAGGTGGTCAAA
Source organism: Lycia hirtaria (assembly GCA_947563715.1). Lineage (NCBI taxonomy): Eukaryota > Metazoa > Arthropoda > Insecta > Lepidoptera > Geometridae > Lycia > Lycia hirtaria. Next base: position 36,162,644 of record OX387382.1, on the reverse strand, counting down.
TAAAATAAAAAAAAAAACAGTACTTAAATAGTAACATTATAAAATTATAAATTTGTATTGAAAAAAAAAAAACATAACCTAATCTCTGAAGAAATTATTGCTTATACCTATACCTATACATAGATAACTTTCCATCATTTTTACCGCTCATTCAGTTATTGGACTGCTCAATTATTTTTAGAATTGACATTGTATGTTAAAATAACCGACTAATTGATTTTTTATTCCTGTCCATGTTTTACTGTCGCAATAATTAATCAATCGCCGTTAAATTAAATAACTGCTGAATTTGTTTTTGAACTGATCATAATAACAATTCGAATATTTAAATAACAGCTCAAAAAATTAGTTCCCTTTTCTTTATATTGAAAGAGGCGTTATTTTCAAGTTTTCGATGGGCGTTAAAAAGTATTGGCGTAAAAACGGAGTTCCTATTTTATATTTTAGGTACTAATATGTGATTATATCATAACCCTATTATTATAAAAATGAAATTAAGTATGTCTTTCAGTTTTTATTTCTGTTTCATACGTTTTCACGGCTAATTTTCTAAACAGATTACTATGAAATTTGATATATACTGTGTACCTACATTGAAAAAAGATATAGAACACTTTTCGACATTAAAAACGTCTGTTTTGGTTATAAAGTTAATAACCGGGTACCGGAACGCGAAATTTACAACTATGTATTATGTAGTAGATTATGATGCCACAGTACACATAACAGTATCTCAAAAATATTTTGGGACAGAATTCGTTAGGGTAACTACAGTAATTACCTACGTACTTAAAGAGGGTAAGTAGATACAATGTAATTTTTTGTATTTGTTTTCATTTTTAAATAGTTTTTACTATATTTACGAAGTCGTTATGAGGGCTGGTCCTTATTTATTACAAAAAAACATGTTCCTTAAACCTGTCCGTCCACTTGTCCCTCATTCTTGCCTGGAACTAAACTAACCAGTCCGATTACGAAAAAAATTTGAAATAAAAATTTTGAGAAACATCTAAGAATGTCAGCTGTTATTATAGTGACAAAACTTTGCATGTAGTCACAATTAATATCCTAACTGATGGTACAAGTATCCATGTTAAAAGAAAAACAAAATACCCGACTGCAGAAAAGTAGTTTTTGCAGTCTAACTTATGATTTAATTACGCTTGATATGCTGTTATGTGTACGTTTTTTTGTGAAAAAGTATGCGTAAAATCTTTGTAGAAGTTTATAAATGCGCATTCTTAAGAATAATTTTAGTAAAATCACTTGTTTATTACGAAAAAGTTCGTTGAAGATTACGACAAAATGCATTTTTTTAAATTTGCGAAATAGGTTTAATCCTGTTTTACCCGTTCCCGTAGAAATACTGGGATAAAAAGTATCTTATGTGTTAATCCAGATTATAAACTACCTGTGTGCCAAATTTCAGCCAAACCCGTCAAGCCGTTTTACCGTGAAGAAGTAACAAACTAACACAAACTTCGCATTTATATTATTAGTGTGAAGTGTGATGTAATTTATTAGCATTTCCTATTCCAAACTCTAATAAAACATATAAGTTATATATATATATATTCATAATCACCGTTAAAAAATCTTTATTTTGATACCACACTCGATGTATTTTGAAAACATTTTTTTTTGAGATTAGGTACTTTTTGCCGCCAATAATCCTTAATTTCGTTTTTTTTTTTTTTTTGATGTACCCAGTGTCACTCTCACGACTAAGACGAATCTATTGACACCACTCACATAAAAATACGACAAGCCGTTTAGGCTCTAGGGCGTGCCAAAGAAATATACATACATACATACACTCGAAAGTTTTCACGACCAAACAGCTGAACCGATTGTTATGAAATTTGTTGCAAATATAGATGAGAACCTTGACACGGACATAAGCTGCATTTTATCTGCATCATCACAGTTCACCATCGCTATCGTTTATCTTCACTACGCGTGTGAAACTGCGTGGCACAGCTAGTTATTCTATACGACAACAGCTATAATAAATAAATAAGTTTAAAGATCGCGATTTAAAGCCATCCAGTTTGGTGCCTAGGACTTTGTTGGCATTATAAATTGGAAGTGCTACAAAGTTTACGACACAATTCGATGGTCCATTACATATGCTTATAAAGGTATAAGCGTGTGTTTAAGTAGTTTCGCCGTTTTGTTGTTGTTTACCTAAGTCATGAACCTTAATAATTCATGTTACTCTGACCCGTCATAAAACGTACCCATCGGGAGCTTTCAGTGCCTATAATTCGAAGCTTTAAGCTTTCATGACGTAATTGAATTCCGATTCAAAACGATCGTACTTACCTGTACATTTGAATGTTGTGTAGGGGTTTATTGCCGGTATTTATAAATAAATAAAGACAAGGGAAGCACTTAAGCTTCTATAGCAACTATTAATGTATATACATAAGATAAACTACTAGCCGCGCAAACTGCGCCCCGCGTTTTCGCCCGCTGTCTCACAGGATATGTTAATTTCTGTGTTTCTGTTATAAATACCCTTGTGTTGTCTCAAGTAACAGCAATTTCCATTTCAAAATTCCTTTATATATATGCTTTCAGCTATTTCTAACCAACTTCCAAATAGGAGTAATTCTCAATTCGTCGGAATATTTTTTATGTATGTTCCCCGATTACTCAAAGATGTCTGGACCGATTTGAAAAAAAAAATGTTTGAAAGGGTATACTTCCCAAGAGATTCCTCGAAAATTTAATCAAAATCGGTTTAGTAGTTTAAATTTTAAAACAAAATTGCGCAGTATGAAGTCGGTTTTTCAGTTTTTTTTAATATAATTAATTATATAGAGAAGAAGTAACTTTTACTTGCGATAGGTACTGTATACCCACAAATTCACAGATGTCTGCAATTGTAATAATGTATTAGTGGGATGTATGGAGAGGGCTAGGCTCAGAGTCTCTCTGCGAGATCATATCAGATACGACGAGATCAGTAGAAGTATAAAAGTCACCGACATAGCACAGCGGATTAGCAAGTTGAAGCGGCAGTGGGCAGGCCACATAGCACGAAGAACTGACGGTCCAAGGTGCCGAAAAGTTGGAATGGAGACCACGATCCGGCAAGAGCAGAGTAGGAAGACCAGCCATAAGGTGGACAGAAGATATCATACTAGTGGCAGGAAGACGCTGGATGCAGGCCGCTTCCAACTGGTCTTTTTGAAATCCATAGGGAGGCCTATGTCCAGCAGTGGACTACTTGTGGCTGAGATGATGATGATGATTAGTGCGATGTGATAGCCTTCGCTCCGAACTAAAACCGGGCAGTTTAATAGTTTTAGAAATGATATGTTTCATTAATATAATAAATATTGAAAATAAATAGCATTTATAATTGATTACTTATTATTTCTCTAAACATGATTTTTCCTGTGTTGCGCTCTGCCTCTTTCCTTATAGTTTATGGGTTCTTTTTGAAAATTAACTATGACAAAATTTAGATACATTTAATATGATCAAAATTGGATGGTGCCGCAGTAAACTGCTTCTTATTTTAGAGGGAAGAAATTTCATCTAAATAAAAATTACCCGTGACTAAAACAATCTTAAATAAAGGATGAGCAGTAAAATACTAAGTTTCATCAAGATTTTTTTTCATGAAAATAAATTCTGTTGAAAAGAATAAACTTACATAAAAAGACATGTAACAAAAGCAAAATCGAACAGTTCTGGATAAGATAATTTCGATAAAATATATACGTTTTCATGAAATATGTCTAGAAACCAGTTTTTTTTAAATAGAAGATAGATCTACGATTGACCACCAACTCGCCTGATGTTAAGCGACGGTGTGGCCGAGGATGGAGCTCGTCGATCTAGAAGATTCACTCTAGCCTTGAAAATTCCAAGATTGAATATTATTATTGTTGTATTTAGTTCATCTCATTTAAATATTTAACTTCAAATATAACATTTACAATTAACATTTAATTTCCTAACGATCTATAATAATTACTATTGTCCATTACGAATTCTAAAAAAATAATGTTAAATTATAAAATCAAGTAACATTATGCTTGTATCATTAAAAGTTAAAAGAATAAAAATCCATTTATAATAGGAAAAGGACGCTCTGGAATTGAAGGTGAATTCTACAACTATTTGTACATATACGAAAATTGGCCAAGGCTGCAATAAGACAGGATTACAAAGCAAGAGTTTACATATAATATATTTATACTGACAAAAATACATACATATACCTAAAAAATCACCCTCTTTCTCGTATAGTCTGATAAAAAAAATCATAACACATTCGGATACCGGATTACATCTACTTATATAAATCTTATAAGATGACAAGTTCAAAAGTTTAAGTACTCATAAATCATGTAACAAATATAATATACTCACATCGTCCATGAGTGATCCGATAGCACAGAATTATAAAAACAGTTTTAAATACTTTGTTGTTTTCACAAGTTTGACAGCACTTCAGTTAAGCACGTATCAAGTTTAGATAAGCACTCGGTCTACGAGTCTACGCGCTCGTAGCGGCGTAGCAGCGTAGCGGCGTGACGCTGTTCCGTAGCAAGGACCGAACGTCCCGAGCTCTCGACGCAGACTGAGCCCTGCTGCACTGATCGGTCTCTCACGGGTGCAAGCAATTTATGCCTTTTATCCCACTGTTTGATGTATTAAAACGTGTAATATGATAATATAATGTATATTATCTCTCTAAATATTCTCAAGTGAATAATGAGAAGGGAGCTTATGAGCTTTTCATACCCGATTGCCCAAGGAGAGAAATGTTTATTTAGTGTTAAAGATAAAGATAAAGATTATTTATTTGCATACAACACGAGAATTTTATACAACAAGTGCATAAAAGATGTTACACAAAATTTTGTCGCTTAAAATCATGTTGTGCCGATTAGGCGTACAAATGTCAGGTAGACAGCATCATGCACAAGCGAAAAATTAAAAATAATAATAATTATTATTTGTTATTAGATTAAAATAAAAACCAAAAATATATAAAATATGACAAAGCAGAAGCAATAAAAGATACACATAATGTCATTAAAATTAAAATTTGTCATTTAAAAAATCATCGATAGAATAATAACACTTCTGCAATAACAATGCCTTCAACTTTTTTCTAAATAAATTACTATTCTGGTCTCTTATTGACTTATGAATCTTATTGTAGATTTTAGGACCCATACATACGATGATATTTTGCATCAGGGCTGTCTTTCCTTCATGTACGCGCCGTTTGTCTTGGTCCGCCGTTTGTTTGTTTGTTATTTATTCTATGATTGCATTTAACCCCCAACTGGCTAGATCTTGAGTGACTATTGCAGTTTATGAATCATACCTATTTATATACTTAGAAGAAATCTATTCCATTACCTCATAAAGCCTTAAACAGCATAACATATTTTACTGACCTCCGACCCAAAAAAGGGGTGTTATTAGTTTGGCGTGACGTGTGTATTTATGTGTGTCTGTCTGTGGAATTACAGCTCGTTTAACTAGATTTCGATTTAGTTTTTGTTTGAAAGAAGATTTGATCGAGAGTGTTGTTAGCTACATTTCATCAAAATCAGATCAGCCGTTTGTCGGAAGTTATTTTTTAAGTTTCACTTGCTACTATTTACTGTCGTTGGATTTATCTATATTTTGTAAATAAATAGACCAATCTAAGAAATGTAGCTAAGTAACACGCTCCATCAAATCTTCTTTAAACAAAAATTAGACAACAACACTTAACACTTTACAATTGTCTTCATATACATTTAATTCTTAAAAATATCAATAATACCTTCACAAAGAAGAACTTACTTTTTAGCTAAGACCTTTATAAGTTGAACCCTGTAAAATTAAGAGTATCGGTTAAAATAGAGCTCAACCTACCTATAACTATAATGGTTTGTATAAAAGTAGTTGGGTTTTAGGTTTTATATTAAAAGAACTACCTGAATAATTGTTTTTTTTTAACACATTATAGATCTACGATTGACCACCAACTCGTCTGATGTTAAGCGACGATGTGGCCGAGGATGGAACTCGTCGATCTAGAAGATATCTATTCACTCTCGTCTTGAAAATTCCAAGATTGTAGGTCTCAGGAAACAGAGATGGCGGCAACGAATTCCATTCTTGTGCAGTACGCAACAGGAATGTGGATCGATATCGCTGAGTACGGATTTTTGGCATTTCAACGAGAAATGGGTCGTAATTCGTCGACTTTCTGCTAGTCCTGTAGTGAAATGGAGGGGGGGGGGGGTATAATTAGGTTGTGAATTGTGAAGCTCTCGCGCATATTCCCCGAAATGATTCCTGTATATTAATATGTATAATATTGTATATATTATTGTATCACAAATTTCAAGCGAGGTTAACCATAGCCTACTCCAATTTTTAGCAGATTTTAAGCTAGTAGTAATTTAAGTGGTTTTTCGACTAATTCAAAGGAAATGTTGTGTACATTTACTTTGTTTAAAATATGTTTTTAAGTCCACGAATTTATATTCTGAATTAATTGAAGCATTTCAAATTGGGAATAGCTTTTTCCTTATTATTTTTAATCAGAAATGTAATTGTAACGGAGGGTCTCGACCCTTATTTCAATGTCTTTCAGAATGTCGCGTCATTTGTCGAAAACCTTGACATTTCGCGAAAAGACATCTCAAATATGAGTTGGTGCTTTTTCTTTACTTTTTGTAACGTCGGCTAAAAGGACGCTTATTAATATATATCTATCTATCTTTCTGTCTCGAACTCTAGAATATCGTCATGATATAGTGAAATAGATGCAGTGTTTTGTTAGTATTTAATAAAGACTGGAATTGGGTAACGATAACGATGATTGGGTTCTAAGATTTTCGCAATTAAACAAATTTTAACAGATTTATCGCGGTATAATTTACATAATTTTACGACCCGACGTTTCGAACACTTTGCAGCGTCCGTGGTGACAGGTGAGACTAGATGACAGTTGTCTTTTTTGTTATCAAAATATTAATTACTACCGCCTATTCCTATGCAAAATATTCCCTATGCACGCACAAGCCGCTCACAGTGTCAACAGATATGGCAGATACCTGTCGCGATAAATCCATTAAAATTTATTTCATGTCAATTAGGAACCTATGTAAAAAAAAAATAAGCGTCATTGTCTGTTTTTAAATACAGAAGAATTATTTTGTGTATTTCTGCTTCGATGTCTATATGTTAGTAATCGTGTCAACACACATGTTTCACCTCTTTACAAGGCATCCTGAAAGCTTTAAAAACGTCATAAAATTATTAAAAAAAAATACTACGATATACCAAAAAGTCAAACAAAATGTTTTAATTTAATTTTTTGTGAGTATAAAATATAAAATACGCTTCCTGAGTGGGTCTACTCTGGTAGATATAATCTAAGCGGTAAAATTTAAGTCTATTTCTAAATAAAAAAATAAATTACACTATTGTACTACAATTAATAAAACGTAGATATTTAAGACAAGTTACGTTTTACACGACAGACATTAGACATTTTACATTTATTAGACATTTCCAGTATTCTAATCACACTAAATTTTGGTATAGCAAAATAAATTTAGACGACAAAGCAATAATATGTCACCAAGACGATAGTCAGATATTAAACCCGAAGATCCGACAAAGGATAAATGGATGTTTTTGTCATGACATGAGTTTTGTTTATATTAAAGATACTTATGGCATAGAAGATTTTAATAGTACTTGTGGGTCACTTTATTGGTAAAAATAGAAAAACTTTTTTTTTAGTGTAACACTTTCCTTTCTCCCTTCGCTTGCTCGGAAGTAAAAAGGTAAACAACCATACCGACAAATAGGAGCACGACTATGTTCGTTTTCATCGCAACGCTCAACCACAAGACAAATGAAATTCCATTACGATATTAAAGAAAATCCCCCAAAGCCGTCGGTGGCTTTATGAAAGAATTTAATAATAAAGAGCAGAATATTATTCAATTTTTCCTGAAAACAAAGATGGAGCAGGAAGAAAGTCCTTTCCCACCTGCGGCTCAGGGGCAGTCGAATTTATTAGCATTCAAATGATTTATAACTAGCGAGCGGCAGCTGAATATTTTCTGATTCATCTTAAATTAAATTCTTTCTTTCCTTTGGCTGGATTTCATTAAGAGTAACGAAATGCCAGGGATATGAAAAAGATAATCTCGAAAGGAACGCCGCGCACTATCTCGCAATATGTACCTTAACTAACACTAACAATAATGGCTACCTTTCTAAGAAAACATAATAATTTTTCAGTAAAAATAATAAATATTTGTGGACATTTCACACAACACCATCTAGCTCAAACTAAGCAAAGCTTATACTATGGAACTAGATGGCTGATAGAATACATATATACTTTTTTTTGTTGTGAATATATACATATGATACATAGAAACACCTAGACACAGAACAAACATCCATCCTCATCACACAAATGTTTGCCCTGGGTGGGGATCGAACCCACGACCTACAGGCTCAGCAGGTAGACATACTACCAACTGAGCCACAAAGCCTGCCAATAAGTCAAATAATATATGTCTTCCTCTTATATGGTCGCAAAACGTTAAAAATAGTATTATTTTTTAAAAAGCACTAGTAACCCGCACTCTTGGAGACTTTAAATAAATAAATAAATCCAGCAAAGAACGAGTTTCGTATTTCCGTATTCTTATTACACGAATATGAACACTGACACCAGGGTAAATTCCTCAGCAAAATGCGCTTTACATTTAAGAATATTTGTAGCCTCGCATATTTCCTAAACAGCAGGAATAACTTAAAATGCTGGGCGTTCACATTAAATACCAAGTTCAAATAAGTTAATGTTATACCTAGTAGTTAGAATATGTAGTTAAAAAAATATCAAATTCATGCATTATCGAAGCAGAACTTAACAAACCTATTTTCTTTACCCAAAGAGATTATTATACAACATATGTTTTAGTTTATGTCACATTACACCAACTGTCATCGAAATGTTCATGTGTCATTTTTCGTTCCCTTTTTTTTGTGGAATCAACAAGGAGGTATTTTTTTATTTTTTTTTATAGAAGATAGATCTACGATTGACCACCAACACGCCTGATGTTTAGCTTCCTATTGATTTTATCCTTTTTATTGAGGTATCTCACAGTTTTCACACAATAATTTCCCATTATTTCAAAAATTATTTACACTAACTTGTTTCGCATTTGACCAATTTTTTGTATTTTTTGATTTACATTAGAGCTAACTCTATAATCATACCAATTTTGAGACTTATTTATTAGCATTTTTACTAAATTCAAAAAGTAAAGAAAACATAAAAATCAAGAAAAATAGGTTTGTATACAACAAATATATTTTTCTGGACCCCTGAATTTTTAATTTTTTTATTGCTATTATTGATTTAAACGCCTTAATAATACATATTCTGGGAAAATTTCAACTTCCTAAACAGTACGTTTCAAAAGATATAACCGTATAAGGGTAGGAAGATAGACGTGATTAATAAAATGCGAAGTTTTCATAATTTTGATGGTACGAGTTGTTTGTGTCTTAATAATTATTTAAAAGTTAGTCGAACGAATTCAATTGCTTAATAAGGAGATATCGTAATCATCATGGATATTTTTTTCATTAATGCGTTAACCAAATATATTATTATTAGTTATTTCAAATGATATTTAATTTATTCACTCAGTCAAATATTCAGCTTTCCACATTTTAAAAAAACCGGGCAAGAGCGAGTCAGACTTGCCCACCGAGGGTTCCGTACAAACTAGTACATAAAAGGGGGAATTAATATATTTTTTTAATATTTTCCTTCATAAATCGAAAAATATACATCTCAAAAATATTTAAAAGCCTGTTTTATCTTGTGCTAATTAAGCTCTTTCATATGATACCCCACATGATACGTTTAAAGCCATTTAAAATTTGGACTCTCCTTCCTTGCCTAAAGACCCAAATCTTTGTAATTAAATTAAAAATGCCCAGTTTTCGGATTTTTTCCTTTAGGTGTACTCTAACACCATGCTTCTTGCCAAATTTCATAGTTCTAGGTCAACGTGAAGTACCTCATAGGTTTTGATTCCCTTGTGAGTGTCGAAATGTGAGTTTTTTACGACATATTCGGCTGTATTTTTTTTTTACGAAAACTGAAATTTGATTTTTCTTTCTGCAGTAAGAGACTATGGATTTGCGTATATGGTTTTAATTTCAACTCGATGCCTAAACGCGTTCCCGAGATACAGGTCTTGACAGCCGGACAGACGGACAGACAGACAGACAGACGGACAACAAAGTGATCCTATAAGGGTTCTGTTTTTTTCCTTTTGAGGTACGGAACCCTAAAAAATAACATAAACTTAACGTCTTCAATAACGGCTCACAACAATAAAAATAACATTTTAACTAAAATATTAAGCACATAACATAACTCTTCATTTAATTTCCTAAATTTCCTTGCTAATATAATATGTCCTCTTAAAAAGCCTTTACACAATATACCAGCCAATACGTGAACCTCAGATTCGTTCAAAGTACACAATATTACATAAAAATATTTTTGTCTCAAAGATACATCCTAGAAGTGAACAATAACATTATTGAAGTTCTCATTTCATGAAATGAGTTAAGACAAGTTGATATTCGCATTATCTCGGCCTTCGTCCCTGGAGACAGCAGTTAGGACAGATGACGAGAATTTTTTTCAGAAACTTTTCCTCAATCGTTACAATATCGTTGTTAGTAAGTATTTTTCTGCTCGTTCCTTCAACTTGATCTTCTCTAATATGAACATAAAATAAGTAGTTAGGAACATAAGATATGAGGATGTGTGATAGAGTGTTTTTCTCGTAGAATGGTGAGATACATAAGTTATTCCCAGGTTTATATAACTAATATAATAAAAGCAAAAGTGACATCTTTTTTAAGCTATTGCATAGCTTCTATCGCGGGCCTTGAGCGTGAAGACCGAATCCAGAAATTCCGTAACGAAAATAGCCTAACACACCGCGCGTAAAGCTATTATGCAATAGCTTTACCGCGGCAGTCTCCGAGTGCCACACGTCTTTTTTTGTTTGTTTATTACTTTTTCACGATCAAACTACTAAACCCGTCGTTATGAAATTTGGTACAGAGATAGCTTTTTATTTATGTTAGATAGATCTATGATTGACCACCAACTCGCCTGATGTTAAGCGACGGTGTGGCCGAGGATGCAGCTCGAATTTCCAAATTTTCGCTAACATCTTAGAAATTGATATAAGTTACATTTCATTATCATTATCATCACCATTTTTTAGAATTTGTAGTAAACAAGAAACCCTTATAGTTTCACCAAGTCCGTCTATCTGTCTGTCCGTTCACAGCTTTGCTCAAAAACTTAGTACTATAAAGCTGTAAATGCTTGGTGTTATGTATGTGAAAAAATTTATGACAGTATCAAGTATAATATAATTATAGTAAAAAAAAAAAACAGAAAAAACCGACTTCAAAATATGCTATTTGTTTACTTGGTGATAAGCGCGACTTGCTGTTTACTTTTCTACAGGCACTTGGACGATATTTTACCAGTTATTTTGTTATAAAAACTAAAGTACTGAATCAATTTTGATAATATTTATATGAGCCCACCTCAGAGGTATTGCAAAGCAGAGGTAAAAATATTCATAAAAAATAATTCATAATTACCGGAGTAATCGCTGAATAAACATACAAAATAACATAAAGTCGAATTGAGAACTAGCTTTTTGGTAGTCGGTTAAAAATCCTTTTTCAAACAAAAAACTAGATCAAAATAGGACCTTCTAATTCAGAGCTATGATGTCACAGACAGACACACAGATACACACGTGAAACTTATAAAACACCTCTTTTTGAGTCGGGGGTTAAAAATTAAGAAATTTAAGTTCAAATTTTTCAGCTCCGTTGTAAAACCAGCTCTAAGGTCAAAACTATCATATTATTTACTAGTTATCAAAGTTAACTTATGTAAAATTTCAGCAAAATCAGAAATGTTGTAATATCTTTACCAAGATTTTGACATTTTACCTCAATAATATTTTTTTTTTAAATTTAAGGTTTGAACAATAATGAATTTATCTGTTTAACAATGCCACTTTATGCTAAAGCAAAAATATATATATATATATATTTATACATTATAGATCTACGATTGACCACCAACTTGCCTGATGTTAAGCGACGGTGTGGCCGAGGATGGAGCTCGTTGATCTAGAAGATATCTATTCACTCTAGCCTTGAATATTCCAAGATTGTAGGTCTCAGGAAACAGAGATGGCGGCAAAGAATTCCATTCTTGTACAGTACGCAACAGGAATGTGGATCGATATCGCTGTCACTCACATCTGTTTTGAGTGAAAAAATCCGACTACAGTTTATATTAAAAAAATTGTGAAAACCACGTTTGCACTATTCCATAGTAGCAAACATACAAGTCAAATAACAAATTTACTGTATACTCTCCCAAAGAAATATATAGGAAATTAATTTAAAATGCCACCACAAACTTTGCACTTTTAGAAACTTGCTTATTCTAGTGAATCTCGCTTTATGTCAACAAAATACAAAATAATGTTTTATGTTATTTTCCGAAATAATGTTTTTTGTTATTTACTGTATACTCTCCCAAAGAAATATATAGGAAATTAATTTAAAATGCCACCACAAACTTTGCACTTTTAGAAACTTGCTTATTCTAGTGAATCTCGCTTTATGTCAACAAAATACAAAATAATGTTTTATGTTATTTTCCGAAATAATGTTTTTTGTTATTTACTGTATACTCTCCCAAAGAAATATATAGGAAATTAATTTAAAATGCCCCCACAAACTTTGCACTTTTCGAAACTTGATTATTCTAGTGAATCTCGCTTTATGTCAACAAAATACAAAATAATGTTATATGTTATTACCCGAAATAGAATATCGTATAATCCATGCCGCTGTTCACCTTATAGCGCTCTCATACGCATAAAGCTAAAATATTTAAAGAGCACATTGCAAAGAACAAAGACCGAGGCCTGTGTTTAGCGGCATAGAGCTCTGCTGCGTTGCATCCACGCGTCACTGCCTGCAGATGGCTCTCACAGGCCGAAACCTTCATTAAAAAGTTTCTGTCTCACTATCGGCGAGAACGATACTAGATATCGACTTATTTGATATCCTTATTCAGGATTTGTTAAGTTTAGTATGATGGGTAATTGATAGAATATACCGGAGCTGTCTAATACGCGACAACTTTTTGGGGATAAAATGAACCCTTATAGTTCATTTCATGGCAATTTCTAAGAAACGTATAACGTATGTATTTTCTACATTTATGTAGTACAATATTTCTCGGTCTATTGGTTAAGTTAGTTGTATTCATTTAGCTCATATAATTATATAAACTTCTACAATTTAATTTAAATGCACTCATTTTATTTAGGCTATAATTATCACATTCGATTCATTTGATTTTAAATAATTTGGTTAAAACGACTTACTTGTAATATTTAATGTTATTCATGGTCAAAAACAATTTCTAATATGACTACATATTAGAAATTTTTATTATTGTTTACTAATGTAAATTAGTAAAATATACCCATTTATTTTCTTAGTAGTGTTATATTTCTGTATCATTTGCTATCTGAACTCGCTTCACGCTGCTCTACGGTGAGACAGGTGGTATCGCACACCAAAGCCTCCGTCATTAAATTCAGCGCCCTTTATGCGGCTCTGACTTCGTTAGCCGCGGAAGAGCCTGCAACAGAAATGGGCCGTTGCCATTAAAATTTTATTACAAGATAAATGCTTTTAAATGTCGATGCTCGTTTTGTAGGCCCGCCTTTAGAGCGTGATCAGTCGCCATTAACCTCAAATTTATTTTTACTGTGGATATTTTTAGTATTTCGAAATCAATCTTAAAGTGGTAAAGAACAACATAATTCGGTGTTAGTACATACATTTAAAACTTACCTATTTTAACGAGGGTGAAATCTCCCAAAAATACTCGGCTGTGTTGTACATTGGGAATGCAACCGGGTTATGTGGGATATAATTTTATTATTGCCCACTGAAATCCCCGGGGCCAACCTTTGTACTAACGGAGGACTCCGTATTCTCGTGACCAACACATATTGTAACCTTCAGCACTGCAACACAGTTCCTCCTCAGCCTGCTAGGCTTACGACCACGTGATCTTATAAATGAAATTTTTATTCTACAAATTGTGAACTGAAACTTGTGAAGTGCATAAATATTTTTATATGTTACTTGGTAAAATAATAGATAAATTTTATGTGAATAAACAATATCAATATCTTGAGCCACTCTACTTGTCCACCTCGAGTCCGTTTGAGTAGTAGGTCAGACAGGGCTTTAGAAGTCACTTCTTACAGGCAGTGGATACCGATGCCGTATTCTAGTGCCCAGCACCAAGGCGGACATAATATAATCTAATCGTCTATTTAAGCACAAAAGGGCCTTATGGTTCGAAGTGCGACCGGGAACCTGTTAGTCTATTTGTATAGTAATAGACTAGCGATTCGTCAAAATTGTCTTTGAGTCGTATCAGCGAGCGGCGAACGAGTGATGTTCACTTAGCAGCCTTGAGGCCCTGACCTCAGATAAGATAATGTTATTTGGTTTTATGGCTATTATAATTGAGTATTTTTTACTCAGTCGGATGGCATCCGCTGCTATCTTATCGGTTAACTGTCTCTGATAATGAACTTCATTATCATCGAATCCAAATTCGTTGCTACGGGCTTTAATAACCGTTTTGATTTGTTGATTCGATGGAGTTCTTGTATAATTTTTTTGCCATTGCTTATTGGTTGTCTGTGGTCTGGCATTGATTATGATGGTTATTCCTAGTCTCATAACACCTAGCCGAGCTGATCATCAAATCAATTGCAGAAAAAACTTTGCATCGCGCGTGCCAACTTTGCACCGCTATAAGAAATGAGAGTAAATCTTAAGGTTCAAACGAGATTAAAACCTCCTCCCCCAAAGCCATCACCTACAACGTGATCGGTATAGGGCTTGGGGAGGTGCTGTGATCGAAAAGGGGTTGTCACAATAGATCTGCAAATGTCGCAGTGACGTGCCGGGGTTGCTATAACCCGTTTGGCCTCCTAGGTTATAAATAAAATAAAAAACCTCAAGGTCTTAACATTTTTTTAAAACATACAAGATAGATGGTTTAAAAATTAAAAGTTGTTTATCTTTAATACAAACCTGTAAAATAAACACTACATGATCCTTCTCTTGTGATTTTGGTTATTAATTTATTATTTATACTAAAAAACATGTTTTATATTATATTAAAAGAGATTACAATAATTTGATATTATTGATACTTAACTTATATAACATATTAACTTGAAAACATTTCAATAAACACAAAATCCATGATAAACATGTATTTCGTGTTTATTGAAATGTTTTCATTAAAAACCACCAAAAATAACATTAAATAAAAAAAATTAAAGTAATATTTTTTTAACAATTCAAAGAAAAAAAATGTAAAAATAGTTAATTGTAAAAAACAACTTGTGTTGTAATTGTAATTGTAAAATTGTAATTCGTTGTAAAAATTCCATTTTGCCGTCTTATTTTTCTATCTACTATTAAACAATGTTACGTGTATACATAATCGGAATCAATTCTATAGTACAAGTAAATTAAAAACCTCGTACGGAACCAGTTCCTAAACTCCGGTTTTATGAACGGCCGAAGGAGATTAACAAGATATGATAATATTGTTGCAATGAAAACAACGTACTTGTCTTTTAAATAAAAATTACGGGCTAATCACGTCTCGATTAAGGTAAATGACTAGGCGTCATCTCTTCTTTAAAAATCGTGACGTGTTTGTCATACTGGATGACAAAAACGTTAGTGGAAAAAGACTTGAAAAGCTTCGAAAAAGACCTCCTAATGCGGTTGAAACTTTAGTCGAAGATTTCGATTCAAAATATGTAGACTTAAGTGAATCGTAAATTTTATTAAAAAATAATATCGTGATAACTGCAACTGCATGTACCTAACTGTTGTTTAGAAAATCAAAAAATGGTAGCTGATGTGATTGTGTTGCAGTCGAACAAATTTATTAATGAAACAACAAGCACCCTCTATATGACATTTTTTTTCCGATCAGACTATGCTTTAGCAGTACGGAAAGAATTTAAATTATCATAATTAAATTAAATCATAAACAAACGTAACGGTTGTTTTGTCCCACGCGCTAAACCCGAAATACTTTATCTTTTTAAGATTTTCGTCGAAATGGGATATTATTGGTGTGCTGCTACCTTTCTCGCCAAATACCAGTTTTCCAGCATCAATTTTTACATAAAACAGCTTGTGTGTATACGACGAGAGAATGTTGGGTGTTTTTGTTTCAACAACATGATATCCATCAGCTCTATATTCGCCTTTATCTAAAGTTTTCCGACGAAGTCGCGTACATGTGTTATAATTAGCTCCAACCACAATGTCATAGAAATAGTCGTTGATTGATGGATCGGGTACTTCCGATAGCAAGATTAATCCATTTTCCTTACCCTTCATGGCAAGATGCATTTCAAAATAAGTAATGTCACCATTTGAGTCTTTTATCATTTTAACATGTTTAAGATATGGATCATCGATTCGGTTGATCAAATCATAACCATAGCCTTGTATCACTACCTGCTTATAACTATCCCGTTCAATACGATTTCGATTAACTTGTATATCTTTGTCCAACTTTTGTAGAGCATCCATTACCTTAACATTGTTGTTGGTGTTCTTCTGTATTTCATCTAATTTACCAATCATGTTATTCATTAACGTGTTATTAGATATATTCCAATTGCAGCTCACATTCAAATCTATTTTATCAAATTTTATATTAATAATGCGTTGTTCATTTTCTAAAGCCGTTATTTGTTTGGCTACTCTATCTGTATTAACTTCCATATTTTTTTGTAGTGCATACATTTTTTGATTTAATAGATTCTCAATCGAGTTAAATCGTTTTTCTATAATTTCTTCCAATTTATTCAGTTCGTTCTGTTGTTGTGTGTGTATTATTTTCTGTATAACTTCGTCCAATCCAAATGACGCTGACCCTGTAATAGGATTTGTTTCAAATTTTTCAGTCACAACGTTTCTTTCTGCATAACTTACACCCAAAGTTATTAAAATACAGTTAACTATTATCATTAACATTTTGCCCAAAGATTAGAATTTACAAGTAGTTTATCACGTTAACTCTACAAGAATAAACCCGCAAATAAGAAGTAATCGTCTTATATAATATATGTATATTGAAAATAATTTAATTTTTTCCCGCGACTTCACTTGCGTAGGAAAATAAATAAATAATTATTTAAGAACTTTTTGTTTAATTTTGTAGCTTTTTATGGAGGATTGACGTTGAGACTTAAATCAGTTCAGAAAGAGAACTAATATGAAAATAAGTGCGCTTCAATATTTTGTTCGATTTGAAACATAATCGAGATGCTTGCAACATAATTGACAAGCATAATTAAAAAAAAAAGTAAGTAGGTAGGTAGTTCAAAATGGATATACTAGTATTATTAGTTTATAAAAAGCACGGACTCCGGAGTCTGTGGAGAAATTAGTTAAATAAAAAATTTAAAAAAACATAGTCGAGATGTCAATTCAAATTTTTGTCACAACCAGTTCTCTTTCCAGGCTACCACATTATAGCACAGGCTTATACACATACACACATACCATCGTTTCTTCGAAGCAAGTCACGGCGCTTTCGTTCCTTCGGTCCTGTTGCATCTTTGTCGTAAAGTTAAAATCTTGAATCAGTGTAGTATCAAGTGTACTATAACTAGCATTGTTTATATGATTTACTAAAATCTTATAGTTCAATTTTATTACTGACATACACATACTCATTAATTCAGAAACATTATATATATGTATTTATACAATACACACGTAGGTAGTTAGAAGAAGTTACTTAGAAGACAAGATATGTCGTGTGTTAGTTGACCTTCACCCTAGATATCACGTCATAAGTTAATGACACGGGTCAATATTATATAATAAACACGATAAGTCTAGTAATTAGCGACAATATAAGTACAAAATCATTAAAGAAAAATAATAACCGTATCGTTTCCCTTATTCTTTCTGTATACGGATGTTTTTTTTTTAATACGAAATATACCTACATTAAACTACGAACTCTTATACAGTAATAGAAGTCATGTGAAGACTTTTGGTTGAAATAGTTGGAGGAGATTGAATTTAGCTTATTACCTAGCCTCTGCTAATGCTTATCCAATCTCTCTCTCAGGCTATTGTTGAGATGTCCTATGGACATCTACAATCATATGGTCTACAAGGAAAGTAAGTTGGCTGGCAGAGGCTTGATAAACATTATATACATAATTCTCCGTTACTTAGCAATATGTTAACGATATGAGAGCGTTATCAAAAATGATCCATTAACTATGTAGAACTATGTGAACTATGGTAGAAATACTCACGAAGCATTCTATTTAAGGTAGTGTGGGAAGCTAAGCTTCCACGTCACTGCGACCTTTGCAGATCTATACATACTCACAAAGCATATTAAATGAAAAGCAAAGAACAGTTTGAAAGTTTTAAGTTTCCTTGAAAGTTATTTCCAAATCTTCCTTCGGCCTAGAATATCACAACTATCATAGTCAAAACGTTGCGATTTGAGGATGTAAATCATACAAAATTAATAATTTGTGATATAAATATTGTACTCTCGTAAATACGAAAACGGAAAAACGCGTAAGCCGAGTGCAAGGAATTTTGACAGGTTCAAAACATTCTTTTATTTTTATTTATTTATACATAAATTAATACACTTTGTTATAAAATCATCTAAAAACCTAGATAAGGTTTGTCTAGATGACCTGTTCTCGTAATATTACATTTAATTACAATATAATGTACAAACAACACGACGCGATCACGCAATAAGACGCCAAGGGGGGGCAGAGGTGGCAGCTGCTCCGTCATTCGAGAACCAATTATTGTGTTTCCTGAATTGGTGTATAGAGAAAGCACAGAATTCGCCCTATTTACATAGGACCAAAAGCTCCTAAGTTGGTCCCATAATTATTTTCTAAACATCGCTTTATTACTTTTTGAATAATTTTTTTTTTTTTTTTTTGGCAATTGTTAAATTAACATTTTTGCCAGCAACAAGTATCTCAGAAGAGAGAAAAAAGAAGTCGGAATTTAGAATTTATTAGCTGAAACAAAGAAAATATCCTATAAAATACAAAGGTGAATTAATGATATAACAAAACAAAATGAACACTTATAACAATTAATATATTACATATATGGGGCTGAAAAATAAAAATAACTACAATTTAATATTATTTACAGAAATAAAATCTGATAATGAAGCGATTGAAGGAGGGTCCATATTATACAAAAGATTGTCGATATGAATGGGGAATGGAAATTTATAATGAATTAACAAGTTGAAAAATGAATTGTGATCAAAATTGCAACAGGAAAAGAAAATGTGATTTAGGTTGGACTCATCCATACCACATTCGCATATGGAAGAATCTTTAATACGTAATTTGTGTAGATGCGCTCCAGTACAACAGTGGCCAAATCTCATTCTGGAAACCATGGAACAGAGTTTTCTATTACATTTAGACTTAAAAAAACAGGGTTTAGATGGAATGAGGGGTTGATACTTAGCGTAATTAGAACCTGTCTGTCGACTACTAAAAGACCATCTCTTCGACCATCTAGCTTTTAAGTAACGGTTAGGGAGAAGCAAAAGGTCTTGGGGGTAATTTTTAAAAGGGACTTTATCTCCACAGATAACAGCGTCTTTAGCAACTTTGTCTGCCTTTTCATTGCCAGAAATATTACTATGACTTGGGTAAGGTAAGCTAAGTGGACAGAATAACCTAAAACAGAACATTTCAACAACAGTTCCTTGCATCTGAATATAATCCAATTCTTGGAGCCTTTTTTAAAAGGATTACTCTGAAAGGCCTGAAGAGCACTCAAAGAGTCAGTAAATATAACAGTTTTATTCAATTTGAGCAACAATATATAGTTGATAGCTTCCATTATACCTCTACATTCACCAACAAAAACAGACACAAACAACAACAACAACAGACAAAACAGATGTTTCAGGTGGGCATTTAATCTTTTGCACTATATTATAATTTTGGTGAAATAAACCAACACCAACACACCCGTTTTGATCTAACTTAGAGGCATCTGTAAAAATACAGTGCCAACCATGCCAAAGATTATCTTTAATCATAAGAAAATGATTATTGGCAAAGGCATCCCCTTTCATCAAATCTAAATTAAGATGTAATGAGGGTTCAAATAGGATCGCTTGATAATCGAATTCAAATAATGGAAGCTTAGGAGTTCTATGAGTAACGAATTTAAGATTTATAATTTTTGAGTAACTCATAACTAAACAAGGGGTTTTTTTAAGTCTCCAGTAAGGCAAAGAAATATAACTAAGCAGAAGCTGTAATTTCGGAAACAGTGGATGAGATGAGAATTGGAACAAACGAAACAAAAACATATCTGCCAGATATTGCCGTCTCAAATCCAAAGGAGGGTCAACACATTCCACTTGCATAGCATTTTTGGGAGTAGATTTCATTGCCCCCGTTATTATACGAAGAGCTCTAGCTTGAATCAAGTCCAACGAATTGATCATTTTCTTAGAAGCTGGCACATATAGAAATGAAGCGTAATCTACACTACGAATAATGGCATTGTAAAAAAGCTTTAGGTAATAGGGATGAGCACCCCACCAAACACCCGCCAAACATCTTAAAATATTGAGATTTTTTTCGCATTTGACTGAAATGTAGTTGATGTGTGAAGAGAAATCTAATTTACTGTCTAAGATGAGACCTAAAAACTTTTTTTCGTTTTCAACAGGAATCTTGATATTATTAAACAAAATGTCAAGTCTTGGTTTCAACCGTTTTCTAGTAAATATTACCACAGAGCTCTTCAGAGGAGCTATATCAAAACCATTATGACCTAGCCAAACATTTAATGACTCGAGAGCTTGAGATAACTTATGAGCGGCACTTAATATATCACAATCGGCCATATATAAAACGAGATCATCAGCATATTGTAGAAGCCTACAATAAGGCAAAATATACTTAAATAAGTCATAAGTGTAAATATTAAAGAGAATAGGACTTAAAACAGAGCCTTGAGGAAGACCCTTATGTAAAAATCTGGAACACTTTATTTCACCATTGACTCTAAGCTGAACAGAACGGTCTAAAAAAAGATTAAGTATAAAGTTAATAATTTTCGGTGGGACACCCAGTTTTTCCATCTTAGATTTTAAAATTGAGAGAATAACATTATCGTATGCAGAACATATGTCAAGGAAAGCAACAACAACGGACTCGTTCCTAGAAAACGAGAGTCTAATATCAGTAACAAAAATAGATAAACTATCTAAAGTCCCTCTACCTTTTCGAAAACCATATTGAGATTGAGGTAAAATATTACTAGATTCAATCAACCATTCAAGTCGATTTTTTATAAGGTGTTCCACTATCTTTGTCAAAACAGAAGACATAGCTATTGGGCGATAGCTGTCCGGTTTTTCAGGATCTTTACCAGGTTTTAAAACTGGGATAATTATTTGGGTTTTCATTGCAGCTGGAACGAATCCTGTATCTAACATTAAATTTATCATTTCAAGATAATAACTTAAAAGTTTTTCACCAGCGTTAACCAAAAAAGAATACGGGATCCCATCCGGACCAGGAGAAGAATCTTTGAGAGAAGAAAGAACAAGGCGTAATTCTTGCATAGAAAAAGGGGAAAAGCTATCATCATGAGCAGAAGAACTAGAAGTTGAAGTGTTAACAAAGTTAGAGACAAAAGGAGGAGCCAATCTGTCCATGAATTGGTCAAACCAGCTCTCACAACTGGGATAAGGAGGCGAGGGTTCTCTATATGAACCCCGGAATTTTCGTATTGAATTCCAAACAAGAGAGGGCCGGATGGTAGGGGAAATAGAAGAGCAAAAGTTTTTCCACCCCTCTGACTTTTTGGAATGAAGAATTTGTTTAGTGTTAGATTGTACTGTAATTCAATTTCTATAATTTCCATTAGTCATGTGAACACAATACTGATTCTCCGCTTTTAACCTTTCAGTAACAGCAATCTTACACTCTTCATCCCACCATGGAGGTGATCTATGTTTGGAATTTTGAATTTTTGAGGGAAATGAGTGTTTAGCAGCTAAATTAATACAATTTACAAAAGCTTTATAATAAGTGTTCAAGGAAACAGGAAGAATGAGGGGAAGATCAGAGGCAAACTGATCTAGGAACGATGAGTATTTAGACCATTCATCAGACTGACCTGAGCTGGGCAGTCTATATTGTAGTAGTGGCTTGAATGGAGCCGGTTCTATTTTAGAGAAAGGAAGATCAAATAGAATTGGAAAATGATCACTACCAAAAGAAGATGATAAGGTTTTCCAGTACATAGAGGGAGCTAGACTCGCTGACACTAACGTCAAGTCAACCGCACTAACCCGCTCATACGGTTTTGTACAGCGCGTAGGAGAGCCAGTATTGAGTAAACACAATCCTAAACTATCCATAATATAGAAAACATAATGTGCAAGTGGATCCGAGGCTTGACAACCCCAGGCAGGGTGATGGACATTAAAATCACCCATAACGTTAAAAGGACCTTGAATGTGTGATAATATATAGAGAATTTTATTTAGGATTTCAATAGATGGTCTGGGAATGTATAATGAGATCAATGTTAAATTATTTAATCTTATCGCAGCTATTGAAAAGTGGTCAGATATGGAATGAGATGGAATATTAACAAGATGTGAATTTACAGAATTTCTGACGAGTATGGCTGAGCCGCCATACCCATCAGCTTTGTCATCTCTGAAACAAAGGTAGCAAGGAACCTTAAAAAAGGAACCAGGCTTAAGCCAAGTCTCAGAGATGGCAATTAGAGTTGGATCATATTTATTAATAGTATATAATAGTTCAGATTTTTTACTATTAAGACTTTGACAGTTCCATTGCAGCCCTAGGGAGGACGCCATCATGGAGGGATTGTAACATAGGAGAGGGATAATCTTGGGCAGCGATGGACGGTAATAAACTAGGAGAGTTAAGTAGCCTGGTGAGAGTATGTATAAGCTCCAAAATGCTACTAGAGGATGTAGAGGGAACAGTATAAGGACACTTGTAGGCAACACCATTATTATTAGACATTGATGGATTATTAATTATCGCCTGATGAGCAGAGCGATCATAGCCCTGTCTTTGAACTGGAGGAGGCTTGGGTTTGAGGAAGACAGTTTTTCTATAGGACTGGGAGGCTGAGCTGGGTGATTTATTTGGAAAAGACAGAGGAGCAGGGTAAACCTTGGCATAAGATGTTTTGGCAGCATCACTATAACTTTTACCTCTAATAGGCAAATGTAATTTGGAGGCTTCATTGTATGAAATGTTTTTCTCTGACATTGTGATTTTAATTTGTTTTTGTCTATGGAACTCAGGACAGGATTTACTAATTGAGTAGTGGGGACCTGAACAGGATAGGCATGGGGAAGAGCCTTCTTCGACATTACACTTGTCACCTGTGTGGCCTTCCCCACACTTATAACAACGTGGCTTGGTCCGGCAGCTGTTTTTGGTATGACCAAAGCGAGAACACTGGTAACACTGCACAGTCGGGTAATAATATCGCTCAACAGAGAGGGAGTTGAAACACATGAATACCCGAGGGGGAGAACTTGACCGTCGAAAGTTAGAACACAAGACTGAGATGGTTTGAAGATAGGGGCTCCATCAACAACCACCTTATAATTTAACCGCTTTACTTTTAATATTGGGCAACCATCAATAGGAACACGAATACACTCCATGATCTCATCTTCGGACCAATCAATAGGAATGCCTTTAACAAGACCCAACCGAGTTGTACCAAATGAGGGGATAAACGCCTTGAAGCCATTGTTCTTAACTACATCACTCGTCACAAAATCGTTTGCAGAGTAGAAATCGGTAAATGTCAGCGAAGTTCTATTTCTACCAATTCTTTGAACACTGCCATCAAGGACACTGTGAAATTGTTTTATTCCCAAGAATCTACCGAAATCAACTGGATGTAAGTAGGTCCCAGATGTTAAAGATGTCTCAGTTTTCTGGACATGCACAACAAATGGACCCCTATCCGTTGACTTATAAGCTTGACGACCTGAAGGAACGTACGGGGGAATCGATGGGGTCTGAGATAACGTAGCCGACGGAGAGGCACAGGATTCAGTTAATTGGGTGTCAGGGTTATTAACAATTTGTGATGAAATCGTTTGGCCTAAAGGAATAGAAGAATCTTGTGACTGTTTGTTATCTCTACTCTTTTTGTGATGTTTTTTCGAGTGCTTCTTACGTTTAGTACCTAGAGAACCACTGCCCTGCTGGGAGAGCTCTATATCAGTATCAGTTGAATTTATAGAAACAAAAGAAATAGGAGATGGAATAGAGCGTCCATCTCCATCTACGAAGGTGGTATCGTTTTCAATAGTTTGGTTCTTATCGGGAGGCCAACCAGCCCCCTCGTCCGATTCCATGCAAAACAGATGAGAACGCCACTAAAACAAATGACAACTATGCGTCGTATTAGAAAATACTAATATTTGCAAAACCTTACCAATGAACGATGAAAACTTTATCTACATATGATTATAACTGATATTTTACACACAATACAACACAAATAACATCTAAAACTATAAATAGGATATTTTCAAATTTAAATAAAACGCCAAAGCAACCGCTCTCTTTGACAGCCACGATTCGAACCTCTTGAATAATATAATCTTTCAAAATGAAAATATTTTCATCGCATTCCTGAGGTCAGTGCGTCAGATTATAGAATCGCAGAGTTCCACCTACACGTTTTTCTTTCCAAGAGCGTCAAATATTAAGGATTATCGCATAAACATTGCACATTTTCTAATCTTCGAAGACGAGCATTTGACATTCAATGACATTTGTCATTGCATTCTTGACAAAAGCAAAAAAAGAGCGGATGAAGAGAGGTCTCTTTAAAAAGTTTACAATCGTGAAGGATTTAGTAAGTTGCGTTTGAAGTCGGGTTTTTAATAGAAAAAATATTAGCGGAACTATTAGTTTGAGTAGTCTATACTGAAGATTATAAATTTGGTCCAGGTAAGTTTTATAAGTGCGACCATAGCTATTCAAGCCATACGAGATAATACATTGCCTTTACGTAACAAACCTTAGTCAAGAATCGGGCCAATTTACATAAATTATGATGTGCAACTACAGAACCCTACTTTGTGCGTGACACGACACGCACTTGGCAACACATTAAAAGCAATTATTTATGTAATTTTTGCCACGGGCAAAATCGGGGGAAAAATTAAATACAATATTTAATAACTTGCATATAGTAGTATATATTTTGTAAATAAATATTTGATTATTTATTTATTACTTGCTGGTTCATTCTGATATAGTTGACGTACATAACAGCTTGTGAATTTCTAGACAACATGTTAGCGAGGCACCGGGCGCGGTTTGGAAGATGCCTATAAGCTTCTGGAATGGAAAGGGCTCGGCATTAATATTAACGGCGAGTACATCGCTCACCTTCGGTTTGCCGACGATATAGTAGTCATGGCAAAGTCGATGGAAGAGCTCAGTACGATGCTCGAAGACCTCAATAGAGTTTCCCAACGGGTGGGCCTCAAAATGAACATGGACAAAACGAAGGTTATGTGGAACGCCCATGTAGTGCCCACTCCAATATCTGTGGGGAACTTCACTCTTGAAGTTGTTGACGAATACGTTTACCTAGGACAGACGGTCCGATTAGGCAGGTCCAACTTTACGAGGGAGGTCAATCGTCGTATCCAACTCGGCTGGGCAGCGTTCGGGAAACTTAAAAGCGTCTTCTCGTCCAATATTCCCCAGTCCCTCAAGTCGAAAGTTTACAACCAGTGTGTGTTACCAGTGATGACATACGGCACTGAAACGTGGTCCCTAACTATGGGCCTTATAAGGAAGCTCAAGGTCACGCAACGAGCTATGGAGAGGGCTATGCTCGGAGTCTCTCTACGAGATCGAATCAGAAATGAAGAGATACGTAGACGTACAAAAGTCACCGATATAGCACAACGGATTAGCAAGTTAAAGTGGCAGTGGGCAGGGCACATAGCACGTAGAACTGATGGCCGATGGGGCCGAAAGGTTCTCGAGTGGAGACCACGTACCGGCAAGCGCAGCGTAGGAAGACCAGCCACGAGATGGACAGACGACCTCATACAAGTGGCGGGAAGACGCTGGATGCAAGCCGCTTCCAATCGGTCTTTTTGGAAATCCATGGGGGAGGCCTATGTCCAACAGTGGACTTCTTATGGCTGAGATGATGATGATGATGATGTTAGCGAGCCTTGTTAATTTTATTTTAATAAATTTAAGTGTAAGTTATGGACGCTTATTACACATTACCTACTGAAGAATCTTATAATATTACACCCTCATTTGGCTTGGATGAAGTTATACAGAAAATAATACAAACACAAGAACAGAACGTACTGAATAAATTGGAAAAAAATACAGACAGAAATTAAACTTGATGGAGGAATGAATATGGCCTTATGGAATTATGGCTTAGTTGGTAGTATGTCTACCTGCTAAACTGTAGGTCGTGGGTTCGATCCCCACCCAGACCAAACATTTGTGTGATGAGCATGGATGTTTGTTCTGTGTCTGGGTGTTTCTATTTATCATATATGTACAAATAAAATAAAAAATGTATTCTATTCTTTCTTCCCTCTCGGACCACAGCTTGAGTGGACGTGTTTTTGGCTGTTCAACTATTTAAAATAAAACGAGTGTAAAAATCCAAGTGAGTGCTGAGAACTACACGCGCTCTCAAAACTGGTACTTCACCATAAGCTACCTGTGAGTCCGCCTTTGTCTTAAATATTACACACAAATTGTCAAATAGAAAAATAGCTGAATACGGTCATTAATCGAAACAGCTGTTATTGGAGTGCTACTGCTGTCCGATACCTACCATGCCAAGCACACATTAACAGAAAGCGGCTACGCCACGCCCTTTGTGCAACACTGTGCGCACGGCTAATCTGCACACACTGACAAATCTGATTTGTAGAAAGAGCTCCGTCACGTAAACCGCGGCTAAAATAGGCCTACACGGTGCGTGAATTTTATAAATATGCCAAAAGCACATCGTTCGCCGTCAAATAAAGCTAAAAAAAAAATTACAGTGACTCCTCGGCATCGACTGCTGCAACTGACCCCAAATCTAGCCAACCACACCTGCCTAGAATTTCACGTAAAAAATATAGATCGGACTGTGAGGACTCCGATGATTCCACCAGAAAAAAAGTCCGATCGGAGGCCGAAGATTTCCACAGCTTCATAACAGAATTGAAGGATATGTTTTCTTCCATGTTTACTGCGTTTAAAATTAAACAAAACGAACGCATGAACATTCTTGAGAAACAACTTTCAGGCGTCAAAAGCCACACCGCGGTGATTGTCGACGTAGAAAAATCGCTTAATTTCATGTCAGACTAATTAACAGATATGAAAACCAAGATAGATAAACTAGAGGGTAACAGAAAAGAGACTAATAATCAAATAATATTGCTAGAAGAAAAAATCGATGTCACAGAAAAATCAACACGTAAAACCCGCATCGAAATACGAGGCGTCCCGAAAAAGAAAGACAAGAAAAAGGAAAACTTATTTGCCATGATAGAAAATTTACTCACCTCCCTCAAGGGTGAATATTCATCACCCGATTTGCGAGACGTATAAAGAATACCAAATAAAAACAACAACATCGCCCCATCAGTGATTGCCGAATTTTCCAGTACGATGATCAAAGAAAATGTGTAAAAAAATGCCAAACGTCTCAATATAAATAGAGGATCACCCAATTTGAGCACTCTTCATCTAGGACTAGAGGATCCACTAATTACCATCTTCATATCGGAAAACGTAACCTCAAAGGCTAGACGCTTGTACTATCTCGCTAGACAACTAGCTAAGACCCAAGACTTCGCCTACTGCTGGACGTCTAATGGATAAATTTTTCTTCGAAAACGCGATAATATAATTATAGTTTAAAAAACTGAAAAAACCGACTTCAAAATATGCAATTTGTTTACTTTGTGATAAACGTGACTTGCTGTTCACTTTTCTACAGGCACTTGGACGATATTTTACCAGTTATTTTGTTATAAAAACTAAAGTACTGAACCCATTTTGATAAAATTTATATGGAGGCTGGATACCTCTGAGATATAGCTTACCAAACAAAAAATAATCATCAAAAATCATTCATTATTACCGGAATAATTGCTGAATAAACATACAAAATAACATAAAGTCGAATTGAGAACCTCCTTCTTTTTGGAAGTTGGTTAAAAAACATTTTTCAAACAAAAAAAACTAGATCAAAATAGGACCTTCCAATTAAGAGCTACGATGCCACAGATAGACACACATATACACACGCGAAACTTATAAAACCCCTCTTTTTAAGTCGGGGGTTAAAAATTAAGAAATTTAAGTTCTAATTTTTCAGCTACATTGTCAAACCAGCTCTAAGGTCAAACTACCATATTTTTTACTAGTTATCAAAGTTAAGTAAAATTTCAGCAAGATCAGAAATGCTTTAATTATCTTTACCAAGATTTTTAGTCCGGTCAAATTAGACTAAAAAATAGGGGTGAGGTTACAAAAATTCGCACTTGGCTGAATATTGGTAGGATTGTTCAATACACTATTATAAAGAAAATGTGAAAAGTCCTCATCGATCCGGCGATTCAAAAAGTTGAAAGAGTTGTAATCGTCATAATATGTATAAGTACACCACGTATATACATCACTGAAGCCGTTATACAAGCAAAAATATCGTTCTATCGGTCAGTGTGACTTACACATATAAAATATGAAAACGCGCTAAGTACACTACCTCAAAGGTGGCTTGGAAACGTGTGCATATTATGACGATTACAACTCTTTCAACTTTTTGAATCGTTATATCTCAAAAACGGTGGCTCAATAAAATACAGGTGAGAGACGTTCTTTATGTACCAGACTTATCAACAAACTTAATATCAGTTAGTAAAATGATAAAAAGTGGCTGTAAAGTTGAATTTAATGAAAATGGTTGCAAAATATCAAACCAAAATAGACAAAAAATTGCAATTGCAAATCTATCAAATAATATGTACCAGTTAAACATCACAAATCAAGGCCATGCCCTCTTTTGCTGCTGCAGAAAATGATATTTACTTATGGCACCAAAGAATGGGCCACTTGAACCTTACTGATGTCATGAAAATACCTAGTTGCACTACTGGTGTTAAATTGTCTCCGTTGAATGAAGATATTACTTGTATAAGTTGTGTTGAAGGTAAACAGACAAGACAATAATTTCCTACAGAAGGCTCCCGAGCAACCGAATTGCTAGAAGTCATTCACACAGATGTATGTGGTCCGTTCCAGACTGTATCACTAGGAGGTGCCCGGTTTCTTGTTTCTTTCATTGACGATTTCTCACGTAAAGTGTTTGTATATGCAATTAAAAGCAAATCTGAAGTACTAGAAAAAAATATTGAATTCAAGAAGAAGAATTCAGAGTAGAAAATGAATTAGGCAAGAAAATTAAAAAAACTAGATCTGACAATGGCAAGAAATACATGAATCATAATTTTGAAAATTATTTGATAAAAATTGGCTTATTGCACCCGCATACAAATCCATACACACCGGAACAAAATGGTTTAAGTGAACGCATGAATTGAACTCTCATAGAAAGGTCTAAATGCATGATTTTAAACGCTAAATTACAGAACAACTATTAGGGAGAAGCAGTCGTCACGGCAGCGCATATCATCAATCGCTCGCCGACAAAAGCTCTGTCCTATGTCACTCCAGAGGAAGTATGGACCGGTAAGAAACCAGATATAAGCCATATAAAGATATTTGGATGCAAAGTAATGGTGCATATACCGACTGAACGTCATAGAAAGCTAGACGCTAAATCACGTGAGTTGATTTTTGTTGGATACAGTGATGGTGTGAAAGGCTACCGTTTTATAGACCCTAAAAGCAAGCTAGCTACAACAAGTAGAGACGTTTTATTCCTCGAAGCCACCGTAATGAGAAACTTCATTAAACAGTAGTCAGGTCCTGAAACAGAAAAGGTAATTAATGACACAGAACATGTTGAAGAAATTATGCCTAAAAATAAAAATAACAAAACAAAAAATGAAAAAATATTCAAAATACCATTATTTTCAGAAGACAAAGTGGATGAAGTCCAAATTCGTGTTGATTATGATGATGAGATTGAAGAATCCAACTCGACATTGACATATGGTACTTCTACATCAGCATTATCACCCTCTGATACGACATATGTACCAGATGAAAGTATTCTATCCACACCATCTCCAAATATTTTCCGTAGAAGAAGAAGAGATGAAATATATTTATCTAATTCACCCTGCAATGAAATACAAGATAATATAGATAACAACAATATAAATACATCTTATGTCTGCATGAATGGTGACTAAATAAAAAATGACTTGAAACAAGACGTATTTCAAAACACCAATCAGCGTTTAGTGACGTCACTCCTGTTATGACAAAAGAACTTATTTGAAGTTCCGGTTGTCATAACAGCACAGCAGTAGCCCTGGCCTCCACCCAAACATGTCCTCCCTGCGACGCAAAGCGTACGCCCTATGGCGACCACCTGCCGCTGTTGGTGGCCATCAACTTTGCCTATATTATTTCAAAAACCCAGGGTGCAATTTATGAGGGCTGTGGGTAGCTCGGTAAAGCGTTCGTACGCTAAGGCAGGTGTTTTTTCTCGCCAAAGATGTGCTCGGCACACTCCTGTCGATCTGCCCCAATCGGGGATTTCGAGGGATGTTAGGCTCTCCGGAGGTTGACAGATTGGCTAGTTGTAGACAGATATCACTTGCGCCGCCATTATATACCAGTCCCCCGAGACTTAATCATATGTTATACAACTTATCGCTCTTTTATGAATTATGCAACTCACACCTAATATTAATATTAGTCCCTACATATATGGAGAAGGACCGGGCTCTGGAAGACTGACGATGCAATTGGTATGGCACCCCTTAGATCAAATACAATATCACAATCACACGCTATACTCGGACGTAATATCGGCTTGCTCGATAGACGGAGCGCCGGCCCACTGCATATCCAAATATGACCTTTACTCAGACGATCACAACAAATGAAATTCCCGATGAGAAATGTGTTAACGCCTTCTCTTCAGTTCGGTGTTAACATATAGTCGGAAATAAGGATTAGAAGCTTTGCCACCACATATAGCACACATAAACATTGAAAAATCAAAAGAAGTAGATATTTATAATGTGCCATATGATAACAGCATTGAGTCTGTTATGAATGGCTGCAAAGAAATTCTGGATAGATGATGTATTTCCAAAATTAAAAGATATATATAATATTTACTTAAACTTTTTTTTTCTAAATCTTTTTTGTAAATTTATAAAATAAAATTTTATGCTTTGTAAATACTATTTTTTATTCAATTTTAATTAAAATTGATTGTAAATTGACAAGTGCACAACAAATGATTATGCTATAGTCTACATGGGAAATTAGAAAATGATCAACACAGGCATGTGGCTCTAGAAAAGCAAATTCACGCAGTCTTCTAATCACTCTTTCAATATGAATTCCATACGTATAAAAGCCAGCGACGAACAAGTACGACCAGTGACAAACAGGAATGACGTCATCTGAACTATAGGTAAAATTTAAACTGAAAATTTAAACTGACAATTTAAAACCGCATTGTTTCCAATAAATTACAATGTTTTAATTTTTTAATATATTTGAGGTCTATTCTACATGGAATTCTTTAAAATGAAAACAAAAATAAAAATATTGCATGTTCCCTATTGCAGAAAAAACTTTGCACCGCGCATGTCAACTTTGCACCGCTATAAGAAATGAGAGTAAACCTTAAGGTTCAAACGAGATTAAAACCTCCTCCCCCAAGGCCATCACCGACTACATGATCGGTATAGGGCTTGGGAGGTGCTGTGATCGAAAAGGGGTTGTCACAATAGATATGCAAAGGTCGCAGTGACGTGCCGGGGCTGCTATAACCCGTTTGGCCTCCTAAGTTATAAATAAAATAAAAAACCTCAAGGTCTTAACATATTTTTTAAACATACAAGATAGATGGTTTAAAAGTTCATCTTTAATGTTTATCTTTAATACAAACCTGTTAATAAAATAAACTACATGATCCTTCGCTTGCGATTGTGGTTATTAATTTATTATTTAAAACATGTTTTATATTATATTAAAAGAGATTACAATAATTTGATATTATTGATACTTAACTTATATAACATATTAACTTGAAAACATTTCAATAAACACAAAATCCATGATAAACATGTATTTCGTGTTTATTGAAATGTTTTCATTAAAAACCACCAAAAATAACATTAAATAAAAAATTAAAAAGTAATACTTTTTTAACAATTCAAAGAAAAAAATATGTAAAAATTGTTAATTGTAAAAAACAACTTGTGTTGTAATTGTAATTGTAAAATTGTAATTCGTTGTAAAAAACCCATTTTGCCGTCTTATTTTTCTATCTACAATTAAACAATGTTAGGTGTATACATAATAGGAATCAATTCCATACAAGTAAATTAAAAACCTCGTATGGAACCAGTTCCGAAACTCCGATTTTATAAACGGCTGAAGGAGATTAACAAGATATGATACTATTGTTGCAATGAAAACAACGTATTTGTCTTTTAAATAAAAATTACGGGTCTCGATTAAGGTAAATGACAAGGCGTCACTCTTCTTTAAAAATTGTGACGTGTTTGTCATATCCAGTATGACAAACACGTCACAATGACAACAACGTTAGTGGAAAAAGACTTGAAAAGCTTCGAAAAAGACCTCCTAATGCGGTTGAAACTTTAGTCGAAGATTTCGATTCAAAATAGACTTAAGTGAATCGTAAATTTTATTAAAAAATAATATCGTGATAACTGCAACTGCATGTACCTAACTGTTGTTTAGAAAATCAAAAAATGGTAGCTGATGTGATTGTGTTGCAGTCGAACAAATTAATTAATAAAACAACAAGCACCCTTTATATGACTTTTATTTTCCGATCTCCGATTTTGATTTCCGATTGTTTTTTTTTTTTTTGATATGCTTTAGCAGTACGGAAAGAATTTAAATTATCATACTTAAATTAAATCATAAACAAACGTAACGGTTGTTTTGTCCCACGCGCTAAACCCGAAATACTTTATCTTTTTAAGATTTTCGTCGAAATGGGATATTATTGGTGTGCTGCTACCTTTCTCGCCAAATACCAGTTTGCCAGCATCAATTTTTATATAAAACAGCTTGTATGTAAACGCAGAGAGAATGTTGGGTGTTTTTGTTTCAACAACATGATATCCATCACCTCTATATTTGCCATTATCTAAAGTATTCCGACGAAGCCGCGTACCTGTGTTACCATTAGCTCCAACCACAATGTCATAGTAATAGTCGTTAACTGATGGATTGGGTAATTCCGATAGCAAGATTAATCCATTCTCCTTACCCTTTATGCCAAGATGCATTTCAAAATAAGTAATGTCACCATTTGAGTCTTTTATTATTTTAACATGTTTAAGAGATGGATCGTCGATTCGGTTGATCAAATCATAACCATAGCCTTGTATCAGTGCCTGCTTATAACTATCCCATTCAATACGATTTCGATAAACTTGTATATCTTTGTCCAACTTCTGTAGAGCATCCATTATCTTAACATTGTTGTTGGTGTTCTTCTGTATTTCATCTAATTTACCAACCATGTCATTCATTAACGTGTTATTAGATATACAATAATTGCAGCTCACACCCATATCCGTTTTATCAAATTTTATATTAATTATGTGTTGTTCATTTTCTAAAGCCGCTATATGTTTGGCTACTCTATCTGTATTAACTTCCATATTTTTTTGTAGTGCATACATTTTTTGATTTAATTGATTCTCAATCGAGGTAAATCTTTTTTCTATAATTTCTTCTAATTTATTCAGTACATTCTGTTCTTGTGTGTATATTATTTTCTGTATAACTTCGTCCAATCCAAATGACGCTGATCTTGTAACAGGATCCGTTTCAAATGTTATAATCACGGCGTTTCCCTCTGCATAACTTACACCCAAAGTTATTAAAATACAGTTAACAATTAACATTAACATTTTGCCGAAAGATTGTAATTTACAAGTAGTTTATCACGTGAACTCTACAAGAATAAACCCACAAATAAGAAGTAATCGCTTATATATGTATGTAGAAAATAATTTAAACTTTTCCCGTGTCTTCACTTGCGTAGGAAAATAAACTAATTAATGTATTTACGAACTTTTTTTAAATTTTTGTAACTATTTATGGAGGATTGACATCGAGACTTAAACCTGTTCAAAAAGAGAACCATTGTGAAAATATATTTTTTTAATGTACAAATAGGATTGCGCTTGACCGCCAAATCGCCTGATGCTAAGCGACGTTGCGGTCTACGATGGAGCACGCTTACCTAGAAGAAACCTTTTTTTCAGCCTCAGCGTTTTGATGGAAAGCACCGGGATCTCCATCTTCCTCCCTGCATTCTTCTACAACGATACAGACCGCACTATATCTTTGTCTTCTCTAGGGTCGTATAAGCTGGTTGTCAGACCCCCAAATCTGACCACCCACATTCCCGAGACCTCTATTTGTCGTTCTGCGACAAGTAGAGAGTTTGTTTTACCTAGAAGAAACCAATTTAAACTCTGACGATTTAAACTCTGTGCGCTGTTGTCCTTATTTTAATATTTTGTTTGACTTGCAACACAATCGAGACGTTAGTTCCAGACAGTTCTCTTTCCAGGCTACCACATTACAGAGACACACACACACGCTCATACACATACACACACACATACCATCGTATCCTCGAAAGAAGTCATGGCTCTTTCGTTCCTGTTGCATCTTTGTCGTAAAGTTAAAATCTTGAATGTTGAATTATCAAGTGTACTAAAACTAGCATTGTTTTTATTATTTACTAAAATCTTATATTTCAATTTTATTACTGACATACATACTATAATATATATATATAAATGCAATGTACATGTAATTAGGAGACAAGATATGTCGTGTGCTAATTGACCTTTACCTACCACAGATATGTGACGGTGGAAAAGTTATTAATTACATGGGTCATTATTAAAATATACACAATAAGTCTAGTAATTAACAACAATATAAAAATTCAGAGAAGAAAAATAATAACCAACCAACCAACATTCTTATTATAATCATATTATGTAACAATAATGACAGGCAATAAACGTTAACTCTACATTTAAAATTGCTTCTAAAAGGCATTAAAAATTAATTTACATTTGAAGTTTCTGTTTCCCGCCTACACTTGGAATGTTTTTAGTATCGTAAAAGCGATGTAAAATATGTCGAGCTGCCGTCATGTTTTTTATGCATTCGACAATTTATTTTGCCAAATTGATGTCTTTTGTGAGAATAATGGAACACGATTCGACTATCAAACAGTAGTTTCACAGCATTTAATAACACATAAATATGAGATAAATGACTCATTTTCAAAAAGAGCTACGCAGACGTCATTCCCGAAGGACGTCCTATAAGGTACCTACAAATAAAAATGTGTAATAACAACGTTAGTTTTCAAGATAAATTACTGTTTATGGTTGAACTCGATATTTAAACAATTTCCATCATGATCAGCTCAACATTTACTTTAAATGAAATAGGTCTACGATTGACTACCTACTTGCGTGATGGTAAGCAAAATTCCAGTAGTCTTATGGTATAATGGGGAGGGTGGCATAAATCATTGGTGTATTGCGCAATCTGAAAATTGTTTCTTAATTCAAACTAAAATTACATATTTTTCTCAGATTTAAGCCTTTTTAACCGACTTCGAAAAAGGAGGTTATCAATTCTTACCGTATATTTGTTCTTTTAGGGTTCCGTACCCAAAGGGTAAAAACGGGACCCTATTACTAAGACTTCGCTGTCTGTCTGTCTGTCTGTCTGTCTGTCTGTCTGTCTGTCTGTCTGTCTCCAGGCTGTATCTCATAAACCGTGATAGCTAGAAAGCTGAAATTTTCACAAATGATGTATTTCCGTTGCCGCTATAACAACAAATACTAAAAATTCAAAAAAATTAAATATTAAGGGGGGTCCACATACAATAAACGTGTTTTTTTCGTATTTTTTTGCTCAATATTAAAAACGGTAACAGGTAGACGCTTCAAATTTTCACATAATATTTACTTGAAAATAGCTTTCAAAATAAATAATTAAATAACAATAAAGTAAATATTAAAGGGGGGCTCCCATACAACAAACGTAATTTTTAAGCAATTTTTACTCGATTTAATTAACAGGTAGAAACTTTAATATTTGTAAGTAAATATTTAGAAATATATTAACTATAAAAATAAATACTTAATTTAATACATAAAAACTCACAAAATGAAAATAATCCGTGCATCTAAACGCGGTGCGAGCGCCGCGCCGCGGTGTGGTGGTGGCGCGAGCGCAAGGCGGTTGCTAAGCAACGGCCGCGCGGGTAGCGGGGGAGGTAACATCACGGAGCGAGCCATAACCGCGCGTATTCGCGCGAGCGTCGTCATGCTGCCCGGATGTGTATCGAAAACCTACCTATAAGTTTGCAATTTACTACTTGGAATTTCGTTGATTTCTCGTTATTTTATACGATTTTCTATTATAGATGATAGTACGGAACCCTTCGTGCGCGAGTCCGACTCGCACTTGGCCGATTTTTTTATGTATGCACACGAATTACTCCGCCATCCGTGAACCAATTTTTGTGTTTCTTGAATTGATGTATAGAGAAAGCTCCCGAGTTGGTCCCATAATTATTATTTTAATTTATATGGAACCAAGTTTGAGGTATACCCTATCTAATAAACAATTATTTATCAAAATCGGACTGCTCTGTAAAAAGTTATGCGTGCTCATACATTACAATCAGTGAGTGAACAATCAATCATCCCCTGTTTTCCTACCCTTAGGGTTGGATTTTTTTTTCCAAATTTATATGGGACCAATTTCGATGTATACCCTCTCAAATAAAAAAAGAATTATCAAAATCGGACTACTCTGTAAAAAGTTATGTGTGATCAGACAAAAAAAATATATACGCGTCGATTTGAGAACCTCCTCCGTTTTTTCGTCGGTTAAAAATAAACTCAACTCTTTGGTGAATAGGTATGATTCTAGAGTATTTGAAAAGCCCTGGTGAAAAAAACTATTAGTTTGAGTAGTCTATACTGAAGATTATAAATTTGGTCCAAGTAAGTTTTATAAGTGCGACCATAGCTACTCAAACCATACGAGATAATACATTGCCTTTACGTAACAAACCATAGTCAAGGATCGGGCCAATTCACATAAATTATGATGTGCAACTACAGAACCCTACTTTGTGAGTGCCACGACACGCACAAAGTAGGTTCAGCGATATCGATCCACATTCTTGATGCGTGAAATTCTTTGCCGCCATATCTCTTTCCTGACACCTACAATCTTTCGAATTTTCAAGGCTAGAGTGAATAGATATCTTGTAGATCGATGAGCTCCATCTTCGGCCACACCGTCGCTTAATATTAGGCGAGTTGGTGGTCAATCGTAGAACTATCTTGCATTAAAAAAAAATAGCAACAAAATGTTTATTCAGGTACCTTTGTTTAAATGTCAACTAGCTCAACACTCAGTTGAAAGACGACTGGCCTCCATAAAAGTTCCAACAGCTCAGTCCTCTAGCGAGCTAATGCCTCATTAGCTCGGGCATAGTGCACAAACCTAAGCTAGGCTATGCAGGATCTAGGTCATGCTTTCATCATCTCATGACCTATGTACTTGACACCACTGGTAGCCCTTATTTACCAGTGAATTTCACTAAAAGTGCCGTGCCATCCAGAGTTAACAAAATTTGAAAATTTCATTGAAACGAATATTTGTTTTTCATCAATTTATGGGAGCACCAAGCGTCTATACAACCTCGTAAATTATGACAATATTTTATTTCACTTGTCGCCATATTTAAACGGTTATAATCTGGGAAACGAGCAAATTTCTCCGGGTCTAATCACGCTGGAATAAATAAGTACATATAAAAAATACTCAAATTTGGTACTATAGAACTGAACTGATAATGGATCAGTTAGGGGACTTTAAAGAAATTGTCATTTATGTAGGCGATAAGCTGATCCCAGGGGATCAGTGACAGGTCACTCCAATCAATATTACAATCTTACCCTCGTTTTCCCTCTAACGCTTTAAGTTAATTGGTTAGTAAGTTAGTTGGAAGGGAGAGCCCTTCTAACTAACCCTCTAACCACTGTTAAATGGTCTTAGATGCTCTGCCTACCCTGTAAGGGAAAATAGGCATGATTTTATGTATGTAATTGGAACTAGGCCATAGTCTGCACGTTGGTCAAGTGCGGGTTGGAAGACTTCACACATCTTTCAAGATCATTGAGAACTCTCAGACATGTAGGTTTCCTCACGATGTTTTCGTTCACAGTTTGAAATTGGCAGCATTTGTTATGTTATTCACTTTAAAAATAAATAATTAAATTAAAATAAAATTAATATTTAAGGGGGGCTACCATACAACAAACGTGATTTTTTTGCCGTTTTTTTTATAGATAATGGTACGAAACTCTTCGTGCGCGTGTCCGACTCGCACTTGGCCGTTTTTATTTGTATGTTTGTTCAGCGATTACTCCGCCAATTATGAATTGTTTTTGATTATCTTTGTTTGATAGGTAATGTTAAATATTATATATGATTTTTTTATCTAAATCGGTTAAGTACTTTGGTTTTTATAACAAAATTACTGAAAAAATATCATCCAAGTAAACGAAATACGTAAATTGTTTTCTTTTTTCAGTTTTTTAAACTATAATTATTGTATAAAATGAACTAAACAAACAATGCTCGCAGGGTGATTTCATTTTTTATTATCACCAGTACCTATTACGATATTATACAATACACGTGTCTCGATAGCTTCTTTTTTAAATTTTCAATGAAAATAAATATTGTTTAATCACGCTTTACCAAGAATAATAATATAATTATTATGATTCACTAAGAGTAAATACTTGAAAATTGGAATACAGTTCCAATACAAAATACTTGTTCATTATATTCACATACTCAAAAAGTTTGTATTCGTAAAATTACTGTGATTTTACATTCACACTTCAGTCTGATAATTCGCAAACAAAAATATTTATCATCTCTCATCAAAGCTGTTACTGTTTACAGAAGTTCGGTACTTATTTGATTTATGGCCCCAAATGAGCTTAAAATTATTTGAAAGGTCAGCTCTTATTCGTATAGTGGATGGCTATCCTTTAGTAAATGGATGTCGAATGTAGACCTTTTGACCTACGGCTCTTACCTAGCTCACATTTGAATACTAATTTACTATTTTAATACTTATGGGTAGTTGAGGCAATGAAGTCAAAAGTTTTCGCGAGTTGGGAAAAGGTAAGGGTTTCAGATAAGGGAAAAGTGTGGTGACCTCCGCTCTGGCTCCTACCTGGTGCAAAAGTTGCCCATCGCTATTCAACGCGGTAACGCGGCTAGCGTTATGGCCACTCTTGCGCATGGTATGTACAGTTCGGGGTGGGCTTTTTGACTGAACTTTGACTATTGTTGATTGTTACAAAAAATCTTTGTTCTTTTTTTTTTGTAATAGATTATATTACTTAATATCTTAGTTACAATATTAAAATAACCGGCCAAGTACCTGTCGGGCCATGCGCAAAGTAGGGTTCCGTTGTTGTACACCACAATTTATGTGGACATAAGCAGGGTCTCTTGTTTGGTAACTTGTATGAATATAGGTAATTATGAGGAGTCTTATGTTAGTTAGTTTAAATGAAATATGTAAGAAATTTTCGACGTCTTAATTCCTTAGGTACATTTTTTTAATTGATCGACTATTACTCGTTAACTAGTAAAGCCTACTTAGTCGTAATATGTTTCCTTTATACACACTTCTATAACCCTACATTTAGCGTGCGGGATACTTAACTTTAGCAAAAATTATAAATAAATCCCTAAATTAAAAAAAAGGTTCTCAAATACCACGTTTTTTTTTTGATTACGTATCCAACAATATTCTACACGATGTGGTAGATGAGAAAAAAAACCATTCATGGGAATGAATGGTTTACGTAAGTACGTTACGTAAACGTGAAGCACGCCAAAAAAGGTTTTTTAAGATATCTACTTTTTTTGGTATGTTTTTTTTTATATGTATAAAACCAATAACTTATTAATATTAGTTCTCGTAATATAACATAAAGGATAAAATAATAAAGCCAATTATTAGTTCTCGTATTCATCTTATAAAGTAAACAAGAATCCTCACTCATTTTGAGATCAGGGTCTCACTGAATTCCCGACAAAGAACTCGAAGAGTTAACTCGCCTTGAATACGCTTAATCGTGAGGTAAACAACGTGTTGATAAAGATACTATTTCCACTGATTTAATTCTGGAATACACACACAAATTTTTAAAGCTTTGAAGATACTTCTTCAAAGTAACGCCTGATGATTCAATAGAATTGTTAAACCAAAATAGTAAATTTACAACCAAAGAGAACTCATAAATTTAAATACATATAAAATGTCTCATTTTAGCCTTCTTAGGTCACCTCTAAAAGATTTCTTATATCTATCTCCAATAATTATAGCTTAAAAAACTGAAGCAACCGACTTCTCATGGATGCCATTGTCAAAACTGGACCAAATTGGAACCAACCACACGGGACTGGATTGGAACCACACGAAGCACCAGCTTTCAAATAAAAAAATAATCATCAAAATCGGTTCACCTAGTCGAAAGTTATGAGGTAACAAACATAAATCAATACAGTCGAATTGACCTCCTCTTTTTTGAAGTCGGTTGAAAACAAACTCAATCTCGTATAATCCAAACATATGTCGCTTGGGCGGTATTACCCCAAATCTCTCCTAGCTCCACTCAGGTAAAGTGACGTCACTAGAGTCAAAAGTACCCTTTAATTTGTGGGTCTGTGTAATGAGCCAGGCAGGCAGGAGTGCCAGCGGTGGGTGTCGGTCCGCCCGCAAACTTTACAACAATAAAAGTTGCTTAATTAGGTGCGCGCCGTTACGTCCGCGTATGGGGCCCGGAATTATTTAACCGGCTTTAAGAGTTTCTGATGAGGAAATGCGATGGATTTATTTTTTTATTTTATTTGGTAAGCATTTTGTTACCTGACGCAAAAGGTTATAATTTTAATATTCTTTGTATGTTTATTAATGTGTTTCTCAAATTGCACAACTTGATTTACTTTATGAATCGTAAGGGATGGTTGTTTCAAAAGAAAAATAAATGATCCTTCGAACAAACCGCGTAATAGAATAATAGGAATGGAAATGGGTGAATATCAACGTTTCAAAAGCATGTATAGTATACACTGCCCCACTGCTGGGCGTGGGCCATCTTCTTATTGTGAGAAGGGCCATTACTAACACGATAAAATTTTGTTGTTGGCAGTTAAATACTGTTAATAACTGTACTACTGAGACTTGTAGAATGTAGATGTCTCAACAGTACAATCAGCCGCCATTAATTGAAATACAGGGAATTAAAAGTCTCAGTAGTACGATCAACCGGACTGGCACCCGTACTACTGGGAATAAACGGAACTGGGCATTTGACTTGACGAATTGGGAAATGGACGAACAGAGACAGACTAGACTTTGAATTGGGGAATTAAATGAACGGTACAGAAATAATTGGAATATCTTATCACCATTCTTGTTTCCTAGAAATCTGCATTCCCCAAGTCTAGTGTGAATAAGCACCTTCTTTTAATTAAATAATAAGTTAATAATAATAGTGCTTTAATGAAATGACCGTGATAGTAACTATCTATTATATCTATAATAGATAGCGCCACGACGACACTGTCGCTGCGACACGACGTGACGACACGTCGTCTGCT
Organism: Lycia hirtaria; assembly: GCA_947563715.1. Taxonomy (NCBI): domain Eukaryota; kingdom Metazoa; phylum Arthropoda; class Insecta; order Lepidoptera; family Geometridae; genus Lycia; species Lycia hirtaria. Next base: position 36,120,378 of record OX387382.1, on the reverse strand, counting down.
GCTTGTGTGCAAATCGGCTACGAACTTTACTTTATTATTGATATTGTTTATTCACATAAAACTTATCTATTATTATTATTTTTTTTTTTTATCAGCCCTGTTTGTACAATCTGTCCCACTGCTGGGAACGGGCCATCTTCTCATTGTGAGAAGGGTTAGGCCATAGTCTGCCACGCTGGCCAAGTGCGGGTTGGCAGACTTCACACCATCTTCAAGATCATTGAGAACTCTCAGACATGTAGGTTTCCTCACGATGTTTTCCTTCACCGTTTGAAGTTAGCGGCAATCAACAATACGCACATAGCTTCGAAAAGACAGAGGTGCGTGCCGTGGGATTCGAATCCAGGACCTGCGGATCGCAAGTCAGACGGTCTCACCACTAGGCTGCCGGAAACATATCTATTATTATAACAAGTATAATACAGAAAATATTTATGCAGTGAGTTTACTATTTGTAGAATAAAAATTTCATTTACAACATCAGTTTAATAGTTTGATAAGTTATAATTTTTTTTTTTTTAATTTTGGTTAAATGGACACATAAAGTATAAAATCAGCTGTATAGAGGCTTCGTACATTTGCGTACATTGGCATTAGGCAGATTTTAACTGTGAATCTAAGAATAGCATGGTGTGAGCGGGTGAAAAACGAATTTGAAATCGTGATTAGAGCTCGCCTTAATACACACTTTATTTTTAGTCGACGATGAAAGACTTTAACATAAAATTATGCATATTTGGACATTTTATTTACCAAAATTTTAATCTATATGAATGTTGAAATAATTTTACAATACATTGGAAAGTAAAGTTTTTAATGAGCATCGAATCCAGTAAATCTGGAACAATGGCATATATGACTGAGTTTGCATTGTGAACCTTTTGTTTCGTTCAGAATCACGTCATTATAAAATAAAACCGGCCAAGTACGAGTTTTACTTATACACCAAGGCTTCGGTAGAGAAGATATATTCAATCAGACAGGGATAGTAGACAGATACGAGTTACTTTCGCTTTTACAATGTTAAGATGTTGCTCTGACGCAATGCGGATTGAAAGACCAACTTAGCATGAAAGTTAGTAAAAAAAGTGAAGTTTATAATCTTAACAAAATGTTTTATTTTGCGATATCACTACAAATTAAGTGTTTTCGGATTTTTCCTAGTCATCATCATCACAAAATGTTCACTGCTGGACATAGGCCTCCACCATGGATTTCCAAAAAGACCGGTTGGAAGCGGCTTGCATCCAGCGCTTTCCTGCCACTTGTATAAGGTCATCTGTCCATCTCATGACTGGTCTTCCTACGCTGCGCTTGCCGGTTCGTGGTCTCCACTCGAGAACTTTTCGGCCCCATCGGCCATCAGTTCTACGTGCTAAATGCCCTGCCCACCGCCACCTCAACTTGCTAATCCGCTGTGCTAATTCATTGTTCCCAGTAATTGATTGTAAATCAATGGGAATAACTCTAAAATATTTGATTTATTTCATCATCATCATCAACCACAGCCTTTTATCTGCTTCCTTCGTCTTATAATGCCATTTGCTTTGATCTTGTGCCGAATCAAGTTCATGCTTGGCGAATAATCTTTATATTTTGATTTATTTGTAAGATTCAAAATGTAAGGCTTATTCCGAAGACCTATATTATATCTTTTTTTATTTATTTAGTTTTACCTGCTTCTGTTATTTTTTTTTAAGGAACGAGGTAAGTAATAGTACTTACAAAAAGCATCTTGAATGGCGGATAACGAAATAATATATGGGTTAAACAAGGGTTCCATATTTTTTTTAAAGTGCGGAACCCCATAAAATTCACCACAACGGTCTAGTGTGTACAACTGAGCATGCAGATATTCAGTTATGAGGAGGTCCTAATGACCCAAAAGATAGAACAAAGAGATTTTGTGAATAGAACTCTTCCTAACAATAGATACGCAGTTTAAGCAAGCGTTAAAAAGTGGAAAAAATCGCTTTAGCTTTTCCAATAGTTTTCCAAACCAAAGATAAACATTCAACTCTTTAATTCACGTTAATTCTTTTGCAGAAATGACCGTAAAATTGATAAAAGCTATTTCCGACAAATCCAACGAATTACTCACAATATTCGATGGTGTAGCTAAGAACATAATTCTGCCAGCGTAATGAGAACTCTGCTCTGTTATTTGGATCGAGCGTGGGTGGAAAAGTGAGGGAGGTCTCGGTGAAGTGGTTATTTGCCGGTGAATTTCGGCAGGTCAGCGAAGCAGGCACGGAGGAGGCATCGCACGGCTCCGGAAATAATGACTACCGCTCTGTAATTGGAGCGGAACGGTGCAGGTGTTGCCAACCCTGCCTAGAGATAAACAACAAACTAGCCATAAAAATGTGTAGAAAACTGTAAAAAATAACAATGTAACAACGAGCAACAATCACAAAAACCTTATAAAACATAATATAACAGTTAACATAATATAATATAGTTTTCGCCTAAATAGATTTTTTCAGTCAAAATGGTCAATTATTGAGTTTTTTTATTTTATAGAAGATAGATCTACGATTGACCACCAACTCGCTTGATGTTAAGCGACGGTGTGGCCGAGGATGGAGCTCGTCGATCTAGAAGATAGATATTCACTCTAGCCTTAAAAATTCCAAGATTGTAGGTCTCAGGAAACAGAGATGGCGGCAAAGAATTCCATTCTTGTGCAGTACGCAACCAGAATGTGGATCGATATCGCTGAGTACGGATTTTCGGTATTTCAACGAGAAATGGGTGGTAATTCGCCGACTTTCTACTAGTCCTGTAGTGAAATGGGGATGGTGGAATTAGGTCGTGAAGCTCTTGCGCACACTCCCCGAAATAAATCCTGTAGAAAATAGACAGACATGCTACTTTACGGCGGTGCTCGAGACTAAGTAGCTTCTTGGCAGCTAGTTTATCGTCACCGATTAACCTCACAGCTCGCCGGTCCACTGATTCCAAAGCTTCCAGCTGATACTTGGCTGATCCATCAAAAAGGTGGCAGCAGTACTCCATACACGATCGGACCTGTGCTTGATACAGATGCAGCAATTGTCCCGGTGAGAAGTATCGCCTGACCTTATTAATGATGCCAAGCTTTTTACTAGCCAGTTTAGCCTTAGATTCAAGGTAGCCCTTAAAGTTCATTGTTGGGGTTAACGTGAGTCCCAGCAGTTTAAGACGGTCTGTCAATGATATGGGTACGTTTCGGAAAGTAGGAGACAAAAGAAACTCACTCTTTTTGGCGGAGAAAAGGCAGGCTTGAGTCTTGTTGGCGTTGAATTTGACGAGATTTTCGTCACCCCAGTCGGACACAGCTTCTAGAGCTTTATTCATACGCACAACCATATCTTCTCTCAACGCCTCGATTTCCGCCTTTTTGGCTCTTGGACCAAAAGTGTATCTTTCCACAACTGTGCTGTCATCTGCATACCCTAAGATACCAGGTTTCAGCAGGTCATTAATATGCAGCAGGAAGAGAGTAGCGGAGAGTACAGACCCTTGAGGTACGCCGGCGTTTATTGCCATTTGATCGGACGATCACCCGTTAACAACCACTCGAATCGATCGTTCTCTCAAGAAGTCTGTAATCCAAGAGCAGAAAGAGGAAGGTAGTCCATAAGATGGAAGCTTGTTAAGGAGGCTGTCATGCCAAACCCTATCAAAAGCCTTCGATATGTCGAGAGACACAGCCAAGCCAATTGTTCTCGATGGCCTCGCTCAGAATGTGTGTGGCATACACGAGAAGATCCCCAGTCGACCGATTTCGGCGAAATCCGTACTGTCGGTCACTGAGGAGATTATTGTCTTCAAGGTATGCCATGAGCTTCCTATTCAGTACACGTTCCATAACTTTGCACAAAATGTAGTTTGGAGACTGCGGGGACGCCCGTACCCCCCCGAAAATGTCTTTGAGGCCCTCTCGTCCGGTCGCCAACCGGCATCAAGGAGCACTCCCAGGATTTTTCGCTAGATGGCGGGGCAGCCTTTCGTATGTGGCTAACATACTACTTGGGCCCCCAACTATCTGCGGTCGGCCAGCGGAAAGCCGTGCTACGAATCCCGCTACCCTCCAGGACTAGCCACCAAGCACGGTGTCATCCCCCGCTTTTGAACGGATTTTAGTGTCGGAGCAACTACTTACCCAGACCCGTCTCTCACAATGGTTTCACCGGACCACCTCCCAAAACACGACTAGGTCGCTTCACGGGCGGACTCAGTCCGGTGGGTGGTAACCAGCCGCGGCCGAAGCCTCCCACCGGAGTTTTGCTGCCTGATTTGCACCACCCAGGGGCCGCGTGTAGGGAATCAGTGCTAATGGGTATTCTCCTACGGACGCAGGCCTCAGCCCCCAAAACCAGGGCGGGCAGCTCAGCCCCAAAGAAATAAAACAATTAAATTACGCAATTACGATATCTAAACAAGGTTGCCATAAAACGTATAACCTACTACACTAAGGAGGGTGTCGTCATTTTGAAGAATAGGTACACTAAGAAAGGATGTATCGATCGCGGGAAAATATGCGGGATACGAACGTGTCCCACGATTTTTTTATTCTGATTCGACGAAGTGTCGTGGTTCATCAGTTTTTTTTACAAATATTCTTGATAATGCATTTATTTTTACTTAGCTAATGTCTAATTTGTAATGTACTAAATGTAGATATGACGTAATAAACTACGGAGCTCTTTGTATATGTGGCATATAGGTCCCTTTTTCGTGTTACTATAGAACCCTAAATAAAAATAGTAGATTTGTGGTTATAATAAAAAAAATATGGAAGTACATTTTTAGGGTTTCGTACCCAAAGGATAAAACGGGATCCTATTACTAAGACAGACTGTATCTCATGAACCGTGATAGTTAGAGAGTTGAAATTTTCACAGATGATGTATTTCTGTTGCCGCTATAACAACAAATACAAAAAAATAGAATATAATAAATATTTAAGGGCTCCCATACAATAAACGTGATTTTTTTGCCGTTTTTATAGATAATGGTACGGAACCCTTCGTGCGCGAGTCCGACTCGCACTTGGCCCTTTTTTTATAATGCCACACAGCATTTTATACTTCCAGAGTACAAAAGCCTGTGTGACAATACATTGAGCTTGTCATTCAATAATGACATCAAATCTTATTTTGAAACCATGGGTTTCAAAATTGGTTAAAAACATTGCAGTAGAAAGAAGAAAGAAAACTGTAGATCTACAGAGAAAACTGTAGATCTACAAAAAAACTGTAGGGATGGGTATACTGGACATTGCATTCCGCCCCACCCGGGCTGTCCGAGTCGCCACCTGCCTTTCAGTTTAATGTTTTAAGCCATCTGAGAGGAAATTAGGCGGGTGTAATTGGATTGTGCTGATTTGATGTCGACACAAGATTAAAACATAAAGGGAAAATGTTAATGGTATTAAAAAGTAGGAAACCCTTAGCCCCATTTAGGAGACACTCTAAATTCTGTTTGTTTCTCAAACAAAAATTCATTAAAATCCCTAATGGAATTAGTTTTACTTCCTTAATCACCCAAAGAAAGGGAGAAATTTTATTAACAATCTTTCATAGACTTCTTTCTTTGCACTGGAAAGTATAACATTGTGATATTTGTGATTCAACTAAGGGTCTAACGTATTAACAAACATCCTTTATAAATAAATAAAGTTATTTAAAAAAATAGACTTCAAATCAATTCAATTAACTGAAATCAATTCAAGTAACATAATACCGAAAAACCGAAAATTTTTATCAAAACGGGGCGTCCACCTAAATAGGATCAGAGATGTACAAAATTGTTTTAAAAAAGCATTTAAATACAAAATGCAAAATACTTTTCAGATTTACTATTTCAAATGCAAAATACCAAATAGTTTTGCGTTAATATGTATTTCAAATGCTTAATGCAAAATAGGTATTTTCAAAATACTTTTTAAAAATAAAATACCTTTTGACCAAATCTCAGATATTTTTATTTATTTTAGGTATTTATCATGAGAAATAGAGACACAATTCCGAGCCGAACACAAACGTCTAATAACATGGCACCTTATGCATTACATTTTGGTCATATTTATCAGTACGAGTATCATTAAATTCTGATAAGTTATTAATAATAATAATACTCACTTAAAATAATGTAAAAAAACTAGACTAACGAAAAGAGAGCCATGGCTCCATTTTGTGAATTGTGTGGCCATTTATTTCGGTTGATTGTGCATCTAGTTCTTATTTAATTATTATTAAGAAAAAAGGGCGCGCATGGCTAGCAGGCGCCTCTATCGGTCAAATTCGGCAATACAAGCGTCATTCGTTCATTTCATTTTGTTTGACTGGTAATATTGGCTAAACTTAATCACAAAGTATTTTGCATTTTGAAATGAATATTAAAAATGCAAAATACATCTCGAAAGGTATTTCAAATAAAATACAAAATGTTTTTTTCTAAAAGGCATTTTAATGCAAAATACAAAATATGTATTTTGCATTTTGTATTTGTATTTTAAATAGAAGTATTTCAAATAAATCGCATCTCTGAGTAGGATCGTATCCCTACTATTTTTTGGAGTTCGGTACCTGTCCAGGACTTAGTTGGTAACGGCTTAGGGCTTGGTACCGACCCCTAAAAATAGTTAGGGTACGTTCCTACTTAAGTGGATGGTCAGTTTTGATTTAATTTTTCGCTATTATGTAACAGCTGTTATCTCTCTTTTCAATTGATTGAATTGTTTTGAAGTCGGATTCATTTTTAAAAAATAACTTTATTTATTTATTTTTATTGGAGTGACCAATAAATTGAAAGTGGGTTCTGCTGTAATACCATTAAAGTAGGTATATTTTCATTGAACTGTCACAATGAGTCACAAATTAACTCTGTATGATATATACCTACATTGAATAATATTGAGCCGATGGTATATTGTGAAAAAGTACGCAAGTAACGTAAGTAGTAAGTAGGCACGTAAGTTTAGCTCTGACCGTCATTGCGCAGAAGTCATTCACCCCTGTGATACCTAATTTTTTACTTCTGCGCAATGACGGTCAGCGCTAAACTTACGTGCCGGTAGTTATACCAAATTAATGACAGAGATATACTTTGCAATGCACAATTTAACAACACAATCAAACGCAGAGGAGAATAAAATTTATTAGTAAGAGTATAATAATGAGAGATATTTTCATTAATATACTACCTACCACACCACTAAACAGAGCTCAAGTATACCACAGCAATTACACACTTAGGCACATAAAGAGTCCCTGGGCGACCAAGCTCCACTCGGATTTTTTATGACTGAAAATACGAGCCAACCCGGGTTCACTAAAAATGAAACAAGATCGATTTATCGTCCCCTAATCTACCTACAAACCAAATTTCATTAAAATCATTGGAGCCGTTTCTGTGATTGCTCGTTTAAAGGTGTTTTTATTTAGACCACAAAATAGAACAAACATTAAGAATAACATATAAACATACAATTATAATGTAATGAGCACATTTGCCCTTCTTGATGTAGTCATAACATGCATTACATATATATGTATATATATAATATACAAGAATTGCTCGTTTAAAGGTACTAGATATATGTTAGTACGGAATGCGAACGCATCGAAGACCGGACGTGTGCAGGAAGTGATGAAGTCCGGCGAAACGCCCTGCAATAGAAACAACCCCTCGTGTTTTCGCAAGTAAATTACTAAGAGGAAAACGATCAACGGACACGGAAATTCACTTAAAACATGTTTGAGCACACATGCTACGTACTAATGAACGCGATTGAATCGTAGGTTGGAAAGGATCAAATACGGATCAAATAGTTTTGACAGTAGGATATATCTATCTACGGGTTATAGGGTACGGTGTAATTTTTAACCGACTTCCAAAGAGAAGAAGGTTATCAATTCGGTCTGTATATTTTTTATTTTGTATGTTTGTTCACCGATTACTCAGCCAATTGTGCATTGATTTTGATAATTCTTTTTGTATTTGGTAGATCATACTTTGGAGGTAGTCTCATACAAATTTTATCAAAATCGGTTCAGTACTTTGGGTTTTATAACAAAATAACTGGAAAAACCTCATAAGTAAACGAATTGTGTAATTTTAAAGTCGTTTTTTTTGTTTTCATATGCCCAGAAGTAACAATATGTTCCTCATGATCAGTAGCGTAGGTTGTGTAGACGTAGGCTTAAAAGATGTTCATGAATTAGACTTCACCCCATACATACCTACTACGGTTCAAAATCTGTAATATTACTATCGACACAAAATTCAAAGAGTATTTTTATTTATGTCTGCCTACGTTTTCCCGTACAATGTTCCCTATAAACGACTAGTGAAAAAAAAAAAAAAAAGTAGAGTGTTTGCAAGATTGTTACTTATATTTACTTCTTGTTTTTGTTTATCAGCCCTGTTTGTACAAACTGTCCCACTGCTGGGAACGGGCCGTCTTCTCATTGTGAGAAGGGTTAGGCCATAATCTGCCACGCTGGCCAAGTGCGGGTTGGCAGACTTCACACATCTTCAAGATCATTCAGAACTCTTAGAAAGGAAACATCGTGAGGAAACCTGAGACATACATGTGTCTCAGGTTTCCTCACGATGTTTCCTTCACCGTTTGAAGTTGGCGACAATCAACAATACGCACATAAATTCGAAAAGACATAGGTGCGTGCCGTGGGATTCGAACCCAGGACCTGCGGATCGCAAGTCAGACGGTCTCACCACTAGGCTGCCGAAAACTATACTATACTTCTTGTTATTATTGATTAAATTTAAACTTAATTTTAAATTAAGCGTCAGTAAATTTTACTCTTACTTTTTTAATCATCTTCAATAATGCGTTTATTATTTTTGATTAAATATGCTTTTTACAACCTATACTTTGACTTCAAATCTATCACTTCAAATCGCCAAACAAGCTGCAGTAATTTTCTGGAATTTTGTCAATGCATGATATTATAATTACAATATCCGAAAGGATCAATTACTTTTCATACACCCCCAAAGAATATCAAAAGAAAGGATTTTTTAACAATATTTTAAATCGAAATAATTACAACTAAATACTTACAAATTAGCATGACTGATAACTATTTTAGCTCTAGACCCTCAAACTATTTTAGAACTAAACGAAATATATTGTTCGAATGTAAAAGTTTTCCTAGAAATCTAAACTTTAGGGTCGCTACTTTTTTTATTATTTATTGTGTGCTCAAAACTTTGTCAGGTTATTCTCAAAGGAATATTGTACCTACTTTGTTACTACATTGCAATTTGTCAGTTGGAAAATAAACTAGTTTTGTTGCAAACTGAAATTGAGAAATCTTACAGAATGCTCCAGTGAATTTTGGATAGTGGAGCGCAGACTAAAATTCATAAAAATAATTACGAGTATTCCGTCTAGTATCAAAGCAGAAGTTATCATTTGGCAGTAACTTTGTAAATATACGAATTTCTTCAACAGATATTTCATATAATATGCTGTTTCCTAATAATACACCTATTTCAACATGAATGGCATTTAAGTTAGACAGTTAATAAAAAAACATTTTTTTCAGCAAAACTAAAAAAACACTATTATTATCAACGGGATATTTACCGCGGTTCGCGTTAATTTTGAAAAACTAAAAAATTTCATAACGATAGAAGTAATAAAAGGGAAAATAAAATTTACAAAATACCTACAGTATGTGGAAAACTAATGTGGAACCTAATAAATGTGAAAAATACGAACCACAACGGATCAGTTTTTATCTGACTCCCCAAGAAAAAAGTAATACTTTTTTGCTATACCTAAACTTGTGTTAAGTAGATGCATATGTTTTTTTTTGCAAGATAGAACTACGATTGACCACCAACTCGACTGAGCGACGGTGTGGCCGAGGATGGAGCTCGTCGAACTAGAAGATATCTATTCACTCTAGCCTCGAAAATTCCAAGATTGTATATACCACTTGATTATTTAGTTTTTCTTAGCTTGTCAGTTTTTTGTCAGGACAGCAATTTATTTGTTTCACTACTTAATAGTTAAATTTAACAAGTCAAAATATACTCAAGTTTAAAAAATGTAAAGTTAGCTAAAAAAAATGTATTAGTTTATAAAAGGCATTGAACCTGGAGTCTGTGGTGCTCGAATTTTTCAAATAAAAAAAAAGTCAAAATATTAATATAGAAATGCTATAATCAGTGAATATAGTTGAGTATCATAATAATGAACAATTTTACTTACAATATTGTCAAAAATTAACTTGTAAGTACACTGTGTATCACATTCTACGCGTTATTATTATAAAGTAAACATTTTTATTTTACAACTTCAATAAACTTCAACGAATATGAGGGCAATAACCACCGACGAAAGAATTATTAGTAGTACGTGGGTAATAGTCGTATTGATCTGTTTTGAGCGCCTCACTTCCAGGCATCCATTCAAAATATAATAAAAACTTTATACTCGAGGAACAGATAGCGATCAGGACAGAGTTAGATACTTTTAAACATTCCGTAAAATACTTTTGTACTGCCACCTGATAGGTGACTGTTTTACGTTTTCCGCCGTAAAAGGAAAATGTAAAACGTATCTCAGTTGTTTATAGATCCATGGGAGTTTTAAAATAACACTGGCCAAGTGCGAGTAGAACACGTGCACGGAAGATTCCGTACCCTAACACTTTGATACCTGTCTAAACCATTGACACTTGAGCTAGTTTCTCGGCATAGACGATGTTATGTATTTTTTATGCTGAAACATTTTGTTCATTCATATCATTAGGTTGTAGGTTAATATCATCAGTTTTACAGCTTATGGTAATTTATATAAATAAATAAAATATATTATAAGTATGCCTATTTAAAATATGTAAGCAGTAGTATGTTTAGGCTGTACATCTTCGTTTAACTATCTTTCAATTCGGTGGCGTCAGCATAAGCTCAACAAATAATAATGGGTACTGTCAAAGTTAACAGTACCCGTTATTATGCCAAGTTTAAGGGTTGTTTACCATTTCGCACAAAATCAGCAAAAGTAAAAGAACATTAATTGCTTCGGAACGTATCCTAAAAAGTAAACAGTACCCATTATTATGCCAAGTTTAAGGGTTGTTTACCATTTCGCACAAAATCAGTAAAAGTAAAAGAACATTAATTGCTTCGGAACGTATCCTAATTTTTAAATACTTGTTTTTACTAATTTTATTAATGTAGATAATATGTGTAAATTTTAACTATCTATGTATAACGTTCCAAACGTAGTGTAAACGAAGAGACAGAAGAAGTTACTAAACTTTAAGTTACTTAACTAAACAGGCTCCTATTAACAACAACCTGAGGGATACGGACTCCTAAAAAGAGTATAAATAACAAAACATTTTATGGCACCGTTTACCTTACAAATAATGTTGAGGCTTGAGACTGTTTTATGTACATATATAAGAGTTTGTAACGTTGATTCTTTTAAGTACATTATAGTACCAAGCAAACAAATATCTGGAGCTCGCTTCACTCGAACGACCAAAAAGCCTACCCAAGCCAAGCAGAGAATCTGCTGATTTTAATTTAGTACGTACCTAATTATTTAAAATTAATATACAATATTAATCTGAAACATCTGAAGTTCCCGGCAGCCTAGTCGGGAGACCGTCTGACTTGCGATCCGCAGTTCCTGGGTTCGCATCCCGCGGCACGCACCTCTGTCTTTTCGAAGTTATGTACGTATTGTTGATTACCGGCAACTTCAAACGGTGAAGGAAAACATCGTGACGAAACCTACATGTCTGAAAGTTCTCAATGATCTTGAAGATGTGTGAAGACTGCCAACCCGCACTTGGCTAGCGTGGCAGACTATGGCCTAACGCTTCTCATAATGAGAAGATGGTCCGCGCCCGCCAGTGGGACAGTTTGTATAAACAGGGCTGACAAAAAAAAAACTGAAACATTATGATGGCCTAATATTAACATCCAATTTCTTCTGATGCTTAAATAATACTGCCTTCTCTCACCTTGTGAATACTAATTGTAATTTAGTATGTTAGCTTTCTAGTTCTCGGTACAGCATCTGATAAAAATTTATAAAACCATTAACATAATGTTTTAAGTACACTTATTAATCTGTATCTGAATTCAACGCTTGGAAAACATAATCCTTCATTATCTAAACACCGACTAAATCATCTAAGCCACACACACAATTTACATCAAAACAGGAACCAACTTTTTTATCAGCTCTGTTTGTACAAACTGTCCCACTGCTGGGCGCGGCCAATCTTCTCATTATGAGAAGGGTAAGGCCATAGTCTACCACGCTGGCCAAGTGCGAGTTGGCAGACTCAGGAACCAACTTATAACATACTTTTACTGAAACTACTACAACATCTAAACCACATTATTATGCTACACCGCAAACTAGGTTGTTAACTTTAATGGAAAAGAAAAGTACCCCTTTCATACCTTATTATCATAATACCAACATTCTAATAAGTTCTCGGCTCTCATCTCCCTTTCCCACTAAACGACGCACTAAGCAGCCAATAAATATTCAGCGTCGATAGTTTTTAAAGTGAGGCAATACGGGATCCTGTAATCGTGACATAGGCTTCCTCGCAAGGATCAAGGCAGGCCTTAAGACCACCTGATCCGGGAAATCCGGCAAAAGCTTTACAGAGCGGCGCTACGTAAACTCTAAAAACGAATTAAAGGGGGCGTCTACGAAACGGGATTATCTACTAACTGTTTTACTTTGAGAAAATACATTCGCGCCGTGTTCATCTACATTAGTAGTTTGCAAGGACAGCTAGCGTTTCCTTATAATTGTCTTAATCTGGATTATCTGGAGTTCGAAGATTAATATACTATATATATCTATAAAAGGCTTTGTTCTAAGTCGGTCAGAAAAAAATTTGAAGGGTTTCTTTCTTCTACTTTTTTCTTTGGATTTCTCGATTTGCAAATAAAGACGTAGCATGTGGCACAAATACATTATTCAGGCCTTTATCGGTGTGGGGTAATCGATTTGCTTTTTGTGTAGTAATTAGTTAACTTTGTGTAGTTTGTACATTATGAACTATCACCAACCAATAATAATAATAATAATTCTTTATTTCGGAAAATATCTATAGTACATATAATTTACATTCTAAACGTCAAAAATCAATAATGTGATATACCAAACAAAAAATATTCACCAAAATCAATTCATAATTGGCGAAATAATCGATGAACAAACAGCCTCCTTCTTTGGAAGTCGGTAAAAAACAGAGTTAATTGATGCAAAATTCATCATCAATTAACTTATTGGATAACGCTTAAAATTTTAATAGAATGAAAAAGTGCAGTGCAACGGGTGCATCTGAACTGCCTACTAAAAGTATTTATTGACATTATGAATAATAAAGAGAGGAGATTGTATATCAAGTAATTAAACTGGTGTTTAACCGACTTCTAAAAAAAGAGGAGGTTCTCAATTCAACTGCATTTTTTATATTTCTTCAGATATTACTTCGCCAATTATGAATTGATTTTGATCATTATTTTTATTTTTGTTTAATAGTTTATTTCAGAGCTACGCCCATATAAATTTTATCAAAATCGGTTTAGTAGTTTTAATAACAAAATAATTGGAAAATATGTCATCCAAGTAAACGAATTGTGTAATTTGAAGTCGGTTTTTTCAGTTTTTTAAACTGTTTTAGGCGTAGATGAGGATTCTATAGTACAATTTAGATCGTAGCGAAAGATAAAAAAAAACAACATACTAAGTGAATAATTGTAATATTTTCAAAAATAAAATGCATGTTGTGCATGTCGAAAACAAGTGTTTTCGCCTCAATTCGTCGAAAATTGAGTCTTGTGTTACTTAAATATGTTGTTACCTTATTCTTCTTCACAATGACCCGATTAAATGTATATATTTATGTATTGATTTTCTAAATAAGTAAATACACTAACCGAGGAAATCCACGACCGAGGCGCCATACATGATTTGCAATAGATTTCTCCTTCTACTTTGCTACAAAATGGCAGAATGGCATGGCGATGGCTCGGCTAGTTGGTTGGATTCGATTCTTTACGTAGTGTCATATAGTAGTTTGTGTCTATTCTGTTTTAAGCAGCGGTGCAATGAGCACCTATTAGGAATATTTTTTTACTTTGCCTAGTATAACCTAAGTCTTAATATTAATACCTGGAAAGAAAGTATAAATAAAAAATATATAAATAATAATAATAATAAATAAATATTTGTGGACATTTCAGACAACACCATCTAGCCCAAACTAAGCAAAGCTTGTACTATGGAACGAGATGGCTGATAGAATACATATATACTTTTTTTGGAAATATATACATATGATACATAGAAACACCCAGACACAGAACAAACATCCATGCTCATCACACAAATGTTTGCCCTGGGTGGGGATCGAACCCAGTTTGCCTGCTGACCTTTCAGTTCAGCAGGTAGACGTAGGCGCACTACCGACTGATCCACAAGGCCAGTCGAATATATGAAATATACAGTGGACTTTATTTCTTCATAGTTTTAAATAAAAACTACGGGTCACTCACGCCTCTTTTGAGTCGAAAAATCTATAGTGTGAGTGAGAGAGTTGTGTGATCCGTAGTTTTATTTAAAATGTGTGAAAACCACGTTAGTTTCTATAGTAAAATTCTTCATAGTTGTTGAGTACAAACCTGATAACTTAAACGTCTACAAATCTCTAACAACAGTGTTGCTGCCTGAAAACCGTCGGGCCCATTAAATTAAGTTTATTGCTAGACGCGGTACAATCAACTATTATTCACGAATATAAACGTCATGTCACAGAGGAATTAACTCTGTTAGCTCGTAAACATGTCCCGCCATTGATTTATTGCATTAATTTCATGAACCCTGGGCAATAATCATTTAGGAACCTATTTAGGCCCGTATAAGTGGATATGTCCAATCCTAAATTAATAAGAATTCAGAGGCAATGAATATCTGGATTACTACACTATTCTATTTCTTGAAGTGAATTGACAATATTTGTGTGCAAATACTGAAACAAGTATTTTTTCAAGCTATTACAGATCCCAAGAATTGGCGAAAATTCTATTATATTGTATCTTCGAAAATTCCATTATATTCTAGTATTTTATATCTTCGAAAGTAACTATTTTACCTTTAAGTTTGTGAGTTGTAGTATTTATGTACTAAAACATTGGCCCTCAGTCCTATTTGGAGCTTTAACAACTTATTTTTTGGCAAATACATTGTATTGATCTGAGCTGATTTTACGAAAAGGTCTGAGCAATAAGTACTTATACTTACATGTTTAATACAAAGAGAAGCCATAAATATGTCTAATACAACTTTCGTGGCAGAGAGTCAGCGCTTATCAACATGTCAGTGATATCAACCATAAAACATATTACATGTAGATACGTCTCCTTAATAAATAGTTCTTTACTTTATTGCCTTGTTTATTACGTATAACAGTGGCGTTTTAGGGCTTATTTCAGGGGGTTACATGAAAGTCTGTAAGTAGCATCATATCATTTCAAACACATAGAACAACCCGCATAGTAACCTAGCTAATTAGTAAACATCTAACAAAATCACTAATTTGAAGTGGGGGTGATAAGACCTGCACTGACGTCCCGCTTGGGGTGTATTGTGCATAACAAAATCACTATTATTATTAACGGAATATTTACCGTGGTTCGCGTTAATCGAGTTGGAGCTCCCTTTATTTCGGCACAGTGACATGCACGATATTCACGGACGACGGGGAATATCGGGAGCTCAAAATTTAACGCGAACCACGGTAAATATCCCGTTAATAATAATAGTCATTTTGTTATGCACAATACACCCCAAGCGGGACGTCATTGCAGGTCTTATCACCCCCAATGTTAAAAATAATAGTGCTTTAATGAATGACCGTGATAGTTTAAAAAAAGTGATGTAACAAAATGTCCAAGCAAACATTAGCAGCATCCTGAGAGAAAATAAATTTGTAAGAACAAGCACTTCGCAGAGATGGATGCCGTGCAAGTGTTTTATTTGTCTATTTTCAAAGCGGGTGACATCTCCGGCCTGACTGAAAGAAAAGCGAGGTTTAGCCTTTGGCGTTGTATTTTATGAGCTGCTTTGTCTCTTGTTGCATTTTTACGCTCCTCAGAACTGAATATGAAGATACAATACACAATGAGACTAAATACGCGACCTGAGTCTAAAAACGGCTTGTTTTATTTATTTATTTATTTAGTATACAAAACAGAATACAGTTAATATTAAATATATTTTTTTAAATAAAAACTACGGGTTATTCGCGTCTATTTTGAGCCGAAATATCCGACTATAGTTTCAACCGCATTCGGCGGTCTTTTTCAAAGGAGCAGCACGTTTGTATGTAACCTTTTGCTTCAAGCTACGGTTTTTTATTTAATTGAATTAGGCGTTACTTCGCGGAAATCCCTTTAGAAACGTAGTCTAATCAACTCTAATTTGTATCTTTATTTCCGTTCCGAATGTTTTATCTAGAATACAAATGTAGGTTTTGAAAGCTGGGCTCATTGACAACGGTCAGACGTGACATATTCTGCCTTACCGAAAAACATTACTTAACTTTAAGCAATGCTTAACATATTTTGTCAACTTCTGGCTGACACGTAATGACACTTGCGGACAAAGAAGACAAAGAACTTAGACGTTGGTTTAAGTTAAGTAAAGTTTTTCGGTAACTTCGGTAAGGCCCATTATATTTATCTTAGCACTCTTTACCAGACAGTTCCATTGCCTACATTCCAGTTCTGTCATTAGATCAGATACATGTCATCATAATATTGCATTGTCATCTGATTCACATGCGAAATTTCAGCTCAATCTGAAACCGTAAAGAAACTCAAATTAACTTGCAACACTTGTTTATCTATAGACAGGTGAAATTAGATAAATATATCGCGTTTCACTGAGTATGAGTTTTACTCGTTTTAACTGCCTTGTTTTTACCCGACTACGTAAGAAGGAGAGTTATGATTTTCGAGTGTATGTATGTGGGTATGTGTGTATGTTGTTATATAACAGCCTACACCCTAAGCAGCTTGACTGATTTTGATAGGTATGCGAGGTGTCATTAGATTCGTCTTCGCTTCCAGAATGTCATAGGCTATATTTTTTTGTGCTAATAATAATACATCTCTTGATAAAAAAATGCGTTTTTACGTAACGTCTAACGAACTATTTCGTAATAAACAAGTGGGTTTACTAGAATTATTCTAAAGAATGTGCATTTAAAATATTTTACAGCGATTTTATGCATACTTTCTCACAAAAAAACGTACACTCAACAGCATATCAAGCGTCACGAAACCGTAAATTAGACTGCAAAAACTGCTTTTCTGCAGTCGGGTATTTTGTTTTTCATTTAACATAGATACTTGTTATTTTGACGGGAAGACGCTGGATGCAAGCCGCTTCCAATCGGTCTTTTTGGAAATCCATGGAGGAGGCCTATGTCCAGCAGTGGACTTCTTATGGCTGAGATGATGATGATGATGACTTGTTATTTTATGTCATCCAGTTTACGATCGTATTTATGTCAACAGGTCGTTATATCTTCAGATTTACGGTATCTCATATTTAAATCGTTTTAAAATCACTTCAAAGCATCGACTCAATGACGTTGATGTATTGCTAATCACATCAGGGCGTTTCATGTTGCTGCCAATCGTAGACACTGAAGTATTTTGGATGGTGAATAACAAGCTTCTGAACTGTTTTGAGATATTATATTCGTTCAAACGAACTTCATTCAGTGGTGGCACATCCACCGCCAGCCCCTGATTGCCAAACAGGGGCTGCTCCGTCTCCGTCATTTTCATTGAAAATGACAGAGACGGAGATATATGTAGATTCCGAATCGATTCCGAACTCGAATCGGTTCAGAATACGGGGGCAGGTCCCAGGTTCGATTTGCGGCCGAAATTATGAATTCTAACATTACAAAAACGGTACCTTGTTGTGTCTGTTTCTATTTGTCTCTCTGTTGTTGTTTTTGTCCTTGTTATCCTTCTGTTTGTTTGTTACCTTTTTTCGATCAAACGGCTACACGAATCGTAATGAATTTTCAGACAGTTCAAAAAATGAATAGATTTGAACAGGGTCTGTTTGTAGGCTGTGTACATACATGTGCAATAACTATATAATTCATTATGATATTTGGTACAGAGATAGTTGAGAACAAGGAGATAGACATAAGCTACTTTTCATCACTACAAGGATACAAGGCTATTATATACGAAGCACACAACTGTATGATGAATATGTAACAAATTTTCTATCCCACTTTTCCTCTCTTTTATCTCTATTTCTAGTAGACTAAGTTTATTTTTAACCGATATCCAAGAAGGAGGTTCTCAATTCCACTGTTTTTTTCTGTGCAAGTTTCTTAAACTATAATTGTGTTTTATCAGTAATAGGTGTGAGCTTGACCGCCAACTCACCTGATGTTAAGCGGAGTTGAGGTCCACGATAGAGTGCGCTAACCAAGAAGAAACCAATCAATTCGCGATTTAAAGCCGATATTGCAATTATCTATAGCGGAAGACCCTCAGGAAGCGTATTCCACAATGCAGCAGTCCGTACAAAAGTCGAACATACGTCCGTGAATGTGGAATTAAAGCGTTTCATTCGTTTTTTTTTTGACGTGACAACGTCTAATAAATCGATGAACGCCGGCTGCACGAAAGAAAAAGGATGACTCATTGTCCCGTTAAGCTCATTGTCCAGTTACATCAACATCATCATCATTTCATCAATGTTTTGTTATGACGTTGTCACGTTAAACTATCGTCCGTAAACCGACTTTACAGACAACCATTTTTTTTTTTTTTTGTAGTGTTTTACTTATACTTACGGAACTTTCTTAACTTATAATCGATGATATATAATTGATTTTTGTTTTTCTTGAATAAAATACATCTTGTCTGATGCTTCTCTCATAGTTGCATTGTTATTTTTTAAATAAACCGGACTTGTGACGTTTTCTCATCGAGCAGATTCGAGCATAACCATGAGAGAAATTGCTAGCCTGGCTAAATCTAAAACTGATATTTTCATCATCAATTCCTTGTACATAGTTCCTGCAGCAACACTATTATTGGCGCTATTCCGGATCGCGAGACAGTGTTTCCGGTGTACTGATTGGACTATTTCTAGTTTTGCAACAACTTACTATGCATAGGTGAGAGACGGAAATAGTAAAGTTGTGAAACGTGTCTTATGATGTTGTCGATAAAGCTCCATAGAAATCACTTATAACCTTCTGTTTTTTTTTTTATGCCAGATAGATCTATCTACGATTGACCACCAACACGCCTGATGTTAAGTGACAGTGTGGCCGAAGATGGAGCTCGTCGATCAAGAAGATATCTATTCACATTAGCCTTGAAAATTCCAAGATTGTAGGTCTCAGGAAACAGAGATGGCGGCAAAGAATTATATTCCTGTGTAGTACACATCAAGAATGTGAATCGATATCGCTGAGTACGGATTTTTGGCATTTCGACGAGAAATTGGTGGAAATTCACCGACTTTCTGCTAGTCCTGTAGTGAAATGGGGAGTGAATGGGGAAGTATTCATAACTTTACTGAGGCACGACAAAAACTTAGGAATCTAGACATGGTTTCCTTAACTTAGACTACATCATCATCACTGGCCTGTGACACATCTACATGAGATTCTTAATCTAAATACTTGACACTGGCAAATACGCTATTCTTGCGGGTCCAATAGAAAAACGAGCGAACCAAACCAATCATAAAATTTACCACTGCCACTGCTATAATTAGGTTTTTACACTTCTAAGCTTAATTGTAAAAGAACAAAACAATCAGTAAAACAGAAAAGATAAAAGCATTGTCGCCTTGGAACGTTCGTTCACGTTTTCGCCAAGGGTCCGTCGTAAAACTTTATTAGGCGCATTAAGGTCGCGGTTGAATCCTGTTTATGTAATCGCCGTCGGGGACCTTTAGCAGGAAAAATATTAAGTGAAAAAAGAACACACAGTGTCGCCCTAAGTAAGATTATATTTATTAGGGGCGCGAGAGTGTGCTCCCGGTCGCTTGGTGAGAAATGACGAGACCTCACATGGGACCGAGAAGATATCTCGTGTACGAACAGCTAAAATATAGTGTTGATCGTGTTACGAATTCTATTTTTGGTTAAAATAATAAAATACAGTAAAAATTTACCAAAAATTTAGCTCGTGGTTTCTAAAATAGAATAAAATTGTAATCGCGAAATGGTAAGATTTTTGTGATGCAACCGCCGACCCTATTATTGTCATAGCTTAGCAAGTAAGTATCTATGTATTTTAAAAGAAAAACAAAATACACGACGAAAAATTGTTTTTGCAGTTTAAGTTACTATTTCGTTACGCTTGATACTCTGTTGAGTGTACGTTTTTTGTGAGAAAGTATGCGTAAAATCGATCTAAAAGATCTATGTGGACCGCACCGATCGCCCTAAATCAGACGAATTGGCAATTATGTATAAGGCAATCTATGATAAGAAAACACGCAACCTCATATCAATTGAAATATATTGAAATCCTTGTGTAACTATCTCAGTAGCAATCACTTTAAGTGTTTTAACTGCCATAAATACTGCCACCAAGGGCGTTGCCAAAGGGGGGTAGAGGGGGCAGCTGCCCCCCCCCCCCCCCTAGAGATTTAAAAAATGTAGCCAACTGCAAAGCAACCAAAGTCCTATGGCCGTGCAATTGTACCTGTACCTACAATTCATATTTTTCTCATCCTCCATAATATTAACTTACCCCCACCCCCCCTGGCCATGGGCGACGCCCTTGACTGCCACTACTTTGAGAGTAGGTATGTAGTGAAAATGCTTTAGAAACTTATATCAAACAGAAAAGTAGACCATTCTTCCCGAGACGCTATTCAGTTCAAACTGAAAATCATGAACGACAAACGTTTGCATTTATTCTCTTTAACTGAAGAGAACTGAAGCCATCTCAAATAGTACAATAGAATACTTGAACTCTGTAGGTAGCAGGCAACTATAGAAGTAGTTTGTAGAATGCCTCGCTGTCTGCTCCGTGGTACGAATAATTTCCTTAATATTGCACTGAAATCTTATTCAAATAATCAGAAGTTTGTGACTCCAATCTGACTAGATGCAAATATTATGCAGACTGTATAATTAGTTGTATAATCACATCACAAATTTAGGTATCATAAATTATACAGACCAAAGTAACTATCACCCGCTGCATGTTGCTAGTCTTAATTTATGCAAGGTAAAATACAGTGTAGAAATATTTCACGGGTTATACATAAAGTTTTATATTCCGCTCATGTTATATTACCACATTTATAGGCTACCGTACTAAGGGTGCGAGAGCCTATTCCTGAGGCTACCCTGTCTGTCTATCTGTCTGTCATATTCTTAAATGACTGTAGGTATCTTTAGAGACTGTAAGCCTTACTACTTAGTAAAGCGCACCGCGCAGATACCGCGCACTAAACTATTCGAATGCGACTCCAGTTTGACATGCACTGCGATGTATTTCATGCATTTTATCAATTCAGTCTGTTTTTTTTTTGTTTTTGACCGATTCTACCGATCTAGGACCAGCATTATAGTACGTAGTCAGTCACTTAGGCATAGATTTTACTTTATTGTACAGAGCTAGAATAATATGTTATTTTTGTTTTACAAGGTGTACAGAAGACCTAATCCAAGTGGATGGAAGACACTGGTTGTAAGCCACTTCCAACTGGTATTTTTGGAAACCCATGAACGAGGCTTATACCCAGCAATGGATTTCTTGTGGCAATGGATGCAATGGACACGATGATGATGATATAGAATATCATAGAAACTCAGAAACCAGGAAAACACTAGCATAACCGAGAAATTCAGATAGTTATTGGTATAATAAGCATGCAGGAAGCTACATATCGTTAGTATACACGCGGTAACAAATACCAATTTGTAATAGTTTACAGCAAGCTCCATATAATGCTCCGTACATTTGTGGGCAGAGTGCGGGTACAACACCACACCTGCTAACTTTTAACGAGAAATTGCAAATTTAAACGACCATTATAGCGTTTTTGTAATTAAGGTTCTATTTTTATGAGGTGGAAAGGTAGAAATTTAACTTAGTAAGTTGTTTCTATATATTTATTTAATACGTAATAGGTACTTAGGTTTTACCACAAAATTATAACTGTCGATGTCAGTGTCATTGACAGCGACTATCATAAGATTGTCATCGGCCATCTTGTTGGGACTGGTAAACTTTAACGAGCGGTAATCGATTAAGATCACCGTTGTAGACTCTGTTCAGTAAAATAACAAATGCGGCTTTGAGGGTGCTGCTGTCATTATTTCGTTATTGTGTTCGAGAACGAGGATCCTGATATCTTTATTTCATTACTTATTTTTATAATTTGAAAAATTAAGCTCCGCTGACTCCAGGGTCCGTGCCTTTTATAAACTAATACATTTTTATTTTTAACTAAGTTTTTTTTTTTAAACTAGCATACAAGAGGAAGACGGATGTAATGTAATACCTGACTGTTTACACTTAACTAACATGCATGCATGTATACGCCGAGCAGTCCACGAGCAGCATCCGTTCACGAGTTGACGCATGTACCAGCCATCGCTCTCCTCAACCATGTTTGAGGGAAGAGGGAGACCCGCCACTCGACGCCGCCGCAAGAAGAAGCCTTTAAGCGAGCGTGAGTACTCTGGGTAGTGGGTACACACGCTTTCCTACTTTATTAAATCGTAAACATAGTTCCCATTTTTTGCCGCGATAGTTCTTTATCCAAACAGACTCTATTTAATATCAATTACAATGACATTATTGTGAAACGTAATATGATAATCACATAAACTGAGCTATATATTCTGTCTGTCAGACGTTGTATCTGACGTTTTATTCCGCTCACATTACGGACGCAGTTAAAAATGGCGAAACACTTTGTTGCAGCATTTTAACGACCCTTCGGTATGTATGAATGCTGCTGAAGTTAACCGAGGGTAGTTCTACATTAAAACTGACGTTGATGTGTAGTTTTAATTAATTACGTACTACAAGTTGTTATTGCGAATCATAGTTATTTATACTGGAAAAGACCCTAAAGAAGAGTTATGTTTTACGTATCTCGCTTCGAACAAAAAGCGCTTCGCAAAAATACAAATAGTTTATTATCAACCAAAAGATACAGAAAACCAGTACAAGTACTTCTTAATTTTATGAAAAATTGGTGACCAGGTACACAGAGATGTTCTTGTGAACCCTGCACTAGGTATGAAACCTGTATCGCAGGCGTCCACATATAGGTACTGCTTTAACCAAAGAAAATAACAGAACGTGCAGTGAATTTTACAGGATATCTTAAAATTACGCAGTTGGTAAAAAAACAAGAAACGAACATTGTACTTATACGAGTAGGATAATAAAATGCAAATTGGGGTGTATGTGTGAGTGGGGGGATATGTGTAAGAATGTGAATGTGTTTGTGTGTGCGTGTGTGTGTGTGTGTGTGTTGTGGGAGTATGTGTGTGTGTGTGTGCGAGGGTGTATGTAAGGAGGGTGTATGTAAGGGTGTATGTAATAGTGAAGTTAATCGAGCAGCGGGGCGGGGTAGGCGTAGGGCTGATTTAATCATTGTTGTCCAGTACCAACTTCCTATTTATAAATCCAATACTAGTATTGGACAACATTTACCAGTGCTTAGAGTGCTACGACAAAAAAAAATAGCTATTTTTGCGTAGGAAGCTATTTTAATTTTGAGGCATTTAGTAAATTAAGAATATGTATGTTGCATACATATATGACATATATGACATATTACATCAATAAAAGACATTTCTGAGAAATTCCTATTGAAGAATAGTCCTCTGGATATAAAAAGCTCTGAAAACTATTCGTACGCACGAAGAAAAATATAGAACTACGTAATATTCGATAAACTAACATTACGTAAAAAGACTAGTAGGTACTATTTTATCCTAAGAAATCCTTATAGCATTTACAGAAAATATTTTGATGTAGGCAAAGATATGGTAAACATTCGTAGGCACGTCAACCAGCTAGAAAAGAGCCAAGTACGACAGCACGTACTAGCGAAATGTGTTCACGAAAAGAGTTATTTTAGTGTTAGGTACAATTTTGAGGTAACCGTACATTTACGCCACTCAAGAGTTGGGATAAAGTCGTGAAGATGTGACTGGCAAAGTGTGATCACTGCCAAAGTTTTAATTGCCACTGAACGGCATTTCCAGCGCGGGAGTTCATTTTCGAAGTATTTTATTCGTGTTGCGGAAGTAATTTTGCTTTTAAACTATCTGAGTACACCTGTTCGTAGTAAAAGGAATGTTGCAGTTATTTTAGGTTATTTCTTACTTGTTGCATTTATGAATGCTTAAGCATTAATTTTTGAATTTTTTAGTGCTTTACTTACCTAAGTAAAATATTATAAGTATTCCAAAAGTTCAATCGATAACACTTTATTGACACCATATTAAATAATAAGACAATAAACACATAAGAAAATGGCACAAAAGGCGGTCTTATCGCTAAAAGAGATCTCTTCCAGACAACCTTGAGTTCCGAGTTTTTTGGATGGGGTATGTAAAGATATTTTTTTCGGTATTTTTTATATTTTTATTTGGTAAATTAGGTAATTGAAAAGAACTAATTTGATTTTTTTTCTGTTTAATAGTTATATAAATAAAAGATAAAAACTAAGACGTAAATTATTTTAGGTGCAGATAAAAAGATAGCGTCGTCATTTAGAGGTCAACTGAAGGTCTAACATTTTTTGATTTTTCTAAAAAATACGCGCCATCTCATTATTTCAAAAGCCTAAAATAAAAAATATGGTTTACATGTGTAAACCCAAAATGGTTTTGGAATCAGCATATGTTACATTATTCTTTACATACCCATTAAGTTGCCCAAATTAACTATCCTAACATAATAAAGTCTGTGAAATATCCAAATTCTAATGTTTCGTAAACCTAGCCTAATCTTAACATGTATAGATCTAAAGTACTTTGTACTTTGTATTTACTTATTTCTCAAAACTATTAACAGCAAAGCAACAATTTAATTATAAGAAGTATCTACAAGTATGATTTAATCATACTTGTATTTCTTATAATTATATTGTTACTGTAATGTTTATTGGTTGCCTGGAAGAGATCACTTTTAGCGATAAGGCCGCCTGTTGTCACACTAGTATTGTAAGTTGTTTGCAATATTGTATTCGTTTAATGGTGTACAATAAAGAGTTTATCTATCTATCTATTGTATCTAAATATTCTTCCCCTTTTAATCCAATTTTCTATGAAATTCAGTTTTTTTTTTGCCATTAACTTAACTACTGCTACAATCAAATTTGACATAATATTTTATGATATTGGGTTCTATGCATGCTATGATTAGTGAAATGATATCGGTGTACTGATTTTCGCACAATATTGGAGGCCTTACTGAAAAATATCATAATTATATGAGCTTACACAATAAAGTAAATTAATATATTTTCTCAACGCTTCAGCCAATTGCCAAATACATACCAAAGCAAACTCAGCTCCTACCTTCCAGGAACTTAGCGCGCTACTAGGCTACTTACTTAAGTTTTCATGAATGCAGATACTGATTCGCCTCTATCATATTAGTTGAGAAGTCAGGATTGGTATATTCAATCAGGGATTTCTAAAGCCAATGCTAGACGGAGTTAGCAAGCAAGACTGCTTGCAGAGGAGATATACTTGTAGCTATACGAGTATCTTGTAGACACAGTACACTTATACAGGGATATTTGGAAAGGAGATGTTATGCTGAAAAGGGTTATTTACTTTTATCGTTCAACAAATACTCGTATGTTGTAATAAAACTCTTGTTTTGTTAGTTATTACCAAGAAAGTTTCAAGACATCACGAGATTTAACATTTAATGTCTCCGCAGATGTTTAATCGATCCGCCTTGGGTGCTTGGACAGGATTTCCACATTTCTGATTGATGTTTAGGAAATGTTTAGATATCTCAAAAATTGTATATTATGACGTATTCAATACATTTATGGTCTTATTATTATATATATTTGGTTAGAATATTTAGTTCATTCATTCATATGTAATCTCACCCCCATCACTGTTGACTTATATGATTCTCCTTGATCATATAAAGGTTGTCTGGAAGTGATCGCTGTTAGTGACAAGGCTGCCTTTTACATCTCTCTAACGCTTTATCATGTACCTGTGTTATTATTTAAAGTACATATTTTTGTATAGTATTGTATTATAAAGTTGCTTATTTTTAAATAGCTCTTTTCTAGTAACCCTGTGTACCTATGTAGCTGTTGTTTGAACTCCCGACCTTGTTCTACATCTGTAGAATTCTTACTGATGTATTTACATCTGCAAAAGACGGTAGATGTAACGGCTACATTCGATTTGTATGTAGAGTTCGTTAACTCTGTTCCCAATGATTGCCCCGAGGCGCGTTTCCAGGCGAGCATGTACGCATCCCATATGAGATGAGATTCCCGCACATACGCCTCACTGATATGAAATTATTCCCAGATTGTTGGTTAATACATGCATTGTCTAATTCAGAGACATTGTTTCTCAATTTGCTCCTATATTGTTCGTAGTGGGCATGTTTGTAAATACACCTTCAAAGGGTTTTGTCGTGTTTATTGCTTTCATTCATATCTGTGTATGTATAACTGTGTTTGTACTTTGATCTGTTGCCAAATACACCATTTTTTATTTAATTTTTAGCCCAAAGTCGTTCAGAGAATACTGAAGAGGCTATCAAGTCTCCGAGTAAAAAGAGAAAACGTCATCGAACTCAGAATCTGAAAATCATTCCGATGAAGAATGACATTTATAATATTAGTCATATAAAATAAAAATAATTGTATAGTCAAAGTCTATTATTTGGTACGCTCATATAACTGTAATCATATTATCTCCTAAATAACAACACGAAAATTTATCTTGAGATATCTCGCAGCGGTGAAAAAACCGTGTGTACCCGTGTATTCCCGCCTCCCCGCGTCTCTCATACCATCAGGAGGGTCGAGTTTACGGCGGTCGAGCTCTAACTACCTAATATTTATTTTAAATTTAAAGTACAAGCCATGATATAAAATTGTCAATCGAATCCCTGACCGTAACCGGTGCAAAAGTTCCCATAAGGCGACATTACCACGTTGAGAAGCAAAGGCTAGCCATTTGCCTTTGCTCCAGGAACGAGCCAGAATGCGAGTCACCGCAACTACCCCTAATGCGTTCCCCGTTTTTATAGTTTGTACCTGGGCGACCAAGCTCCACTCGGATTTTTTATGACTGAAAATACGAGCAAACCCGGTTTCACAAAAAAATTAACCTAGCAAGATCGATTTATAGTTCCCTAATCTACCTACAAAGCAAATTTCATTAAAATCGTTGGAGCCGCTTTCGAGATTCAGATTATACAAGAATTGCTCGATTAAAGGTATTAATTAGATATAGGGGGTAAAACTTGCGTAAGTAATAAAATAAAAATCAAATGTATTTTATTCTTTCGATATAAATTACATGCAAGTAGAATCGTTATTACATAAAACATTTCATATCGAGACTTATGTAGATTACTACTAGATGTGAATTGTTCATTAATTTTTTTACAATTTAGTCCAGACGCAAAGTTGTTAAAAATTTTAGTTAAAGCATACCAAACGTCAGGTTGTATGCACTAAGTCTTTTACGCTTGTAAATTATATACCTAATAAGTAATTCAGATATAACATACTAACGATAACGTCCAAGATTTAAAATATTGAGCACATTCTAAAAATTATCACACTTCAAACTTTATCGCATTTTCCTTGAAAATAACTATATATAAAATGAACGCTAAATGCTCTCGAACATTTTTTAACAATTTCATTTTCCACCTAACCTCTTACAAACTACGTCATCCAGTGTTAAGTGACATCTACAAAAGCCATAATGGTTCATACAGCGTGCTCGTAAAATTTTATAGGTAGCTCGGAGCTACAGGATGTGTCCCTCGGGGGCGCCTCTCCGACCTTCCGAGGAAATGACTACACGGGCGCTGTCGATAATCAAGGAAAATGCACTGCTTTACCGACGTTTTACCGACGTAAATATATAAAGACAAATTAGGAGTTTTGGCGCCAGCGCAACGTGAAAAAACATGTCTGCATCTGGCAGTGACAAAAATATAAGCACCTATAATATCTTCTCTTTTTAACACGCATTTATTAGGTCGACCTGTATGTAACTATGTAATGAAATCTAAGGTAACTAATTTAACCATTTTCCAAGGATCGTAGCGTCATGAAAATTGGCAGCTGTATGTAGTTCTGATGACAATACAATATGATACTGTCGAACTAATCTGATGATGGAGCCGGAAGATATGAACTAGAACTTCATGATGGAACATCGTATCATAGCTGTGTTTGGATTTGCTAGAAAAGTCTTGTAACGAACTTTGACCACAATAATTTGTAGCGTGTTTTTTAGTTCTTTAAACTGTAATTTATTATTATAATTTATGCTATCCAAATGCAACTTTGAAATTTTATGAATGCTACTAGATGTTACCACTGAATCAAATAGATACTAAACAATAACCGATAATAATTATTTACATTGTAACTACTTATCCATAGTCAAAAAATACAAAATTACTAAAGCTACCTGAGCATATTCCGTCTCAATGTAATCAAGTCACTATTACGTACAGACCTACATTGTACGCGGTGGTGTCACAGTATACGCCATAGTAATTATAAATTACACGATACAGTGCGTGGAATCGTAACTTCACTTTATAATTAGCAGTTTTCAAAATAGTTTTACGAATTTACGGTTTTCGCGATTATTACATTTTACTATGGAAAATAACACGGTTTTCACACATTTTAAATAAAAACTACGGGTCAGTCGGATTTTTCGACTCAAAACAGACGTGAGTGACACGTAGTCTTTATTTAAAAAAAATAACGTATTTATCACGCATATTTTACATAATTTATATGTGCCAACTGATAAATTAAATTGCCATACCTCTACATAGGTTAAAGCATGGCGGTTTAATTTAAAAGCAAAACATTGTATTATATCTTGCTGCACCCATGTTTTGTGTAATAAACCAATTTGAATATATATATTTTTTTTTTAATTTCAAGGACGTTGTTGATCCCAAAAAAAATCTATGTTCTTCTTCGATTTTACCTTCTTCTAGATACCTACGGTATATTGCCATCAAATTTTATAGTAACCTGCTTAGCTGTTTAACCGTGAAAACGTAACAAATAAACAGATAGTTACAATATTTAGTATAGAAGTTTACTGTAAGTATACTTGTGTAGTACCCATTATCATGGAGACGCCGCGATTAATTTCTTTCATCTAGCGAATGTATAGAAACATTTACCACCCGAACGAACCTGATTGACAAAGAAATCGGTGTCAGTGAACACAATCTTGATTATAAATAGAAATTATACTAAGATAAAAAAGTATCTACTTTAATCGACTGATAGGGTTTGCATCACTTAGAGACAATAATATTAATTAATTTTCTGACCGCTGGTTTCCTAATTGCATGTTGTCGGTGCCTATAATTATGTTAGCATTTAGCTCTTTGACGTATGTTCATGTTTTACTTTTAACAATTTAAGAATGTATAACATGTTGGTACCCAATAAATAAATAAATATATTTTTATTAGAGGTCTGGAGCTAGCTTGCAACCTATATAACATTATGGATGACTCTTTATTCCAAATGATTTTAAATTTTTAATTGTTCGTAAAATATATATACATATAGCGATAGCGAGTAAAATTACGCAAAAAGTTGTGACTCACAAATGACACATCTGATAATCATAATCTCAGTCATAAGAATTCCCTTGCTGGACACAGGCTTCCCCACATTGATTTTCCAAAAAGTCGATGTAGAAGTGGCCGGTAATGATTATTATTTTTTTATAATCTTTCCACCATATTATCTGTCCACCTTGTGGCTAGTCAATGGCATCTAAGAATATAAATTTATTCTTAATTGCCATTACATATACAGGATACTTACTTTTATTTTAAAATACCTATCAGGACGCTCTAAAAATTTACTAAATCCAAATCTCATATTATATAAGTATAGTACTTATAGTCTGTGACTGAAATTACTATAACTTAAAGATACATTACGATATCACTAGCATCTCTAGCATCTCGGAATCAAATCTAGAATGAATACATTCTAGTTTCGGCATGTCTGTCTGTCTATCATATTTCTAGATCGACATGCTCCACTCTCAGCCACTCCGTCACTTAACATGGGCGAGTTAGTTGTCCAACATAGGAAAAAAAATAGTCCCTCATAATAGTGCTACGTAAGGGCTCATCGTGCTACGGAACCTTAAAACCCAATACAAGGAAAACTTTGTCGTAAAAAAAAAACATTTCACATAAAAGTAGAATTTTCTCCCGCTTTCCCTGCACATGCATGGGTCGCCCCGCGCGTCGCCCGCCGTCGGAATGCTTCATTTATTTACACGCACTAATGGTCCGAACAATAGATATTTACTGCCCTGTTTACCACTACATTTAGATATCCCGTACATTGACATAGGTTTGAAAAAATACGAGCGTCGTATCGGCAACATTCAGACCTTCGTGATCAAATATCGCAGAAAAAACAATACAAGTTGCTGAGAAAAGATTTTTGTATAGGTACTTTAGTTAATATTAACTGGATATTTACCATGATTTATTTTGAAAATGTTCACAGCTTTTAGATCATAAAACTAAAGATATAGATAAATTAAGCATTTAAACGATTTTTTACATACTTACATACCTACATATATACATAAAACCACACTGTTTCACTTACGGGGTAGGACAAAACATCAATGAACATTCACTTATTTATTTATTTTTTACGCAAGATAGATCTACTATTTACCACCAACCCGCCTGATGTTAAGTGACGGTGTGGCCGAGGATGAAGCTCATCGATCTAGAAGATATTTATTCTCTATAGCCTTGAAAATTCCAAGATCGTAGTTATCAGGAAACAGAGATACTTAAAAAAAACTGAAACAACCGACTTCAAAATGCGTAGTTTTGTTAATAACCAAATAATTAGACCAATTTTAATGGTATTTGAATTTACCAATCCGAAAGGATATCAAACAAAAAAAATAATTTTCCAAATCGGTTTATAAATGACGGAGATAAGCGATAAACAAAAAAATATAACCGAATTGAGAACCTCCTACTTGTTGCAGTCGGTTAATCATTTAAATGGTTAAAAACAAATTAATAACCTAAGGAAATAATCCTAAAACCACCTACCTACTACTTATAAATTAATCGGATTATTCTAGACCAATCAAGGCCAAGAGGTAATTCAAACGTAAAAGCACTGTTATTATTGATTTTATTTTTTTATTTATTTATTTACATACACAGGAAAAACGATCTTAAATAACATTTGCATAACAGTCCTCACTAGGATACCCCGTGTCGAAGACTGCTACAGTCCGCTCCCCACTACAAGCGGAGAAAAATCTTAATACATAATTATATTATATTTCTACCATTTATTTATTTAATAAGGTACTATTTTTTTATGTTAAACATACACTAGATTTCAAACCTGCTGTACCAACCCTTATCTGTTGCTATAATCTAGATAATGAGTTTTTAAGATCGCTATCTATAGCCTTTTCCTGAAAGTGATTGATGGATGATTGAATAATTATAGCCAACAATCACGAGCCCCTTTTACCATAATTTGTTTTTAACTTTTACACCGACCCAAAAATGTATCAAACTCTCCAAATTATCGGAACATCGAAAACAACAAACTTTTTTCAATTCACGCAGAAAACACATTTTTCACTTAAACCGAAAGCAGGTTTTTTGCCAATAAAATCAGAAAACAAATCTCATCCGCTGTCGGACTTCAGTAAACTGGTTAAGCTTGGTCCTCGACTTGACTCTACATCTGCTAATTGCTTCGAAACTTGTTTTTCAACATAATTTTGGCTAATTGCTGTCGCGTTCTTGGCTCAGCGCCAACTCTGGGACGTAGCCAGGAAAAGTCACCTTATTAAGAATTTAGAATAATTAATTTATAGTTAACATACTGAAAAATCGACCCGCTAAAACCAAATTTTTATTGATCGAACAGGGCGGAGCGTGTGAAAAGCGGGCTAAGTTCTTTTTAACAACTGGCAAAATTTTGCTTTCATCTTTCCAGATGGTAATACAACTGCCTCTTGAGCTGTAGGTCATGGTTTCGATCCCCATCCAGGGCAAACATGTGTGATGAGCATGGATATTTGTTCTGTGGCTGGGTGTTTCTATGTAAGTATCATAAGTATTTATTTACAAAAAAATAGTAGATTGTTATACAAGGGGCTAAAAAGACCCATTATAACGAGGTAGATTTTTACTCCCGAGCTTTAGCGAGGGAGTAAATAGAAACCGAGTTACAATGGGTTTTTAGCGCCGTGTGTTACACTCTAATTTTCACTACGATTGCGAGAAAATAAAATAATCCAATACAATAATTCAAAGTTTATTTTATTAAAAATTAAATGTACAATTTGTACAATTCTGGATATTTAACGAGATGTTTGCAAAGAGAAAGTAAATATATTCCAAATAGATTATTCTACTTTTGAATAAAGACTGTTTCATGTATGTAGACTATTTTAATAAATAAATAAATAGCTTTGTTTGTTTTGAGCTAGATGGTGCTGTGTGAAATGTCCACCAATATAATGATGTTTGTTTGTTTGGATATTGGAACGTGCAAACTTGTTATATTTTATTACAAGCTTTATACTTAATTCACGTGTAGGTATGTTTAGTACAAATCTTACCAGTAGAATTGGAACCACATGCTACTTTTTAATGTATTTCAAAAAACTGAGAAAACCGACTTCAGAATACGCAATTTGTTTACTTGGATGATATTTTACCAGTTATTTGGTTATAAAAACCAAAGTACTGAACCGATTTTGATAAAATTTATATGGGACAACCTCTGATGTATGACCTACCAAACAAAAATAATCATCAACATCAATGCACAATTAACGGAGTAATCGGTGAATAAACATACAGTCGAATTGATAACCTCCATCTTTTGGAAGTCGGTTAAAATGGATGACGCCGCCAGCACTGATTTAGTCAGGGAAGCCTTTGTCCACCAGTGGGACCCTACAGCCTAGTAACAACAACAAGAAGTATATATATTAAAAGAAAAACAAAATACCCGACTGCAGAAAATCAGTTTTTGTAATCTAACTTACGACTTCGTTACGGTTGATACGCTGTTGAGTGTACGTAAATGATGCGTAAAATTACTGTAAAAAATAATAAATGCGCATTCTTTAGAATAATTCTAATAAAATCACTTTCTTTTTTACGAAAAAGTTCGTTGAAGATTACGAAAAAACGCATTTTTTTTATTTTTGCGTGAGATGTATTATTATTATGCCTATGACACTTAAGAAGTGAAGACAAATATAACGACACCTCGCACATCAAAATCGGTTAAGCCGTTTAGGCTGTCATATAGTAACATATATACATTTCCACATACATATATACATAAAAACATACATACACTCGAAAAACATAACCCTCCTTCATACGCAGTCGGGTAAAAAGAATAAAACACCAGAATAAAAGTCTACCTACATACATTATGTTGTGCCAAACATAGTTTAGATGTCCAAAGAAGATCGTGTCCCAAAGTAACGTATGTACGCTACTAGCTTGGTAAACTATAGTGATTGCGAAAAGAAAATTGAAGTAGAAATCATGGCAAAAAGGACAAAACGCTATCACAATTTCAAGAGAAGGGGGCGGCCCTCGATCTGCACACCCAACAAAGGGCTGCTACTCTGAAATGTAGATAACAGTACACGAAAACTATCAGGCTTATGTTAAGTTTTTTGCTGAAGAGGGGGAAGTGAGTCGAAACCTTTAACTAGCCAGGTTCTACATCATGCATGACGGAATCCACAGAGATACTCTCACCGAATGTAATATTCTATTAAATGTATACATTTAATCTGTGCGAGTCGTGAGGATGGTTTATTATAGGTTAGTGTTCCAAATTCTTCCTGTTCCGCGACCTGACTTTAAGATGCGTTTGCACTGATGCGAAGCTAGGTGGAATGGAACGGAATTGACCAATCACAATGCTGCAAATCTCCGCGCGAAAAGTTTCGAATATTACTCAATGGGTTACATTTTTTTTTGTCTGCCCTGTTTATACAAACTGTCCCACTGCTGGGCGCGGGCCATCTTCTCATTATGAAAAGGGTTAGGCCATTATCTGCCACGCTGGCCAAGTGCGGGTTGGCAGACTTCACACATCTTCAGGATCATTGAGAACTCTCAGACATGTAGGTTTCCTCACGATGTTTTCCTTTACCGTTTGAAGTTGCCGGCAATCAACAATACGCACATAACTTCGAAAAGACAGAGGTGCGTGCCGTGGGATTCGAACCCAGGACCTGCGGATCGCAAGTCAGACGGTCTCACCACTAGGCTGCCGGAAACTTCATGGGTTACATTACACGATCAGTATTATCACGCGATCCGCGAATATCACGATAATATCAGGGTATTGAGACGTATGACACACGCCAATATCTGATACCGTATTTGGTATCATGATACTGATAAGATGCTCATACTAGGATCGTGATAATATTGACCGTATAATATAACCCAGTTCTGCTCCACTCCGTCCAGCTCCGCGTCAGTTCCGCACCGTTACTTGCGTACAGTCATGCGGAGCTTGTCCGTACAAACTGGGCCGCACCGCTGTAAAACAATGATCGAACCATGATCCATGTTTATCACCACTCTGAAGGTACGTCGTAGGTAGGTAGGTAGGTAGGTAAGGTAGTCGGCGAATTACCACCCATTTCTCATTGAAATGCCAAAAATCCGTACTCAGCGATATCGATCCACATTCCTGTTGCGTACTGCACAAAAATGGAATTCGCTGCCGCCATCTCTGTTTCCTGAGACATACAATCTTGGAATTTTCAAGGCTAGAGTGAATAGATATCTTCTAGATCGACGAGCTCCATCCTTGGCCACACCGTCGCTTAACATCAGGCGAGTTGGTGGTAAATCGTAGATCAATCTTCTATAAAAAAAAAAAAAAAACGTACCGACGTCCATACGTCATACGCATAGCTGTGAAACCAAGTAAAGAACAATTAAAGATGTACTGACATTCGATTCAGTTCGATTCAACATTTATTAGGAATGTGAGAAATTTTCAAAAAGTACCAAGTATATGTCAAGTATTGTCTGTAATTGGTGACTTGAGGTTTACTTCATCATCATCACCTCAGTCATAAGAAGTCCACTGCAGGCATAAGCCATGGATTTCCAAAAAGATCGATTGGAAGCGGTTTGCATTCGGCGTCTTCCTGCTACGCATATGAAGTCCTCTGTACACCTGGTGGCTGGTCTTCCTCTATGCTTTGCTTGCCGATGCGTGGTCTCCACTCGAGAAGTTTTCAGCGCCATCGGCCATCGTGCTACATACCCTGACCACTGACACTTCAACTTGCTAAAGTTAGCAAGTAATCCGCTAAACTAATCCGCTGTGCTATGTCGGTGATTTTCGTAAATCTACAAATATAATTTCTGATTCGAACTCGTAGAGATTTCAAGCCCGCTCCATAGCTCGTTGCGTGATTTTGAGCTTCCTTATAGATAGATAGATAAACTCTTTATTGTACACACCATAAAATTTACAATCAAAAGAAATTTATTATGAACTAGTGTAACAGCTGGCGGCCTTATCGCTAATAGCGATCTCTTCCAGGCAACCTTATAAGGTCCATACTGAGGGATCATGTTGTCACCACTGCATCACTGCATGTCATCATTGGTAATACACACTGGCCGAAAACTTTCTACTTAAGGCACTGAGATATATTGGGCGAAAGACCATTTTGAGTTTCCCGAATGCTGCCCAGCCGAGTTGGATTCGACGATTGACCTCTCTCGCAATGTTGAACCTGCCATGTATATGTTTAGGTACTCTATACTCTAAGTCCCCGATTAAAGACAATCTATAATCCGGATTATTCCTCGTGTTTCCCACATTCTTTAAAAACCAATGAACTCGAAGAATGTTGAGCGAACTTTTTACAGTAGCACCCTCGCTTCGCGTCGTGAGGAAATTACGCTGCGATATTGTTTTGCTCTGCACTTGTTACAGCAACCGCCGCCGCCGCCGCCGCCCAGCGCATGCGATGCACCATAGTTACTAGATGGATTTATAGGGAATCCTATACCCCCTGTGTAGGATGTTCTGCACTTCTACTGTGACCCAAAATTATGTTATATCATACATGTTATGTAGATATAAGCAGATTTATTCTCAATATAGAAATTAACTACATATGATATATGTATATTTTACATATTATGTCGTATATATGTACATAGAATATAATTAGGTATAATATAAGATAATTTTTGAGAATTGACAGGATACACATTCATATTACTTCTTCGGTTATAATACGAGAGCATTGACGTCATCATAAGAAATATCATAAAACACGTGCCGCTATTTTCTGTCCGAGGAAATAAAATGAATGTCAGGATACACATCAAATCTTTTTTGGTTTTGAATATAATCAAAGACATTGCGTTACCCCAACTTTCATCGTGCGGACTGCTAGATTGTGGAATACGCTTACGTTCCGATAGATATAACCTGGGTGTTTTTAAATCGCGAGTGAATTAGTTTTTTCTAGGTAAGCGCGCTCCATCGTAGATCGCAACGTCGCTTAACATCAGGCGAGTTGGCGGTCAAGGGCAAACTTATTTCTACATTAAAAAAACCGGACAAGTGCGAGTCAAACTCGTCCACCGAGGGCTCCGTACAAACTAGTAGATAAAAGGAGGAAATCATATTTTTTGTATATTTTCCTTGTTAATCCGAAAGGTATACATCGTAAAAATATTTAAAACCTTGTTTTAGCTTATGCTAATGAAGCTCTTTCATATGATACCCCACATGATACGGTTAATTCACTTTAAAATTTGGACCCTCATTCCTTGCATAAAGACTAATTTTTTTTGTGATTTAATAAAAAATGTCCAGTTTTCGGACTTTTCCTATATGTGTACTATAACACAATGCTTCTTGCTAAATTTCATAGTTCTAGGTCAACGGGAAGTACATAGGTTTTGATTCCCTTGTGAGTGTCGAAATGTGCGTTTTTACGACATATTCGGCTGTAACTTTTTTTTACGAAAACTGAGAAATTTTATTTTTCTTTCTGCAGCAAGAGACTATGGATCTGTCTCTTAAAACCATATGATTTTAATTTCAACTCGATACCTTCACGTGTTTCCGAGATAAAGGTCTTGACACCCGGACAGACGGACAGACGGACAACAAAGTGATCATATAAGGGTTCCGTTTTTTCCTTTTTAGGTACGGAACCCTAAAAACGTTTTTTAATACCTGTGAGTATAATACGTGTCATAGAATTTTACTTAGTAAATTAATTATTTACAAAGCAACGTGAATATAACTATCATATAAAATTACCAACTATATTAAATCAAAAAGAATATAAGTTGATTCAATTTAACACTAATTTCCTGGTTTGAAATTCTAAGTTTATTAAATGTAAGGTACTTCCCACCCAACCCGTATGCTTAAAAACACATAAATCTTCGTCGACAAAAATTAATCGTCAAAAGTTGAACTCGCGAAAATAATTTACCGGCACCTGTTTTCAAATGGGCTATAAAATGCGTTAGTACCTACATGAAACGATTTATTTCCGGTAACTTTTCCATTGTGTTAACTTTCATGCCGTGGCCTGTGTACCCGTCGCAAAACATTGCGATCACTTCGCAGGTCATGTTTTGATAAGGCAGTGACATTGTTATCTCGTTTGATGAATGGACTTTTTGTTACAAATGGCCGTTGTTATTTTGCTAGTGAACCCGACGGTCCGTGTTTTCGAGGGGAGCGGGAAACGGAGCGTTGACGGTCCTCGATAATTCCGACGATAAATAAAATCTCTGATTTTCCTCTTTCAATTGTAAACAATTTATTCCTAATTCCGATTTATTCTGTTATCGGTAAATTTCCGATACAATGGAATCGGTGAATTATTTGTCTTATCAAAAATTGTTTGTTCTGTTTGATTTAGTACTTGTTAAGAGACGAGTTGTATCCATGGAAACAACATATTAGATATTAGGTACATGTTGCAGATTTTTTGTTACGTATACATTCTTAGATAACCTCTAACCTGCCTATTGGAAAGCTAAGGTGTGGACGAAGAAGGTAAAATACAAGAAATTATTCGAAGGTCGATAGGAAACTTAAGTCATCACAAACTAAAGAAGTACGTATTATGTGCAATTCGTAAATAACGCGTGGATAGCGAACCTACAATTACAGCTCTCGATATATCAAAGTTTTTATCTGATTTCTCAACAAGGAGAAACATATTTTTCGAGAATACGTGTAAATAGTACGAGATCCGATTAAAAATACTTGCGGCCACATTTTGATAGGCACCCTAGTAGATATATATTCTCCTAATCATAAATATGCGTAAATATTTGGTTTTTAGCAAATACTCGATGAGCGCACTGATTCTGCAGCCGTAATACTTTGCTAATATATATTAATCTCCTAATTCTGATAGCCTATTTACTTTAGGTATATTGACACAAATAGCGCTCAAAAGCCATTGTGTAATTCAGTTACATTTTAATCTGTGTGTGTACATCACACTTATCTCCCACTTTTTTCATGTGTTACTTGGAACGAAATAGCAACTTTTTGTGTTCGATGTTCCAAAACACCAAACTAAACGCTTTGATTCCACTTTTATTAAGCGTGCCGCTTTCTTTTTCGATAGATATAACAAGGATTGGCGTTCAATAGCAGCCAATAGACAATTTTGAAAGAAGGGAAGAGAGGCGTTTGCTGAACAATGGAACAATACAGATGATATAATAATAAAAATACTAAGTGTCTTTATGCAAGTGAATAGGATTCGTCTTCGTAAGTGCGCACCATTGTAGACCGCAACATTCCGGCGGTCAAACATAAATCTATCATTAAATAAATAAATGGTCAAGTGCGTGTCGTGTCACGCGCAATATAGGGCTTCGTAGTTGCACATCATAATTTATTTGAACCTAAAATAGAGATACTATGAACATACGAGTTAAAATTATGTTAGTTTATATAAAATTTGCACGAAATTTTCATAATTACAGGCTACTAGCATGATTTTTTCATATTCCAATGATTTTAGGGTTCCTTGTTTTCTACGGAACCTTAAAATCATCAAAATTATATAGGTAGGTTATATGAGTACAAGGACACTTATAAAATACGTTCTCAAAGGCATAAAATCTGATACTCGCTCTCACTAATAAAATAAAAGAATAAACGCCAGGAAATGGTGTGACGTACAGTTGCGCAGACAAAGATTCGGAGTTGAAATTGGCATGCTGAGAACTTTGCTCATGAGCGATTCCAACGAGGAAATGAAAATTGTTGAGGAAGTCGCGGTGTCAAAGGACTGCACTCGTTTCAGACAGTGTCGCAGTGCCGGGGTTCCTAGAATTATTCCACTTCGTACAGTCGACGCTGAAATGTAACTTACCTGACTGTTCTTTATGCCCACAGTGTTATGGGCTCACAAAATAAGTTTTACCGTGTTGTCTTACATTGTAATAATATCTTATCACCGTCCATACTCAGAGGTGTCAACTTTACATATATCATAAGCGGAAAAAGGCTGTTCTTCACAGCACAATAATTATATAGCGGGAAGTGATATTAAAAAAACTGTATTATTTGATTTAGATAACTATGTTAAATAACATGGTGATATAATAACATAGACTCAAAATATGTGAAGTATATTTTTTCTGTGAAAATCATGCATGTTATTAAAAACAATTATGTAAGTATATTAGAAGATTAAAAGAAAAACAAAATACCTGACTGCAGAAAAGCAGTTTTTGCAGTCTAACTTATGATTCCGTTACGCTTGATACGCTATTCAGTGCACGTTTTTTTTGTGAGAAAGCGCTGTAAAAGATTATAAATGCGCATTCTTTAGAATTATCATCATCATCATCTCAGCCATAAGAAGTCCACTGCTGGACATAGGCCTCCCCCATGTATTTCCAAACCGATTGGAAGCGGCTTGCATTCAGCGTCTTCCCGCCACTTGTATGAAGCTTCTATCTATCTTGTATGGGTTCTTTAGAATAACTATAATCACTTGTTTGTTACTAAATAGTTGGTTGGGGTTACAAAAAAACACATTATTTATTTTTGCAAGAGATGTATTATTATTATTACAAAAAAATATAGCCTATGACACTCTGAAAGCGAAGACGAATCTAATGACACCTCGCACATCAAAATCGGTCAAGCCATTCAGTCTGTAGGCTGTATATAGAAACATACATACAAACATACATGCACCCGAAAAACATTACCCTCTTTCTTACGCAGTCACCCAACACTAACCAAGCAGGTGGATTGATTGCAGGCAATTAGTTTTCATCACTCTAAGGAATTTCATGGGCGACTCTAAAAATGTGTGTACATGGACATTAGACGAGCACAATATTTCATCACTGAGTTACAAAAAAAAATGCGCACAACGTTGAATATTTAAAGGAAGCTAATATTTGCTCGCAATTAACCCTAAAATAATACTTGAACAACATAAAAGAAGTACTGTTGAAAAGGATCACGAAGGCAAATTATTTTTAGACACGGACCGAATACTTACGAAATTGACAAAGTTAACCAGTACTTTGTATGATTTGTAAGTGGTACTATTTCATTTGTTGATAAGATTCCGGTTAGTATAAGAGTTTCCGGATCTTTAAGCATTTACAAAAATTTATTACATTGGGTCAATGATAGCAAAAGGAGAAATTTGATTTCTAACATTACCGATTTTGATGATTCTTTTTTATGTCATTGTAAAAATGAATAGATGGGTTTGTACTTTTTTAATAATTTCGAAGACGAAAATAAACCAAACAACAAGAACCTAGCCATTTATTGCTCCAGTCATACAAAACTATCGTCTAAATTAGATAATTTTTACAGACAGAAAAAAGTTTTCTCCGGTTTAAAAAAAAAATAGCGATGTACTAGCAACAACTACGATGTCAACGGTCGTCATAAAAAAAATTTGTTCACATTTAATTATTATTATTATTTAATCGAGCATTTAACTTAATGAAGTAAAGATGTTTTAAAGTAGTAATTTACTTTGTATCTCAGTTCAGTGGAATTCGCAAAAAATTTGTTTAATTTAAAGTAATACATGTAGAAATATACACATTTATCCGAAAAATACTGCCCTTCTTCTTGAGTCTGAATTTGAAAAATACAGTTTCTTACATTCGCGCTAGGGGTTAATTTTTAATAATTACTACGCGTGAAAATATTTAATTTAACGATCTTACCCACAGATATAATAGATGGAGCATGCGATTCATTTATATGAAAACGTTGCGTGCCACATTTTTGGTACCGACTGTGACGATAAACGATTTTGTGATGGAATATTCTATCCGCGCGAAGTCTATTCAACCCAATGCATCCGCGCGCTTGTACGCTAGTAACTAGTTGACAAAATATCGAATCGTAAGTATATATCACGTGAAATTAAATAAATCTTGGTCGTCACTGCGATTTTTTATCGTACTTGACACGCCCGTTTTGACACGCTAGGTACATACACTTGGGGTATCTATGCAAGTCTATGATCTTATCCTATACTGAAAATACACTGTATTGTACTCATAACGTCCCATCCCTATATTCGGTATTCAATTCTGCATGACAGGGGACAAATCGCTCGGCCCGGCCCAATATCGGGTGACAAGACGACATTAACCTTAAGGACCCTCTGTCACCACCGAACACATGGGAAGAATGAATCCAGTCCAAGAATAAATTAAGGTCTCCGTGCCAGGAAATTGAGGAAAACTAGTTGTGAATATTACGGGAGAGGTAGCTGTGGAGGGTTGAGGCTTTTCAATATTTTAGTAAAATATTGCTTGAAAATTGTTTTTTGTAGACTTAAATAAGATTATAGGTACCTAAAATATGAACTTAAGCCCGCTATATTATCGCAAAGTGTTACAATGACCATTAATAATAATATCTAATTAGGTGTGTTTGTATCGTTGTGTATTTGTTTCATCAACAACAAAAGAGTTTTAAAAAACTGGCCAAGTGCGAGTCGGACTCGCACACGAAGGCTTCCGTACCATTATTTATGAAAACAGCAAAAAAAACACGATTGTTATATGGGCCCCCCTTAAATATTAATTTTATTTTAATTTAATTATTTATTTTTAAAGTGAATAATATAACTCAATATTCAGTGAATATTT
Organism: Lycia hirtaria; assembly: GCA_947563715.1. NCBI lineage: Eukaryota > Metazoa > Arthropoda > Insecta > Lepidoptera > Geometridae > Lycia > Lycia hirtaria. The sequence continues at coordinate 36,077,838 of OX387382.1, read as the reverse complement.
CAAGCGTCTACCTGTTGCCGTTATCAATATCGAGCGAAAACAAGCAATAAAATCACGTTTGTTGTGTGGGAGTCCCATTAATTATTTATTTTATTCAATTTTTTAGTATTTGTTGTTATAGCGGCAACAGAAATACATCATCTGTGAAAATTTCAACTGTCTAACTATCACGGTTCATGATACAGCTTGGTGACAGACGGACGGACGGACAGACGGCGGAGTCTCAGTAATAGGGTCCCGTTTTTACCCTTTGGATACGGAACCCTAAAAAATCAACCAAATACTAGATACATTTGTTGAAAACTGCTAAAATGTTAAATGTTCCAATTTAACCTCCTCCCTCAAGGCGCAGCCGTCAAAAATTACTAAAATTATCTTTCGTTCTAATATTTTTTATGCCACGAACGTAAACGTAAGTATAAATATCTGAGGTATAAAATTTTCGGCGCCGGGATTTTATGCCAATTTTTATAGCACTGTCTTCGTAAATGTTGTCCGAATTTTACTAGCCACTAAAAAACAAAGCCCTGCTATGATTACATTAGATAGCTACTACTATAATAGGCTTTGCTGTAATACTCTTTATTCTAGTTTAGGTATTTACGACGATTATGTATATAATTTCCAGAAGAAAAGATAAAACTTATGACATCATCGAAGTGGCAAGTGATTGCTCACTTGCCGTCATCGTTTCATAGTGGATTTAAAAAAAACTAGGAAGCGTTTTAATTTCATTTTCTTTGTGCGGAGTCTTTGCCGTTAGATATAATTATATAGGCTAATTAGTAGCCTGAAATAAATGAATTTGAATTTTATAAACTGGGCAAATCTTGAAATCCCGACTAAATCAATCAAAATCCCGCCTGTCCTTTTGAATTAAGATTCCCAAATAGTTTTTAAATTACGGAACCTTATATGCTCACAAAGATGTTATTTTTTAGGGTTCCGTACCCAAAGGGTAAAAACGGGACCCTATTACTGAGACTCCGCTGTCTGTCCGTCCGTCCGTCTGTCACCAAGCTGTATCTCATGAACCGTGATAGTTAGATAGTTGAAATTTTCACAGATGATGTATTTCTGTTGCCGCTATAACAACAAATACTAAAAAATAGAATAAAATAAATAATTAATGGGACTCCCACACAACAAACGTGATTTTATTGCTTGTTTTTGCTCAAATTGTTAATAGGCGTTATAACGGCAATAGGTAGACGCTTGAAATATTGAGTTATATTATTCATTTTAAAAATAAATAATTAAATTTAAATAAAATTAATATTTAAATTCCCATACAAGAAATGTAATTTTTTTACCGTTTTTATAGATAATGGTTTGGAACCCTTCGTGCGCGAGTCCAACTCGCACTTGGCCGGTTTTATTATTTACTTAACAATATAATGTTTAAAGATGTGCAAATACATTTTTTCTGAATAATGGGACATGAAACCAAGGAGTAGGTACAAATGAAATGAGCGAAAATTCGATGTCACAAAATTTATAATTATCATAATTAAAAATGTACAAACAGCCTGAACAAATATATTGAAATTCGTTTCGCACCATAGTCGACCGTATAATGGCTCAGTACCTAACTGTAAAACTTATTGCCAGCGTAATAAAGGCTATTTTATGTTATGAAGGACCAAGTAATGAAATGTTCATTAACAGAATATAAATTCTAATGAATAAAGCAAAAATCCGTTAACTATATTTAATTCAAAAACATTATCAAGGTGACAACTCACTGCTGTAAACATGAAAATTAATTAAGTTAAAAACAAACACATGTATATGATTAACAGTCTCGTTCAGCAACATTTCGAACTTACAAATCAAATCAAGTCATTTATTTGCTAGAATACATAATTATACAAAGAGTTCTTATTATTATTTTAAGACATTGTATTCAGTCTGCAAGCAGACGTGCAAATATTTTATTTAATTACACTACAAGAGCTGTAAATTATAAATGAATTCTGTTATAATAATTAAGTTATTTATGCTAACAATATTTGCATTTCATTGTCAATTTGTTTCATGGATCGCAACAGCATTTAGTTGCGATCCATTGAAGCGTGACTATAAAAAACTTTTCACTCACAAATAGCTATTGTTTCTAAATGTAAGACACACCATACATCACTACTGACTAGGAAACTTCAGGTTTTAGAAATCTAGTTTTTTGATTGGTTTTTGCAATCGGCTATTTACTTGACTGAGTAAGCGTACCGGCAAGCGCAGCGTAGGAAGACCAGCCACGAGATGGACAGATGACCTCATACAAGTGGCGGGAAGACGCTGGATGCAAGCCGCTTCCAATCGGTTTTTTTGGAAATCCATGGGGGAGGCCTATGTCCAGCAGTGGACTTCTTATGGCTGAGATGATGATGAATGAGTAAGCGAAGCGAGCGAAAGTATGCACTAGCCAGATTTTCGTTCTTCTGTCCGGTTGTTTGTTAGTACAGGTCGTATTTTTCTACCAACTTTGACGAAACTTGGTACACAGGTTCCTTAACTTTTTTTTGTCTTGGGAATTTTTGGTAAGTATCTCCCAAAAAAGAATGTTTGCTGCGACGCCATTTACTGACCAATTTTAATAATATTTGATAAAACAATTTTGGTACTTAATTCTAAACTAGATTTTTAAATATGAGCAAAATCGGTTTAGAAGTTATGAAATCTCGGTTGAAAAGAGAAAAATATTACTACGAGGGTATTTTGTCCGTAGATTTTGATATTTGGCAAAAAAAAAACGATACAGAATTCTAAACAAGAATTTCGAATATGTCGCGAGCACAGACTTTTTTGCAACAAATAACTTTGCAAAAAAAAATGTTTACAAAGTCTGTTTACTGTTAGTAAAACTACTAGTTTAATAATACTCGCATCTGATAATCAAAATATAACAAACACGAACATAATTTTGGCACGACCATAATTTGAAAACAACCAATCCCTAAATAGAAGTCAGGGAACTTAACTGGCATAGAATTTCTCTGTTAATCAGACACTAAATATATTTAATAACTAAATATTTTTATCTGAGAGAATTAAATTGGGACGAATTTGAGAACAGCGAGCAGATACGAGTGGGTGAGTCGTCGGCTGATGAATGGCTTGAGTTATACCGAATTGTTTCCGCCGCGAGCCATTTAAAATAAGACATTATTTACTAAGTAATACCAGGAAACAAATGAATACTGTTCCCGTTATGTCGACCGATTTACAAACTGACGATGTATTTGTATTTTGAACTTCTATTTATGAACAGGTATACTCATATTAGACTATAAATAAAACCTAGGCAAACGTGCTTCGACCTCATCGTTGCTTCCCATCAGATGAGATTATGGTCAAACGCAGGCCTGAATTTTTCGATATAAAAGCTAGGTACAAAAAGCAACATTAAATATATTTAAAATAATATATAAATATTTTAAATAATCTCCAATTACTCAGTTTTATAAATATTTATTTTTTAGTTTCAGTATAATTTATGTTAGTCAATTAAAACAAACAATAAATAATTCACTAATATACTTTTAACTAACATTTAGAACAATTGCATTATTATTTTTAAGAATGCAGTATTCCTACACTACTAGGCAAAGACTCCCGTTTCTGTCATTGTTGGAGGTTTTGTACGTTAGATAAACAAAATAAATTTTTTTTTTTTTTTTATCAGCCCTGTTTGTACAAACTGTCCCACTGCTGGGAACGGGCCATCTTCTCATTGTAAGTTATTGTTAAGTTCCCGGCAGCTTAGTGGTGAGACCGTCTGACTTGCGATCCGCAGGTCTTGAGTTCGAATGTGGGATTCGAACTCAAGACCTGCGGCACGCACCTCTGTCTTTTCGAAGTTATGTGCGTATTGTTGATTGCCGCCAACTTCAAACGGTGAAGGAAAACATCGTGAGGAAACCTACGTGTCTGAAAATAAATATAATTAAGAATAAATAACAAACTACAGTTAGTCGCTTAGTGAAAATATTGATATTATTACTATTTTTGAACAACTACCGAATAACTTTCTAAATCATTTAACTCAATAAAACGTATAAAAACTTCTTTTAAAAACCAGCAAAAGTAATCAAGGCTGCGGACTTTCATCCAGCTTTTAAACAAAACTTGTAAGCAAGTTTTATTTGATTCGAAGAAAAACTTAAGTAAAAATTCTATTAGTATAAACGTTATTAAATAGATTTCACATATATAATGCCGAGCTCCTTTAGACCGAAATCCCGATTGATTCTTCGACTTTCGACCTTCAACAAGTCTTTAACCCATTCAATATTAGGTATTTACCCTTGTGAATAGATGCCGCGACGTCACACCGCTCGTCATTGTCAACCGACTCGCCTTGGCGTAAGTCCAAACAACTGAGGAAAGGTAGCATATCTCTTTATTTACGTTATATTCCCTGTGACAGTTACAAATGTTCCATGCAGTTTCATACTCGTGATTTTTATAACAATGAAAACCCGCACAGTAAAAAGTATTTGTCATGTTTCCTCGAGAAAGCGTATAAATCTGCAATTTGTTTGCAGAAATGGCAGCATATTTTTTATTAGGCGTTATTTTGAGGTTTGTATTCGCTAATTCCCTCTCGAGGTTCGCGTAAGACAAATTGTAGTGAGTACTCGTGGTGGCAGTTTTCCCCCTTAATTGGTGTCTAGATGACAGATTAAGGGCGGGGAAGCAGTGACGTAATTGACAGGCCAATCTGAGCTCGGTTTGGGGGTTGGATCTCGTTTTACGGCATTTACTACCGGGGGTCTACGCTGTAGTAGATAGTCTACGAAGTTCCACAGATTCGTAGCAAAAACCGTAGATAAAGCTACGCACATGCTACGCAGCTGCCAACTTTTGACTTTACATTTTTTTTTTTTTTTTTTTTACTGATTCATAATTATAATATGTGATAACTGTACCATTTCATTTTCTTTTCTTTTTTTTTTTGTTTGTACATTTTAGATGTTATTATTACTTTATGACTTTGTATATTGGCCAATACCAAAGGCTAATGCATTGACTGCATAGACCGACTCCTGCAGAAGCAACATGCGAGCAGCTCCGATCGGATTCCAGGCTGTATAAATTCCAGGCAAATGACATCTAAGCTAGCTGGACCCGATCGGTCTAATTCCAAAAAAAATACACACTTTTTTTGATAGATAAATAATTATCTGAAAATTCAAATCCAAATAATTTAGTGAATACATACCAAATATATAAATTACTACATCTTTTTTATGTATACTTTAAAAAAATTAAGTAGATACTCTATTAAAATAATGTGGCAAAAAATATGAAGCGCCGCATAAAGAGTTTATCAAGTTTTAGTGTTCGGTGTGTATATTTTGCTTACTCGTATTACCAATAAACATCCAAATACATTACATTTGTTTGTTGTTCCATCTTAGCGTTACGGAAGTGGAATTAATAACCCAGTCTCGGTGCTCTGCTTTTTTACTGTTGCGCTAGTCGTTAAGATTCCCGCTGAGCGCTGGACTGAATTGCACAAATCCTTATGATATTACTTTGCGGGAATGTCTCTCATTTTAAATTTTTACCTCTTAATTTTAGTGCGTTTTAATTTTTGATAATTATTATTAAGTAATAATTATAATTATTATTAGTAATAATAATTATTATTAAGAGTATTTTACAATTCAATTTGTTTTGCAGAAAATAACAAAGATCGTAGCGGAGCATTTGTTTTGTAATCTATAAGATATACATATCACACTCATATTTCCTGACTATGATTTTAAATTACTAAAATTAAGATCCCGAGCACTTATTTAAATTCATTTTTCATACATCTGCCCGGTCAGGAATCGAAACCGGGGCCTCATGTTCTTATCACGAACGTCCACTGAGCCAAACAATCTACATAAAAACTTATTAAAATATATCTTTGTATCACCAAAGATATTTTTAATAGATAGTAGCTTTTAGTAGCAATTCTCTATTATGCCTGAAAATATAATTATCTTGTTTGCACATAAAATATCGATTAATTTCAATGTCCTTTCCTTAGTGTAGTGAAAACAAAATTATCTGTTGTTTTTTGTTTTTATTAAAACGACTATTTTAAAGATAACAATATTTTCATTTTTTTAAACACTTAGGATGCCCATCCATAAATTACGTGTGGCGTTGTTAAGGATTTTTACACTAGTGAGATTCGGGGGTCAAGCCTGATCCGTTCACGTAATTGATGAACCTTATTGATTGACGTATATTAAAAATGAACATTTCACACATATGACCAAACAAATCTAGTACTTTGCTTTAATATTTTGCATGCATTGAAAGTACTAGTCCTTAACAAACAATCTCCGTGGGGACCGGGAACTCATCTCATTTTCAAAAAATTATCTGAGCGCCTGATCGATGCGACGCGTGATCAAAATGCTGGCGCGTATCTGGCCCAACGCATAAGCATTGCCATTCAACGTGGCATTGCGGTCAGCATGCTGGGTACGCTGCCAACTGGTAGTGGGTTTGAGCATTTGGATAATCTTTAGACCTTTATCGGTCTGGGGTGATCGGTGTGCTTTTTGTGTAGTAGTTTAGTTAGTTGAGTCTGTATATTGTTGTGTTGTAGTTAACAAATTAGGTTAATCAAATTCAGACTCTCACTAGTTAAAAGTGACAAGCGTTGTTTAATTAATGTTGAAATGTCAATTACCCCTGATTTACATGCGTCGAGGTCAACAAACCGCAAGTATGTTTCTACCCTAGCCAAATGTTGTTAGTCCCTTTTACCCTCGAAATTAGAAACTAGCCGTGTTACATTTTAAGCGGTATTTGTCACAAAACTTCCAAATATTTGGAATTAAAACTTGTTGAAAACACTAAGTCCGAGATCTTGTCGTTAGATTAAGTCGGTCAGTCAGTCCACTAGCACCTAGGATTTTAGAAAGTCAGGTATCTTCTAAATGTGAATGTTTAATCTTTATCCGTGTCAATGCTTTCCAGCCTTCTTCCACCACATTTAGTGGTCAAATGTGGACTATTCGAATCATGGGATTCGCAGGAATGTTGCGGTTTGAGTTGACACAAATATCTCTTAGGTATAATTAATGCCATAGACTGCAGCGACTGGAATGTTTTACACAATTATTTTACTCTCTTTTAAAGATTGGTGGGAGCTATATCATACTCAAGGGTCTATTTTTTGGGGTACATAACTATGAATTATATGGTTTAATAATTTAAATATACAGTGCACATTTTTTCGCCAAGTCAAATATCATTAGGTCCGTTTTTACTTCGCCCGAGTGTCTTAGACTACATTTTTAGGGTTTCGTAATACTACGAGAAACCTTTATAAATTCGCCATGTATCAGTTCTGCGTGTTAAATCTGTCCTGACCACTGCCACTTCAACATGCTAATCCGATGCTAATGCTATGTCGATGATATACATTAGTTTACGGATCGCTTCATATCTGATTCGATCTTGCAGAGAGTAGTTAAGTATAGCCTTTACAAATATTTATACCAGTATTAACTAAAGTTCCGAAGTTACCGGCAGCCTAGTCGGGAGACCGTAAGGCTTGGGATCTGTAGGTCCTGGTTTCGAATCCCGCGGCACGCACCTCTATCTTTTCGAAGTTATGTGCGTATTGTTGATTGCCGCCAACTTCAAACGGTGAAGGAAAACATCATGAGGAAACCTACATGTCTGAGAGTTCTCAATGATCTTGAAGATGTGTGAATTCTGCCAACCCGCACTTGGCCAGCGTGGTAGACTATGGCCTTACCCTTCTCACAATGAGAAAATGGCCTGCGCCCAGCAGTGGGATAGTTTGTACAAACAGGGCTGAAAAAAAATAAACGCTAAAAAGCAGTTCAATTGAACGATAAAAAAGTCGCAGAGTTTATTAATTCACATGTCCATCCTTACTCACACTTTCTCCGCGCGCCTCGGCCAGACCTCGTTAAATGTTATGAAACTTGTTTAACAACTACGTCAAAAGTATCGTATCTTCGACCAGCAGCGGTCGGTCCTAGGATCTTGTCCTTTATAGTACAGGAGATGAGTTATTTAATTGTTACCCGACTACGCTGGAAAGACTGCTGCGCTAGAGATGTTTTCGAGTATATACATATCATATACTCTTATTCAACCACTATTGCTGGAATGGGAGGGCTCAGGAGGTAGATTTGTGATGAAAGTTGTGAGTGTAACAACTGTTAAATGTGACAGGACTATTTATCTTCATAATATGTATTTCTCTATAAAAATAATAAACTTACAATGAACAATTATCGTTTCCGAAAAAACGAACCAATGAATGTAATTGAATGTAAATGTAAAACATTCGAAATCCACAAATATTTCAAATATTAGAATAACGTTCCAGTTCTATGATTTATTCTGAATGTAATATTTTTTGGTCAAAACGTTATTTAAAAAATACCGTGAAAGCGGACTAAAGTAACAAATGGGTATGCTAAAACATTCGGCTCATGAAATATTTATATTCTAAAAATCCTTCCGTTATTGATGTTACATTTTCAATATCGGTTTATGTAAACATAATTACGCATTATATGTACGTGTAATCATGTTTACTGAACTAACTCAATTTTTAATACAAGGCAGTTTCGGCTTTTGAACTGGTGCAGTTCAAAAGCCGAAACTGCCAAGCAATCTTACGCCTGGACCTGGAAAAACGTGGGAACTGAAAACTGGCTAAAATATTAGCATAAAGACCTCAATAGAAAAAAAAGACGTGTGGCACTCGGAGACTGCCGCGGTAAAGCTATTGCATAATAGCTTTACGCGCGGTGTGTTAGGTTATTTTCGTTACGGAATTTCTGGATTCGGTCTCCACGCTCAAGGCCCGCGATAGAAGCTATGCAATAGCTTAAAAATAAAAGACCTTAATGGAGCATCACTTTTTTATAATGGAAGTGTTAAAATACTTTTACAATAGTCTCTATCAGACCGAAGTCTCTTCCTAGACCCAATATTCGCGTAACCTGTAATAAAATACAGCACGACTTATACAAGAGAATAAAGGATGAGCAAATGTAACTTGAAAACGCTCAACCTCAAGTTTAGATCAATAAACTGTCTAGATATTCGTAACCTGCCACGACCAGGACTCTTGAACTGTTCCTCGTGAAACTACTCCCGTAGAGTTATTGCTTTAGGTATGGCGGAGTAAAGTGCGCAGTAAGTCTCTATTATCTGCGCCGTTAGAGTCGCGCGAATGAAGGCGAGCGGACGTGGCGCGAATCTAAAAACTAACTCGATTCACACCCGCTGATATCTCGAGTACGTATCTAGAGTCGGTGGAAGAATGCTACACTTTTTCTCTATCGGACACGGTTGCCTGAACAGTTAAATTTGTATTTTCTTACGCTGTAGCTGTTGCTTGTTTGTCTTCCACTAAACTTGGCTTTTTTGTTAGGCTTTTATGCAATGCAACAAAATGCAAACGCCAAGTACGATTTTCCGAGCACTAATTTGACGTATTATACGTAATGTGTCTAAATAGCTTCCGGGGATGTAATTGGATGTGACTCTCACGGATGTAGGATTTGTCAGTTTCAAACATCACGTCTTGACACCGTCTGACGTTGATATTGGTTAATTAATTCAGTTTTAAGGGAAAATAGATGTCCACTCGTGAAATTACGCATGCGACGTGATTACGCTATTTTTAGTTCTGTAGAATCACATCTGCCTACAATTATAAGTTAAGAAAACTCAAAAACCAATACAATACAATATTCAGTAATTTTTCTGTTAAAAAATATATGTTTTGACAAATTAACGTAAATGGACTTCATAAGACTAGAATACATAATCTAACTTACCCAGTACACAAATACATGATATAATTATGTTTCCTCATCTACTTATAAACGAACCCGCTAAAGATATTCATTCCGAGACACGTCTGTAATAAAACACTAGCTTCCAAAATAATTTTCTTTGGCCCTTAGCACTCTTTTTATTTATTAGGCTTATATTTCAGGGATGAAAACATTGGGTTCACCAATAAAAGGCCTAGAATGTTGGTTACTGTGGGATTTCTTTTTATTTATGTGGTATTTTTAATAGAGAGAGCGAAACATCCATTCTACTGAACAAGCAGAAAGTCGGCACATTATTTACAGTCTCCCAGTCAGTCATTCTCATTCTCAGTCACATACACTCACAATCGCTTAACATCAGGTGAGTTGTGGGTCAATCGTAAATCTATTATTTTATAAAATTATAATATTTATTAGTATATTATTCCACTCTATATAAATATTAGCATGTAATTACTATTAGTCCGTACCGTACAGTTAGTACCGTCGCTTAAAAAACATCAGGCGAGTTGGTGGTCAATCGTAGATCTATCTTGCATTAAAAAAAAAGTTGTCTATGTCATTATCTATAGTCTATAATGTTTAATGTGTAACTCGTTTAATCTCCCATTTCAAGCCCAGTCTAATTTATATTTTAAATTTAGCTCCATCCCATAGTTTCCTGCCTTATCGCTTTTAGCGATAAGGCCGTCCGTTGTTACACTAGTTGTTTTATTTTATTATTTTAATTTCAATTTTTATTTATGACTTTAATGGCTATGTATTTGTAATGCTATTTACTATGAATCTACGAGTACTACGAATCTGGCTGAATGTAATTTTTGTTGTAATTAGTTTCCTCTATATGGGTTTAATAGAAACCTGAAATAAATTGATTTGAATTTGAATTTTGAACTAGTTTATTTAAGTCCTTTGTTATTACTTTTAAGGTGTGTACAATAAAGAGTTTATCTATTTATATAATATTTAAAATAAAATAAAAATCTCATAAAAATGGAACAAAATTCAAACACGTTTTCGGTCCACATTTGATACTTACTGCAGATGAGTGGAACTCCCAACCAATTTCTCTGTCCAAGACTAGACAAGATAAAAGAATTGATTAAAGAGATTGACATGACATTTCTAGATCGACATGCTCCGTCCTCCGCTACACCATCGCAATAATCAAACTAATTGGTGTTCAAACGTACCTAGATCTATGTATATACAATTAAAGACACAAGCTGTCGGTTCGCTTGATGGTAAGCGATAACGGTCACCTACCCACACACACTTACTTACTTTACTTTTGTAGATGCATAAGTAGATTTTTTTTTCAAACGCTCTTAGTTGAACACCGGCAGGAAGACCTTCGTAGAAAGGACATTTCACATCTTGGTGATTCGTGAAAGTAGCAGGAGAACCTAAAAGCATCCTTTCTTGATCGTAACCTTTCCTAATTTATGTTACAGATTGATTAGGTAGAGACTCATATCTTCTAAGGATAATGACATTATATTATCCATCAATACTTCTTAAGAAATAATAGGTGCTCGATACCTATAATCCTACGAATTACCTACTTCTTATAATATTGATGGACTTAATTAATATAACATAATAATGTTTGTTCTATTCTTGCTTCTCTTCAAAAAGAAAAAAAATAGTCTTTAAATAGATAGGTATTTATCGTACATATTTTAAAGCGATTATAGGTCAGTCGGTTACACGGAGATAGCCAAATTTTAGTATCGGGAGAGTTTTAGAAAATAAAACAACAAAAATGCAGTCGCATATGCAATTCAACCCTCAAAAAAGTTATATTATAGTCAGAATTCATTAGGAGGCCCTAATGAATTGGGGGGTCGAACCACAAACAAAGACTTACAATGAGAACAGTACTGAAGCCCAAAACCTGTAACACAGCTTGGTTAGGGCCTCAGTACTGTTAGTTTTAGATGGGAATACAGAACCCTCCTTATTAGTCCAATTCGCACATGACCGGTGTAAAATTTTAAACTATAATAATTATTAGTTATTTTTACCAATGGTTCCTGTACCTACATTGCAATCAGTCTGATTCGCAATTCGCAAGAATCGACTTTTTCGTCTATATCATTCTGAATATAAATAACAGAAATTACGATATAATTTTATTGCAAATAAATTTGCGTGTTGGAAAGCGACGTTGAAACACATAGACCTAGAAGATATCTATTCACTCTCGATATAACCGAAACATAGATTGGGCATAGCACTATTAGATAAAGGTTACATACACCAGCTCTATTTAGGCCGTTTGCTTTATTCAATAATAGTTGCTTCATTTTCTAGATATAGGTTACAGACATGAATGTAGATCTTTGATTAGTCAGTAGTGGCATACCTATAATGCCATCAGTTTACCAAACGTTCGGTATCTAAGTCAAAGAGAAGAGATCTTGAATAGAGTTTAATTTGCTCACAAGAAGCATCCTCTGGCCGCTATTCAGCTGATGGAACACATTTCATAGAGAGTAGTTTCCTCACGAGTTCCAAGATTATTGCCACTGCAAACTTCTATCTAAACTTTGCGGTGTAGTTCCCTCTTAACTCTGCCGCAACCGTACATACCTAATCAAACTACATTATCGGTTTCACATGTTCAATTCAGAACTCCACTGACCATGCCTCAAAAATCGTGAGTAAAGTTTCCGGCAGCCTAGTCGGGAGACCGTCTGACTTGAGATCCGCAGGTCCTCGGTTCGAATCCCGCGGCACGCACCTCTGTCTTTTCGAAGTTATGTGCGTATTGTGGATTGCCGCCAACTTCAAACGGTGAAGGAAAACATCGTGAGGAAACCTACATGTCTGAGAATTCTTAATGATCTTGAAGATGAGTGAAGTCTGCCAACCCGCACTTGGCCAGCGTAGTAGACTATGGTCTTACCTTTCTCACAATAAGAAGATGGCACCCTGCACTCAGCAGTGGGAAAGTTTGTATAAACAGGGCTGATAAAAAAAAAAGATTCTGAACCTATTTAGGCTCCGCACCAATTTAAAGCTATTCTATAATTCTATTAACGAAAGGAAGGTTATTGATTTTACCATTCACTGGCGTTGCGCGTACCACTCTGATTGCCTTGCCTCCACTAAATATAATCCGAAAATTTACTTGTACGCATGGAAGGTCTAGGCATTTTATGCATGACGATACCTTTATTTAATTTCCATCACACAAATAAATGAATACTTTCTATCCCCACTGGCGCACTCTAATAAGCGAACCGACGATTTAGAATTAAACTTGTAAATAGTATTGGATCAGCTCTAGTATAAATTTTGCCCAAAGAGAAAGCAATTCTTCTATGATTTTACCCCTGTTATCCTAAGGTTGTTAAGGGATACATTTTAACGATAATCCCGCCTGTTATTTCTCTATCACGCTTTTTTCGTTAGTTTTTCATGGTTTCAGTATTAGTTTCATGGTGACAGTTTTTCACTAGTAGAATAATAAGTAGCCTGACACATTGACACCCTTATGCCTGCCAGGAAGAGATCGCTATTAGCGATAAGGCCGCCTGTGTTTCACTAGCATTTAAGCCCTTTTCACAATGTTATTTGTGTTTTACTTAAGGTGTAAACAATAAAGAGTTTATCTATCTATCTATGTATCGCTACAACCCTTAAGTCAAATGAAACTCAAACGCTCTGGTAACACAATAACTATAACCACACATTCACAAATACAAAACAACTATGAATACTCGAATATTACAGGTTTGTTTGGTTGCTCTAGATAATACTACTGGGCTTATTCGTGCTCTATAATGTTTGCCATAAAATTTTATGAGGAATCTTCCATAAGCTTTGATTGCGCCATCAGTGAGGTGGAATCTACATGTGCTTATGCGGATCGATGGTATCACTTAAGTATGAACGCTACATGTGTATAAAGGTAACGATTATGATACCCGGACGTATGACGATCATTACGTTTTATCCATACATGAATTTGTGTGAATTTCTACTTTAAGCCAGGATTAGTAGGTATCGACACAGAATATTTAAGGTACAAGGACACTAAAGAATACTCATTCCGGCCACACATACGAGTAGAAGTAAGTATTGGTTCTTGTTACAATGACTGGCCTTGTGGCACAGTTAGTAGTATGTCTACCTGCTAATGCTGTAGGTCGTGGGTTCGATCCCCACCCAGGGCAAACATTTGTGTGATGAGCATAGATATTTGTTCTGTATCTAGGTGTTTCTATATTGTGTCATATGTATATATTTACAAACAAAATATATGTATTCTATCAGCCATCTAGTTCCATAATACAAGCTTTGCTTAGTTTGGGCTAGATGGTGTTGTGTGAAATGTCTATATATTTATTTATTTAATGCAAAAAAGAGTAAATAAGCTCACAGTAGCTCTTATATAAACAATCAATGCTTTTAGCGATAAGGCCGCCTGTTGTTTCACTAGTACGTAAATATTTTCTCATTGATAATATTCATCATCATCATCATCTCAGCCACAAGAAGTCTACTGCTGGACATAGGCCTCCCCCATGGATTTCCAAAAAGACCGATTGGAAGCGGCTTGCATCCAGCGTCTTCCCGCCACTTGTATGAGGTCATCTGTCCATCTCGTAGCTGGTCTTCCTACGCTGTGCTTGCCGGTACGTGGTCTCCACTCGAGACCACGTACGCACGTACGTAATATTATAGCTAAACAATAAAGAGTTTTATCTATCTATCAATGAATATTATATAACCCTGTTTTTTATTTAACTTAATTTGATATTTTATCTATTTTAACATTGTTTTACGTTTTAATTTTTAGTTTTGATGTTTATATTAATATTATTTTCTAAAATTACGTTTACTATTGTCATTTGTAAAATATGTATATTTTTATTAGCTGATGTAAGTGGTAAATACCGTTTTAGTTAATTATATGTAAATAAATCATGTTAATGGAAATCCATGGAGACAGCAGTCCAGCAGTGGGCTCTTTGTATCTTAGATAATAATTAAAGTATGAACATATTTTGTGGCTCAAAACGATTTCGCGTCAAAGTCGATTTTTCGATTATCGCTGCTTATAATTGTACTAGGAGCCTTAATAAATCCTTCAACTTGATCCTCAGATGAAGCGAGCGACGTATGAAAATGGAGAGCTTTGTAAAGAGGACTGTGATTGGTCCTCCCGTGGCTGACCAGCCGCCGCCGCCGCCCAGTGCATCGCTCACTGCCACGAGTCATCCACTATGAACAATTGATGTCACATTTTAAGGTGCCCACACATTTAGCCTGTAATATAAATCCTAATACTATCTAATACTTAATGTTATAAGAGCTAAAGTAACTCTGTCTGTCGTCTGTCTGAGTCTCTGTATGTTTGTTACCTTTTTCGCGGCGACTTACGACTCAACCGATTGTTATGAAATTTGGTACACATATAGTTGATCACCTGGAGACAGACAGGCTATTTGTTTTTCATCATCATCACCGCGGGGCGCAACTAGTATGTTATAATGTGTGTCCCTTTCGCACGGATGGTACAAAAAGCTGGCGGTAGTAATAACTCCGCGCGCACTGTCATCTCAAACATATTTTTATCATCATTGATAAGCTTGCAATTGACCGTCAACTTGCCTGATGTAGAGCGATATTGACGTCTATGATGGAGCTCGTTTGCCTAGAAGAAACCTGTTTTTCCGTCTGAAACCGACCGTCGCCCTACACGTCCAAGATAGATAGGAATATTATTACATTTTGTATTATAGGCTAAGGAGTGGGCACCTTTACGGTACTCTCATACAAGTTCCCAAAGTATTTCTAAACGAGCACAGCTTTTTCATCAGCTTGACAAATATCTCAGTGACATTGCCAGTATCTCTCTTTGTTTTTCAGCATATAAAACAATACATAAATCATAATGGGCTAGGTTTTTCAGAGCATACTCTGAATGAAGATGGCAAGTATCTGCCGCACGTTTAAGTTTACTGTATCTTCTGTATGCGAAGCAAATACAAAATACGTATATATTTGAGTACTTACAATATCAGACACAGCTATCAGCGATACAAAATTATATTAGAATCACCGAGTGTCTAGACACTGGTATCAAATAATGCTCAATGTTCCGTCAATGCACTCGTGTTATGACACACCTTAGTAAACAAGCGACTGGCAGAGACTGTGGCTACTGCCATATATGAAGGAGCTGTGTTCGTCGTTCCAAAACGTAAGCCATTTAATACCTATTATATGACATTGCACACATAGAGATGAAAATACGGAATCATATCCTACCTATTCTTAATCGTATCCTGATTTATCACGGTTTTTACTGTTTTAATATTGACTTTTGAAAGAGAAACCATCTCTGTGATATTGTCATGAAATAGGATTTTTGTAAAATTTTGAAAATGACCTCTCTAATTTGGTCGGGTTATATGGCAGATATTTTTTTCAGCCAACTTCACGCCAGTTTTGTGGGGAATTTTATAGTTCTTGTGTCTACTGTATGTAATAAATAAATAAATATATAATATTATAAATCCGAACGTAAATCTGTCTGTCTCTCTGTTTGTTGCCTTTTCACGGCTGAACCAATTGTTATGAAATTTGGTAAGTACAGCCTTTAAGACCTGGAGAAGGACATAATCTATATGTTATCATCATCATCATCATCGTTTTTCATCACTACGCGGGTGGAACCGTGGGGCGCAGCGAGTATTATAAAATCGAAAGTAACATTGTCTGTCTCTCTATCTGTTTGTTACCTTTTCACGATCAAACAGCGGATTAAACGGATTGTTATGGAATTTGGTACAAAGATAGCTGAGAACCTGAAGACGGGCTACATTTTGTCATCACCATCACCGTTTACCATTGTTACTCATCACTACACGGGTAAACCCGTGGGGCAAAGCTAATATTATAATAGAAATAATAAGAATGTAGTAGAATGTGGTAGGATAGAATGAACACTGCGGCCGTTGAGGTACCGTCAATTCATCAAACAGCGAACCACGGAATACCTACTACATAATACATAATTTTCATTGTTCACTATGGCCGCGTAGCTGCATCATGCAACTACGGCCCAGAACCCTGAACTTCAGCCAAATATTTCAGAAAATGTATTTTAATGGTAAGCATAAAGTTGAGCGTAGTATTGAGGATTCGCTCAACGCGTGCTATCTCTCTCGCGCATCACAACTTTTTTTAACATATAAAATCATTGAATAGGGATATTAGAAAAGTGAGAGGCGAGTTTGTTTATTTAGATAAGAGAAATATTTAATAACAAGTTTTTCTTCGATATCTATTTAATTGGCTGAGGAATTGGAATATACATGTTATTTCACAATAACGTCGCCAGTATAAATTATTTCTTATTAAAACTTTTTTAAATATTTCTCCCATCCCTACTCAAAGATTTTAAATGTTTAAAAATGCTGTAATGCACGAGAGAGATAGCTGCTCGCTTTAATCTCGGCCTTGATTTCACAAGCCTACTCTGCTGCTATTTTGGTGTAAAGAAAACTGTTGCTTAGCAACAGTTTTCTTTCTTTCTACGTTTAAAAAGCACGCTATAAAAAAACTTTACATTAGAACTAAAGTCACTTTCACAACTGGAATAGCTGGTTTGCAGTAGATTTTATTATTTAACTTGTAAAGAAAGGGGAAACAAAGTCAGTTTTCGAGGAATTCATCAAAAGTTTTGATTGTATTACTTACCCTTACTTACCTCCTCCACTCAGTATTTGTTAATCTTTCGTTGTTTGTGTGTTTCTTATACAAAGATCAGATGCGATGTTTTTAATCTGTAGTGTTAGTTTCAGAAAGTAAATTAAATAAATAAATAATAAATATTTCTGGACATTTCACACAAGCCAAACTAACCAAAGCTTGTACTATGGCACTAGATGGCTGATAGAATACATATATACTTTTTTTTGTAAATACATACCTAAGATACATAGAAACACCCAGATGCAGAACAAACATCCATGCTCATCACACAAATGTTTGCCAAGGGTGGGGATCGCACCCACGACCTACAGCTCAGTAGGCAGACATACTACCAACTGAGACACAAGGTCAGTCAAACTATTTCTAACATTCCGTGATCATCAACTGATCCCTTTTCTTATTTTTAATGAAAATTCCAAGATTGTAGTTCTCAGGAAACAGATGGCGGCAAAGAATTCCATGGTTTATTAAAGTTTCTTTATAATAATATTAAAGTTAATATTAAAGTTTGTTTTAAAGGAAGTCTACTCTTTTGACAATCCGGTCAGCCTCTACTAGCAGAAATTCGTCGTTACGACAACATAACATAACATTAGAAGTCTAAAAATAATTTTTACTTTTCAAATTTAGCCAGATACATATTTATATTGAAGTTGCTGCGTAAATCAATTTACAGAGACACACGAGAGATATTTCATCGCACGAAATTTAAATCCCGAACACATACGCGCAATAAACCGGATAAGCTTTCGATTGACAAAAAATCTCATTACACGATAATTCGATTTATCGGTTCTGGCGTAAGACGGCCTGCGTTGCTTGTCACATATGTTAGGGCATGCGTGAGGGCGGGCGGGCTCGTGGTCTGCAGACTCGGCTCCCGTTTAATTAATCTGGATTTGATGAGGGCTTAAGTTCGCGCGACGCGTGACGGATCGAGAGCTCAGAGCGCCGTCGGGCCCGTCTCGTGCGGTTTAAAACGGATCCACTTGTACGCGCACTATGGAAGGAGAGAGGGAGATCTTTTGTATCACTCTTATTTGTCTTATTGTTGTGAAACAATAAAAACGTAACTTTAACTATCGTCTTAAATTCTCTGTTTTCTTTCCGTAAGTGTCATTACGTGACAGCGAGAAGTTAACAGAATATGTTGAGCATTGCTTAAAGTTAAGTAACGTTTTTCGGTAAGGCCGTATAAGTTTGTTTAAGAGTCTCGTAGGTTTGTTTGTAAAGGTGAATTTGAGGTGTTTTCAATTCCTTGTCGGCGTTTCTAATGCAATATAATAAAAAAAACCTGTTGAACACAAATACATACAAATACAAATAATAATATAATACAAATTTTAGTAAATGCTGAATCCCAGTGTTCCTAATATGAACGGGTCAAAAGATTTCAAAATTGGGACATACTTCTATTTCAGATTAATCGTCTGAGAAAATGACTAGTAACCAACAATATGAGATATTAACGCAATTGTGCATTGCTAATATCGTATAAATTATAAATGCACATTTATGTACACTGTACTCATCACTCTGAGATATTTGACTTTGATGAGATTACAACAACAACAATAACAGCTTTTCTTTAATTTTTAATTAGTTGGCTTGAATGAGTCCTTAAGGAATTGAATGGAAAAAAATTGACTTCGAATTTTAAAGTTTTAATTTTAAAGTTATCCTTCTGTCTCTACATAATTTGTGTGTTGTACCTCTCGTTTCGACCCCCGCACCATTTGTACAAGAAGCGTAATTCCACTTGTGTATCAAAGCGAATGTGGGAACGCGCGGGTTTTTCAACCAACATCAGATATTCTGTTTTACATCTGTTTTGAGTATATTTGCCAAAGGATTTCATTATGATTGTTCTTTTGTTCTTCTGTAAATGTTATTTACATTTATACGCAAACTTACTTGCGTGAAATAATATATAAAACTCTGTTAGTTTATTTTGGGAACGTAGATGAAAAATAGATATAATCAGTATATATATTCCTTTTTACAAATAAATAAATAAATATTAGTGGATATTTCACATAACACCATCTAGCCCAAATTAAGCAAAACTTGTGCTATGGAAACTTGATGGTTGATAGAATACATATACAGTAGAGCCTCGATAATCCGAACTACCAAAAAATAACCCCTGTTCGGACCCACGGAGCGTTCGGATTACAGTATGTTAAAAAAATGCAAGTATATTTTGACAAAATATATTTATTCAGGTACTATAAAACACATATTTAAACCACAATATACGTTACTTATTCATAAAGTCATCAATTTTGGTTTGGCGGGTTCTATTTATTGACCAATAAAAAGCTTTGTCCCTCAAATTACGCAGCATCATCTTTTCGGATAAAGACAAGTCATTTTCATCAGCCCAATCTAAACAAGTATTCAGTGCTGATATAGCTTGTGAATGAGGAATTTTCTTGACGTTTAAAGCTGAAGTATTGTCAACAAAAGACTCGTCATTCCCAGACTCGTCAGTCTCTTGCGTAAGTTGGGCTATGATCTCATCATCAGTTATGGGTTCTGTGCAATTCTCCTCCTCGCTGATTGTCAAGAAAGTGGAAATGGTTTCTTCTGTATATCCACGGTTGCGTAGAAGACTCAGTGGGAGATCGTCTTCCACGTCGAAGCCATCGTTTTCTTCTGATCCATCTTCTGTTGCATTGAATTGTTCAGGCCATAGAGGCTTCCAAGTTTTTTTGAGGAGAGACGACGACACGTGATCCCAACATTGCGCTAGTGAAAAAATTGCGTCCTTAATTGTGATGTTTTTAATAACCTCATGTAGTGTTAAACTTTCATCATCTTCTTGCTGCGCAAAAACTTGAATCAGCAGTTTCTTCTTGTAATTTATCTTGACATTTTGAATTACGTTTTGATCCATCGGCTGAATCAAGGATGTGCAGTTTGGTGTCATGTACATTACCGAAAAATTGCCATCTTCTGTAGTCAAATCTTCAGCATCCGGATGTCCGGGCGCATTATCTAAGAGTAACAATGCTCTTTGTGGTAGACCTAATTTCTTCAAATGACGTTTGACTTCTGGAACGAAATGTCCTCTGAACCACTCCAGGAAAATATCTCTTGTTACCCAAGCACGCCTTTGTCCTTGATAATGCACCGGTAATTTTACGGATCCAAAAGATCTTGGCTTTTTGGCCTTACCCACGACTAGTAACTGTAATTTATGATTCCCTGTCGAGTTTGCACAAGGCATAAAAGTGATTCTTTCTTTAGATACCTTGGATCCAGGAGCACTAGTTTCAGCAGAAGTAGCTAAAGTTTTATCTGGCAGAACCTTCCAAAACAATCCTGATTCGTCTGCATTGTAGATTTGTTCAGGACAAAGGTCTTTTTCTCTTATCTCTTTCAAAAACTTTTCTTGGAATGGCTGAACAGCCTCCACATTACTAGAGACTTTCTCACCTGACACTTTCAGCTGCCGTATGCCATGACGCTTTTTAAAATTATCCAGCCACCCTCTACTTGCACTGAAATCAGACCCTATTAGTTTTTTATGAAAGAATCTGGCTTTTTGCATTACGATTTCGCCTGATAAAGGAACGTGTCTTCGTCTTTGCTCTAAAAACCAAGTGAAAAGTGCTTCTTCGAGCACTGGATTTTCTGGCAATTTTAGCGTTTTTCTTAAACCTGGACCTTTCTCGGTTTGAGCTACAAAAGACCGTATTTTCTGTTCTTTTTTCTTTAAATCAGTAATTGTCGATTTTCCAACACCATACTTAATGGAAAGAGAAGTTCCAGACACTCCATTTTTCAAACTATCCAGTATGGCACACTTATCAGCTATGGTTAAAGTTTTATGTTTGCGTTTCGGTGTAGGAACCATTTTTATAACCTCTAAAACATGTAGCGCGCGAGTTTAGCACAAAGTAACGTGAACACGCGAGGTGACTCATTCGCAACTGAAGACAAAACATAAGATCAGCGGTCACGGTAAGGGAGAGAGAGGGGCAGTCTGCAGTTCGGATTACAGCGACGTTCGGATTAGTCAGGGTACGGATTATCGAGGCTCTACTGTATACTTTTTTTTTGTAAATATATACTTATAATACATAGAAACACCTAGACACAGAACAAACATCCATGCTCATCACAAAAATATTTGCTCTGGGTGGGGATCGAACCCATGACCTTACAGCTCAGGAGGCAGTCGTACTACCACTGAGCCATGAGGCTTTTCAAAACTATTATTTAAACTAGCTATATCCCGTGATTTACACACCATAGAGAAATCATTTCTTAGTGGACGCCTACTCTTCACATGAAAGCATTCGCTTAACATATTCAGGCAAGTTGGTGGTCAATCGTAGATCTTGCATAAAAAAACACAAATTTTATGCCTTTAGGACAAACAGTTTAGAGGACAAATATAAGTTTATATAACTCAAAAATCTTCAAAAAAGCGGTGGAACCGATTTTGATGAAACATAGCTAAAAACTTCATTCAAACAAAAATTCATGCCACAGACGTACACAGAACACACACTTCAATTTTACAATGCCCCTCTTTTTGGGTCGGGGGTTAAAAAAGAATAATTCGTCATCAAAAACTTGAAAGCAACTCACAAACATTGATTTTTATATATTGAATAAAAAAGGTCAACTGCCTGTCGAGCCACGCGCATTGTAGGGTTGTAGGTTGTTGCTCTTTGTTTTATAGGTATACAAGAACTATTTTCGCGAAATTTTCATTTTTACTTCTGTAAATAGGTATTTTTAACTTGTACAAAGCCTACATATACTTAAACTTACCTATTAGTTTTCCTTTTAATTTCATCATTATATTTAGTACTTCCAAGTTTTTTTCACATAATTAACTTTGACAAAAATTTTAACTTTCGTAAAACTTACTTTCCCTATTGAAAAACAAATAAATAATTTAAAATTATTATGAATTTTCACATTATTTTTAAAGTATATATTCAACTACCCCCACCCCATGGGATAGACGAGAAAAAAATTGTTCCCACTTTACGTGTAGCAGAGGTAGCTTCAAGATTTTTTAGCATGATTAATATGTCAAATAGTAATGAATAACCCACGGCACGCACCTCTGTCTTTTCGAAGTTATGTGCGTATTGTTGATTGCCGCCAACTTCAAACGGTGAAGGAAAACATCGTGAGGAAACCTACATGTCTGAGAGTTCTCGATGATCTTGAAGATGTGTGAAGTCTGCCAACCCGCACTTGGCTAGCGTGGCAGACTATGGCCTAACCCTTCTCACAATGAGAAGATGGTCCGTTCTCAGAATGGGACAGTTTGTACAAACAGGGCTGATAAAAAAAAAATTGTAACAACTTTCTAGCAGTAAATAGTCTTTGAGCTAAGCCGTGAACCCTAGAAATGTTGGTATACTCGTAATTAACCTATAGAGTTTATGTTGTTGTTTTTTTCTTTTTCGTTATTATTTAACAAAAGATATAGTACTGTATCTGCGAGGTACTTATTGTTATACACATAAAAGTAATTCCAACTAATTAAAGTGATTTACTCAAAGCTAAATAATAGCCTTTGCCCTTACGTTAATACCTTCTGTGTGCGGTAGGTATACACAAAGCAACAAGCATTCTAGCGTGCATTGTTTAGCATACACAGGCAAGTATAATTCGCATTGGATACCTATTGGATCCGCACATACGCACATACTTGGAGGTAAAGTTACAATGCACAAGATCGAGTATATGTAATGTATGTATTATAGTAGTAAAAATAACTCCGTTTGTATGGAGCAGGTAACAGTATTTGCAACTGGGGGGATTCTTTGAAATTATGATAGGAAAATAGCTAAAAATCATAGATCAACCAATAATCCATCAATCAATCAATAATCCCCAATTTATAGACTAGCTGCGTTCCGCGGTTTCACTCGCGTAGTTATGAAAAACGGTGATGATTATGATGATGATAAGTAGCTTATGTCCGTCTCCAGGTCCAAAGCTATCTCTATACTAATTATCATAACGATCGGTTCAGCCGTTTGAGCGTGTAAAGGTAACAAAATTAGCTTTTATAATATCATTATGAAATTGTGTCAAATGTATTTCAAAACACCAGTACATTCATTTAAATAACAATATACTTAGTTGTCTTTTTATGTTGTCACAAATATTATTTTTACTAGACTAATATATATATATATATAAGAACCCGTTCTTATTTCATTAATATTGCTCCATTAAGAAAAGAAGCAACTAGCTTAAGGGGTTGCAAAAGCATTTGAATATGTTGATATACCTACAAATTTTGTTTTATACGTGCATGAAATGGTCAGAAAATATTTTCATCTATATAATGCTATCATTATCATTGAGAATGAATTTGGAAATCCGTGGGGGTGACCTATTTCCACCGTCCAGCAGTGGACTTCTTGCGGCTAGGATTATAACACATTATTACTGAACATACATTTTCAAGTCATGATAGCCAAAATTTGTTTAAACTGATCACATATACACAGTTATTACAGTATTCTTTAAAACGTAATTTGCTAGATTCATAACTTGGAAAAAGGACACTGAAAAACTTACCAATATTTCTCAGAATACTATTATGGAAGCTTTTAACTGAATTAAATATCGATATTTGAGATTCTACTTTTACTTATGTATATCTGTATATTATATACAAAATCATTTTATATAACTTATTATTTCTATAGACTAGATAACGCTTATCGAGCTGCACGCGCGATCGCCAAATGATTATTTAATCTAGAAGTAAAAATGTTTTTTTACCAATCAGGAGTACTAGATTATTAAATAATTTATTTAAAATTAAATTATTTTTTACATTTAACGTAGCCTACTAAAAACGTAGCTCCAAAATGAATCAAACAAATTTGTTAAAATCATTTGGAAATTGGGAAACACCGCTCCGCAATTATTGTGAAACGCTCCCAGGCACCGATAGAAAATAAATCCCAATAAAACGCGAACATCACCCAAAACGATATCACCCTAAAGCGAACATCGAAAAGAACTTTAATAGCAAATTAAGCAGAACGTAAAATATGCGATGACTTCCGCTACATGAAACAAAATCCATTACATTAATGTTAAAGAAGAGGCACAATACGTCACTGTCAGAGCGGAGTGGGGGCCGGGAAGTGATTTCAAAGCCGGAATGTCCGAAACGTGCGTCGACTGCTGATCACCCAGCGCTCCAAGGGAACTACATTAATATTTCCAAGAATTAGCGATGTGACTGCTTCATCAGCCATAACCCGACTATTGAATTTTAATAAGACTGCCTGTCGCTGACTCGAGATGCCTTAATTCAATATACTGGCAAGCAAGTGCTTTATTATCGTAACATTCCAGCACTTCTGTAGGTAACGTTTAAGTTTAGCTGCTGAAGTGCTGCGCTCCTGCTTTTTGTGTTAACACATTTAAAGTATGTCTCACAACGATACCTTGAAAGCGTTTTGAGTGACAGCTTGTGATGTTGTGTTCATGTATTCAGTACACATGAACTGAATACACATCAATACTAATCTATATTTAACCGACTGCCGGAGAAACAAGACTATGTTTTTCCAGTGTATTCCATATAATTCATTACATTTGTCTATTTCTTCTGAGTTTCAATATCACAGGCTACATTTAGTACTCGTAATAATATTAAAAGGTAGGTATAACGCCGCTAGTAGCTCAACGCAACGTAAACCAAGAAACCGACAATTTCAATTAAAAAAAAATTGACATTCGTTAATTAATTTCTAATTTAATTTAACAATTATTATTATTTTTTAATGTTACTTTCATGAAATGTATATGTCAATTATATTATTTGTATAGATCTAGCTGACCTAGTTTGTGGTTTGTTATAAAATAATTTTAATGGATATGGGTATAAATAAACCTGAAATAAATGTATTTGAATTAAATTAGAATCATGAGATTTTTCCCAGATTCTGCAAAAGGCCTGCCACTTTTGTATAGTAAGGGCAGTAATTTTATAGGCAAGGCTAAAGTGACTAGGTATCTTTTAGATCGGGTATATAGTTTAACAGACCTTTTAGTTGTATAAAATAGATATAAAACAACTAACTTAACAATTATCTCAGCTGGCCTTACAAATCAGTCGATAGTACGTCTGCATTCTAAGCTCTCGATCGTGGGTTCGATCCCCACCCAGGACAAACATTTGTGTATTGAACACGAATTTTTATGCTGTGCCTGGATATTTATATGTATCATAAGTATGAATTTACAAAAAAAAAAATGTATTTTATCAGCTATCTGGACACATAATATAAGCTTTGCTTAGTTTGTGGCTAGATAGTGCTATGTGAAAATGTCCACCAATATTTATTATATTTATTTATCTAAATATGAGCTGCAGTCAAATACTCGTATGTAGCAATCGCACCACCTGACTACTTTGCAAACAACCTGAGTATCGAATTTTAATAAAGCTTCTCGGGAACGCCTTGATTCAATAAAATGGCGAGCAAGTGCTTTAGATTCCATCTCGTTGGAGTTCCGCTGAAACGCCGGTTCAGAAGTATAACCTATCGCAGTGTTTCTTAGTAACACGCTGGTGAAGTGAATTTCAAGTGGCTCATATAATAGATGGGAAAATTTATCTTTTTATGTAAAGTTTTTTCATTTCGCTCTTGCAAATTTATGTTTTTACAGCCATTTGTTTGAAAACCTCATTCAAGTGACAGGAAAACATGGAAGCAGGCCGCTTCTGAGCGGTCGGTTTGGAAATCCATCGGGGAGACCTATGTCTAGATGTGGACTTCTTGTGGCTGACATGATGATGATAATGATGATCCATTTATTTAGGTTCATGAAATATTTGTAAATTTTATTGTACGGGTAAGATTTGCTATACATATATAACTTTTTTATGACAATACTATAGTATGGAAATGGTCGGTTAATATTTATTTTAAATGTTTATGTTTAGTTATTTTAGAACACTAGAACATCTTTAAAACTATTATTAGATCCATATACTTACAAAATTTGTTGAATCAGGCGTTACTTTGCCTAAAGACCTCGAAGCGTAAAGATATTTAAGTTAGATTTAAGTTTTTTAGGTCCGTATACATTTAATTAGGTATATATAATTACGACACGTTCTGATAGTTCATGAAATTCTAATGAATCCGAATATAATATATATATTAGGAACTACCAAATAGCAAATGTCCATTGGGTTTGAGCTTATTTATTGTTGATCATTGTGAGCACGATTTTTTGCATTAATAAGTAATTAAACATAAACTTCATTATTATTATTACAAGCTTTTTTATTAAGTTACACGTGTCCTGGTGTCTGTCTGTTGGTAATCAAATTTGACAATTTTTGACCCACTTTCCTGATTGTGATCGAGATGAAACTGCATGAATATGTAAATCGGAAAACAATCAATAATATTTTATCTATGTATAGAGAGGTATACTCATTGAATATGAAGTAAAAGCATGGCAAATCTCAGTTCTCAGTGCTATAGAGGATAAGATGCTAAAGCATCTTGGCCATATATATCTTGATGTTGCACTTCCTAAACACTTAGCATAGGATGGCATTGTCACAGATTACTAGCCCGACACGCGTCTAGCAGCATTACCCGACGTGTCGCAACTGAAGATGAGACGGACGATTACCGTACTTGAGGCTTGCCACGCAGAGCCGGGGAAAACCTATCTACGTAAATACATCTTTGATAACAATGCAATATAATGAAATGGAGCTGATCTATTGATGGAACCAGAATATAGGGACTGTAATTTTCTAATGGTAAATGCTTAGACAGTCGAGTTTGTAGTTGTGAGCTTTGGATACCTTCTATAACATAATTAATCAAGAGGTTCTGTATATGAGTTGGAAGACTGTCACTGGAACTCTCTAGTGAAAAGTACTGAGTATTGAATTTAGTAACGTTTGCTGGAGTACTATTTTATTTAAAACGTTTGTCGTTTATACTTTTAGCAATTATTTTTTTCAAAGTTTGACTCAAATGCCAACGTAATTATACTGATTAAATGTGTTTACTTAGATTTATCAAATTGCTAATACATTGCAAAGTGTAGAATAGATTTTCTTATAATTTAATAGGAATCTTTTTTAATTATTTTTTTTGTAATCTTTTGAAAATAAAATATTTTGTATTTTTTTTTTGTATTTGATGTGAATTTACGAATTATTTTGGTAACAGGTAACATTGTAAGTATATTTTAACATTTTACTGTCTATGAATATAACACTCAAATTTTACCACACAGGTAATGACATTTCAATATGAAATTGTACGCTGCACACTAAAGCGCATTTAGCATATCTAATCGGGCACATTGTCGCGCACCCATTGTTCACGTCTTAGCGCGACAACTTGGTTACAATTGCACCACGTAGTGCTAGTTACAATATTGCGACTTGCGACACGGCGCGACGTCGCACAACACCAACCGTTCTGTACGTGACGCTGAATAACTCAGCGATGTAATGCCAGCAACTTCGCTCGCTCGCAGCTCTCGCCCGAGAATTTTATGCGCATTATTATAACGGTTTACTTACCCAGGTAAACCATCTGCCCGATATAGAGAAAGAAGAGATTCTTCCTGAGATTCTTCCTATAAAATTCTGATTTAGAACATATTGGTAAGTACTACGTTGCATCGTAGACCATAACCGCTCAACACCAAATATGGCTAAGATGTTGATGAACCACTTACCACTTTAAGTCAGTACCCGCAACCGCCAAACATGCAAGGGCGGATCTAGGGGGGGGTCATGGGGGTCATGAAAATGTATGTTTGTAATTTTCTATAAAGTCATATGTTTAAATTTAATTATGAATAATAAATTTGCAATCCATGCATTAAAATGGTTGTATTTATAATTTTTGATAACGTAAAAGTCGTTCTTATACTGTCGGATATTACATTTTTCTCTTAACACAGATAATTGTTTGGTTCTTCTAGGCCTCAAAAACCTAGGACACGCTAACAAGATCAATGAATCAAATCACTTTCAATATTTAATTTTAAAAACCTCCTAAATTTTCGCACTCCCTTCGCTCGCGCATTTTTGCTAAATATTTTAACATAGAAATACTGTGGTCTCACTAATAATTATAGTATATCACTAAAGAAAAAAAGTAAAAAAAAAAAGAAGAAAAGTAAAAAAAAAGTAAAAAAAAAGAAGAAAAGTAAAAAAAAAATTTCGCGCTCGCTTCTCTCGCGCCTAATTATTTTCTATTATTTTTACCCGACTGCGTAAGGAGGCAAACCTAAACGGAAAGCCTAAATAAATTTAAATTTTCCTTGGCTTTGGCTACGGCCTTGGTGAATGATTTTTATGTATGAAAATTAACTTGGATCAAATTAAAATTTTATCGAATATTTGTGATGTTGTTTTATAGTTTTACAAACGATGTTTTTTTTATGTATGAAAATTCACTTAGAAAGTTTTGTCAAATATTTGTGAAGTTGTTTTCTAGTTTTACAAACGACGGTTTTTATAAGTTCATGCAGTCATTTTATATCTTCAAAAATGTAGGTATGCGCGATCGAGATGGACGATGGTCGAACTAAGAACTATTAATGAAAATGGAAGATGATAAGACGTGTGTCAGGACCGTAACAAGTTACAATGAGATTTAACACCTAATATCTTAGAGAAACGAGCGGAGTAACTTGCCACACAATCGTTGATGGTCACAGTATTGTGTGGCATTTGAATGTTACAGATAAATAAAGACGCTCAACGCCCGGCGAGCGTCTTGCTCGTCATATCACTTAGTTTTACGTGGAAAATATATAAATATGAATACTTCAGAAAATATTTATTAAGTACTTGTAAATATTTATTAAACCTAAATATAATGCAGTAATTTGTAAAACGAAATCCCCATGAAACTTTGTGTTGCCTAGGTGAAAGGAGTCAACCCAAATCGTTTTAGGACAAGCGAGTTTGGCCCGAGCACAGACATAACTCTTAATCCACGCCCACAGTACGCCCCCACCCCCACATCCACAGCAGCCCGAGAAGCTCAATCCTAAATGTCTTTATGGCCTTACCTAAGACGATGCCGTTTCCGCCAAAACAACTAATTTATTATAGAGGTTGAGTGTTAGCGGTTCACCGCGCAGTTACGTGGCCCATAAAATTGTTCTCGGTTTTAATGCGGACAGCGGGAATGAAGTTCTTTTCTAGCGTTCGTGGTTTGTAAATATGTATTCAAGCTTTTTGCCTTTTTTTATTCCGTAAAAAGTTTTTAGTCAAATCTGTTATGCGCTACGTATCTACGAGCGTAGCGTATTTCGTAGCAGCGTAGCAGTATCTACTGTAGTCGTAGGGATTGTATTTAGGTAATTTAAACGTGTAATAGGTAGTATTAAAAGAAACATGATATCCTCTTGTAAAATGTAACATAATTATGATGGGTAGATAAACGTTAAACACGTGTATGACAATATTTCATGAAGTAAAATTGGTCAAGTTAGGGTACAGTACATCAACATTCAAACACACGCCCGAATAAAATTATTGACCCTATTTGTCTATATTTGTTTTGTTTTCACATGAAAGGATTTTATATTTAGCAAAGTATCTATTATACAATTTTAAAATGTAATGTACTTGGAGCAAAGCACGTTTCGAATGACGCCCACCCTTTGAACTCAATATTCTACATTGCTACGCTTGTATTTCGAACTAGTAAATATGTTTGTTTGCCAGCTTAAAATACAAGCGTAAATTAATTTATTTAATACACGCGATGTTACAAAATTAAAACAAAAGCGTGGAAACATTGTCACGGAGTTGCTACGAACGAATAAGCTTCGCTTTAATTGAATATGATAAATCCCCTGCAACCTACAACCACACTATCAACGGGCTTATAAATAAAATAAAATAATAATAATGAATAGCCTCTGCATGCACATATAATGCTGCAATGGAAATTTAGTTTCTTCGAAACTGAAGTTTTTTATGTGTAAATTATAGGCGTAGTAGGTCAACCTAATTTAACGTCACAAACGGTAAAATAACTCTGACCAACTATTTATTTGTTATCTTTTCACGACAAAATACCTGAACAGATCCTATAATAAAATTGGTAGAGATAGCTGCAACACCTAAGAAGGATATATATACTACATTTTAACGTCATTAACACGGGAGTAAAACCGTGAAATAGCTTATACATATGTTTGTACTTCATTTACCTTAAAATCTTCAGTATTCAAATAACATTTCTCATATAATGCGACATAGTTGAATTACGACACCAGTAATTCCCCACGTATTTAATAACCGCCTTTTCTCCCCAGTAGCCAAATATATTATCTCTTAAAAACACTCGAAAACATTAATTTATGGCGTTTTGTTAAACGTACTCTATGAGGCGTAATGAATATCTGAAGCGCTGTAATACTTTGCGTCTTCCGAAATATTATAACGCATATTAATATTTACAAGGTTATTTAGGGCGCGACGGTAAGCAACAGAAGGTAAGATTATGGCCATTAATATTCAAAACATGGAGCGACCGCCAGCTGTTTGATTATCTTCGGCGCAAGGGAAAATTTTAAATTCCATAGACGTCCCCCTGAAGCGACGTTCCAACTAAATAGAACAACCTAATTTACTATCGGCCGGCTTCTATCCTGAGGCATTCGGTTTATACAAACCATGTTAGTCGACAAACTCTTGTCTAACTTTTTACGATACTTGTTCACCGCGAGCAGGAGCTTGGTAAAGTTTTTGAAACGTAACCGAAGTGCGCTATTTACGTACAATGTCTCTCATGTATCTCTGTATAATTTTATTTTATTGTGTCATAAAAGTGTAAGCTCTGCTTTGTGGAAGTTTTTAACCTTGAAAACTTTGTCAATAGTCTTACTTTTGTTCTTTGTATTCTCTTTTTTTGTTGTAGTGTATGGTGTATGAAAATAAAATATTTTCTTTATTTCCTTCTGTTTCTTTCTTTCTGATAAAGTATCGACGGGATGTAGTGTCAGCCCTCAAAAACGTCCGATCTCAATGAGGTCTAATTAGACCCCTTAAACGATTAAAATAATTTCGATTTTTAAAATAATTCGAAGTAAATCGGCAATCGGGTAAAAATATTGAACATTGAACTCACATCTAGTTAGAGTTAAGATCTCCGACTATAGTTTCAACAATATTTGGTAGTGTTTTTTTTAAATAATAGCCCAGACGTCTCTCCCGATTTTGATTTAGCCTGGAACTTTTTACATAAAAATGTGTGAAAACCACATTAATATCCTTAGTACCTTGTTTTATTCAAACTTTTAACAATACGTGTCCCGCATTTACCAAAAATAGAGAAAATCTGACTGTTAAACTGCAAAAACTTTTTGACATTATGTTATGTTTGTAGAGAGTTAATTAAGTCGCTTGTCACTAGCAACACAGCTCCCGTCGCTTAATACTTTAAGCTCTTAAAACGAAAACTACAACACTATAATATTATGTAGCCACTCTTAACGAGCTCTTTTAAAGCTTAACTACAAATTTAATTAACGCTTAAACAATAAAAACGTTTATTAATTTAAGTAAGACGAAAACAGCTCGACGGGTAGGTTGTTGAATTGTAAGGGTATTTTGTTTATCGGGTGCACTTTGAACATATTCGCGCTATTCAGTTTAAAACGTTTTTAATTGACGAAATAGATTTATAAATATATGCAAGTGTCAATGAGCAAGTCGATAAATATTGATGTCGGTAATCATGATTAAATTGAATACGTTTTATAGAAAGGCTAAATTAAAAGTACCTACAACCAACGAACATTTTTTTAAAACACTTCAAGTTCCTTTTACTTTTCTTAGCTAATTTTTTATCAAAAACAGTTCGTTTTCTTTGTGTCGGGGTTATTCAGTTTTCTAAACTTATACTTGTTTTAGACATAGTGTTGTTCCTGCTACTATCAAATCACATTATTTTTCTATAATTGTCCCACTGTTGCGGACAGGCAATCTTTTTAATGAGAACAGTCAAACCATAGTCCACATCGCCGACCAAGTGTGGGCTGTCAGACTTCACACATATTTAAGAACGTTAAGAACTCTCAGACATGAAAGTTCATCACGGTGTTTATCTTAAGGGTTTAAAGTTGTTGGCAATTAATAATATTGACATCACTTCGGCAGATGATAAAGGTTGGAGCCTATGTCATATGAGTCCCAAATCGGACGGTCTCTCAACTAGGTCGCCCGAGACTTCCTAGGCGAACAGAAAGTTCAAATACATATCCTATATATATAACATATGAATTACGAAAAAGTAGAAACCTAATAAGTGAGAGTAGGTATGAAAGTAAGTGCCTAAGCGATCTACATCCAAGTTACTAACCTACTTATCTCCATCGGCAGCTTTGCACTTACGGACGGAAAATCTCTCCAATTTCCAACTTAATTTACATTTCAGTATAAAGTATCTATGCAGAGCGATTTAGGGAGTTATCCGCGGCGGGGGAATCGCGGAAGGCTCAGGGATTAATTGATAGGGCGCCATGATTGATTGGAGCTCCGGTGTGAAACGATCGCTGCTACGGTTCCATTTCCATCACACTATGACACGTACCTATAAAGGTATAGTTCTTCGAGATATGGAGTTGTGTCAAGATGACGTCATTAGCGTTTTAATTTAAATTTTCACTGCAACTTTACGTAATACTGTTAGGTAAGTTCGTATATCTTATTATTATATTTCGTATAACATCGCATGGCTTAAAAACTCTGATACTAGGGCTGGCCGACTCAGTGGCCAGCCCTAGTATCAGAGTTTTTAAGCCGCCGAAAGGATAACAATACTGATGAAAATATAAAAATTTGGTTCTAATCTGATGATGAAACCAGGAAAATCTTCAATAGCTTCAGTAAATTCCTCAAGTTTGGCCTTGTTTGACTTGTTTTAAAACTCTAATGTAATGCAACAGTGTACATTAAGTGTACATAATGTATTAACATTATGTACACTTGGTAAAGAATGGCTGAACCGATTTTAATGAAAAATAGCTAAGAACACACCCGACTAATTCACCTTTCTAACAAAAAAAAAAAAACGGTTCATACGCTCCGGAGCCACGATGCCACAGACAGACACACACACACCGATACGTCAAACTTATAGCACCCCGTCGTTTTCGCGTCGGGGGTTAAAAGCAGAAAATACTGTTGTGTGAAAATCGTACAATGATGTAATATTACCTAATTACGTAGCCATGTGTGCACTTTCCTCTATTTATATCTGTACAAGTACGGCTGACCAATGAAAGTTCGTAATTTGTACCGGCTGCAGATCCATCTTTATTCATTCATTTTATCTCAAATTAAATGGTTCAGACTTTAGCTTACGACAAGCGTTTTCATGCCAGTTTATTACTCACCTATTCATTGTCTAGTCTCATTAAAAAAAGCACTTACAGTTTTCGCGCTTCCCATGTTAAACCCTTTTCTAAACAAAACATATGTTTTCATTAAAATTGCCAAATGCGATTTTAAAGTAATTTAAAATTCCTCTGGCCCAAGTGAACGAACAACATTTGTTATTTATTATACACATATAAAAACTGTAACAAAAATTTATATGCAAATATGCGAACCATACAAACCATAACTGATGCGGACAAAAATAAACTTATGAATTACAGGTCATTTCTTATTTTTTTGTTCTAATACAGATATGCTACATGTAAAATGCAAATATAAGAGTGCACCAAACGAGATCTTGGCTGTAAATATGGTGGTGCGGCTGGCACCTAGCATAAATAGCAGTAACTAATGTGCGCCGGCCCGCGTCGCAGTACCCAGACAAAAACAAGTCAGGCGAGCTTTAATTTTAATTTTAAATTCTTGATTCTTCATCTAACTAATGTTAAACCGAAAGTAACTGTATCTCATCCGTTTCTTACGTTATCCGTTTCTTATGTCTGTCTGTTACTTTTTCAATCTCGAGTCAACGCGCTCCATTGTAGACCGCGACGTCACTTGACTTCAAGCATATGTTCTGTGCTTCAGGTAACTTGGTGGGCAAGCGCATCCCAAAATAATAAAATTAAAAAAGACTGAACAAGCGTGACGAAATTTATTACAGAAAATGATAAAACAGTACCTAAAAAAAGAATTAAACGTTGAATTGAAAACGTATCAAAAATTATGTCCAGTGGGTTTAGATTTTTAGTTTATAAATCTCTAAACTCGCTTTTATACTTTCAAATATAAAAAAAAAAAAAAAAAAAAAAAAAAAACATTGTTAGTCAAAATTAAAGATTGGAACCATTTAAGTATATTTTTAATCACACAAAAAAAACATCGAAATATTTTGGGATAGAATTATTTACCTACTTAATGATTTCTTAGGTATTCGTGATTGCTACTCATTGTAACTAGTTATCTATTATTTAGTTATAGAACAAGAAAGTTGTACAAAAAATTTACGCGTTATAATGGCGACAAATACGCAATAAATAATTCTTCAAACGACCGGTCTTCAACTACACAAAATACCAAGATCGCACAAACATGATCATCATCATCAGCAACTTCCATTTATAAAAATGGAAAAATAAATATTGTTTGTAATCCCGGCCTTTGACATTTATTTTCCATCGTCCCAGTTAATTATTAAAACACAATTCGCTAAAAAAAGAGTATAGTTCCGAAACTTAATATTAGGTAACACCGGTACGAAGATACCTGACTTGTTTGGAAATGAGCTAACAAGTTCGTAAGTGCCCACGAAAAGCTCAAGGTAGAAGCGTTACGAAAACGAACTTGGGAAATTGGAAAATCTAAATGAGTCCAATCTAGCTTAAGGTTTCTCTACATTTAAAAAAACTCAAACGTCAATATAATTAGGTAAATTCTTGTCTTACAAAACGTAATTCTCTAGGATTACTTTCGGCAAGTTGCGTAACTAATGAAGTAACTTGTGACACGGGTCGGGATCCTGGGATCGACGTAATCAAATTAATGAGAAAACTTCACTTCAATTTAGGGATTCCTGCCTCAATCTTTAGGATATTTTGGAAGCGGTCAAGACTGGCTTCTACTTGACCGCTGGAGCGGCCGCGTCCTAATGACGCGCGGTACACATGACCCCCACTTGCCACACATGTGGGCTGGAACTTGGTACGGGAATTTGTTTTCTTAGTTTTTTTTTTATATTTACCTTTTCTTAATATGATGAGTGTATTTACCTGCTTAGGTACATTAAAGATGGAAGGGTTTTTAACACACTTTTATTAGGTCGACCTGTATGTAACTATGTAATGAAATCTAAGGTAACTAATTTAACCATATTCCAAAGATCGTAGCGTCATGAAAATTGGCAGCTGTATGTAGTTCTGATGACAATACAATAATATGGTACCTTCGAACTGATCTGATGATGGAGCCGGAAGATATGAACTAGAACTTCATGATGGAACATCGTATCATAGCTGTGTTTGGATTTGTTAGAAAAGTCTTGTAATGAACTTTGACCACAATAATTTGTAGCGTGTTTTTTAGTTTTTTATAAAAAAAAAAAAAAAAAAAAAACTGTAATTTTTTTAACTTTGATGGTGGTAGCGTACAGTCGCGTATAGAATAAATTTAAATATAATTAAAAGTGGTTTTTAAACTACCTTTATTAGTTTATTTTACTATAATCAGTAAACTGACGAAGATATCAGGCAACTTGACTAAACACTCAAAAGCAATATAGAGACATCACTATATATTCTAATTATATACGTTTAAAAACTTTACCCTCCTGGGCAGTCGAGCAAAAATCGTGAGCGAATGTTTTTGTAACAGAACAAGCACATAATTGAATTTTCAAGTAAGTCCACTGCACTCGTTCTAATCATAAATTCCAGTGTTATAACATCTAACAAAGTTTTCTGTCAGCCTCAGAAATTGGCCTCAATTCAATTTAGCGTTTTTTCTTCGCACACTAACAGCGGGTGCTAGCACTAATAAGTGGGCGTTAAACTTTTACTTAAACTCCATTTTGTCGGTTATTTTTATGAGTACTGTGGCGTATTTCCGTTGTATACAAAGCTAGTATGCAATAAATGTTTAAATGTTCATTGAACTCGACATATCACAATGACGATTTCCGTATATTGGTGTATACTTACGCAATAGTTGCGTATATTTTGAAATAATCTATACAAGGAGGCTATTTCTGGATTTGTATACTAAACCTGCAAACCTCCTCCGATACGTAACCTGCAAAATATATATAACTTTAGATTAAAATTGAAAAACTTTCTCTTTGAACATCAAAAAGGCGAAGAGCTACTGAGAAGTGATACTAGCGTTATTTAATTTTATTATTGACTAGTTTAAGCTTACGGTTATTGGTAGTATAAATAAGTCTAGTTATAATACTCACCTTCTATTTAAAAGCACTGTAAACTCGAGAAATTGTAATTGGGAAAAGTACTTAAAGTAGTTTAGTTGCAAATGTCACAATTGCGTAAAGACGTCACTGTCAGTTGGACGGTGTGATAGCTGCGCTGACGTTGATAGTTATAATTTATTTTTTTCTCTCTTTACGTACCTAAGCAGTACAGACATTGTTTGTCAAATTATTTATTAGTTATGTAGAATGTTTTATATTTATCTATATATAAGCTTATGTGTATGTAATTGTTGCAAATTTAATTTTATTGTGTACGCTCGTGCGTGACGTGCGTGACGTCACCTACCGGTCTCAGCGGAAGACCAGCGCTAGTTGTTTACAACTAGCATTATGCTGAGCTGGGACCGGATTGTGACAAAAACATGTTATACAAGTATTTTGTGTATGATTTATATTTTTTGGAATAATATTTATTTTGTGTTGTATGTTTTTGTCACAATAAATTTCTGTCTATGTCTATGTTTATGTCTATGTCTAAACAAATAGGTACACAATGCGAACTAACCGTGTATAAATAGTGGGCGGCTAGCAAAATAAAGATATGTTCGGTTAAAGTTATGTAAAAAGTTTTATTTAAATGCTAATAGTATTAATATATTGTTTTTTTTTTATTAATTTTGTCAATCAACTGAGTAAAAAAACTTTATCAAATCTAAAGATTTAGTAACAATAACTGTGTTTTATGAATTACAATTTATACTAGATATGCGCGGCCGAAGCGGACTTGTACATACATTTTTTTATATTTATTATAGTCAAATCTTTTCAATCGAAACCTATATAAGGCATAAATATCTTTGCTTAGGGATATCAGTCTTAAGTATCATTGGTCAAAAGGGTTTTTTCAGTCTTAGTCAACTACAGCTTATTTCATTATTATCTTCATAGCCATCCATTAGCTTTTCAGTTTAGGTTAGAACCAGCTCAGTTCTGTATTTAAGAAAAACATAATATTTATGCGTTTTTGTGATTTATAGATCAAGTACAAAATTGTTAATATTTGTATAGAAAACGCACACGTACATACATTAATAATAGTGAACTATACACAGCAATTTCTAATGGATACGTACTAACATTGTATAGAATGGAAATACGCAGCCTCGTGTATAATAACACGCAGCTTTTAACAAAAGATCTGAAACGTTTTGGTATAGAGCCAAAGTAAAAAGTTGTGCTAAAGAGCTTTTTTCAGTAAAGTAGGTACGATGGGTATTTCGTTTGTTGTTTTCGTTAAATATTCAGATAGTTGAAACTGCTATATTTATTATAATACTAGTTGAGAACTACTTAAGATTACTCAGTGTTACCTTAGTACAAAATTGGTCATACGATTTATTTTATTTTACTTTTTGTCGTTACTCCGTTTATAGCTAGCTTCGGCTAAATCGGCTGGTATCTATGCGTATGTCATAAATATCGGTCGAATTCACGGACACTGCAGGTTTTTTCCTATTTTAAGCTCCATAGATACTCGTATGCCTCTAGACCACCAAAATGGTGATAATCAAATTGGCATGAACATAATTTTACTGTCAACGTTGTCCTCAAAATCCGTAAAGCTGAGTGGTATAGCCATCCTAACATAAATCTCTCTCTCTCTCTTTATATATATATATAATCAGTTGCTGTTCGTTTGTCTCGCTAAAACTCGAGAACGGCTGGGCCGATTTAGCTGATTTTGGTTTTGAAATGTTTGTCGTAGTCCAGGGAAGGTTTAAACGTTGAGAAAATATCAGGTCCACTCATTGATAGGTGATACGAAGTACGCCGGGTCATCTAGTAAATAATAAATAAATATTTGGGGACATTTCACACAACACCATCTAGCCCAAACTAAGCAAAGCTTGTACTATGGCTGAACTAGATGGCAGACATGTATACTTTTTTTGTAAATATATACATATGATACGTAGGAACAACACCCAGACACAGAACAAACATCCATGCTCATCACGCAAATGTTTTCGAACCCACGACCTACAGCATTAGCAGGTAGACATACTACCAACTGAGCCACAAGGCCAGTCAAAACAAACAATATATAAAAGCGAAGTAACTGTGTCCGTTTATTACGTTTTCGGGTTAAAACATATGAACCGATCATTATAAGGTAAATAGATGGCCGAGGACCAGGAGATGTACATAACAGGCTACATTCCATCATCATTGCTTTTTTATCACTACGCAGGACAAACCGCGTGCATAGCTAGTATTAAAATAATACCTGAACTGTAATACGCAAAATACTAGAGCTAAAATATTATGTAGAATGTATCTATCGTACTCTGTACCAAATAAATTCTCTTTCGATTTAAGTAGCATTACAAATTAAAGTTAGCAAATAAGTTTTTTTTTTTTTTTAAGTAAACAGTGTACGAATATTTAGTTAGGCACTTTTAGAAACGTCTGTAACCTTAGGCTCTGCTCCAACGTCGTCTTACATTACATTAACTAGAAACATTGTACTTATAAAACTTGTAATGTCAAATTGAACATATTTTCTTTATAGAAAACATATTCAAAGAATTACCTATCTTCAAAAAAGTTTTTTAAATAAATTGGTTTCCATTTTAGTTTATAATAATATTTGTACCTACCCACGGAACTACAGTACAGTGTAGGTAAACGCTTAAAAAAACTGTTTGTCTGATATAATTTTATTGCCCGAGTGAGCGAAGCGAACAGTAACAGAACATGAAGATCAGCCGGTCCGTATCTATCTACTAGTAGTTCTGCGAACAGTGACCTCGCGAGAGAGCTTATTTGCAAATTCTTACCTCACGATTTATAAAACAATGTATATTCTTATAAAAACAAATAATAATTTTATAAATGGAGAAAACGTAAAATCAAGAAAATTATTCAGCGCTAAAATGCATCAAATACATCCACGCGTCCTCACTGTTACACGCTTTCTCAAGTTGGTTGTCATACGACAACCACTTGACTAATTTTTACCAAAAGTTGTAATTATTGTGTACTTTATCTACCTAACAAATATCATTAAAATCGGTTGGTAATTAGCGCCGCAATAAACTTCCCCCATTTTTATGGGGACCACCCCTCCTATAAAAAATCGCCGACGACAAAAATAAAATATCCATAGAACCTGTACGCTAAGTTTCATAAAAATTGGTTCAAAATTACGCCCTGTACGCGAGTACGAACATACAAACAACCTGACAGACGAAAGAAAATTTGGCCAGTTGATGCAGAGACGCTTCGCTCGCTCGGTCAACTATGTAACATAATTAACACAAATAGTTGACAACTCGAAACATGTCAACACAATCAGTGTCAGGCTTGTCCCCACTTTAAAGAGGGCATTGAAGTATGAAATTCAAAAATCAACTAACATTTTCTAGCCCAGTGAGTCAGTCATCCCTCGGCAGTCTTTTGCCTCAGACATGTTTACTTTTCTCCGTAGAGATTTCCCTGATAAACTTGTCGTGTTGATTCGACACTGTTTACATTGGAACCCTTTTATACGCGTTTGAAATTTTACGTGATTTGATTTTTATTATACATTACTTATATATTGAAATTAATCACGGCTATTCACTACATTTGAAATATTTCGTTAATAGATAGATAGATAAACTCTTTATTGTACACACCTTAGAAATTTTCAATCATTTCATTAAAAAACTAGTGTAACAACTAGTGTAACGATTGTAACGTAGTGAAATTAATTATTATAATATATAAAATTAATTATTAATATATATAATCTGTACATCGAAGTGTCCGGTCTAGCCGGTAAGTAGATCGTATGTACATTTTTTTGATGTGGGACAGCTATTAGTGGCTTTGGCAGTAAAACCAGTACCTATGCCGTGACTCAATGACGGAAAACGATGATGGTCTTTAATGCTGTCTTGCCCCCTCTGCGTTTACCGCTCTCGACTTCCTTGTGCGTGCGTACAAGTCGGTCCGGCCGTCATCGCAACTGAAATTCTCAACTAGTTACGATGGAAAAATACGCTACTGGTTGCGGTAAAAGTTTTGTTAATTTGATCGCAATTAGTTGCGTACAAAGAATGTATTTTATTCATGACTCGATTTTTTAATACAATAGGTACTACATAGCCGTGTACAATACACTTCGTTACTTCTATGTGTGATTTTTATACTGCGTATGTATGCCTAATATTCAACTGTAGTATATATAATAATACCTCTATGATTTAGCTATAATAGGTATATTTGGCGCATTCAACGCATAAACATGCATTTTACATTTCTTACTATAGGTATTACCGTTTCTTTCATATCTACCGGACGTCCCGTTACGGGCAACTATTTTTTGTAGGTATCTATTTGTAGCACCAAACTGCAGTGTTCCTAACCTGCCCCCGTATTCTGAACCCATTCGGTTTAGGAATCGATTCGATTTGTATATCTCCGTCTCTGTCATATGAAACCATCATCATGGATGATTCATGGTGTTCGAGGTGTTGAAGCAAAACTTACATCATGAAGAAAGGCAGCCAAAGATTGTAAAAAGTCCACTTAACTATGAAAAAAATATAATGCAGAAAAACGCCCTTTAAGGTTATGACCCGGCGATAGTTCGCTTAAGAACATAATGTTGGAGCGAGATGTTATTTCCATTAAACGCGTATCTGGAAGATTCATGGCAACCCCCCGACAAAAATGATGGTCGTTAAAGAAACTGAATACCCCTTACTCATGCTTAAACTTTCGCTAACCTACTTTGCTCAACAGTTTGGAAGTCTAGGTAACCTACTCGTGGTATACTTTACAAGAGGTAAGGTACTATTGTTTATTCTTTGCTGCTGCTAAGACTGCTATGATGATTGATATAAAGTTACTACCCTATAACCCAACTGAAAATAGCCTTATCAGCGCAAAAATCTGTAATACCTAGGTATAGTAACACTCACATAAAGTGTTGGGCAGATTTTGACATCTACAACATTTATAGTCTAAAATTTCATCCCATAGACGAATATATTTTCTAAAACTATAGCTCTTGATCAAGTCCCCTATCAACTCAAACGAAAAAAGAAA
Organism: Lycia hirtaria; assembly: GCA_947563715.1. NCBI lineage: Eukaryota > Metazoa > Arthropoda > Insecta > Lepidoptera > Geometridae > Lycia > Lycia hirtaria. The sequence continues at coordinate 36,035,786 of OX387382.1, read as the reverse complement.
GGCGTCCAAGCAAAAAAAATCTAAATAAAATTAGGCCGCCCTTTGGGGAACCGCACAGACGCTCCCAAGACACAGACAGATACACAAGTCAAACTTCTTCTTTTGCGTCGCAGCTTAAAAACGGACGAATCTTTTTAAATACTTTTCCAATATTTTTAGTGAAAACTGGACTCATTACCAAAGTAATAACTGATTAAATAAAATATATAAATCTGGTTGCCTTAAAATTGTAAGCGAATCGGTTTCTTCTCAGTCAGTGCGTTCCATCGTAGACCGCAACATTGCACAAAGCACAAATCTACCGAGAGAAAAAAGGAAAGTTGTCTAGCTGTAGAGTAGGTTCGAACATGATAAATGAAATAATATATAGATTTCTAAAATCATTCACGACTGATGCAAATTCAATAAAGTAAGAAAACGTTTCGTTTTATCTCTTCATAATATAGAGCAAATTGGAAACGCAAAAATATAAACCTGGCTTTATGTTAAAATATTTCACAACAATAAACCAGCCGTGGTTAACGAACGGCAACCGCAACTAGGTTTAAAATATTTGTATTCGCCGACCATGAATAACCTTTTTTGTCATGTCTGTAAGTACTTTATACCGGAGTGCACCTAATATAATTAACGTGCTGTGTAACACAATCAACTTTCACGGTTCGAATTGGGTTAGTAATTTAGAAGAATAGTAAGTAACAGCACTGTAAAAGTAACTAGCCTTTGCACGAGTGGTTTCCTAAAATGCGCTATGCAAAGCGTTGAACAATTAGTAGGGTGAAAGGGTGATGCCGCTGTCTCGCTCGCACGCGACTTTTTTTTTTTTGATACATTATTATTGAAATTACTTAGGATAAATATTCATTTTATATGTTCATTAAAACACTATTATGTACAATGTATTTATGACAATAACTATTTTTATGTGTTATTTTGACCGTATACCTACCTATATCCAAGCGTGGAAATTTTGACACTTGGGCGTTATGATCGGTCAAAATAACAGATAGGTATATGTAGTTAAGAATAACAGCTATTGTTAATACATTGTACCTAAGTGTTCTCATGAAGCTAAAATACGGATAAATGCACTCTTTCTGTTGCTACACACAACAGGAACCCAAGCAAAATTTGGCACAATTTCATTCCTAACTCTTGGACAAAAACGTCTACCCACTCGAAACATCACTCGAAAGCTCATAAGATTTTTATGGATTTTTGGCTTCAGCTGTGTAATAAGTATAATAGAAGCATATGTATAGAACAATAAATCAAAATTTTGGGGTAGAAAACATCCACCTGTTGTCTGAAACAACGCGAAATGCAGCGACAACTATGCTCATAAGACCCAAATATCAAAAATAATTCCCTCCTTAACCGATTGGGTAAAAAGACTGAAAATTCCAAAGCAAGTATGAAGTAATCAATTACCCAAACTTTAATTGTTTCTTGCTAAGTTTAATTAGATAGTAAACTAGAAGCTATCAACATGAAGTATCCGAAGTTACTAACAATCTCTGCCGAAATACCCCCGAAACCGAACAAAGAAAACTTTTAATCCCATGTTTGGTATAGAGGCGAAGGTTTCAAACTTTTTGCAGGTTTTCCGTAACCATCAAGATAAATCTCGTGAGATAGCGGTCCTCGGAGGACATTATGTGGAAATATCGCCGGGTGATGGCGAAAATGAGCTCGTATGTTTCTGTTGGGAAGGTTATTTATTAGACTAGATATCAATCGTCATTCCTGGGAAAATTGAGTTGCAAGCTAAGTAAAATTCATCGTAGACGTTGCTACGTTTTATTATTTATTTTTTTATCTGCCCTGTTTGTACAAACTGTCCCACTGCTGGGCACGGGCCATCTTCTCATTGTGAGATGAGTAAGGCCAAAATGCTGGCCAAATGCGGGTTGGCAGACTTCACACATCTTCAAGATCATTGAGAACTCTCAGATGTGTAGGTTTCCTGACGATGTTTTCCTTCGCCGTTTGAAGTTGGCGGCAATCAACAATACGCACATAACTTCGAATAGACAGAGGTGCGTGCCGCGGGATTCGAACCCAGGACCTGCAGATCGCAAGTCAAGCGGTCTCCCAACTAGGCTGTCGTTTTGTTATACTCCCATCTAATCTAAACTTCCTTTGACAGAACTCAATTTCTGAAAGAAGCACTATCAATCCATTGGAGATAGGTAACTGATTTAAAATTCAATTGCAAAATTGACCCAGACTAAAAAAGCAAGTTAATATACCTAAATCTTATAAAAATAATAATAATGACCGCAACGAGCCATGATAGTACGTATCAGAAACGAAGAGATCCGTAGACATACACGTCTCCGACATAGCACAACGGATTAGCAAGTGGCAGTGGGCATGACACGTTGCACGTAGAACTGATATCCAATGGTGCCGAAAAGTTCTTGAATGGAGACAACGTATCGGCAAGCGCAACATAAGAAAACCAGCCACATGGTGAACAGAAGACCTCATACAAGTGGCAGGAAGACGCCGGATGCAGGCCGATTCCAACCAGTCTTTTTTTTTATCTATGGGGGAGGCTTATTTCCAGCAGTAGACTTTTTGTGGCTGAAATGATGACAATGATGACTGCTATACCTTTATTCAAAACTCCATATCCAAATAGGTACTTATATTACATCATAATACATGTGATATTTATTATAACACTTCATAACAATTTTATGACATTACAAAAGCGTATTTCACTGTTTATATCTCGTAAATTTGCGCCGAAAAGTTAACTGACTTGATTTTAGCGCCTAGAAATCCTCGGAGCGGGCGGTCTCATCAGGGTTATTATCACGTATAAAATTTATTATAACACTACTAAAAATGTATTATAAAAAGTGGCTTCTTTTTTAACTGTTTTTTTATCGACCTTAATTATACATGTGTCTAACGTTTAGAGATATGTTTGTGTTGTCATGTAAAAGTTTCATCTATATGAATGTAAATATAAAAAAACTTGGCATCCTTAATAATGTTAGGCAATACTTCTCAATCATCCTCGTCCATACCATTGCTTAACACCAGACGAGTTGGTGGTCAATCGAAGATCTATACGACATAAAATAAAGTAATTCTCAATACTTCTCTCTCTCATAGCGCTATCTGCGTGTTTGTTATTGATTTACGTGACTAAACTGCTGAACAAATCATGGTTTATATAGAAATAACAAACTCTAGAACTTTCTCCTGATTCTCAGCTAGGTACCTAGCTACCTACTTATGATGTTGCCTTGCCTAGCCATATAGGTTACACATTGCTATTTCTACCCGACTGCGTAAGGAGGGTTATGTTTTGCGAGTGTATGTATGTACATATATATGTAGGTATGTATGTATGTGTCTATAGGACAGGCTGCAGCCTAAACAGCTTGACCGATTTTGATATGCGAGGTGTCGTTATATAAGTCTGCACTTCGTCTTCAATTTGTCGTTATATGCGTTTGTTCGTAACCTCCAACGAACTATTTTGTAATAAACAAGTGAGTTTATTAGAACTATTCTAAAGAATGCGCATTTATAATCTTTAACAGCGATTTTACGCATACTTTCTCACAAAAAACGTACACTCAACAGCATAACAAGCGAAACGAAATCGTAAGTTACACTGCAAAAACTGCTTTTCTGCAGTCGGGTATATTGTTTTTCTTTTAAACTTGTTTAGCAATGTGCAAGTAAGTCCGTAGAGCACAAAAAGTCTAATACTATACAAGTGAAAGTAGCTCATCTCTTTGTTTGTTTGATGCCCTTTCAGGATTTAACAGCTCAAAGACTACTGCTGAATTTTTTACAGACATAGCTCATCATCATCATCTCAGCCATAAGAAGTCCACTGCTGGACATAGGCCTTCCGCATGGATTTCCAAAAATACCGGTTGGAAGCGGCTTGCATCCAGCGTTTTTCCGCCACTTGTAGAGATACGAGTAGCTCACACATTGGAAAATAACATAGACTAAATTTCATCATTAACATAGTCACAATTCACATCATTAACAAGTCAACTCTTAGCGGGTGAAACGGCGGAGCAGAGCTAGTATAAAATTATAACGGTATGAGCATATGCACACTAAGATATGCTTAGTAGTCAATATACAAAGAGAAAATAAATACTGGTCACAAATAAAGTATTGTACTCACACTTGCCCCTGTAGACATCCTATACATGGAAGATCAATGCACCCAAGCACTACACCTACCTCGCCCAGTCATTGTACAAAGCAACAGACAAAAGCTAGTCACGTATACATTTTATCACCCCCTAAAATATAAAGGGAGGTAGGTATTTGTGAAAGCCACGATTCATCGTAAGAGCGAGGCAAAGTTGTCGCGTTTTAACGCGTTACTGAGCACATTCCAAGTTGGCAGGCGTGCCTTCGCACATTGGCTTAAATTTTCCGCCCGCTAAGTGCACCACGAGACAGAGAAGTTGGTAAGTAAATATGCATTGGGCGACTGTGTCTGCAGATAAAACATGAATTAACGAAGTTTAACCCGAAGTTAGTCTTACGAAATAATGTAACTAAATATTATACATTACGTACATCATCGCGAAGATTGAATGGCATGAAAATCTAAAGGTATAAGAGAAACTTAGAGCTCCTATCCCTAGAATATTGCGTGTACGGGGAAGTGTAAGATCTGGCACAGTTAAAGTCCATATGGCGACAAGTAGTATTATTTAAAGAAAAACCAATCACTCGAATGCATAACAGCGATTTTTGCAGTGTTACGATTGCGTTACGCTTAATGCGCTATTGAATATACGTTTTTGCGAGATTTTATGTACAATCTCATTCTTTAGAATAATTCTAGTAAAATAGTATGATATTTATGGAATAAAGGCAAATCTAACAACACTTCGCGCATCAAAATCGGTTAAAGCTTTAAGCTACAAGAGCCTAGGTTATATAAAAAACACACATAGGTACATATACCTACACCCGAGAAACTCCTCTTTTCTCCTTCTAGCGCAGTCGTGTAAAAGTTTTTTTTAAATGTAGAAATAGGTTTGCGCTTGACCGCCAACTCACCTGATGTTAAGCGACGTTGCGGTCTACGATGGAGCGCGCTTACCTAGAAGAAACCAATTCACTGGCGTTTCAAAAACACCCAGATTATATCTATCGGGAAAGACCCACTCAGGAAGTGTATCTAAGTGCAAATAGAATCTAGAATTAGTGGATACCTAATACATATCGCAAGGAATAAATACAAATATCATGTCCCTAAGAACTTTATGTTACTTTATCTCTCAGTTAGTCACTCAGAGAAAACCCGAGAGGTATAGATTACTCTCTTAGAAAACTAAAATGAACTACGGTCGATTTTTTACTAATACATGATAACTAGTTGTAATTAAAAATTATTTAAAACGCTCCTACAATTTATTTATAATAAAGGAAAGACAGATGGGTCAACGATATAGTATAACTATCGCAGGTCAAACCTGGGGGGCGATCTCACTAATAAACATCAGCTGAAACGCAATTGAACCTTAACCGAACCGCTACTTTTTGCACGTTTCGTATAATACGTTGAAACGCAATTGGACCGCAGCTGGAACGTTACCGCTGTCAAAAAAACGTTTGAGAAAAGTTACAAAATGTCAACCGTTGCACTGGGTCATTGTGCTTTGTAATAAAAATTATTTTGTGGAATTTTCGCCTTATAAATGGCCTCCAAAGACTGCCCACCTTTGGTTGGCGTTTGAACTTTAGCGCAATACCAAATTTTACCAAAGTTGATCCGTAACTCGACTACAAGCGCAGCTGAACCGCAGCTGAACTATAGACGTTCAAAATAACGCGATCGGTCCCCTGGACTTGATTGGCACAGGACCGAGGAAGATGACAAGAGAGAAGCCTATCCAGCAGTGGGATAGAGAAGGTAGTGAATGATGATGATGAACGTAAAGACAGAAGCACAATCATCATCTCAGCCATAAGAATTCCACTGCTGGACATAGGCATGGATTTCCAAAAAGACCGATTGGAAGCGGCTTACATCGAGCGTCTTCCGGCCCCTTGCTTTCTCAAATTGTACACCAAGATAAAATAGAAAATAGATTAATAGACCTAGACAATATGGATCCAAATCAAATGTCAAACAAAGTTCTACATTTATCTTTTTAAAGATTCCCCGTCGCTACAATAGTCCATCAAATAGTCTGACCGACGATTATCTACTCGCAACCAACCGTCCTTACCCAGTCCATACCGTTCCCTCCATCCAAAAATACAAAGGCCGTTTCCCAATGGCGTAAAGTACGGTACCTCATTTACATAGATCGCTGAAACTTTTGTACGAATCGAGTCCATCTGGCGAGAGCGCGGTCGGTGTGAATTTTTAGGAGCACACAAGTGTAATTGTTACTCAAGTGCTTAAAAGCTTTACTTTAGAAGGATTTCAACACGTCCGGAAGAGAGGAACTTTGATTTTAGAGCTTTGTTTGAAGTTAATAATCCCGCTTCTGCGGTGGGGTTGCTCGAGTTTGGATCGTAATTATCGGTTTTTTACTCTATATCAATAGGTAGGTAAGTGTAATGTTATTATGAGCTTTTGTAATTATCAAAAAAATCTAGCAGTGTACAGAACGGACGGAAACTTTTATTTATTTTCTTTATATCCAGAACATTCAAAAGAGTCTGTGTAATAATGAAAGCAGAACGAAGAAAATTTCGCTTTCAGTCTCACAAATAAGGTTTCAATTTGCCTGCAATAGGGCGCCCCGTTAAATTCAATAGACGGTCTCCAGTACCTAAAAAACTCCTACTAGAATTTAGTTTAGGGGAAGTGGAAAAACGTAATATCTGGTTGTTTCCGTTCGTCGTGAAAAAGGGGATTATTTTGTTTCAAGATAAGAAAAGGTACCGAATAGGTGGACTATTTCCAAAATAGATAGGCAGAACCCCTGTCGTCCCCAGCTTACGTTCAACTCATAAAGACATAGTTATTGAGGCACTTGCGTTGGACCCTTCCGGCGAATCGACCAACCGCTGAACTTAGCTATAATATTGTATGTAGGTAATTGTAATTACCGCCAAGTTTCGTTCAAAACTAAGATCGTTTAATTCGTAATGTAAGTACAGAGTTAGGGACTGCTATCACATAAAGTGGAAGTGTTCGTAAACAAGTCTTAACAAAGTTGTGCGGTTAAGTTCCAGTCTCTTACTGTTTCGTACTATTGTGTGAGTATTAATAGCCAAGTGTAGAGATAATGTGCGATAAACTACCCAAAGTCCTCGCCTATACCGCCGGCAAACTACTTACTAACTTGTGTACTTGTGCCGGAATTCGGAGTGATTTACCATGTTTATTGAAACTTGGTCACTCTACTAATTTTTTTAGGGTTTCGTAATCACCAAGGTACCCATATTATAATTTCGCCATTTCCATCCGTTTGTATGTCTGTCTTTCCGCGGCTTAGCATTAATTGACACTCTTGTACTACCCTGTTTTAAGTCACATAAACTATAATGTACACCTACGGATTCCTACATTAGGCGTAGCACGACTGGCACTTAGCCATTTATTTATACTATATGAATCACTCCGACAAAGTTGTAAAATAAATTCTAGGATTTTTTAGGGTAAAGTGGTGATGTTTTTATTCATCTACACCTCTATCTTTCGAAATATTGCCCTTGAGTTTCATAAAATACAAGAAAAAGAAAAGCAATTACATATATGTACATAAAAAATATATTTATATAGAGGTAAACTTACCTACTGAATGTTCACATATTAAATTCTTCTAACCATCAAACAACTATGCTATCCTCAGTCTGATTATTCGCTTTCAATTGTACATCTAAAACCACAATCTTTTTAAAAACCTCAACCAGGTCATTCCTGATATGAGATTTCATTTGTTGCAGTCTACCCCCACCTGCCCCAGCGATGAGCTTCACAAGCCTCTCTGTGGGGCATTCAACAATAACCGAAATCATGATTTTGTTTTCTTCTACAATTTCTTCATAATATTCCAATTTCACCTTCAAGTTGTAGGGTATTTCATGCTGGAGAAAGTCAAGGAACTTCGCTCGGACAGTGTCGCATATCAGTTCTATGGGCTCCTGGTCTGTCCATTCGTCGGTAGAGTATTGGTAGTTTGCTGGTTTCGCATTTGTCATTAGATATTGCTGTAAAAGAAAGGATAAGTTGTATAGTCTCTTTAAGACGCAAATGAATAGGCTTCTAAGTAGATGAGATCTATCGTAGACCGCAATGCCCTTATCAGGTGAGTTGGCGGTGAAAAAAACATCAAAACACGATATTTTTTTATAATAAAAGTGATGACTCATAGCTTATAGCATACACACCTCATATATCTACCACTTAAGTATGCCAATACTATACCAACATGTATGAAATTAGCAAAGAAGGTGTTAATAGTATTACATACAGAACGGACACACTGCCTCCCGCCAATCTCGGGTTCCTCGCCCGCTCCCCGTGCTCGCCCTGTTGTTTGGCGGAGTTTGGGGCGCGGTTGTCTTTCCAGACAAGTGTTCATATTCCAATTAACATCACGAGTGAGCGGCAATCAGACGACAAATAAAACTTCATACATGTCACGCACGCAAGTTGAGGTCTGTATATGTATATACAGACCTCAAGTTGCGTATGTGTCACTTATGATTAACATGCCATTGTATGGAGTATTCAACGTGTGTTTTAGTATAAAATAAAGAAATTAATGCTGAGTGACTGACTCAAAAAAGTTTCGTAATCATGTTAATTTACATAGGTTTACCTTTATATCTTGTACTCCATCACCATTCAGAGCAGACACTAGAAATACATCCGAAAATTTACTGTATCCTTTCCCAGAGACCTTCTTTCCTTCGGATCCAGGTATAGGGTTGCCAGCAATCACTCCATTACACAGATTCCTGATAGCTGAAAGAAGTTGCTTCTTGTATTTTAACTTGTCAACCTAGAAGAAAAAATATAGAAATATAAATAATTACAGTTAAAAAAACTGGAAAATCCGACTTCAAAATTCACAATACAATACATATGCGACTTACTGTTCACTTTTCTACAGACACTTGGATGATATTTTACCAGTTATTTTGTTATAAAAACCAAAGTATTACATTGATTTTGATAAAATTTATATGGGAGCATCTCTGAAGTATGATCTACCAAATACAAAAAGAATATCCATTGTTAGTTAACTGTAAGTGGTGAATAGCCCACAACTTGTCGGATTCGGAATCTGATTGGAAACTATATATATCTATATATAAATATATCTCATTTTGATACAGAATAACAGAGATGGAGATATATTTTCCGACCCGATTCCGAACCCGACAAGTTGTAAATAGGGGTACTTTTCTCAATCCTACTATGAAAACTTACAGGTAATAATAAAAATGGAAAGTGAAAATAAACAAACCTTGTTCAGTATCAAAAAGCTGGGAATTTCTTCCACCATTTGAAGCATGTTGCTAACATCTGGATGTAACTGATCTTTGGTGTATCTGTTTGAGACATCATGCACTACTCCGATAACATCAGCACACCTCAAACTCTTGTGACAGGCACCGATCATAGAACTTGGCAAGTTGTATCTGAAGAACATCCAGAAAAAACTACATAAACTAAGAAACTAGACATTCAACATCACAAAACTTATTTCATTATTAGGGACCGGATTATATGCATTTGCATATTTACCAAATTTTCGGCGATCATTGCATATTTTGTCTGAAATTTAGTGATCATCCATATTTTCACTATATTTACTAAATTTTTCGGCAGATTGACATATAAATAAGTGTAAAATGAAATCTTACAAAAAAAATCTCTATATCTACACAATTTTTTATAATTTTTTGTTTAAATCTATTAAGTATTAATTAATATTATTATAGACTATAATTTATTGTCTATACGGTTGTTAAATTTTAAACAAAATGTAATTTACTGATTTTATGCTGATTTAGAAGTAAAAATAAAGCACTTTTTTACTTTTCTAAAATTCATCATATATTTAAAATAAATAAATATTTGTGGACATTTCATACAACACCATCTAAGCAAACTAAGCAAAGCTTGTACTATGGAACTACATAGCTAATAGAATACATAATATACAGTATATATTATATACTTATTTTTTTTAAATATATTCTTATGATACATAGAAATACCCAGACACAGAACAAATATCTATGCTTATCACACAAATGTTTTCTCTAGGTAGGGATTGAACCCACAACCTACAGCTCAGCAAGAAGACATACTACCAAGAGAGCCACAAAACCAGTCATATGTTCCATATACCAATTTTCATATACATTTTACGCATATTTTCATGCATAGCTGCATGAATATTTCAAGTTTTTTATGTTGCATATAATCCAGTCCTTATTCATTATCATCATTATTCTAACTGTAATTTTTAACAATTTTGCTCCTGAGACTCAAGAATGTTGTATGCATCCAAATCTCAAACACACATATTTTAAGACTGCTGACAGACAGATAAAGACAGCCTTCAAGACAGCTGTGATAGTGATAAAGCTGTTAGTCTAGAAATATTAAAAAAAATTATGACACTCATTACAAGAGTGCAATTCTCAGATGCCAAAACATAACAGCTGCTGTAGTAAAGTCTAGTGCAAAAGAAACAAATTACATTTCCTGCTAGAAACATAGTGACAAATGCTGATATAGAAACAAATCTCTATATCTCATGCCATTTTCAGAACAGGTCATAAAGTAAGATATGCACATGATGGATGTTTCTGACAGTCAATGTATTAAATTAGTTTAAATAGTGATAAGTACTCTAAAATAATCAAATTTACATACTTTATTCAATTCAAACTTACTTTTTTTGCTCCTTTTCAGTAATAACACCAGGTGTGTCTAAAAAGATGATCTGTGTGCCATCTTGGTAGCACATGGCTCTGATCATTTTAGTTGTCGTGTGCACTTTGTTTGATGCCGCACATATCTGAAATTATAACTAAGTAAATAATTTAATTAAATTTAATACAAATAACATATTCAGTCTTACTTATAAACGCTGATTAAGCGCATGTTAGTTAAACAGTGTTTTGTTCCATTTTCGCGCTTGACAGTTCCCAAGAGACAGAGAGTGACAAATGCTTATCCAGTGAATAAGATTTTAACATGCGTTTATAAGTAAGACAGATTAAATGCAGACTGACAGATTTAGCAAACCTTTACAGCTAATAGTAGATGTGCATTGAGATGTTAGATATAAGGTTCCAAACACCATGCACCACAAGCCAGCGAGAGACTATTTTTGTTTTTTATTATACTGTTCTTCGGACAACCAGTGTATTTTTTTCGCGATTCAGATCGCCAGGCGCCCCTAAAATCTGGCGCCCTAGGCCCGGGCCTTTTCGGCCTTTAGGGTAATCCGCCTCTGGATGTGTGACAATCAAAATTAGACTAGTTTTAAACTAACAGTGTAATTTTATTGTCAATGCACCCGCGTCAAGGTCACGTAACGCAACCGATGGTCATACGGAATAAGGGCCCTGCAAGTAACAAGAATTCTGAATATTTAACAGAATTCTCGATACTTTGGGGGTAAGCCCGCCGAATACGTCTAGTAGGTTATATCTATATATGCCTTCTATCGTACCTTGCGTTCAATGATATTGTTGATAAGGGTACTTTTACCAGAATTCGGAGCACCGATTATGGCTACATTAACTACTTTTCCAATTTTAGTTTTATTAGCACGTTCTGTTTGTGTCACATAGAAAGCGGCTTTTAAATGTCTTGTCTTTGTGTAAGAGAACCTCAGTCCTTTTAGTATTAGATTTGCCATGGTCACTGGTATTCTTTTAATACACTCAACCAATTTATTCAAGACTTATTTTATAACAATAAAGACCGAAAGACTTTGTTTACAAAATGACTGAGTTGAGTTGACTGACTGACAAATGACAATATTGACAATTGACATCTTCACATGTGAAATGTGATCAAGTGTCATCTGTGTCAAGTTAAAGAGTCAAAATAGAGTTTTGGCGGGAACGTCTTATTATCATGTTGTTGCTTTGTTTTATTTTCCTAAACTTGTCTTATTTTGAACATTGTAACGGTCCAGAACTATCCGTTATTCACATGTAGTCAACATAACTCTAAATGTTCAAAATATGGAATAAAGATAACAAATAAACTTATCTCGTCTACATTAATTTATCTGTAATTATAAGTATTTCCCTTATTTTTAATTAGTTGTAGAATTTATTTTAAGATGAGTTATATAAAACATTAACAAAAGCCAAATAATGCTATTTAGTCAGTCAAGGTTATATTTGAGGTCAATGGTTTATAATATTATTATGAATGTCTGTTTGGGAGCATAACATCAAATTTAATGGGAAGTATATTAACTCAATACTATTTACTGGAGCCTACCTTCATTTAGTAATTAAATAAGTATTGGAGCATTTCGTTCTATATTTAGACTTGCACAAGCGTTTCATGGAAAGAAGGCTGCATTCTTGATAGTATGTGTACAAGTATGCAATTTGGTATACAGACGTCATGAGAATAGAGTTTAAAGTCCTTTGAAATAGTTGAATAATTTAATGAGAAAATGTTGAGGGTAGATCCGAAAAATTGTTGTTATTGTCAGTTCCATATTTAGACTTGCACGATCGGTTCTTGGAAAAATGCTAAGCGCCGGCGCACACTCCAGAAGTTAAATATTTTATTTTTATAAATTCATCGTATATGTGACGTCACGGTAAATTATTGTAAAGATTAAAATACATTTATTTATATCAAATTTACAATACTACTCTTTTAAGATAATTATATTATTATTTCTCGGAATCTCATATTTTCATGCAGTAATTCGGATATATCGACCATAGTTACCTAAATAGCTATACGGTCAAAGGAAGTGGTAAATAAATGAAAGGTTTCAGTTGTTAAAGGGTTTTCGTATTACTAAGTAGTATTGCTAATTACGTTTGTATGTATGTTGAATTTAGGAATAGTTAATGGCGACGATGTTTTGGTCTACAGCACTTTGTCACTTTATTTATAACCGTTATTGTAGAACGACCAAACCTACTTTGCTGGAATTTATCATGATATTGCTAAAAGTGAGTTATAATGGGGAGCGGTCACTTAAGTATTGTATGCCCACAGATACAGATACTAATTACGGGTGACGGAAGCGTATTTTGTTATTTACTAAGTTCGAATGGCGGTCATTTGCAATTTCGGTGTGTGTTTAGTTTGAGTGCGCGCGAAGCCTTAAGTCGGGACGAGTAGGCGTAGTTCTTGGTGGGGATTGATACGTAAAAGGAAACGATTCGAACGCGGCGGGGTTCTTTTCATTTCACTCGTTCTGGGTTCTGGTGCTCGCTGGGCGCTAGACCTTCGTAGCTTTCGCGTTAGACGTTTCTCTCGCTGGTTGCTCATTTGGGAAATAGAATTATTTTTAGATTAATGATTCTTCTTTTAAAACTTAAATTATTTTGAAGTGATCTTTTACTTTAATTTCATTTGCTAACGTTTTACTTGAAAACATTTTGTGTTACATTATTATTTTACTTATTATTAGAGATGATGCGGGGATAAATTATTGTGAGTGTGCGCGTCCTGTTTGGTCTGAGAGTTCGGAATGGAATTGTGTGCTGGTCCGGCTGATACCGAAAAGTAGATGCACGGATTGGTGTATGATTCTTGAGTATGAACCTCCGGTTAAACATGGCGTGGGTGTTTAGGGAAAGCAACTGCGGAGTCTTATTAATTATAACCCCAAAGTGGTTATTGCTAGTGTCGTTATGTGCTTCAAACGCAAGTTGGAGACCATACGACGCTGTCCCCTTTTGTTACGTTTTGTTAGGCGGCTGGTTGTTTGAGACGCGACCAGGAGTAGAGGATTTGAGGTCTCTGGTCGGGGATTGGTTCTTTCTCGAATTCTGGCAGCATAGAAAGAAGTAGTGCGCGGATGGATTTCCACCAGAATTTTGGTTAGAATTAGTTCCTGACTGCCCTTCGCGTTGTAGGGTAATCTCCTTGTAACTATCGATGAAGTTGCTGGAGAGATTGTAGGGAGCCAGGGGCCAGTAGGTATTTCAGACTCGCCATCTAAACTGGTAGTATAGCTTAGTAGACGTGGAATCGGGCGTGAGGAAGCGTCTATAGCTTTGGAGCAGTTCCGTGTGAACCCGAGTTCACGGTGGGGTAGTGGTTAGATTTGTTATAATAGCTAGAAGATAGCTATTATTAACAAATACGTAGTTAGCTAGGGACGTAGTTCTTTTAATTCGTATTAGGAAGGGTTAAGTACACTCCACAAAGAAGAACACACACATCATCTCATTTACACAACTTCTGGAAACCCCTTGGAGTTCCAGAAGACATGCACAAAATTCAATTCTCTAATTTTGTCGGTAGGTCTTGTGATAGGCAGGGGGACCCTTGACTCTGAACAATACAATAAAATAAGGAGTTAAAATGGGTTCTTAACAATTAACGTTTCAGGTAGGATATTATCAGTTAAGTAGGTAGATTCTACTTAGTCAACAAGGATCTCTAAAAGTTTATGTTTTATTGGTGTTACTTCTACCAAAATAGATGAGTAAATTCTTCTTATGAACAGTATATTAGTGTTCTGAACAATCAATTCAATATGGAACACTTTATACCTTTAAATATTATAACCATTTTATCTTGACATCAGTGATCTGAACAACATCATACAATAAGGATCACGGAATTCAATAACCAGAGTTAAATTTAGATTAATTTGGCAAGCGAAACCCTACCCGTAATATTTAACACATTACGAATAAAAATGTAAGCATTGTTGTTTCATATACTTCATTGGATGAACTACTCAAACTCCTTTGTGTTTCGGAAGTACCTACCTACTTCATGCTTGGTCTCTGATTTGACAATGGACGGAAGAATCTCGTTCATAACCTATGCTTATTTAGTTCAGTGGAAGTATCAAACAACATAATGCAAATAGGAATTGTGTAATTTGCATGTAAAGCTAGATTTTGTTGTAAAAGTCGGGCAGTCTGAGATATGTCTGAGTTTATAATCACTACACTAAATTAAGGTTTAAATACACAAAACCTTTGGCCAGGATGTGCCAGTTCTACAGTAATTCCTATTACGGTGAGGAAAGACCAACCGTTTGTCTGATTAACCTTGTCGAGAGAGAGGTGTCAGCATTTTGAGTAGTCATTGCTGTATAACGCAGTGTTGAAGTGTATTTGTACCTATATGTTACATACATGCTACCGAGCTATATCAAAGACTGCCTCACTTATCAGGGTTAGATATAAATTCCCTGCGGGAGAACAACGTCGAAGAAGAACATCTACATAAGTACATTATACCTGATGTGGCGACTGATACTTGCCTGATGTTTAGCAAATCGTCTGGACAAACACATTCATCAAATGTATACATCTATGATTTAAGGTTAAGGATCCATCGCGGTAAACAAAGGGTTTCGCATGTAGGGAAATAACTAGATAATTATTGTAGGGATTATTCGATTCTTGTTGGCAGAATTGAAGAATCTCTGTAGGTCAAGATTATGACCTACTGAAAGTATAAATAAATGCTATAGACCTAGGTATTGGAACCAGGAAGTTCAACCTATAGGCAGGAACGTACCTAGGCAGTAAAGTCACTGTTGCATTGCTTAAGACTTCAACTAGATGTAGAATCAACCAACTCACCTTTTGCAATAACAAAGTAAACCACTTTGTTTCGATAGGATTTTCCATAGGTTTTGGGCCAACAGGAAAGCCTCCGATTCTACATTGCTGCTCTAAGCGGAATGGGTAGTTTTCCGATACAAACTTATTTCTATCTCGGCCTGACGTTATACTATACCAACACAGACATACTAGAAAGATTTTGCGTCCTCTTGTCTAGCTACATTACTAAGAAAGTAGGGAATTTTGACACACGTACAAGAAAGACTCATTTCCCATTTGCTAAACAGGGCCTCCTAAAGGATGTTAGTCCGGAGGTTTCTGATGGAGCCAGGGTGCTTAAAAGTCCAACCAGTCTCTGGTCGCAGCACATGGGGCGTTCCTAGTAGGTAACTGGTTGGTGTGACTGGGTTTTACCAACTAGTTGGTATAACTAGTTATTGCTAGCTGGTTTTCCTCGTGGTACGCAAGGGCGGAAGGCGGAGCCCTACCTCTTAGCTCCAAAATACATCTTGACAGTATATTATTAATTTGTGACAAAAGATGTAGAAGTAATCTCTCTGAACAAAAGTCCACTCTATCATATATTGAGAAATAGGATTCCCACAACATAACCTTCCTATTTCAGTTAGGTAAAACTATCTTGGTTCCAAGTAAGGGTCATCTTCATGTTTATCGGTCGCTTAACATATTATAAAACCTACGGCACACTATAGTGAATTATTATATTTTATAACTGTTATTTATAATGTTGCAATTGAATGTCTCAATCACCAGTAACTAGGTATACACAAATATTATCATATTAGGTAGGTTAATCCTTGTATTTTAACGATAAGTCAAATAGGTATATTGATATAGGAAAGTTATCGACTCAAATTCCCCTTCTGCGGTTATTGCGTCACAACAAGTAGGTCCTCCACTAGACGAATCACTGGCCATATATTTAAGTTACTTTAAGTTAATATAAGGTAGAAGATAAGTTAGGTAAGGTAGGGCAGTAGCGATATCTTTCTAATTAGTAAATACCAAAAATCTTTTAAGTTACATCATTTGCGGTCGAGCATTTTAGTTTGGGGGGGGTACAAAAGGTATGCCGTGACACAGGATCTGAACTATTAAATTATTTTATATCTAGAGACCTTTAGTTTTATAGTTAAATATTATCTGGTTTATTTTCTTATTCATAATTACACATAATTGTCTATATTACATATCAAGATATCTCTATTTACATGACAAGTATTATATATATATTGTATTTACTTCCTTCCTAGTTATGTAGTTAATTAAACGCCTTTTTAGGCAAAATGTTGCTTGTGAAATGGTACGAATGGGGATTTGAGTCGGGACTTGTAGGATCAGATTTAATCAATTAGGAAAAGTATGTATATGTTAGGTCACTATTTAACTATTCTATGATTTAACTACCTACTTCCAAATAGTCTAGCAATGTTAGAAAAATCTGGTTTAGGGAAAATATATTTCTATCACTAACCTTCGGTCATAATATTGTATTTTAAAATATCAACTATTGTTAGAAATTTCTTTTATAAAGGTTAACCCTAATTTACTGGTGAAGAGACAATCAAGTGTTACTTATTTTTGTTCAGTCTGGTAGCTGTAGCAATAAAAAATACATTAAGTAGATTTAAGTCATATTGTGATAGTAAATTATTTGTAAATTGGTACAGGCAGGTCAAGTAAGGTACTTAAAAATGAAATGATTGATTTCTATCCTATAAAATTAGATTTAGGTTCTCATTGGATATTTTATTATAAACAAGCATATCAACATTTACAATTAAAATAATAGGTACTTACTCAGTACAAACATTTAGATAACTCAAGCGGTGTTGTAGTTTGTAAAACAAGTGAAATCTCTTATTTTATTTTATATCACAGGCACTATTATACACTGTTATCACTAACACATATAACTTGGTTACACTTAGATATATAGGAAATGTGGTTTTATGTAGATTCATATTAAATTATTTGATTCATTAACATTCATAGAATTAGCCTGTAGTTCATCAAAATAGTTGTCTTGAAACATAGCGGGCGGCTTCTCAGGGGTTTGATGTAACAATTTAATTGTTTCCTAAAACAAAAAATAAAGTTAGTTAAAAGTCTGCAATGAAGTAAACAGTCATACTATTTGGTTAGGTAGTTTTGTCATAATTGTGTTTGTAATCATTCTCTTAAATTGTATATCTAATATAGTTGTAAATTGTAAATAACAATCACAATGTGAGTGGCGGTCATTCGTTTAACAGACTTAGTAACTTTTATTACACTAGATGCGGGAAGTGCCAAGCATTGGCCTTAGTATAGCATAAGTTAATTGGTAGCTGTCTAATACAAACCTTAGGTTATTTTATGTCACTATATCATATTATCATCCGTGCTAAGTTGTAAACAGTAGTTTCCTGCCATAATATTCAGTTGATCGGTTTGCAATTGAGGTGACTTCTAGTTTTGGGTGTTCCGGGGGCGTTCATTTCTCTTTAATGTTATTTCATGTAGCTGCAACGAGAAAATATAGTTATAAAACCGATGTACAGTATGGTAGAAGGTAAAGTAAAACCAATGCTTTATTAAAACGAATAATAACTTACCGTATACTAAAACATGTTATGTTTCAGAGTTGTTATTTATATGAAGATTAGCGGGCGTTGTTTTGGGCGTAGGTAATTCAACTTTCAGTAATCAAGTACCAAAAGGTTCAGGCTGGTCAGGAATTTGGTTGGAGAAGTTTATTTTGCATGGATCTTCTAACTACATGATGACTGTCTTACTAATAACATAATTATGTTTGTAATACTTAAATTTAGAACAACACGCCAGAACTACAAAATTAAATAGTTATTGTAAAATTTCTGGTTGTTTGAAAATAGAATCCCGACAAGTTTACTGTAAACAATTAGGGACGTTTCACTAGATATCGGAACCATTACGAGTAGCGGCAGAATCGATTATTCGAACATTTTGGATTTGAATTTACCTTAAAAATTTAGTCATGACAGTATTCGCATTTGTAACATTTTATCGATTTATGGAGCCAGCACAAGTTTTATTTACAGTTCGGTAGAATTTCTAACCATCCGTGTATTTTGAGCTAGTAATTTTATTGTTGGGAGTACCAATTTATAACAACGGCATATCTTAATTAATTTCTAAGGAAGTAGTATTTTGATTGAGGTTGTTTTTAGAAACAACAAGGTGATAAGCTATTATAAAATAAAAATTAAAAAAATAGCGTAAACCTATAGTTAGTTATTGCTAATTTGTACTGTAACATTAAATATTCGATTAAGCAAAACATTCAGGGGTGTGTCACTAATTATTGTATGTTACATTGGCGTATCATGTATTATTGGTTTATCTAAAAATAGTTATTTTACGATTAGTTGAATCAATTTAGTTGAAACTGGAAAGGAAATATAATTTCATGTGTTCGAATATTGGATTTTGAGTTGCGATTCGATTTTAATCGGATAAGTGTGTTGGAATGACATTTCACTAAATCTGTTTCGCAAATGAATGAACGATTTCGCAGATTATGTATGACGAAAGTTTTTGTTTAAATAATAATTTAAAATTATATTCAAAGCCGAATGTGTATTTGTACATTCAGAATAAATTTATAGGCCTCTATATATTACTAGAAAATATAGCGCTCTATTTTCTATAAAATGAAATGTCATTCTTTCTATATTTTGAAATTCCCGCGAGTAGTAGTTTGTTACATTTTAGATATCGTTCGTACATCTTTAGCATGACTGAATACTGGCGTTGGGGCACGGCGACGATATCAAATAATCTAGACTATTAAGTTAGTTAGAAGAATAATTATGTTAAATCTAATCGCTACAAATTAAATATAAATCCATATTTTTATTCATTATTATAAAATGACAAAGTCGGAAAACTTTTAAATCTCCCGCTATAAATTATGTTTCGGAATATGTCACAATCTATTGTAAAATGCTAGCATGATATTTTAAATAATAGGCATAATAAAATGTTGTTCATACAAAATGTCCTACGGCAAAACAGCGGAACTACTGTATTTAAACGATTACGCGATGACAGCGCAGCGTGCCGGGGTACTTTAGTGAAAAATAGCAAAACACTATCAACGTGCCTACGGTTATTTTAATATTTAGATAAATTGTAAATTAGAATAGTTAAAATATATTTCTATAACAAAGGATAGCGCTAGGAAAATTCTGAAGATTTTAGAATAATATGAAGTTTATGTAATGCGTTTATTATAAAAAAAAACGGAACATTTTGAACGAAACGAACATCTAACTATTTACTTCGTTCGGAAAAATAATAACAAATATTCTTTGATTATAATTGATGCAATTTCATATAAATTATGTTAAAATCTACTAATCTATAATTTACTGGTAGAAATGAATCGGATTTGTTTACAGTTTGTTTTACGTATTTATATTTTATATGGATAACGCCATCTGTTGGTTACGTTGCGAACTAAATTGACGGGACAGAAAACAGGATATGGTTTAGGAATCAATGTTGGGTAATCGAAATTATATTGTGACACTTGACGTGACACTAGATGTCGTACGTAGTATTTTTAATAGCTTTATGTAATGTAAGACCCTTGTCACATTAGGAAATGAAACTATGTAACAAAAATACTCTTTGGTTAGTTTTAGTTTTCGGCTTTCTCGTAAATAAGTAAGTATGGTGCTTCAAAAATTAGTTCCGTTGTAACTTACCTAGAACATTTTCTAATAGCTACTTAAAAATATTTTACTTTGTTTGAATTTTAGCGATAAATTAATAACGTCAAACTTTCTGTGAAGCGAGGGTTGGTCAAATGAAGTGTTTATTAGAAATAAATGCACAGTATAATTAGACGATAAATAAAATAAATCTTATGTAAGTAAATATTAAATTTCGGAAGTGTGTAGAAGCATAACTTCGGAACGGATTGATAGATTTTGTTGATAAGTATATATTTTGTGTTATGTTTGGGATTGTCGGGGCTGACGGTTATAAAAAAAAATCATCATCATCATCACCATTTTTTATTACTGCAGGGGTACAATCAGAACTGCGGGCGCAGCTAGTTGTTTATAAGTATTTTACTCATATACCTTTTGGTGTTTCTTTTGTTTGACATTTATTTGACTTTATTAGCACAGAAGCTAGGAAGGTTATCTTTTGCACAATTTAACGGCTGAACCGATTCTAGTGAAATACTTTATAAGGATAGCAGTAGATCAACCTAGCTTATTTTACAATCGAAAGTTATGCTCGCTCGTCATAATTGAATAACTGAACCGATTCTGATGAAGGTTCGTATGGGAATGGTATTGTAGTCGGACAATCTAACTGAAGAAAAAGGGCGCAATTAATTTTGTTTCCTAATACTTTATGCACTTTTACATATGAAAAGCCAAACCTATTGTTAAGAGACTTAGAATAAGATTTAAACGAACTAATTATGTAAGACCAAAGTTGATACTGTCTGTTTGTTACCATATTTAATGACGAAACGAAATCTTAAAATTTTGCATCATGTTAATTACTTTATTTGGCTCAAATAAATATTTTTTATATTATTGCAATTCAATGGCTGGACCGATTGTTATGGAGTTGGATACGGAGATAGGATGGCAGTCTGGGGATAGTCATGTACCGTATTTTACCATCATCATCATCATCATCATGCACTTTAGCAAACATATTCATGATTATGAGAGTGAAGCAGCGTAGAATAGCTAGTGTACTTTAGTTTTATACAAATTAAAATTAATTATACAGTTTTATAGTTGCGCGGGCGAGATCGAAATACATCTATACATAAATTAGAACGGTAGCTAATATGAAGTGTGATTGTTAGATATTTATGATAAATTATTTGAGAAGGTGTACGTCACTGCATTTTGTTGTATGTCTGTTTGTATGTCGGACGCGAAATTACTAAACGAGATCGAGCGCAATTTGGAATTTTCTAGACGTTCTGATATAATGATAAAATAGTGTTACATATTTGAGTAAAATCTGCGGCAAATAAATTAAATAAATTTTAAGTAAGATAAAGTCGCCACTTTATTTTAACGTGAGTGTATCTTATTTCTAAGCGGCATTTATTGAAATTATTTATGGGACTTAAAATATATTTCATACGATCGATTTAGCGGGACAAGGATATGGCGGTTATGATGCTAAGCGAGTAGTTTAGTGATTTTAACTCTATAATGAAAACGCTGATTACTATCAAGAGATGATCCGCGGAAAATATCTATATAATATACACAACATAAATTTTGTTCGGGTTAGTTATACATTTAATTCAGGTAAACAAATAAATAGTTTAACGTTTTAGCAATTTTAGTGTCAAATGAAAATAAAATTATTTTATTATTTATATAGTACATACCTAAATCTACCTGGGAGTCAAATTATTTATCATTTATTTCAATTAATTATTTATTTGCATAAAATTATGTAACAAAATTCAATAACGTCATGTGTCCATTGGCGAAGTATTTGGTTATGCGTTACGGTGATATAAATATATTATTTAACTTTATGCAAGAAAAAAAAATGTTAAAATATTTTATTTTTTATTTTTAGCTTTTATTCTTTTAGTCGTAATTATATATCTAGAAATATTGTGTAACGCATATTAAGAATTATCTTGATTTAAGATTTATGTACCGGAAGTTTATTTAAGGCGAAGCGTTAAATGTGGTTGTTGTTAAGTATACGTAAACAAAGGTTTTATTTAACATATTACGAGTATATTGCGTAACTAAAAAAATATTAAATGGAAAAAAAAAAAAAATCTTTTTTTTATTATTTGTGTTGCTTTTTTTACAGGTTCTGATAATTATTTATTTATATAGTAAACATATTGAGACATTTCTTGGTTTTCTTATTTGTTTTATTTTACAGGAGAGGTAATGGTTTGGTTTTGGTATTAAAATATATGGTAACGGAAGGAGGTAATTCCTGGGTTTGGTAATTAATAAATAAATAAACAAAAAAAGGAGGTATTGAGTTTTATTGGGTTATAATTACTAAACTGGTAAGGTTTCTGGTATGGTGGTACGTTTGACTATGGAGGTAAAGGTATTGGAAATATGGTACTGGAGGTAACTTAAAATTTTTCTTAAATTAAAGTTACTAAGCGCATAGAAGTTGTTCATTGACTGTTTAGTGATGATTTCTAGAACATGCGTGTATGGCAACGAAAGACTGGCTGTGATTGAGACTTGTGTGTAATTTTAAGGGGTTCTAGATCTCAGCACTATTGAGGTTAACTGAACTATTGTCAAGGTTCAAGAATTGGTAAAACACATACTCAATGTAAACTATCGATGGAGATGCTGGCTAGGTAATTGGAAGCATTGACATAAGTCGATTTTGATGGTTTACATACTCTACACGCAGGAAAGAAATTTACGCACACTTATAAGCGCTGACGTTTAACCAATATGATTTTGAATTTATAATCATAGTGGAGCAAAGGATCTATAACATTTTATACCTTTGTCCGCATGAGTATTCTCTCACTAGGAAGGTACATGTATTAGTCGCCAATATAGTGGATCAGGAAAGTATCTACTCGGTGGCTTACCCATGTCTCTCTTCTGGAGCTCTTTTTCTCACAAACAAAGATGATCTTGGTTGGTGGTGGGTTGCTTTGTGGGAAGGTCTATTTTTTTTATAGTGAATTTGTTGACGAACTTTGATTCTGAAGAATGAGTCTGTTGTTTAAAAGTCAGTTTAAAAACACGATCATATTGTATATAGGGATCATTGTGCATTTCTTACACATAATTTATTGCCATGGCTGGAATCTTGACAACGTATGGGTGGGGAATAAAAAATAATAAAGGTTATTTAATGGGTTGAATACATGTGAGATTTAAATAATAATTTAAGTAATTCTTTCCTCCGTCGGACTTTTCAAAGTCTTAGCCGGTTAAAAGAATTAGCGGGCGACTGTAACGGTCCAGAACTATCCGTTATTCACATGTAGTCAACATAACTCTAAATGTTCAAAATATGGAATAAAGATAACAAATAAACTTATCTCGTCTACATTAATTTATCTGTAATTATAAGTATTTCCCTTATTTTTAATTAGTTGTAGAATTTATTTTAAGATGAGTTATATAAAACATTAACAAAAGCCAAATAATGCTATTTAGTCAGTCAAGGTTATATTTGAGGTCAATGGTTTATAATATTATTATGAATGTCTGTTTGGGAGCATAACATCAAATTTAATGGGAAGTATATTAACTCAATACTATTTACTGGAGCCTACCTTCATTTAGTAATTAAATAAGTATTGGAGCATTTCGTTCTATATTTAGACTTGCACAAGCGTTTCATGGAAAGAAGGCTGCATTCTTGATAGTATGTGTACAAGTATGCAATTTGGTATACAGACGTCATGAGAATAGAGTTTAAAGTCCTTTGAAATAGTTGAATAATTTAATGAGAAAATGTTGAGGGTAGATCCGAAAAATTGTTGTTATTGTCAGTTCCATATTTAGACTTGCACGATCGGTTCTTGGAAAAATGCTAAGCGCCGGCGCACACTCCAGAAGTTAAATATTTTATTTTTATAAATTCATCGTATATGTGACGTCACGGTAAATTATTGTAAAGATTAAAATACATTTATTTATATCAAATTTACAATACTACTCTTTTAAGATAATTATATTATTATTTCTCGGAATCTCATATTTTCATGCAGTAATTCGGATATATCGACCATAGTTACCTAAATAGCTATACGGTCAAAGGAAGTGGTAAATAAATGAAAGGTTTCAGTTGTTAAAGGGTTTTCGTATTACTAAGTAGTATTGCTAATTACGTTTGTATGTATGTTGAATTTAGGAATAGTTAATGGCGACGATGTTTTGGTCTACAGCACTTTGTCACTTTATTTATAACCGTTATTGTAGAACGACCAAACCTACTTTGCTGGAATTTATCATGATATTGCTAAAAGTGAGTTATAATGGGGAGCGGTCACTTAAGTATTGTATGCCCACAGATACAGATACTAATTACGGGTGACGGAAGCGTATTTTGTTATTTACTAAGTTCGAATGGCGGTCATTTGCAATTTCGGTGTGTGTTTAGTTTGAGTGCGCGCGAAGCCTTAAGTCGGGACGAGTAGGCGTAGTTCTTGGTGGGGATTGATACGTAAAAGGAAACGATTCGAACGCGGCGGGGTTCTTTTCATTTCACTCGTTCTGGGTTCTGGTGCTCGCTGGGCGCTAGACCTTCGTAGCTTTCGCGTTAGACGTTTCTCTCGCTGGTTGCTCATTTGGGAAATAGAATTATTTTTAGATTAATGATTCTTCTTTTAAAACTTAAATTATTTTGAAGTGATCTTTTACTTTAATTTCATTTGCTAACGTTTTACTTGAAAACATTTTGTGTTACATTATTATTTTACTTATTATTAGAGATGATGCGGGGATAAATTATTGTGAGTGTGCGCGTCCTGTTTGGTCTGAGAGTTCGGAATGGAATTGTGTGCTGGTCCGGCTGATACCGAAAAGTAGATGCACGGATTGGTGTATGATTCTTGAGTATGAACCTCCGGTTAAACATGGCGTGGGTGTTTAGGGAAAGCAACTGCGGAGTCTTATTAATTATAACCCCAAAGTGGTTATTGCTAGTGTCGTTATGTGCTTCAAACGCAAGTTGGAGACCATACGACGCTGTCCCCTTTTGTTACGTTTTGTTAGGCGGCTGGTTGTTTGAGACGCGACCAGGAGTAGAGGATTTGAGGTCTCTGGTCGGGGATTGGTTCTTTCTCGAATTCTGGCAGCATAGAAAGAAGTAGTGCGCGGATGGATTTCCACCAGAATTTTGGTTAGAATTAGTTCCTGACTGCCCTTCGCGTTGTAGGGTAATCTCCTTGTAACTATCGATGAAGTTGCTGGAGAGATTGTAGGGAGCCAGGGGCCAGTAGGTATTTCAGACTCGCCATCTAAACTGGTAGTATAGCTTAGTAGACGTGGAATCGGGCGTGAGGAAGCGTCTATAGCTTTGGAGCAGTTCCGTGTGAACCCGAGTTCACGGTGGGGTAGTGGTTAGATTTGTTATAATAGCTAGAAGATAGCTATTATTAACAAATACGTAGTTAGCTAGGGACGTAGTTCTTTTAATTCGTATTAGGAAGGGTTAAGTACACTCCACAAAGAAGAACACACACATCATCTCATTTACACAACTTCTGGAAACCCCTTGGAGTTCCAGAAGACATGCACAAAATTCAATTCTCTAATTTTGTCGGTAGGTCTTGTGATAGGCAGGGGGACCCTTGACTCTGAACAATACAATAAAATAAGGAGTTAAAATGGGTTCTTAACAATTAACGTTTCAGGTAGGATATTATCAGTTAAGTAGGTAGATTCTACTTAGTCAACAAGGATCTCTAAAAGTTTATGTTTTATTGGTGTTACTTCTACCAAAATAGATGAGTAAATTCTTCTTATGAACAGTATATTAGTGTTCTGAACAATCAATTCAATATGGAACACTTTATACCTTTAAATATTATAACCATTTTATCTTGACATCAGTGATCTGAACAACATCATACAATAAGGATCACGGAATTCAATAACCAGAGTTAAATTTAGATTAATTTGGCAAGCGAAACCCTACCCGTAATATTTAACACATTACGAATAAAAATGTAAGCATTGTTGTTTCATATACTTCATTGGATGAACTACTCAAACTCCTTTGTGTTTCGGAAGTACCTACCTACTTCATGCTTGGTCTCTGATTTGACAATGGACGGAAGAATCTCGTTCATAACCTATGCTTATTTAGTTCAGTGGAAGTATCAAACAACATAATGCAAATAGGAATTGTGTAATTTGCATGTAAAGCTAGATTTTGTTGTAAAAGTCGGGCAGTCTGAGATATGTCTGAGTTTATAATCACTACACTAAATTAAGGTTTAAATACACAAAACCTTTGGCCAGGATGTGCCAGTTCTACAGTAATTCCTATTACGGTGAGGAAAGACCAACCGTTTGTCTGATTAACCTTGTCGAGAGAGAGGTGTCAGCATTTTGAGTAGTCATTGCTGTATAACGCAGTGTTGAAGTGTATTTGTACCTATATGTTACATACATGCTACCGAGCTATATCAAAGACTGCCTCACTTATCAGGGTTAGATATAAATTCCCTGCGGGAGAACAACGTCGAAGAAGAACATCTACATAGGTACATTATACCTGATGTGGCGACTGATACTTGCCTGATGTTTAGCAAATCGTCTGGACAAACACATTCATCAAATGTATACATCTATGATTTAAGGTTAAGGATCCATCGCGGTAAACAAAGGGTTTCGCATGTAGGGAAATAACTAGATAATTATTGTAGGGATTATTCGATTCTTGTTGGCAGAATTGAAGAATCTCTGTAGGTCAAGATTATGACCTACTGAAAGTATAAATAAATGCTATAGACCTAGGTATTGGAACCAGGAAGTTCAACCTATAGGCAGGAACGTACCTAGGCAGTAAAGTCACTGTTGCATTGCTTAAGACTTCAACTAGATGTAGAATCAACCAACTCACCTTTTGCAATAACAAAGTAAACCACTTTGTTTCGATAGGATTTTCCATAGGTTTTGGGCCAACAGGAAAGCCTCCGATTCTACATTGCTGCTCTAAGCGGAATGGGTAGTTTTCCGATACAAACTTATTTCTATCTCGGCCTGACGTTATACTATACCAACACAGACATACTAGAAAGATTTTGCGTCCTCTTGTCTAGCTACATTACTAAGAAAGTAGGGAATTTTGACACACGTACAAGAAAGACTCATTTCCCATTTGCTAAACAGGGCCTCCTAAAGGATGTTAGTCCGGAGGTTTCTGATGGAGCCAGGGTGCTTAAAAGTCCAACCAGTCTCTGGTCGCAGCACATGGGGCGTTCCTAGTAGGTAACTGGTTGGTGTGACTGGGTTTTACCAACTAGTTGGTATAACTAGTTATTGCTAGCTGGTTTTCCTCGTGGTACGCAAGGGCGGAAGGCGGAGCCCTACCTCTTAGCTCCAAAATACATCTTGACAGTATATTATTAATTTGTGACAAAAGATGTAGAAGTAATCTCTCTGAACAAAAGTCCACTCTATCATATATTGAGAAATAGGATTCCCACAACATAACCTTCCTATTTCAGTTAGGTAAAACTATCTTGGTTCCAAGTAAGGGTCATCTTCATGTTTATCGGTCGCTTAACATATTATAAAACCTACGGCACACTATAGTGAATTATTATATTTTATAACTGTTATTTATAATGTTGCAATTGAATGTCTCAATCACCAGTAACTAGGTATACACAAATATTATCATATTAGGTAGGTTAATCCTTGTATTTTAACGATAAGTCAAATAGGTATATTGATATAGGAAAGTTATCGACTCAAATTCCCCTTCTGCGGTTATTGCGTCACAACAAGTAGGTCCTCCACTAGACGAATCACTGGCCATATATTTAAGTTACTTTAAGTTAATATAAGTTAAGATAAGGTAGGGCTGTAGGGCTTTATATTCTTAATTTAGTAAATTCTCAAAATATCTTTTTAAGTTTTCATCACGTTCGGTCGAGCCGTTCGCGGATTCCGGTTACAGACCAGTATAGTAGGGGTAGGGGTAAGGGGAGCTTTGTTTGGGGGGGTACAACATTAATGCGATAAAAATGGTGGCAGTTTATTCAGTAAATGAAATGAAACATTATTTATTCCAGATGTAAATTCATATCAATTAAATTAAGTGTTTGATCAAGTGCGTGAGTGTGGACTAGTGAAATAAAGTTGTAAAATTTGTTATTTTACGTTGTCGGCAAAACTCCATAGAAGCTTCTAGTAAAGTCACCATCACTTTACTGAGGACTATAAGATATTTTATAGGATATTTTATTTACGGAAGACTCACTAACGTTTTATTAAAAAAGATCTCATAATATTTGGACTGAAGGACTTTGTTTCCATGGTCAAGAAAAATTTAAAACAAAACAAACAGGCCGTACGCGCCCGCGCCTTTCACTTCCATAGACATAGATTCACTTCACTTCTATACATATTCATTCATTCCAATCATTCATTCTTTCTAGGTCTATATCTTACTAGTCTGTGGTCTAAAGAAAGAAAAGAATCCTAAAGTAGAATGTAAATAATAAAATATTTTTTACTATTATTTCTACTATTTGTTGTGCAATGGTATAATTTTTGTTGTACCTATTTATTACAATAACGTGTCCTGCTAAATTAAACTTGTTAGAGCATCACAAAATCGCCGGTATGATTTTACCTAGGTTTGTATTTTTGCATGTTACCTACTTTGTTATCATTTCTTTGCCTACTTTTATTATACCTACACTCTTCAAAGAATATAAAACTTTAGCTGAAATAAGTTTAATAATATTGGTTCCATTCAATTTTGCTTCATTGAATGCCATAGCATTATTAATTACATATCCTTAAATATGAATACTTAAAAAAAAATGTAAGTAAAAGTAGTGGGTACCCATCATTTTCTTGACTGCTCTATGTTAATATTCTATACACCATTAATATTCTTTTGTTACACTCAATATTCCAGAAATGTCAGAGATAAAGTATAAAAACCAGATATTGGCTGCGATTGATCACCTACGCTCAAGGAAGTCACGACCTGATGTGAATAGAATCTGCAAGTTTATGTTTAAATGCTACAAAATATCTGCAAAGGATACTAAAGCTGATTTAAAGCGTTGCCTTAAAGAGAAAAGCGTATACAAAGTTGATTACAAAGATAATGTGAGCTACAGAAACGCTGCCAAGTGGAGAAAAAGATCAAAACTTAATAATAGTAAGCAAATTTTAAATCTAATCAGATTAAGGTTGTGCATAAACACGTACAACCTTAATCTGACAAAAAAGCACTGTCTTATATTGGTTGCAGGCTCTGAAATTAAATACATATATTATATATCTAAATATTGGCAATCTCAGTAACAATTGTTTTGCCTAGTTTTAGTACAGCCTTAAGATAGGCATGATCTTGGAATTATTATTAATAATAAATCTAGTAAAGTACGAGTTTCACTCTCACACTGAGGCTTCCATACTCATGCAACATGAATACAGAAACCAGGACTAATTAACAAAATGTGGTATAAATCTATGAATATTTGTAATTTCACATATATTATATATACAGTAGAAATATTTTGAAATGGTAGGCATATCTAAAATGTTTGAAAGATACAACTGTTTATGTATAGGACAGACAGATACCATAGCCTCATGAATAGGCTCCCGCACCTTTAGTATGGAAGCCTAAAAAAGAATCACAAATCAATTTACAAACACATTACTATTTAGAAAACTCACAATATTATTCTGTCAAAAGAGCAAGTCTTCAATTATTGTAAGGGTTCCTCCTCAGGGTAAGCATCTACCTTTCAAGTCAATGAATATCATATTGTACTGTAGGTTTAATAAAGTTTAAAGTTTTTGGGTGGAAATAAAGAGCTTACAATGGTATTATTTTACTATGGATTTTGTTTTGTATGAAATATTCTGCTACATTTAACCACCAACTCGGCTGATGGTAAGTGGTAGTGTGGCTGAGGATGGAGCATTATAGCAACATAATAATGGCTGTTGGATACTTCTTGATTACCCTGAAATATAATAAAACATAATAATACATTTAAATATCTACTATTTTTAATTAAATTCTTTAATCTATATCTCTCTTTGTTGATTGCCGCCAACTTCAAACGGTGAAGGAAAACATCGTGAGGAAACCTACATGTCTGAGAGTTCTCAATGATCTTGAAGATGTGTGAAGTCTGCCAACCCGCACTTGGCCAGCGTGGCAGACTATGGCCTAACCCTTCTCACAATGAGAAGATGGCCCGTTCCCAGCAGTGGGACAGTTTGTACAAACAGGGCTGATAAAAAAAAAAAAAAAAAATCTATATCTCTTATTTCCAGTAAAAATGACATCAGGAATAGCAACAAGTGAGAGGAGAATCATAACATCTGCTATAGCAACTCTCATTTACCAAGATCAGAGTTTCTTAGAGAATGGTATTGCTTTCGATGATCTCTTGAGAGAAGCCTTATCACAGGAACCAAAGTATTCTAAGAAACATCTGGAATCTATAATTAATAAAGAGCTGGCATCAGGAAGCTTAGTAAGATTACCTAATGGTAATTTGGCTCTGGGACCTGCTGACCATGATGGAGACAGCTCAGACAGTTTTAAGTTTGAATACATTGCCGATGTAAATACTAAGGTAAATACTTTTAAACAAATCACTGCAATATTTTCTTAAACTATGCTTATTTATACATACAAGTATCACTTCTCCAAATAGTAGGTCTTGATCATATTATGTATCATCTGAGATTGAGTAATGGAGCGATGGAGCGTTCATCACTCAAAAGGTGAATGATCACTGCTCTGTCAAGGGCGGATCCAGGGGGGGTCATGTCTAGGCTGGGTCTTTTGTATTTTTGAGCCTTGTCAGTACTGTGACAACATTAACAGCAAATTAACCTACGAATACCTAAAATTTGATAAAAAGTTTCAAAAAATTTCGCACTCACTTCGCTCGCGCC
This sequence comes from Lycia hirtaria, assembly GCA_947563715.1. Classification (NCBI taxonomy): domain Eukaryota; kingdom Metazoa; phylum Arthropoda; class Insecta; order Lepidoptera; family Geometridae; genus Lycia; species Lycia hirtaria. Next base: position 36,004,392 of record OX387382.1, on the reverse strand, counting down.
TGATTGTTTCCTATTATTTTTACCCGACTGCGTATGATGGAGGGTTATATTCTTCGAGTATATGTATGTATGTGGGTATGTTTCTATATGATTGCCTACAAGCCTAAACGGCTTGACCGATTTTGATGTGCGAGGTGTCGTTAGATTTGCTAGAAATTCAATGAGCTTTTTCGTAATAAATAAGTGATTTCATTAGAATTATTCTAAATGATGCGCATCTATAGTCTTTTACAGTTTTGCGCATACTTTCTCATAAAAATGTATGTTTGTAATTTTCTATAAAGTCATATGTTTAAATTTAATTAGGAATAATAAATTTGCAATCAATGCATTCAAATGGTTGTATTCATAATTTTTGATAACGTAAAAGTCGTTTTTATCCTGTCGGATATTTCATTTTTCTCTTAACACAGATAATTATTTGATTCTTCTGGGCCACAAAAACCTAGGACACGCTAACAAGATCAATGAATCAAATAACTTTCAAGATTTAATTTTAAAAACCTTCTAAATTTTCGCGCTCGCTTCGCTCGCCCATTTTTACTAAATATTTTAACATAGAAATACTGTGGTCTCACTATTACGAGAAATTTTCGCGCTCGCATATAATTACCTATGTTTATTTACTGGGGCCAAACACTCCCCCCGCCCACATGAATTCCTGGCTACGGCCTTGGTGACCCCCCCCTGGCGCCAAAGCTGGATCCGCCCTTGTGCTCTGTGTTCACAACTGTCATTTGCATTATTGTGTATCTTGCTTACATTAATTCAATTCCTAATGACTTTTATTTGGCTATAGCCGATACATTCTCAGCCGTTTAGCCGAGCGTTATTCTCAACAAAGCTTGGCAGTATTAATTTCTATATAATCGAATGCCTTATCTAATATTGGGGTTACTTACTCAAAGCGATTGATGATGATAAGAATACCTAGTAATAGTGGGAAGTAGTTCCCAAATGACTGCTAGAACTTACCGCCTACAGAATTCTTACGTAATAATTTAAATACATTGACTACTTCACATTCCTGTCCTTTGGATAAGTGAAGCTAAAAACATTTATACTATCATCACCAACATATAACATCCATTACCTATGTTTTTAATATAAATATATTAAAAGATAATCCCTTAACCAGAGATTTCGAGTGTCTATTGTTAAACTTTGACTTCAAATTAGCTTTAAGGGAACCCACAAGATTAAGCTCTCAGACTTGTATCGAAAATTTTGCTCACAATTTTAAAAAACATTGTAGAACGGAAGTGGTAGAATTTTCATTGTCTGATCATACCGCGCAAATACTGAAATGTCCTACTAAAAGAGTCTGGGTTATCGATGCATGGCGTAAAAAACGAAGGGACTATAGTGTTGAGAACATGATCAAATTCAAATCGTGTATTAGTAATTTATCATTTTGTGAAATATATGATACCGTTAATCCTAGCCAGGCTTATGAAATTTTCAAGGAAAATTTCAAGCTATTCTACGACCTATGCTTTCCTTTTAAGACCATTATTGTAAGAATAACTAAAAACCCAAATGGATTTCTCGAGGTATCAAATTATGCAGCAAAAAGAAACGATTACTTTTAAATGCATACAGAGCCGATCCCACAGATAAAAATAAATCTACTTATGTGTCCTACACAAAATTATATAAAAAGATTATTAAACTCACACAACAGGCACAAAATACCTATAAAATAAAAACTTCACAGAATAAAAGTAAAGCGACATGGCAAATTATTAATGGCTCTAAATCAAATATACCTAGACATCCCATAGACAAAATAAGAATATCTAATACAACTATTACGAATCCATTACAAATAGCTAATGAATTTAATAATTATTTTGTTGACAAAATTGTTCCGATTACCGATTCTGGAAGAAATGTAACCTCACTTATAGAAAATAGTCCCAATTCAATATATATGAGTCCAACCTTACCAGGCGATATTGTTAAAACTATTAATAGTCTAAAAAACACTAACAGTGTGGGACATGACGGTTTTCACACAAAAGTAATTAAATTTGTCGCTGAAAACATCTCAAAACACCTTAGTTATATAATTAACATGTGTATAAGCTGTGGTGTATTTCCAGAAGATTTAAAAATATCTATAGTTAAACCGTTATTTAAAAAAGAAAACAGAGAACTCATGAACAATTATAGACCAATTGCATTAATATCAGTCTTTGCTAAAATCTTTGAAAAGGTGATCTATAAACAAATATATTCATATTTTGAAAAATATGACATACTTTCTAAAGAGCAAAAAGGTTTCAGACACAAAAAAAGTATCAATTTGGCTATTTGCGAATTTTTAAAAAACGTCATGTTAAATATTGATAAAAGAAACCCAGTCTGCGCTATTTTTTGCGACATGACTCAGGCTTTTGATTACGTAGATCACAACACACTACTTAGTAAAATGTATAAATACGGGGTAAGAGGAAACAGTAACGATTTACTAAAATCTTATTTAAGTAATAGAAAGCAACTAACTGAGATATCAAAAATTAATCCTAAAACAAAGAGAGAAGAAATATTTACTTCCTTAGAACGTACTCCAAAATATGGGGTACCTCAAGGTAGTGTGATTGGTCCACTGGCATTTATTTCGTATATTAACGACCTTCCAAAAGCAACAAAACATCCAGTTACACTTTTCGCTGACGATAGTACCATAACAATAGCTTGTAATAAAATAGAATCATATAAAAATGACATTATTAATTCTCTTGACTTAACAATAAAATGGCTTGACAATAATAATCTAAAAATAAATTTAAGTAAGACTAATATTATGCACTTTTCTCAACGACCACAGAATATAACTAATTTTGACATAACATACTGTAATAACCCGATAAATAATGTAGAAACCACAAAATTCCTGGGGTTAATTATTGATCAACGTTTGAACTGGAAAGCACATGTCCATGACCTAAATAAAAAACTCAGCAGCTGTTCCTTCGCTCTTTACAAATTAGCACCGACTCTTCACTCAGACGCCCTTATTACAGCATATTATGGACTTGTGGAGTCAGTGCTGAGATATGGCGTAATATTCTGGGGTAACTCAACTGATAAAAATTATGCTTTTATATCCCAGAAAAAATGCTTAAGATCTATGTTTGGACTCAAACCAACTGATAGCTGCAAGCCTTACTTTAAACAGCATAAGATTCTGACGCTTCCTTCACTATACATATTTGAGGTTGCAGTATTTGTACGGGCTAATTCTGAAATATTTCCTAAGATGTCTACAGAATCGATATATAATAGACGAGACAACAAAATACTAATACATAAAGCAAAAACTCAATTGTTCAGAAACAGCATTTTTGGAATGGGCCCTATTATATATAATAAGATACCTATAAGTCTTAGAAATCTGACAACTAATTTATTTAAAAAGAAATTTAAAGCCTTGCTGGTTGAAAAATGCTACTATAAGATTAAAGATTATATAGACGATCGTTCCTTATGAACAAAATATTTTAATGTTTAGAAATTTTATTGACACAATTAATAAAAATAAAAATAAAAAATAATTTTATATAATTGTATTATGACATGTTTAAATTGACATTTGTATTTATATTAGTAGTTTTAAAGATCGATAGCGCCCTCTGATTTGCACGCCTCCTCAGGCATAACATGAAGCACATTAAAATTAAGAACACCAAAAGCATGTTATCACTCATGTTTAACGCAAATAAATTTACTTTGACTTTGACTTTGACTTTGACTACCGGGCATACTGTAGGCCTGCCTTTGATTATGCCATAAATTTACAATTATGTTAAACCAAATTTTATTTGCAGATGACTTCGTCAGCCAATTCGTCATGCAGGTCGTCACCTCAGAGAATGAGGGGGCGACCTAAAAAACGAGGAGGGGGTTCATCATCAAACCATGGTCCAAACAATATGGCTGCTCGAAATGCTGGCGTCAGAGTTGGCGAAAGGCGGAAGATGGCCAAAAAAGTATTCGACCCTTCAGATAACAATGTTCCAAGCAAGAGGAAAAGAGGCAGGCCAGTAGGGTCTCTAAATAAAAGCACAATCAAAAAAAGGTTGATGACTGCTGGACATTCTACTACCACCAAAGAAGGAACCCCATTGTCTGAGAGCCAGATGTCCTTTGATGGGAGTGCAGACGAGATCGACCAAGAAGACTCAATACCCCATGAAGCTTCTGGAGGGGTGTGTTCAGTATGCCTTGTGCAAAAGCCTCGAGGGTCCAGTGATAGACTTATTGAATGCAGAGATTGCAGCAATAAGGCTCATTTGAGTTGCCTACAATCAGGGTCTGGGATTCTGAAGCCAAGACCAGACAACACCTGGCAATGTCCACATTGCAAAACCTGTGTAGTTTGTTGTGAAACAAATGATGCTGTAAGTATCTAAGCTCTGACACTAAGATAGCCATCCACTCTAACTTCTTGTTGTCACGAAACGTCCGCTTGAAGCGTCACGCTTTAGCCCTGGAGCCAGAGTATTTGAAAACGGCACCTGTTATCCCCTTATTCACGAGAGAGAAGATAAAAATATTACGGCGCTACCATTGGTCCCAAACATTTTTAGAAAAAGAAAGAAAGCATTCCTCGTTTGACGCTTCAGCTGAGAGGCATCAGTAGATATATATTTTTCTCTCTAATGAATTTTTTGTTTAAAAGAGAACTTAATCAAGTGTTCTTAGCTGTTTCATCAAAATCGGTACAAATGGTACAATCGTTTTTTTTTGTTGGGGGTTTTTACGTTTTAACTTGTGTGCATAACATACATTCACTCAGAATCTCCTTGTTTGAAGTGATTTAAAAACAAACATTACCATTATTTTTCAGGGAATCCTTACAGTGTGCAGTGTTTGCTCAGATGCATATCACGCACTCTGCCACAACCCTCGCATATCAGAAAGATTGAAGGCCTGGGACCAGTGGGAATGCAACAACTGTCTAGAATCACGTCCCACAGTGGTAGGATCACCAGCCATTATACCGAGAAACATAGAGTACACAATGGAAGACTCCCCTCCGATAGACCCGTTCATTAAACCGCATGAACTAGACCGAGCGCCTTCTAAACTAGGCGAAGATGCACCTATCGATCCAAATATACCAGACATAACAAACTGGTCTACTGACGATGTGTATGATTACTTTTCAAAGCATCATCCTGAAGCTGCACCTATTCTAAAAGAACAGGTATGAAAGAATATTAAGAAATGCATGATTTACTTTATACAAGAAATGTACATTTAAACTCTATCATACATAAAAAATAAATGAAGAGTTGAACATGTAAAGAGGTTCATGCACGCAAGAGATATTTGAGTTATAAGTATGCACTAATCACCTTTAACCTTCTATTATCCTCTCCCGTCCATCTAAACCATTCATTTCGGGGAATGTGCGCAAGAGCTTCACGACCTAATTCCACCCTCCCCATTTCACTACAGGACTAGCAGAAAGTCGGCTAATTACCACCCATTTCTCGTTGAAATGCCAAAAATCCGTACTCAGCGATATCGATCCACATTCCTGTTGCGTACTGCACAAGAATGGAATTCGTTGCCGCCATCTCTGTTTCCTGAGACCTACAATCTTGGAATTTTCAAGGCTAGAATGAATAGATATCTTCTAGATCGACGAGCTCCATCCTCAGCCACACCGTCGCTTAACATCAGGCGAGTTGGTGGTCAATCGTAGATCTATCTTCTATAAAAATAAAAAAAAACTAAACCTCTAACCACCATCAAATGTGCCTCATGGCCTTTGACGCTCTGCCTACCCCATGAGGGAAAATAGGCGTGATTATATCTATAGTGCGTAGTAGTATGTATATAGGAAGTATGGACTAGGACTTTTAAGATTACCTTATTCTTTTGCATGAATATAATCCGTCAAGAAAAAAAGTATTGAAGTTTTCTTTTTGCCTCGTTTAGAACGCGAGCCCTTGACTGTGAAATAAAAAAGCCGCGAAATGCGTACATGAGACAGTACACCTGAGTAAGCGAGAGGTTGCAATGTCACAAGCTCTATTTACTGTTTCACTTTATTGACATACCGTTTTTGCATATGGTATACTGAAAATATACGTTACTTTTCATTAATTAACAAATGATTCTTGTCTGATTTTCTTTGCAGGAATTCGATGGTCAAGCACTGAGCATGGCAACAAGAGCTGATATAGTCAAAGGCATGGGTCTGCCCCTAGGGCCTGCTTTAGCTTTGTACAGAATTGTAGTAAAACTACAAACAAGAAAAGATGACTGGACCATGTGTTGGGGTTAAAGTTAAATTATTTAGGTACTTATAAATATTTATATCCTTTGATGTAAGCGTAAATGTTTAGACGCTTAAATGACATGGACCACGCGGAATGATAAATTCACTAAATAACTCAAGAATGTTTGCAAAATGACACGTAAATTTGTACATTGAATTGTTTGTACATAATATTAAGTACTTATGTATATCATGTCATCATATACAAGCTACTATGGACTAAAGATCCAAAATTGGCTTTAAACAACATTTAAAAATCAAGAGAAATGGGTTTTCTACCCGTTAACACTTATGTGGGATTGAAACCAAGCATGGCTAGGCTTTAGGTAATTTTGTGTATATGTCATCAAATATATACATATCCTCAATGATGTGTCGTTATACATACATATTATGTGAAGATATGAAAATTGAAAATAACAAGTAGTAGATAGTTATAAGTAGAGCAAAATCGGTGAAGAGGTTGTTGAGACAAAAGGTTTATTTTTTTTAAATTCATATTGAGACAAAAAGGTTATGAAATATCATTTAAAAAAGGGTCTGGTATGAAGCCATTTGTTAGCCGATTTTCATCTTATTTGGCAGAAATATATATATTGATACTAAATTCTGAACGAAAATTTCAAAATCAGCAGTAAACCTCGCGTGCACAATTTTATTTGCAAAGGTTTGTGCTCATGTGGTCTGTTTGAAAAACTACAAGTTTTATTCAATCTTTTTTGTTTTATTCAATGTATGAGACCACGCACCGGCAAGCGCAGCGTAAGAAGACCAGCCACGAGATGGACAGATGACCTCATACAAGTGGCTGGATGCAAGCCGCTTCCTATCGGTCTTTTTGGAAATCCATGGGAGAGGCCTATGTCCAGCAGTGGACTTCTTATGGCTGCGATGATGATGATTATGATTCAATGTATACAAAATATTAATTAAATTTAAATGCATAACATTTATACCTTCTGTACAAATAGTTGTGTAGTCTCAATGACGTACTTACCAAAGTGGATATACTTTGGCTACTAATATGAAACCGGCTATATTACGAAACTATAGAACTAATTTCTTTTAGTTGTGATGTTTACATTAAAATTAAAAGCAAATATTGCTGCTTATTTGTCTCTTGTTCCTTATTTTTAGAGTGTTTTTACATACATACTTACAATTTTATTTCATCTTTTGAGTCATTAATCATTATCAGTAGAAAGGTCAAAAGAAAAAGCAAAATTTTACTTTCTTTTTTATTTTGTACATGTATAACAAGTATAACAACCCAAAAAAAAAAATTTTTAGGCATACCGGGTACGTGACACAGAAAGTTTATAATACCTAGCCAAAAATCCATTGTACTCATCATTGTAACTTTTACTATGAGACCAACCCTGAAGTATTAGCTATTGTAAAAAAAACGGACAAGTGCGAGTCAGACTCGCCCACCGAGGGGGGTTCTTACAAACTAGTAGATAAAAGGGGGAAATCATATTTTTTTTTATATTTTCCTTCATAAACCGAAAAATATACATCGTAAAAATATTTAAAACCCTGTTTTAGCTTGTGCTAATGAAGCTCTTTAATATGATACCCCACATGATACGGTTAATTCACTTTAAATTTTAGACCCTCATTCCTTGCATAATGACACTATTTTTGTGATTAAATTAAAAATGTCCAGTTTTCGGATATTATGCTATATGTGTACTATAACACAATGTTTTGATTCCATTGTGAGTGTCGAAATGTGCGATTTAAAAAGCGAGAAAAAAAGTTACAGCCGTAAATGTCGTAAACATTTACGGCTGTAACTTTTTTTTTTCTTTCAAAAACTGAGAAATTTGATTTTTCTTTATGCAGCAAGAGACTATGGATCTGCGTATATGGTTTTAATTTCAACACGATACCTTCACGCGTTCCCGAGATAAAGTTCTTGACACCCGGACGGACGGACAGACGGACAACAAAGTGATCCTATAAGGGTTCCGTTTTTTCCTTTTGTGGTACGGAACCCTAAAAAAACTAATACTCTCTGTGTGTGTCATTCTTTGGCTAATAATTAATCACTACACCATTACTGTACAACGCATATTTTAATAAAATAAATACAGTATAAAATGTTGAGGTATTTTTCTTTATTTAAATTTTCTAAATCCTAAAAGTTTTTCAAACAAAGCAAGCAGTCTATCAAAAAATAAAATTAGAAGGTTATAAATACTCCAATTATTTTATAGTACCCAATGGGTCAGATTTATATAGTAATCTTCAATCTATGAGGAACAAAATATTTCTTACATCTTGATAAATCACACAATAATACTGTTGTCATCTTAAAACAATGTTTTATTAGATTGTATCGCACGAGTCTCGTTTCAAGCGAAAGACCTTGAAGTTGCTGTGATTTAAAATCACGAAAAAATCATGGCCGTTTAGGTATAATATTTGCTTATCTGATAAGCAATTTTCAACCATAAAACTGTGTTAGTAGTACCTACAATAAACCCGCTAAAATGTAAAAGAAAGAAAAGACATTCCTTTTTAATTGAAACGCAGACTTCTTAATAAATCTTTGAAAACAATTGTTCGCCCATTTCACCAACAGGTCAAGTGTAAGCTATAAATAAACAATTTTCGGATTTTTCCGTTACTCTTCTACTATGAGACTTTATTTGTCCCCATTTTATGGAAATCAATGTTGCCTTCCATGGGAAGTCTTTTCATTTATTTCGAGTATAATCCTCCTTACACAAATGGGTAAGTAAATAAAATATAAAGTATTAACTTTTATAGATGTCTGTCTGTAAGTTGCTGCTTTCCAGTATTTCACCATTAATAGGGTTATGGATACCTTGGTTAGTCACTTGGCCAGCTTTTAAATACTTGTGACTTACATGATACTTTTTCAGTAACACTGATTCCACAGTTCTATTTGTGTTGGTCAAAGTGTTTCATATAAGACATGAATACATTAAATACCATTGTCGCAATATTAATATAAACTACTCTATAACTTGAAGGCAAATAATAAAAGTTTATTATTTGTACAGGTGGCCAGAAACAACAATCTCCCTGAAACAAAAACAGATTATAAATTCATTATTTACAATTAAACAGATTGGTAGTTAGTTAATTTAATATGTTATGTATATGACATACATATGTAATTATGTATTGGTTCAGTATTACTGAATATTGAAGAGTAGACAATTTAAAATAGTACTAACTAGTTGTACCACTTTGTTTTACCCATGTAGGAATAAAAAATACTGATGATGATCAGCCCCAGATCTGGGGGGGGAGGGGGGCAAACCGGGGCACCCGCCCCGGGCGGCATTTTCAGGGGGCGCAAAAATCATAATTAATATGATTAAAAATAAAATAACTTGTTCCACAAAGCGCCTAGAATACGATAGCTTGGTTGTCTCACCGTTAACTTTTAAGAAAAAGGCGCCACGTAGATAATTATATTAAGTTTTTTTAAGTAAGTTATTTTAAGCGCTGGAGAGAGGGGCGCCACCGTCAAGTTTCTGCCTTGGTTCGAAAAAATCGTAGATCCGGGGGCTGATGATGATGAATGAAATGTAACCTATGTCCCATCTCCAGGTCCTCAGCTATCTCTACTAAATTTCATAACTATTGTTTCAGGTAGCTAGTATATCACGTATTTTTCCACCCAAATTTCCCATTTCGAGAACTTAAGAACTGATAAAAAAGACTAACTCCTTTAATGTTTTCTAAGGTTTTCGCGATTGTTACTCATTTAAATTAAATAATTTTTAAAGGATTTATCGCATATATTTTATGACCTGAGATTTCATACACTTTGCAGCATCCATGATCACAGGTGAGACAAAAATTGATTGATTTAATAATTGCTTTAAATTGGACAATACTATATACTGATTTAGAGATATATATCAGCTTTCTCCTTATATATATTAATATACCTATAATCTATATACTACTTATAGACTGCTACTTAATTCTCAATACTTGGTGGTTACTATTGCTAGTATCCTTTTTTCTAATATTATAAAAGTGAAAGTAACTCATATCTCACTGTTTATGACCTTCTCACTATCAAATTAATAGCTAGTTTGATTAGCATGAAATTTGGTTCAGATATAGCTAAAACTTGGAGAACCAAGAGATGGACAGGCTACATTTCATCACAATGTGGGTGAAACCACGTTACACAACTAGTTTTGTTATAAGCATTGGTTACTTTGTAACTCACCAAGTAAACATATTTGAATTTCTGTGTAATTTCATCTGTACAACCTGCTAGCGATTTTCCTTCTAAAATTCCCATAGCATAAAAGAAACCTATAATTGTAGCTGGTGAAGCAAAAAGCTGATCACAAGCTACTTTTATCATGACAGTTTTCATGTTTGATTTCGGTAAGATTTTATCCAGGTATAGATAGTAATAATGATGTAGCGGGCCCATAAAAGCCCCAACCAGAAACATTCTTACTGAAACAAAATAAGACTGTTATTGAAAAGTTAATTTGTAAACTTTTTACTATTGTTGACATGTATGGCATTCGACCAGAGGTCACCTGATTTAGTCATATACAGTTAAGTAATATAAAATAAATAATAACTAGTAGCACCACAAAATTAGTAGTATTAAATATAAATATGTAATAGTTAAATCATTTAAGTTTTGGTTTTCCAAAGAAAATAAAATATTTCAAAGTCCCGTCATGAAGAAAAAGTGCTGACCTTCAATGTACTGAAACCAATTTTCGAGCCAGTTTGGCCGAAGATTGAATTAAGTTGTCTACCTTGTTCCCTGCCCTGTTGCGCAATATTCATTTATTTATTATATAGGTATTATCTATTTTCGACGAGCGATTTTAATTCGTGACGGTACCTCAATATTATACTAAGCACTTATTCGGGAACCGTACAACTTATATGAACCCTAAAACCAAAGTGCTAGGCTATGTACGTATCCAATACAATAAAAAATTATTATAGTGTACCTGCTCGAGCCCAGTCATATTTATTGCTTAAACTATGAGTTTCAAACTCAAATTCTTGCTGAATCAAGTCTCCCGTGATCATACAAAGTCCTGATGTAACGCTGTTGGTCCATATTAGATTTTCGTACTTGAATATATGTTTCCAACCGCGATGAAACATTGTCTTATATCTGACCTGTTGTTTCGGAGTCACTAGAATAGCTTTACTTGCAATGTTACACCATCGTAGAGAAAACATTTCTTTTGAAATAAAACTTAAAAGATGGAAGAATCCAATCCAATATTTATCCAGCTGTACGCTTATTTTTTTCACACTGTAAGTCACAAAATAATATAGAACACTACTCTGCTAGAGGTATGTATTGAAACTACATGATTTTCTTTTCTAGGAAAATACGCGGAAAATCGAAAATCGCGCTTACGTAGACATTTTTTTTTTAAATTAAATTCGGACCAGCAAAAATATTTGCCAGTGTCAAGCATTAAGATTTCTTCAAGTTTCTTGAATAAAACAAGTTCCAGTTACAAACTAAGTCATGTATACACTCAGAGCTTAGTTTGTCAGAGGTTTTACTAAACTTGTGTTATTTTGAATATTAATGCAATAAAAATGGTGGTGTTTTATTAAATATGTGTTCAAGTTCAACCAACTGCGTGAGTGTGGGCAAGTGAAATGAAGCAGTGGAACGTGTCATTGTTGGCGGCAATATAATATTATGTTTACTACTTAATCAGCTGTTACGTAATAAACACTGTGATTACGAATACGGAAAAAACTTTTTGAATTTGAAATTGAATCTTTTTTAAAGACAAAGGCCTTTGAAAATAATGTGATGAGAATTACCGTTGTTTGAATTACAATTAAGTGTATATGTATACTTAATTTAACTTTCTCGGAATAAGTAACAATTATTGAAATATATATTTTTGGCGGGAACGTCAAAAGATTTACGTTCCCGCTAAACCGCCAACCGCGGCTCTACACTTGTGCCGTGAATTCACGGTGCGAATACGCGGCAGAGGCGCACCCTCCACATTCACGGAGCCGGAGGTCACTCATTTGTGCCGTTAAACCTGCTGTGAAATGGACGTCGAAACTGCTGCTGCGTTAACTTTGTTTGATGTGGCAACGTATGACTATTTACACCTACAAAATAAGAAAATCGTTTTGGAGTTTTGGCGGGAACGTCTTAGAAACGTGTTGTTGCTATGTTTTATTTCCTAAACTTGTGTTATTTTGAACATTAATGCTATAAAAATGGTGGTGTTTTATTCACTAAGTGTTCGATAAAGTGCGGGAGTGTGGGCAAGTGAAATAAAGTAGTAAAACGTGTGATTTTACATTGTCGGCAAAACTCCATAGAAGCTTCTAGTAAAGTCTCCACCACTTTACTGAAGCAGGACTCGACTTATAAATTGACTGTATACGTGACTTAGATTGTGACTAGAACATTTACAACTTGTTTTATTCAAGAAACTTGAAAAAATCCTAATACTTGACACTGGCAAATGCTTTAATGCGGGTCCAATACAAAAAAGAAGAATAAAATCGTTCGAAAGCGTTGGAGAATTGTATATCTCCGTCTCTGTCATTCATGGGTTCAGAATACGGGGGCTGCTGAATTTTTCTTGTAAATACTTTTGAGCGCTACGTCTGCTTTATTTCGATCTGGCAACACTGAATGAGTACTAATCAGGGTTACCATTTCTACGGCAATTGCCGTGTTATACGGCAATTAAAATACGCTTGCTATAAAAAACACGCTACACGGCAGAACATTGATTGCCGTATCATAAAAGACGGCAATCAGAGCGAAAGAAAAAATACACCAATAAAGTTGCAGGCAACAGCTACTCTACAGTTTAATCGAACACATTCCATACACACGTCATCGAATACACTTGACCGCGGCTCTACACTTGTGCCGTGAATTCACGGCGCGAATTCGCGGCAGAGGCGCACCCTCCACATTCATGGAGGTCACTTATTTGTGCCGTAAAACCTGCCGTGAAACGGACGTCGAAACTGCTGCTGCGTTAACTTTGTTTGATGTGGCAACATATAACTATTTACACCTACAAAATAAGAAAATCGTTCGAAAGCATTGGAGAAAAAGGAAATGATGGATGACTCCTTCTCCAGGCATTATAATTTTACTTTTATTATTATGATGTGGATGCTTCGAGTCCCACAGTATACGTTCAGCGTGAAAATATTTCAAAAAGCGAATTTATAATTCACTATGTCAACTTATATTAATCCGATGCGCTACCATTTAGCTCGCATTACACGTCCGTGCGCATCAATAGTCAGGAGCAAACTGGCACGACGCCGTGAAAACCCTCCACACTTATGTTCACGCCTGTTCGCGGACGTTCACGGCACAAGTGTAGAGCGGGGGTGACACTTCTAGTGTAGGTAATTAATCATCATACATCTCTCTAAAATACCAAGAACCAATATTACCACATCACTAATAGGGACACCCCCGAGAGGTTAAAAATATATCTTAGACATTTATATCTCGTTCTTTACGAACAAAGACATTCATTCGTGCTTCAGACGTTGTTTGCGAAACTTTAAGAATTAAAATAGTGAAAATAGTGACTGAACAGCCTACTATATTTAAAAAAAGATATTTGATGATTTGATATTTACCAGTTGTTTTTATAACAAAATAACTGGTAAAATATCATCCAATTGCCCGTAGAGAAGTGAATAACAATTCGCATAAGATCGCGTTGTATTGCGTATTTTGAAGTTGTTATTTTACTTATATAAACTATAATTGTTTATATAGCCATGGATGCATGTCCATTGTCCGAAAAAAATAATCTTAGAAATCGGTTAGTGTTTAGGGGTAGAAAACAGTTTTATTCCATTTGTAGGTATGGACGATCACGCAACAGCTCTCCTTTTAGGTATCTACGTATAAAAAACTGCTTTTTATATGAAACACGGCAATTTTTGGAATTTTGAGCCAAAACGGCTATTTAACATCCTAAACACGGCAGTCAATTATTTTTTTATGGCAACCCTGAACTGGTCTGTGGATTTGTGTGTGACTTGACTATTGCGGGCAAGTCGCGAATTTGTTATTTCAAAATGAAATCAAATGGTAACAAGGTGTAACTTCGAGTAGGGTAGAGCTGAAGTTTTTATGACCACAGAAAGAATGCATTTGAAATTTTGAATAGCATACACCATTAGTAGAATAACCGCACATACCTATCATGGCGCAGCATCAAAGCGAACAATTGGATTTCTCTGGGCTATTTAAATTAGATGTTCTCATTCATCTTGACATATCTACTTATAGTTTCTACGAAGTGGGACTTAAGAAGTTTTTCGCATTTTCCAGCGATAAAGAATTCATATTCCTCTTTTTCAATGCTCAATCAGAAAGATTTGAGAAAAATTATGACTGGGATTTTTTTGATAATCCTATATACTGTATGTGTTTTGAACCAAGTGGCACTTGGTTACTTATTGTGAGTGAACAGAAATTGTTACTGGTCCCATTTCTGCCTTTGTTTATACCTCAGAGTGATTTTGACCACAAATGGTCTTTATCAGGAGTTACAGTTCTGCCACTTGCTGTTATACCACAACCTACAGTAGTGGTGTGTTGGCTGACTAAAGAATCTGAGAATATTGTAATCATTGGATCAAAGGTACAGACAGTATATTATCAAACTATTTTGCAATTTAGTGCCTGCTCTTTAGTTTTAGTATATTAAAAAAATCAGGGCCTCTTCCTTGTTCTCTTATTACAGATAAATGTGGCTTTTACTTTCTTTACCTTGCTTCCTCAGCAGTTTATAGAGAGAATACAGGAGGAGGAGTACTTATTAATATTATTGAGTAAGCCAAGCGTATTTAACTCAATATGGCTGATATTCAAAACTTATTCATTTTCTAATCCCACTGAATAAAGATTTTTTGCATACATTTATTTATGATTTCAGACTGGCACAATATCGTTCTATTCATTGGAGTCCCAGTCAATTGTAGGAGAATGCAAAGTATCTGGTGAGATAACTGACCTGCAAATCTGCTTTGATGATTCTTTAGACTTGCTTGCGTTATTGGTAAGTATGAGTTAATTTGATTTTAACAGTTGATATTAATTATTTCTCATGATTTTTTATAAACCATGGTGTAGCTTATGTACCTGGCCTTATATTCTCAAAAATTGTATATATCTTATGGTCTGCGAGTTGGCAACAGATTTTCATGATCAAATCCCGGACAATAACTAATGTAATGATTAACAGAGTTGCATTATGAGGTCTTGTGAATGTCAGCTGCAACATTTCTTCCCAATTGAAATTTATATCAGTTTTTAGCTAACAAAATATCTTAAAAGAAAATAAATAATAAAATAAATCATCAGCCAGCTGTAGCTCGGTGAATGATAGGGTATCAGCTGCTGATGACTCAAGAGTCAGAAGGCAGCATCTATTGCTTTGCTCAAAGACTATTAGAATTGGGTATAAAATAAATATTTTAATTTTAAGTCTTTAATTTCCAGATATCTGGAGGGAAATCACAGCAATGGAAACTAGTCCTAGAGCACAGATCTTTTGACTACAGCTGGCTGCAACAATCACGAGCACAAAGTGATAAGGACAAAAGAGATGGATTTATGTCATATATAAAGCAGCTGTCTAAGGACAAAATCACTTTTTTCATTCAAGGTGGATCAAAAGGTAATTTAAATATATTTCGGAAGGGTAGCATTATGTACTGCACGGCCGTTTTTTAAAAGGGTGTCTTAAGTTTAGTTGGCTTATCATGGTTTCTTTTCTTATCAGTTATATTGATATCTGTAATTATTGAGTGCACTGAGCTACAATTTACACACACATCAATTACACAAGGGTTTCAATAAATTTTAATTTGCCAAGTCATAAAACTTGTCTAATTTAACTCCAAAAAACGTTGAGGCTGAGACATGGTTTTCTTTACGTATCGTAAATTACTAATAATATGAAAATAAAACTTAGCGAGAAACTGAGGTAGCTAAAGAGCACATTTTAGTTTTAGAGTTAGTCTGTATGATTTTATTTGAAGTACTAGAACAAAAAAAAAAACATTTCACAAATATCTTTTTTCTCCCAATTGGTGTTGTTTTTTAAATGTTACTTTTTTTCATTTTCACTTTTCACTATGGACTTTGTAAGGAAGCTCACAGTAACGCAAGGAGCTCTCTCTCTCTCTCTCTCAGTAAGATCGAATTTCAGGAATAAAGAGATCTGTAGATAAAGATATCTATCTGTAGAGACATACAAAAGTTACCAATTTGAAATAAAAACTACGGGTCACTCACGTCTGTTTTGAGTCGAAAAAACCAACTATAGTTTCAACCGCATTCGGGGGCCTTTTCAAAGGAGTAGCGCAAACGTCACTCTCGGTCGGTGACGCGCCTTGCACTGCGACGTACCGCTCGTGACGTCATCGGTTGCAAAAGGGTTGGGGTGGGAAGCAGGTCGTCTTGCGTCGGTTCAGCTGAAGTGTCCTCTTCAGTAAAAGAGAGACGATAGTGACGTTTGCGCTGCTCCTTTGAAAAAGATCGCTGGATGCGATTGAAACTATAGTCGGATTTTTCGACTCAAAACAGACGTGAGTGACCCGTAGTTTTTATTTAAAATGTGTGAAAACCACGTCAGTTTCCATAGGGTATTTCCATTGTAACGGGTGCGACACTGACACTGCGTTTTTTCAAGATAATAAAGTGTTTGTTCAGATATATCAAATTACGTTCATAAAGAAAAATAGTATGAAAAATTAGATATTTAACTCAAACAAGATCTGTATAGAAACTTGTAATGAAAAACTTATACAACGTCATGAATCGCGTAACGGGTGTGACCTTAGAAAATCGCCAAATTCGTACAAGATGACTTTCAGTTAAACACCTGTAAAATTTTCGATGAAAGTATACAGTAAGATTTTTTTATGTAAAACTTGAATAGTTATCTCAAATAACTACGTTATTCGAAATGCACAAACATGTACATATAATGTACTTTATAAAAAAAAATGAAAATGTAACGGGTGCGACAGGCCTTTGTAACGGGTGCGACACTGTATGGTTTTTCAAGTTTTATCGTAAAATAAAAAATGTTCTAATCAACATTGCTTTATTAAAAATCATTCCAGATAAGAAAACACGGGAAATTAACATGAGATTTGGTCTAAAATTAATAATTTCTTTTGACGATTGTGCAATTTCCCACCTAATTTGAAAAATTCGCTTGTAAATTATATGTAATTACTCTAAATCACTTTCTGAATCCGTATAGATGTCAGAATAACGCAAACGAGTGTCTTGACGTAGGATCTTAAGGCAGGTTTCTTCCATCGGTCACATTAGGTCACGTTTGCGCCGCTTCTCTATCTCTTCGGCATCCGCTGAAGCCTTCTTGGCATCTCTTCTTTTCTTGTCTCTTTCTCTTTCTTTTATCAAATGTGTTTCGTAATTTTCTTTATATTCTTTCAGTTTTTTTCGATGCTTTTGCATTCTGTTGGTGGCTTTCATATCTGGCAACAAATAAATTTCAAATTATGCGTAAAACAACCTAATATAAAAATGTCAAAAAATAATTGTAACGGGTGTGACATATATTTATCATCAAAAGAAAGACACTTAAAGTTTCTATCCAGTATTGAAACTCGTTCGTGTTGATTATTAAAGTAAGCTTCTTATTATTACAAGGTACAAAGATTTTAAGGCTATAATTTACGTCGCAGTAAAACTATTTGGGTATTTTTTGTAACGGGTGCGACATTATTACACTCACTGATAAAAGCGTAGTAAATCAAAAGTAATACTTACTTGAAATTATTAAAATCACTTGCACAGGAATCTCAAAAACCTGCACTTCGCGCCACAGCAATGTGCAGGCTGACAAGCTGTCTACAAGATGGCGCAATAGCGAGCAAACTTTTAAAAAAAGAAGGCGCTACGTAGAACAAAGGAGGTTGACATACAAACTGATTAATTTATATAATTTTGGAAAAGAGCTAAAAAAAATATTTTACAAATTTTTGAGAGTATGATTATTTAGAACTCCAGATATGGTTTTTGTTTTAGTTAATAACACAATTGATTTTTTATCACAGTAGGGTAAAGTTTCATGGAAATACCCCATAGTAAAAAGTTACCAACATAGCATGATTAGCAAGTTGAAGAGGTAGTGGGACATTGCATGCAGAAGTGCATATTGCGTGCAGAACTCATGGCTATTGGAGCCGAAATATTCTCAAAATTTTGAGTGAAATATTTATTTAATTTTAATTAGTGGCAAGTGCAGTGGCAGGAAGGCGCCGGATGTAATTCGCTTCTATCAGGTCTCTTTTGGAAATATATGCAGCAGTCATGGGCGTATATAAGGGGGGGGTCCAGGGGGTCCGGACCCCCCCCCCCCCATGGCATTGGCCGAAAAAAATAATTAAGTGCTGTCATAATTCCGGAATAGGTATCGCGGATGGCACGCATGTTACAAAATATATATAAAAACCTGATGTGCGGTAATGTGTGTGCATAACTACAGCTTAGCTAAAGAGATGCATTATGACCCATGTTCGTCTTTCGCCCGCGCATACTACAAACGCGTATATCAAATGGAAACTATCTATTTTTACCCGATTGCGTAAAAAGGATGGTAATGTTTTTCGAGTGTATGTATGTATGCGGGTATGTATGTATGTTTCTATATGATAGCCTGAACGGCTTGACGGATTTTGATGTGCGAGGTTGATGTGTCATTACAGTCGTCTTCGTTTCCAAAGTGTCATAAGTAGGCTATATTTTTTGTAATTATAATACATCTCTTTCAAAAATAAAAATAAAACGTTTTTTCGTAATCACTAACGCACTATTTCGTAATAAACAAGTGTTTTAGAATTATTCTGAAGAATGCGCGTTTATAATCTTTTACAGCAATTTTACGCATACTTTCTCACAAAAAACGTACACTCAACAGTGTATTAAAAGCATCGAAATCGTAAGTTAGACTGCAAAAGACGCTTTTCTGCTGTCGTTTTTTTAAATATAGTACATATTTTTAAGAAACCCTAACTCCATCTCTGTCATATCCATACAAATTGAGAGAGATGGAGATATAGTTTCCAGGCCGATTCCGAATCCGACAAGTTGTGAACATGACCGTAAGCAGGGGGGGGGGGGGGGGGGCTTAGGGGTTCAACCTACCCTCCCCCAAAATATCCTGGCAAAATTATAAAAAGATCTTCGTTCGTAAAACTAGAAAACAACATCGCTAAATATCAGTTGGAGATCAGTCGTAGATCTATCTTACATTAAAAAAACACAAATATTCCATGAAAAATTCAATTCGATCCAAGGCAATTTTACATAAAATAAATAATATTATTATAGTAAATAGTATATTATAGTATATATAATAAAAATATTAATATTTTTGCGTTAATAATTTCAAAAAGATCGAACAAGACTCTTAAAGTGCCGTGCTTAAATTTAAAATCAATGCATTCAAATGGTTATAGGTATTTATATTTTTTGATAGCGTAATTCAGTCTTACTCATCCAGTCGGATATTTGATTTTTTTAAACACTTTTATAATTGTTTGGTTCATCTGGGCCACTTTCTAACACGATCAATGAATTAAATTATTTCCAAGATTTAATTTTAAAAACCTTAAAATTTTTCGCTTCATTATTAGGTACTGTTTTGTCATGGGAATACTGCGGGCTCACTAATACGAGAAATAAATAATATTACTATAAAACACTACTAAAATGTTCGCGCTCGCTTTGCTCGCGTATGCTTATTATCTATGTTTTTGTTTACTTGAGTCATGCAAATGCTGAGCGCTCGTTAAAACAGGTGAAGTCATAGGGTACCTCTAGTTTAATATGAATTAATATTGTTCCGACGTTACTTTTACACTTTATTTACAGTTATACGTTTGTCCGTAATTTAATTTTCATATATTTAAATGTTTAAAACTTATAATTATATAAAGATTATAATTACCTAGTCTTGCCATAAATATTGTCACGAAGAAAAAATATATTTTTATTGCAAATAATATTTATTACTTTTACAGTGTGTTAGTTTAATACATAAATATAAAACAATTTAAAATATAAAAGCTTATTCGAAGTGGTCTCCATTGGCTGCAATACAGTCCTTTAAACGTTGAGGCCAGTTATCAATAGAAGCACGCACTCTTTCCATGGGAAAATTCTTCACTGCCAATCGTATGGATTGTTTTAGGGACTCCAAATTATCATGGCGTTTAGAGCAAGCCATACTCTCTAAATCTATCTTGTGTATATGTGCTATCTTCATCTCCCGAGATAAAATCTTTTGCTTTCGGACAGGATTTCTTCGAATTCTTTCCCTTTCTGCTTTGACCACCTGTTTCGTACGAACACTACGTGGACGGCCAGATCTTTTTCTGTGACAAACAGAGGAGGTCTCATTGTACCTATTAATAGCCCGGTACACAAACATTTGACTAATACCAAGTGTATGGAGAGTTTTAAAAATTGCATTTGGCTCCATACCAACTTTGTGTAATGCAATCACAGCGATTCGGTTCTCTTTATCACCCCACTCCATTTTAATATCGCAAAATATTGTACAATGTATTAGCGCCAAAATTAGAAAACTCAATGAACAATCGTATAAAAATGACAGATTCCAAATTCAAATGTAATATCTTTCTTATTTTTAACTGTAACAGTATTTATGGCCAGACTAAGTATATAAACATTGACGTTTAGAAACTAGTCTTCGTCTGCGTTTAGTCTGCGCAAAAAAGAGGCAAATAGTAGTATATTTTTATAAATTTTTTACCCGCGGACCCATGAGAAAGCTATAGCTACGCCCATGGCAGCAGTGAACCTCCTGTGGTTGAGATGGTGATTATAATACTTAGCATTTGCTTTATATTCTGTTACAGATGAGAACAAGTCTCAGACAGTGGAATATGTCTTAAAGCCAACAGAATACTTGCCAGCATTCAGAAAGGGCTCCAACAACTGGGCCCTCAGTGCACAGTATGTAAATGGGAGACATTTTTTGACTGCATTTGAACTGAATGAAGGCACTTTGATTGTAAGTCTACATTATTAACAATATTAACGTTTTTGACAAGTACTCTAATCAGGGCAAATTTTCGTGAGATAGAAATAAACTATGCACAAAATACATCGATAGATGGAATTACATAATTATATGAAATTTGGGTAAAATACCTTTTTTAAGATTTAAAGAGTTGATAATAATAGTCGTAATTTCTTATCTATGCTCCGCGACAATTCTTTACCACATTGTCCGATTGTGTCATTGTGTCATTACTTCAGGCAGGGGTGGTCCTGCAAAAAATGATGACTTCACATAGCTTTAAATAGCCTCCAAATAATATATTTTGTTTGGATGTTTCCAAAGTTATTTAGTCGTCTCTGCATCAACTGGTAAAATTTTCTTTCGTCTGTCAGTTTGTTTGTATGTATGTTCGTACTCGCGTACAGGGCGTAATTTTGAAACAAATTTGATGAAACTTGGCGTATAGGTTCTATAGATTATTAAAAAAATATTGTCATCTGCGATTTTTGATAGGAGGGGTTGTTCCCATAAAAAGGGGGAAGTTTATTGCGCGCGCTAATTACCAACCGATTTAAATGTGGTAGGTAGATAAAGTACACAACTATTACAACTTCTGGTAAGAATGAACAGAATTAGTCAAGTGGTTGTCGAGATATGACCACCAACTTGAGATTGCGTGTTACAGTGAGGGCGCGTGGATTTGCTTAATGCATTTTAGCGCTGAATAATTTTCTAGATTTTATGTTTTCTCCGTTTATAAAATTATTATTTGTTCATCGAGCGAGCGAAGCGTCTCTGCATCAACTGGCTTTATTTTGTTTCGTCTGTCAGTTTGTTTGTGAGTTAGAAGAAGAAAAGAGACTGAATAGATTAGCGAATAAAGATAAAGAATAGCGTAATTAAACAGAACGTATATATTATTTATGTAATCCAACTATAATATATCACTCCCAGATTAAAATTAAATTGATCTTTCAAGGTGCTTAAACTTATGGAAAAAATGTTATTTGACAGTGAAATAATGTCTGTAAAATCACTTAAAATTGTGGTTGGTTAAAATCAGTCAACATTTTATATACGGCCTCCTAAGCCAACTTGATGTATTATGTACAGATTACCCAAGTTGAGTTGCAAACAAGCTCTTGTTAAATGCTGCCACATATTAGACGTTCCGTCCTTAAAATTAATCAATATGGTCAAAAACTTCAATTGAATTGTTTTTTTTTCTATACTTGTTTTTTATTTTGTCACCTAGGAACGTATCACCCGTAATCTCTTAAAATATATTACCATTCCACATTCACGGTTTCTGTATTCGCGGCATATTTACGGAACGTATACCCCGCGAATAAAGAGCTTTTACTGTATACATACAATATACCTATATATACAATATACCTATATATACTAATATATTTAATTTTGATTTGCAGCTAGAGAGCCCCGAAGAAGATACGCCATCTAGAACTCTGAGGCCGTTTATCAAGAAGGATAATCAATACATACAAGGTCTATGGTCACAGAGGCTTATCTACTTGCTGAGAAAGAATTCATTGGAAGTACATAGTGCTAACTTTTCAGTCATTCAGGTATAGTATCTTTTGGTCCTTATAATTTTTGTACAGTCGTGGACCCATTCGTATGGGCACCGCTTTGCACGTAAACTTAGCTTCACTTCACATGAAAATGTAGACGCATCAATCCACAAGACGGGCTATCTATGGCCGAGTAAAATAGGGATGTCATCTTCTATTAGTGCATACTCACACTAGGTAATATGCGGCTATGACAACTGTATGTGGTAGTAGCTAGTAACAAGTCATTGGAAAACTTATTCACATTGGGGTATAATTTTTGGAAGTACGTAAATGGTCAAACCTTTGGGTGGCTTATGTTATAGTATAACATAAAGCTAGTTCACAAGAGGTCTAGTCGCTTGCTAACCCTTGACTCACAAATACATATGATTTATTTATCGACTCTTCTGCTTTTTGATTCTTGCACAGTGAGCTTTTGCCGAGTGCTAGGTTGAAGAGATAATTTCGCCATCTAAAATATGTAATCAAGACTTCCATTAGAGTTCTTGTTTGTGTTCTGTTAGGCTGCGTTTCCACCGAAGCGGAAGCGAGCAGAGTCGAGCAGAGTGGAGCGAAAAGAGGTGCGTGATTCCACTGAAGTGAAGCTGAGCGGAAGCTGTGTGTAGCGGAGACATAGAAACGAGACTGTATCGAAAAGACGAAAGAAGTACTCGGTACTTTGTAGGGTACCGTAGTACTATGAAAAACTTATAAATTCGTCGAGTCTGTCCGTTCGTATGCCATTGCTAGTCATTCTATTTAGAGACTAATTGAAAATTAAAGGTGGCAATCTAGACTCCAGACTCCAGACATATACATTTTTCTTAACATATTTTTATAGTAAAAAAACAACCGACTTTAAAGTACGCTGCTTCGTTACTTGTAATATTAGAAAGGATTAGGATACTTAAAGTTTATATCATCATGATCAGTCGGGTAATAATTAAACGAAACGCTCAGTCATTGAAGTAACTATATTTTCACCTTGGATGAGGAGTAACGTTTTACTTTTACTAATTCCTTCACGGTTTAAACTTATTAAAGAAACCTCTCTTCACCCGCTCGGTTTTTTTGCTAATAATGAGATTTGCCATTGAATGTCAAATGCTTCGTCTTCGAAGATTAGAAAATGTGCAGATGTTTATAGGATAATCCTTAACATTTGACAGTTTTGCAAAGAAAAACGTGTCAGTGGTACTCTGCGATTCTATAATCTGATGCACTTCACTCAGGAATCCAATGAAATATTTATATTATTAGAGATTATTCAAAAAATACTGAAGCAATGTTACTAAAATAATTATGAGACCACCTCTGAAGCCAAATCAACCAAACCACAAACAAAAACCAAATACAAAAAGAATCATCAAAATTAATACACAATTGGCTGAGTAATCGGTGAACAACATACAAAAAAAAAACATACCGGTCAAATTGTTAACCTCCTTCTTTTTTGAAGTCGGTTAAAAATAAATTTTACTGTGAGTATGCATATCGTTGGATAGGTCTGTTAAAATAAAAAAGATTTCATAGTTAATTTTCTTCTCAGATTAAATACCCACCGGCATTTGTAAATTATTAGACATAAATTCTTGGTTACTTAAGTTAGTAATAGACCACTATCTAAACTTTCAATGAAAATTATTTTGAATAGTCTTTTATTCCAACTGATATTCTAGATTCAATGATAATAATATAAAAACATTCAAGATGTTGTCAGGTGACCTTTTTGAAACATGATCGTAACAAATAAAGCTCGCCAAGTAGTCTTCCTTTAGTCTGTAGCTCTGTCTACAGAACCTGAAGAACATATGTCTTTTTTGAACGTAGTTAGTTACTTGTCTTGCCCCGTGCCGTACTGCTGTAAATCTCTCCTCTCCGCTTAGCTTCGCACCGCTCCTCTTCGTACCGCTTCTCTCCGCACCGCTCTACTCTACGCCGCTTGCGACACAATTTTATATAATACTTTTCGTCTCCGCTAAGCCTATTTCTGCTGAAGCGGAGCGAAGAAACGTGTTAGAACCGACCAATCACAGTGATTGGAATCAACATTTCGTCTTTCCTCTCTCCCATTGTGATTGGTCAATTCATATACCGCTAAGTTCTGTGCTCTGTTCAGCTCCGCTTCAGTGGAAACGCAACCTTACGTCTCTTTTCCGCTTCGCTTCATATCTGCTATAGTGATTTGCTCTAGTGACGATCAAAATTATAATTTGGAGCTTTATTTCCAGGGCGACGCAATCCTGGGCGTTAAGCGTGATTTCTCCGAGCTATGGTCGGCGGAAGTGATGGGAACAGTGGTTCGGGCGCACGTGATGTCGGCCAAGGAACCGGCGGTCGCCGCGACCGGCTGGTGCGAGCCTACCTTCCTGTGTGACCTGCAGCTGCCGCGGTTTGCGTTGCAGTCTTGTTTGGTCATCACTTCATGCGCTGCTTATATTATGAACACTGTGTAAGTATACATTACATAGGGTTGATACATTACATATTGTAGCAAAACTATTGAACCTAGCATGAATCAAGTTTAGGCAAGTTTAAAGACAAGAAAACCGAGGCTTCCGTGCAACATATGAACACAGAAAGATTAATTAACAAAATGTGCAATAAATCTATGAATATTTGTAATTTCACACATTTTCTATCCAGTAAAAATGTTCTAAAATGGTAGGTATCTAAAGAAAATATTGATAAAAACGCCATCTAGTGTGACTTTGACAAAAGACTTGACTTTGACTGTGGGGCGTTCGTATGTCGGTTAACTAAAGCTGGCACGTTCAACACATTTACACGTTGCGCTTGTGTAGTGTCTGTGAATAAGCGCGCGGCGTGACGTCGCACTGCATACGCATCAT
The DNA here is from genome assembly GCA_947563715.1 of Lycia hirtaria. Lineage (NCBI taxonomy): Eukaryota > Metazoa > Arthropoda > Insecta > Lepidoptera > Geometridae > Lycia > Lycia hirtaria. Next base: position 35,978,582 of record OX387382.1, on the reverse strand, counting down.
GAAAACTCTGCCTGTCTCTCGCGCGCGGTCTCGCTTATGAGTGTGAAGGGGACAGTTACTGTTTTGCTTATGCTACTGTTTATAAATACAGCGTGGTCTTTTTGGTATTCAAGCGTTAGCGTCATTCACGTGTGATCGACAAAAGTGGATAATTTTACTGACTCATTTATAATAACACTAGGAAATTCTGACGGCGAAACATTTCTACACTTTTCACTTAGAGTAGACAATTCTACACTTAGAGTAGAGTCGCATTTTGAATCAAAATCATTTTTTTTAAACATACTGTATAGTGAAATTTCATAAGTATGAGTACTGTGAACGTGCCAGCTTTAGTTAACCGACCTGTACGTACCTACCTAAAGTAAAAATATTATATTGACGACGTAAGCGCGCCACCTAGGGTGTGTCTTACGACAACGTCAATTAATTTGTTTCTCTTTTAAAATTACAAAAAACTGATAATAGTGTTTACTAGTGTTTCTTATTTAATTGTTATTTGTTGATTTATATCAAAGTGAACACTATAATCTTGTCAATTTTAAGATTTCGTTCGAAAGATACAGCCGTTTAAGTGTAGGACAGACAGACATCGTAGCCTCACGAATATGCTCCCGCACCCTTAGTACGGAAGCCTAGAAAGGAAAAGAAAAATTGTTATCTGCCTATATGACATTCCCGATTGAGGAAGCATTGTTACCCAAACTAGGAATAATTATGTGTGATGGCGTAACCATACCTCGTGAAGTGAAGTGACGCTGCGTGTTACTTGTTTCGGGCAGTAGCGAGCCGTGCGAGTGGCTGGTGGGTCTGATAATGCGCGGCGGTTGGTGCGCGGAGCAGGCGGCAGCGGCGCTCGGCGCGCCTGTGGGCACGCTGCTGCGAGCCGCCGCCGACATGCTCATGTCGCGCGGGAAACTCGCGCCCGCGCTCTATCTCTACTCGCTCTCGCAGGTACCACTACGCAACACCACATACACACACACACACAACACACACGATCGGATACTCACCTTCTGTTTAAAAGCTAGTCTTTTAGCTACAAAATGCATTTTCCGCCCTTCCCGCATCCGCTCCCGCTGTGCTCGCATCTCATATTTAGACTTTCTATTCACTCTAGTGCGACAAAGTCAACGTCAGTCCATTCAACTAAAAAAAAAACTATAACGCAAAATTAATAAATAAAAAATAACTAAATGCATTATTCTGTATTGTACTCGTGGTGTATAGAGTCAACCGGACGGTTGGGTGGCACGCCTGGGCGTGTTTGGCCGTCTCCACGAGTTGTCGCTGTACAAACCCACTGGAAACGTCGGCTCTCTCACCAATTCGGCCATCACCATCAAGCTGCTCGCGTTACTGCTACAGATGGCCACTAACGATGAACAGGAGTTTGATACGTGAGTCTAGCTTCGATATCATATTTCATTATTAATCACACTTCTTAATGGGGTACATAAAGTAAATTTTTACGTATGTATTTATGCTTTTATTTGAAATTTTGAACTATTTTAAGGGACTAATTTCAATATTTTTGTAATTCATTTTGTTTTTATATATATGATCATTTTTTAAAGTTTTGTAGTGGAGAGCGCTTTGGCGTGTAAAAGTTGGCCTGGGACTTTTGACTAATCTTCCCCATTACTTCATACCCTTTTATTTCGGGTGACCCGAAAAAATGTACTGTTTTTTCGTAATGCGTGGACAAACATACAAACTTATAAAACATACATACACTTATGAAATTTGGCACACATGCTTAGAAGCTGGTATAGAGTAACATATACAAAAATTTTGCAATTCTGACAATATTACAATTATACAGGTCGAATTGATAACCTCCTTTTTCTTGAAGTCGGTTAAAAACGACGTCTTGTTATTTTATAAGGATAAAAAATAAACAAAACATCTCACAACAAAATCTCTATTTCCAGGGACGTAAAGTTCACAACACTAAGTTCAGTAGAACTGTTGGAGCTGTCATCTTTCGCCGCTGGCGTCGGGCTTTGGGACTTGGTCCCCGTGTTCAGTATCCACCGAGGTCATCTTAATTTGCTGCTGGCTGCGATCAGATCGCGTCGCGACGTGTGCCGGGGAGCCATCAACTGTCTGCTGCAGCAGCGGTGTATAGTGCCTCTCCTGTTGGAGGAGAACGGACAGTGGCTTTTCGACTATATCGTCCAGAACTGTGATGAATTTGATACCAAGATTTTGAAGGTATGTAGTTGTGGTATGGGTGTAGTTTGCAGCTTCTTTGTTGGGGGTATTGTTTAATAATGATATGATAATTCACTCATACACTTTGGCTCACTGGACCTTTTGGGACTTGTAATTTTGGTCCACTGGACCTTTTGGCCCATTGGACCTTTTAGCTCACTGTACCTTTTGACGTACTGGACCATGTGACCCTGAACGCTCTCGCTCTTCTTTCCCACTCACCTTTTTCATTTGATTCATTAAATTTTCAAGAAAATTAATAAATATTCATAAATAAATAAATATTCGTTTTCAATTATGTAACATAGCTTAGGACACTTGACAAAATCCTTTAAAAAAACAGATCAAAATCGGTTCATACGTTTGAAAGCTACGATGCCACAGACAAACACAGATACACACTTAAAAATTATAACACCCCTCCTTTTGGGTCGGGACTTAAAAATAAAAGGATACTATTAGACAATTGCATTTTCGCATGATTTATTTACTATTGAAATAAATAGCAACCTTGACATTAAGTTTGAGAATTTGTGGACCAAAATTGTTGTATAAGGATTTCAATGAGAAATTCGTATACATCATATGGATTAGGATATTGGTGGTAGTGTACTCAAGAATTGTATTTTACTTTTTCAGTGTCTTTGCTTATGGATGAATCCTTTACAAGACCAACTGCGGCCGGTCATGCGTGATTTGAAACAAGGGATTACATCAATATATGTAAGTAATATCTTCCACGCTAAAACAAATTTGAACCTTATCATCACTACAGTAAAATCATTATTCCCTTACAGACTACAAGAATGCTCAATCTAATATCGACATTCGTCCAAATCGCGTCCGTCATCGAGGCCCGATCCCCCTGTCCAGAAATCTACGACCAGATAACACAGAGCCCCGAGACTGAGACCTGGAAGAGTCAGTTCACTCCGAAACGAAGGCTCAGCTGTGGTCTGACTCACTGGGCGGTGGCAGACGAGGGCAACGCCAGGATAATGAATACGAACACGCCTGTGAATACGGAGCTTATAGGGCGGGTGGTCGATGTGGCTTGCGGGAGACATCATACGCTTGTTCTGACGGAAAATGGGGTGAGATGTCTTTCTATTTAGAACCTTATACTTTTCAAAAGCCCTAACGAAAATCTTTTAGTACCTCTTTTCCACAGTTCCACAAGTACCACACATATACATATGTGAAAAAAATATTAAAATTGGATGGGAAAAGACGAAGATACAGCGATATCAGTGACGCAAAAACAGAGAATTAAAAAAGAGGATGCAATCAAGTGGTTTGTGACGTAGTCGACCTCTCGCTCGCTTGCCTGTATATAATGTTAATGTATTTTGTGCTCACGCACGGATATCTACTTACGTAGTGCACTCACTACGTGAGTGTGCTGTCATGTTCTTATATCATTGACCATAACCGCAAAGCGATCACGTTTTAAACGAGGAAAAAAAGGAAATTCCAATAACTTCGCTATTTCTTAAGGGCTTGGCTAATTAATTCCAAAATATGTGTTTTTCGAAAATCGCCAATATAAATTATATCTGAATAAAACTTTTTTTTTTTATATTTCTCCTGTCTAAATAAACAAGGCTCTCACATTTCTAATATTCATTCACACTCTGTGATTTTATGTTTGAAAATGTTGTGATTTACGATAGGGGTAGCTTTGAGGCCAATCTTAACGGAATACACACTTCCAAAAGAATAAAATAGGCTAACATTTCTAGTACATGCCTATAGACTTAGAATTCAATATTCTCTTATTGATTGTTATACAAAACGTGTTCGCATTGATTGGTTTTAGTGACAGTTGCGTTAACTTTTTGCTTGGTGTTGTAGATATATTCAGCAGGCGACAACACGTTCGGTCAGCTGGGAGTAGGTGTGGCGTGGCGGGGCGCGGTAGGGGATGCGGCGGGCGCGGGCGGCGCGCTGCGCGCCGTGCGTCCCCCGCGCGCGCCCGCCACTGCGCACGCGCCCATAGCGACTGTCGCCGCCGGACACTACCACTCCGCCGCTATCGACGTGGGCGGCAGACTCTACACCTGGGGGTACGTTCTAACACTGCCACAACTTGACATTATTTGATATAAAATTTATTAAATTGATGATCGGGTCCCATGCAGGTGGTATTTGCCAGCCATCTTCTCTATTAATGTTCTTCTCTATTAATTAAAATACCCGATGTTACTTAATTTCAACAACAACAATGGCGAAAACCTTAGAAATCCGTTTTTTTTTTCGTGAATCTTTTTCGGAATTAAAATGGATGGTTATTTCTAGATGGGGCGTTCACGGTCAACTTGGTCTTGGCAGCATTGACGATCAGTGGACTCCTCAATTGGTCACGAAATTTCAAGGAAGAAAGGTAATCGTAATAATTTCACGTCTCATAGCTATTTCTGAAGAAATCCGTCACGGTTAACGCAACGGTACTCTTTTATTTGTTGAAAACAGAATTGTCACGCAGTTACCAGCACGCGGGACACGCTCAATACAATGGACCTCCTAAAGCTGATTTGTATGTGTCTGATTTATTAAGCCCTGACCAAAATAGAGGAGTGTCATAATAGACGTGTATATCAGTATATCTATCTGTCGCAATGTAGCTCTCAAACGGATGGACTGATTTTGATCTAGTTTTCAAGAAGAAGAAGAGGTTAACAATTCGGCTGTATTTTTATCGCATAACTCCGTCATTTATAAACTGTTTAGAAAAAATTGTTTGATAGGATATACTTTCTGATTGGTCCCATAGAAATCTCATCAATTGAAATCGGTTTTTAACTCCCGACTCAAAAAGAGGGGTGTTAAAAGTTTGACGTTTGTATCTGTCTGTGGCTTCGGTGTTCTTTTATTCTTTATAGGCCACTGTTTTTTAACACGCTTTCATTAGGTCGACCTGTATGTAATGAAATCTAAGGTAACTAATTTAACCATCTTCCAAGGATCGTAGCGTCATGAAAATTGGCAGCTGTATGTAGTTCTGATGAAAATACAATAATATGGTACTGTCGAACTGATCTGATGATGGAGCCGGAAGATATGAATTAGAACTTCATGATGGAACATCGTATCATAGCTGTGTTTGGATTTGTTAGAAAAGTCTTGTAATGAACTTTGACCACAATAATTTGTTGCGTGTTTTTTAGTGTTTTAAACTGTAATTTATTTATTTAAGATACAATTCCTATCCTTGCATGGTTGCCTGGAAGAGATCGCTCTAAGCGATAAGGCCACCAATTAAAAACCTAGCCCTAAGTACTTAATGTTATTTTGTTATCATGTGGTTTTTAATAAAGTGTTATCTATCTATCTATTGACGTGAGATTGACTTGAGGTTGACGTGAGGCTGACGTGAGATTGACTCGAGATTGACGTGAGGTTGAAGTGAAGTTGAGGTGAGGATGACGTGAGATTGACGTGAGATTGATGTGACGTTGAGGTGAGGTTTACGTGATGTTGACGTGAGATTGACGTGAGATTGACGTGAGGTTGACGTGAGATTGACTTGTGGTTGACGTGGGATTGACGTGAGATTGAGATGAGGTTGAAGTGAGATTGACGTGAGATTGACTTGAGGCTGACGTGTGGTTGACATGAGATTGAAGTGAGGTTGACGTGATATTGACGTGAAATCGACGTGAGATTGACGTGAGGTTAACGTAAGACTGACGTGAGGTTGACCTGAGACTGACTTGAGGTTAACGTGAGATTGACGTGAGGTTGACGTGAGATTGACGTGAATGGCTACTCGAAGATGATTAGCTGTGCAAAAAATTGCCTGGTACAAATGGTTGAATTGTTTAGGTTGACTTGAGATTGACGTTAGGTTGACGTGAGATTGACATGAGATTGACGTGAGGTTGAGATGAGGTGAGGTTGAAGTGAGGTCGAGGTTGACGTGAGGTACACGTGAGGTTCGATCTAGCGATCGTACCTCGGCAAATACGCCAAAAAGTCGTATGTTTACGACTTAAATCGTACATCTGGCAGCCCTGGTGTAAACAGTGAAATTAACGCATACCCACTCGGATATGTCTACCGCTCGCGGTAGCGAATAAAATAAAATAAATGCTAAAAAAACATCACGTGATTAATGGATGACCCCTTGCGGTATAGCGGTCATTGGGAACTGTTGGAAAAGTATGACTAGGTGTTTTTCGTGACTGGCTACTGGCTGTGCAAAAATTTGCCTGGTACAAATGGTTGAATTGTTTTTTAAAATTAATGTATTCGCGTCGGTATGGCGGGCTGTAAGTCACACTGGAGAAGTATGGCATTACGCTGCCACCTACTTCATTTTTTATCGACTATCGGAAAATATAAGCATTTTTGTGGAACAAATCGTTCGACGCTCGTTATTTATCCGGCGCGTTCGATTAACGCCCACGCGATTGGGCCGCCGGTACCACGTCTTTACGTAATTAAACCCTTTGATTGAAGTTATCGGCAGCCTAGTCGGGAGACCGTCTGACTTGCGATCCGCAGGTCCTGGGTTTGAATCCCGCGGCACGCACCTCTGTCTTTTCGAAGTTATGCGTATCGTTGATTGCCGCCAACTTCAAAACATCGTGAGGAAACCTACATGTCTGAGAGTTCTCAATGATCTTGAAAGATGTGTGAAGTCTGCCAACCCGCACTTGGCCAGCATGGTTGACCATGGCCTTACCCTTCTCACAATGAGAAGATGGCCCGCGCCCAGCAGTTGGACAGTTTGAACAAACAGGGCTGATAAAAAAAATAAAAAAATAATAGACCCCTGAAGAACCACCATACTGGTACAAATGACCTAGTATTTTGTGTCACCATCTCCCGGTCTATAATTAAGATAAGAATATTGAAATAAGGATGTTATTGACTAGCCTCGCAGCTCAGTGATAGCATGTCTGCATGCTTAGCTGTAGGTCGTAGGTTCGATCCCCACCCAGGGCAAACATTTGTGTGGTGAGCATGGATGTTTGTCCTGTGTCTGGGTGTTTCTATGTAATCATAATTATGTATTTACAAAAACAAAGTAAGTATATAATGTATTCTATCAGCCATCTAGATTCCATAGTACAAGCTTTGCTCAATTTGTGCTAGATGGTGTTGTGTGAATGTCAACCAATGTTTATTTATTTGATAGTATTGTAGTAACCCCTCTGGTGTTTAGCAGGTGGTGAGCGTCGGTTGCGGGTCGTGCCACACTGTGGCGCTGATGGCGAACGGCGAGGTGTGGGCGATGGGCGCCGCCGTCTTCGGACAGGTAGGCGGCGGCGCGCGGGACAAGGCCTCCTCGCCGCAGCGGGTCGCTCTGCAGGAGCATGTCGTCGGCATCGCGGTCGGATACTTCCATAACGTGAGTACTCGACACTGAACACACACAACTCGGAATTAAATGTACACTACAACAGTTAGGTCCTTGTTAATCTAAAGGTTGCCTGGAAGAGATCGCTATTATCGATAAGGCCGCCTTTTGTATCTCTCTAACGCTTTATCATGTACCTATATTATGTTTTTAACCGACTTTCAAAAAGCAGGTTTTCATTTCGACTGTTTGATTTTTTTTGTACGTTTGTTCACTGATTATGAATTGGTTTTGATGACTCTTTTTTTGTTTAGTAGGTGATGCCTCAGCGGTGGTCCCATAAATTTTATCAAAGTCGAGTCAGTACTTCTACTACTAATAATAACTGGAAAAATGACATCCAAGTAAATTGCGTATTTTGTAGTCTGTTGCGTCAGTTTTTCAAAGTATAATTATTTAGTAACCATTAGCCTAATTTAGCTGTGTATTTTTCCTTTCTTTTATTTTTTGTCCATTTAGTGTTCACTTCTAAAAGATCGTACATACTCACGCCTATTTTACTTTGTGTTAAAAATATGTACATGTTTATTAAGACTTGTTTATTGAACCAAATAATTAAAAGATACAACTTAGAAGTTATATTGATTTATTTAATCGATCAATTAATAGCTATCGCTAAATTTCGCGATTCACTCACGTTATTGGATCTAGAAATTTATGCTTCAGTTTGGCTGTTTGGCTTCTAGTTCTCAAGTCTGCTATTCAAACTGTCACTCGTTCATCATTCGCTGATACGATTTAGCGACTATTTTGTCTTTTGTCAATTTGATTTAAATGAGTGTCGAAATCAATGAGTGATAGTTGAAATAGAAGCCTTCTAGGCCCAGGGGTGAAAATTTCACCGATTCCATTTCTATACGACGACGTAAGTCCTGACATCCTATAGTCTGAGCCATATAACCCGAGACGAACATTAGCGATTACTATCTGTCAATAGATTAGGAACATCGTTGTAAATTCCAAGTTGTGTCGTTCTAATACTGTCGTGTTCTCCAGTTGGCGCTAACGAATAAGGGCCAGGTGTACGTGTGGGGTGCGTCGCCGCAGCAAGTGCGCGCGGCGGGGGCGCGGCGCGCGGACCCCTCGCCCCCCTCCCCGCCCGCGGTGCCCCCAGAGCCCGCGTGCGACCCGCACCTGCTGCCGCACCTCGTCGACACGTGCAACGTGCAGGGGACCATCCTACATGTATGTATAGAATAAGGAATATTTAACGATTTACCGAACAACCTGTATCGTATTTTAAATTGTTTTTTATTTTTTGGGAATTTAGACGTTGGTGAAATTGCAGCAACAGTGCCGATGCCATTGAGTATACTCAACTGTTCAACTGTAGTTGAACCATGTTTTTTTTTTTTCTCATAAATTTGTCCAACGATTTTCTGAATATTGATAATTTTGTCTGTGCGGCAGGTCAATTTTATGTGGCAGTACTTCAATAGCTGTCCTTCCAGAATTGCCATTATTGTTAAATAATAAATAAATAAATATATGTGGACATTTCATACAACACCCAATCTAGCCCAAATTAAGCAAAGCTTGTACTATGGTCACTAGATAGTTGATACAATACATATATGTATATATATATATATATTTGTAAATACATATACATTATGATACATAAAAACACCCAGTCACAGAACAAACATTCATGCTCATCACACAAATGTTTGTCCTCGGTGGGGATCGAACCCACAACCTACAGCACTGCATGTAGTCATACTTCCAACTGAGCCACAAGGCCAGTCAAAATTGATAGGAAAAATTCTATCTCTTCTCTGTCCCTCTGTCTGAAATCACAGTGCTCGTTATGTAGTATTAGATGTTAAAAATTTGTCTAGGAATCACTTTCTGTGCTTCTACTTGTTTTTACTATATTATGATATATCTGTTTATTGTTCATAGGTAAATAAAAAAAACCTAACAACAAATATATCCCTTCTTTAAAAATATAAGTAATTGATATAATAAAAAAGTGATGAACATTCAATTTCCATGTATAATATAGACCATATACGTTCACAATCATGTATCTTGGTCTCTTGGGATTATGCACCATGCAAATAAATGATTTGTAAAGCAAGCCAAGCAATGATTTATCGCAAGAAAGGACAAACTAAACACTATTATTTCTATCAAATAGTAACCGGTTAAGTACGATTTTTTTCGTATACTATGGTAGACAACAAAGTAAACCTATAAGAGTTCAGTTTTTCTTTTGTTTTACGGAACCCTAAACAATATTTTATACGTAAAGCCAATCTTTGTTATTAAGGTCTTATGATTTTTCAAAACGTTTTGTTAGAGTAATGCGAAATGTGTAGAACAGTTTTGTCTCAGTGATTAAAACCAAGGGTTTGCTTGTTTGCAGATAGCGGCAGGGTGGCACCATTCCTGTCTGGTCACCAACACGGGGGCTCTCTACACGTGGGGCCTGAACTTCGATGGACAGCTTGGTAAGATCATCATCTTTAATATACTACAACTGTGAATAATATGTACGCGCGTCAAGTCACACTGCGAAACTGATTGAGAAATCAGGCACTACTAAAGGTAACTGAACATGTACACGAAATGCAATTGTATAAACGAGTTTGAACGTTTTACTTATATGCCATAAGATAACTGGCAAGATCAAAATAAAATACGACTTAACACCTAATACCACACGCCGGACACTCCATACAATGGCACACCTAATCAGTCACACATAAGCAAGTTGACGTCTGGATATAACACGCACACACATATGTATGAAGTTAATATTATGGTCGTCGTCTGATTGCCGCTCGCTCATGACATCAATTGGAATTCGTGCCCCCAATGCCTGTCTCGAGCGCATATTTTTTTTTTGCTACGCCCAGAACAGAACCACGAAGTTAGAAAGAGAAGTCAAATTCAAAATCGGACAAGTAAGAAAGAGATAACGATAAAAGTAAAAATACGCTTTCTTAATAGTAGTTTGTAGTATTCATTTACCGTTTTTCTTTCCAGGTAGCGGAGATCGCAAACAAACCTACATACCGACAGAAGTAAAGCTGCGTACAGACACCCAGCGAGATACAGAGAAGAGCAAAACTGCCAAGACTCCAGAAGCAGAAAATAAAGACTTCAAGACCAAAGCGCTGGTGGCTTGCGGCGGAGACTTCACTGTTTACATCGACGATGAAGGCAGGATATTCGCTACTGGCAATACTCATCTACAGGTAACTCAATAACAATGTTTTTTTTTGAACAGACTTAAAAAGGGGGTGTTAAATTCTACCGTACCGTTTCGGATCTTCACAAAATTTTATGACTTCTTTTATTAGTGTATCCGCTGCCTTTGCCTTTTTATATATGTTTTTTTTAATGATTTTAGCCTATGTAGTTTACGAAGCCTTTACACAATATCTTCACACCTTTGTCGCTTTTAAAGTTGTAAATCAGACGAGTCCATAATAGAAGCATTCGTAATATAATTCTATACAATGAAATTATTAGGAATGTAACTTTATGACAATAAATAATATTCTATTCTATTCTTTGCAGTTTTAGATGTTTTCATGTCATTTTCATCAATAATAATTTTGGTATGTATTTAGTTCGGACAGGTGCTGATTAAAGTAGATTTTAATTTTCTTTTTAAACAATTATTGAACAAAATAATCTTGCAAGCAAATATTCATCCAACTGTTTAACAATAACATAGATTATTGATTTGAATCGTGAAGTTTTCTTACTTGAATTTTAAAATCGTCTTATTTAATTAACAGGGTGCCGCTGAAAAAGAAAAAAACACAAACAGAGTAATAATGATGAAGACAACGAAACGAGTGATCAAAATCCCCGCGAGTCGAAATAACAACAAATTCATGTTCCAACAAATCGACAGAGTCGACATCATGTTCCCATTCGAGATAGAGGAATTACAGAGGAGGCCTCTAGAGCCACGACTGAATCCACTCGCCTCCATGAAAGATTTCAAAAAGAAATCCTGGGCTGATGACGTCATCATGATACTCAGACCTTGGATAAACGAAGAAGTTTTGGTAAGAAATCCAAACATGGCAGCTAAATTAGCATATCATAATGGTATGTACTCAGACTGTTTGAAATATTTGTTAGATAACTTAAAATATACTCCTCCAGTGGACAAGCTTTACACGACACATACCATTGTGGATTGTGATAACGATATAAAACATATCAATAGCGATGACAAAATCGCTATACATAACATAATATCGAAACGAATCAAAGAAGTATCATTAGCGATCCTAAACGAATCTTCGTTCCCCATTATCGATCCAACTACATATCAGAATCTACCATGTTGCTGTGACGAGCTGAAGTATATTAAAAGTCCTTCAAAAACTGTCATCGACTTGCCTAATACAAATATTTCTTCGAAAGCAGCGGAAATTATCGACAAATGCATGGGAATGTTCCCCATAAATAACGAGCTTTGGGAGACTTGCTTCCGTCTCTCTAAAAACTTTTATATAGATAACGATTTGTCTATTTCTGATCTTGAAGGTATTTTGTTTAAATATATGGAGATTAATGCTAAGACAATGGCCGCCGCTATTATGTATTCTAACGATTGTGCTCAATACTGTGAAATACTCTCTCCGAAGCTTTATTTGAATATGTGTAGCCAGATTATGGACACTTGGGGCTGAAACACAGACTATTCTCTGTATAAATACTGTATTACCGGATTTCTCTCAACATTACGCCTAGCTGTGAATGAAAGGGAATTTATAGGTATCTTTTGACTGATACGTGTTAGCAAATACAGAAAGTAATACGACGTCCATGACACAATTTAATGCTTCGTTTGGACTGGGTTGTTTTACTTGCTTAAATTGCCAGTGTAAAGATTGGCAGTAGGTTCAAGTTTTTTTTTACTTTCTGAATACGCTTGGATGTCTTGGATGGCTAAACCAAATTACGTTATAAGAAAGAAAGAATAAAACATTCCTAAAATAAACCATAATCGAAGACAGTACTGTACCATTTAATTTTGAGACCCCAAATAAATGGTAACTTAACCTGGGTTACACTTTAATTTTGGGTTTATTTTATCGTCATTTTATTGCACTGGCAACCAAGACTAATATGCGGCTAAGTTAGCTAAGTTAGTTTTTTCCCAGCGTTCAACTAACATGTCATATATATCCAAACATCTGACAAGGTGGTCTAATATTGTTTTGTATTACCATAAGTAGATGTCGTAACCAAGAAAAATAAAATAAAATTTACCATAAAAATCTTAAAATCCTTTCTCTGTTATGCATAATTTTGAATTAAAGTAATATTATAAGGCAAAATATTATGTACTCATGAAAATAATACTTTGATTATGAACAAAGTGGTTATTTTTTTATAACTTGATATTATTTGTTGTGTTTAATGGTTGTTTTTAATCTTTTTTTATCTGTCCATAATTATGACTGTTATACTACTGTTCAAATGTTATTTATACTCTCGTTTGAAATTATTTTTTTGTCACAAATTGACAATTTCTACCGTTTTCTGAACTAAGCAAGACAACTCTAATCGGTGTTATCTTTTTCTCACACATTGAAATGGAGAGATTTAAAAATAATGGAGCGTTTTCTTAATCAAGAGATTACTAGCTGGCACTGTGTTATTAAAATAAATCCTAATAATAAAAAGTTATAGCTATCCAAATAGATAAACGAGGGCGCTACATTTCTAAGTCTTTATATTTTATTTTATATTGACTACAACTATTATTTTGATTTTAAAAAAACCTACAATTAAAGTACCCATTAGTACAGTCATATTAGTTTAGAGAATGGTAAAATAGAATAATTGGTGTTATAGATTGTTACTGTCGCTCTTTTTGTTATTATTGGGCCTAATATTTTGTGATTTATAGTAAAATGCATCGAATATCGATCTAGTCACTTTTATGTTTAGCCTAGCGAAAATTATGTGTAAGTCTGGCCAATCATTCCGGGAACAATACCCGGCCTGGCGACCAATGACAGCTTGTAGTTTAAAAAATCAGCTTTAATTGTTCACCAGTCCGTTCACTGATTTTATCACAACAATGGTTGTCCAGACTATAAAAATAGCTGAATTGTTTATTTTTTTCTTATAACTTCGTTGCACCTGAATAAAGGCGGGCGCCCTCTGAACCGTCGCATATCACCGTATAACCGTACCGACACATGAATAAAATAATGCATAAATTAGTGTTACAACGCCCAGTAGACCGTTCCGGCACCGACCAACACCATAGCGTGTCATGCTCGGTCCGGCAACGAATTGATATCGATACTTTCTAGAGTGGGCGGAGTAACGCCACGCCGTGTCTGATACGTTCATAACATGGTCATGATATGGTACGTAGAAGTGGGCGTTTACATTTAATCTAAAAATAGACCTGACAAGTGAGCATATATTAAGTTTCTGATTCCTGTCTTAAAATTGTCTACAATTGTGGACTACCAATGAGAGCTTGCAATTTGTAAAATAATAACTATCCTTGGTCATCATTCAGCCATTGTTAAAATTATAAGACAGATAGAGTAACTCATATATAGCTCAGTCACTGGCGTGGCACGACCGGCGTACATGCCAGCTTCCATCGAAGAATGTTCGAACCCCTCTACTTGCATTAGTCAGATGTATTAGTTGTGTGTAAATTATATGTTTTTATATCCATTGCAATATGTAAGCCATCAATAAATACTCAAAACTTAATATTCAAATAAAATATTTGAAAAGAAATATCGTCATTTTATTTATTTATAATCAAAAAACTTTTGTTTGCATATTATACTATATTTTAGTCGTTAAGCTATTTACAAAATAAATATACACCGAGGACACGACGTTTACATCTTATAAACGCTGGCGTGAAAGGAAGCAAATAAAAAATAAATACGGAATGAAAAGTAGAAATAAATGACATTCAGAAATAAATATTTAAAAAATAATTATCACCTGCGGCGTTACATGATCGCGGAAAAAAATAAAACAGTTTTACTCGCGAATTCGTCAAATACACTTCAGTATGTATACGTATTAACAGAACAGTAGCGCTCAACTGTTGACGACATTCAAATTAGATTCATACAAGATTCCTTATAAGGATCAACGAGCATTAAAATATCTAAAATTACAGATTCAACATTGTATCAAAACCAGTATGAGAAAAACTCTTAGCATAATAGCAATAAGGTTAATTTTGTGAAATGAAAATAGTTGATTGTAGTTTTTTTTCTACAATGCTAAATCTATAGTTTTAAAGATTTTCAACACTTCCAGCATTCAGCAGTGCAAGTGTAAAGCTTCTTGATATTTCATTTTGTTGATGGGATCAAATTGAAAAATTAGCTTGATTTATATTGATAACTAATTTCATTAAAAAAAACGACAAGTGCTTATCTACTTATCGCCAATAAGCAGCTGATTCGACATTTTGCTCTTGACATGGGACATTTGCTTTACAAATACACAACTTTATTAATTTTGAATTTAAAGATCAATATATCAAAAGCCAAGGATCCACTTGCACTGTTGCTGGTTTAAAGTGAATTCTAATAAATAAATTTACATCTAGACTAATATTAGAAGTTTATCGGCTTTCCACAGTACGCAGCCAAGTTCGCTTCGCGGAGGGCCTCTGCACATGTCTGTAAAAATATAAAAATCAGATAGCAAGGAATTGATCAATTTTAATGCAAGTGTAGGGTGGCGCCGCTGTCTCACTCGCACGCGGCACCTTTTTTTTAGATATAAAATTATTTAAATTATTTTTGATTACATTGTATTAGCAATAGCTGTTATTTTGACCAAAATAAATGTGTAAACATGGAATTTTTGTCTATTGGTCTTTGATAGTCATTGCTATTGATCGTTTATTTCGGTAAAAATAACTGTGTAATTTCATTTATTTAAGCTGGTGTTCGTTTTAGTCAAATTTCGATCTAGTTTGCTTCATGTAATTAGAGTGTATTATAAAACTCACGGGATGCGCGTGGCATACTCTCGCAACGTCCTCTGCGGCCGCTCCGTATTCTTGTGCCAATACAGCCTCGTTGATCAACTCACCGCCACCCTGACGACAAAATTATCTATGGTTAATTTATTATGCGTGGAACATCAATTAAATATTCTCAATATATTGAGAATATTTAAATTAATTATTGAAACCAAAAATTAATTATTTATTTAATAAGTTATTTAAAATTTGCCTCCAAACCACTTTGACTTCTTACTCTTGAAAGGTCGAGACAAAAGCCGATGCTAGCCAACCTTAACACATTAACCGCCTGTGTCGGATATTTCCAACAAAAGTTATTCGAGTCTATTCCACCTATGCTAAATTTATACGATTAAAAACTTTTTCAGGCGAAATACTTGTCTTAAGTATCCGATGTCGGTGATTAAAACCCTGTAATCGCCTGTGTCACTTATTTAAAAAAAAGCCGACACATGTGGTAAGGTGTTTTAAAAGTTCCGAAAAGTTTTTGTAGAAAATATGCGGCGGTTAAAGGGTAAATCAAGATAAGATCTAACTGAACAGGCTCTTGATCAAAAAATGTAGGTACATTATATGGTTTCAACACTCACTGGGCCAATTATATGTGTTCCGAGGATGACATCTGTAGCCTTGTCGGACAACACTTTAACAAAACCTTCCGGTTCTCCGTTGGTTTTCGCTCGCGAGTTGGCAAGGAAGGGGAATTTGCCAACTTTGTACGCTCTGCCTTCTTTCTTCAGATCTTCCTCCGTTTTGCCCACCCAGCCGACTTCTGGTGACGTATAGATTACTGACGGGATAGCGTCGTAGTTGAAGTGCACTGGCATGCCCTATAAATATCGAAAAAAATATCTATGTTACAAGAAAATAAAATACCAGACTGCAGAAAAGCAGTATTTGCAGTCTTACTTACGATTTCGTTATGCTTGATACGCTGTTGAGTGTAATTTTTTTGTGAGAAAGTATGCGCAAAGTTGCTATTAAAGGTTATAAATGCTCATTCTTAAGAATAAATCTGGATATCGCACTTATTTATTACGAAAAAGTTCGTGAGAGGTTACGAAAAAGCGCATTTTTTTATTTTTGCTAGAATTTTATTATAATTGTTAAAAAAATGTAGCCTATGACATTCAAGGAGAAAAAACGAATCTATCGACACCTCGCCAAAATCTGTCAAGCCGTTTAGGCTGTAGGCGATCATATAGAAACATACATACACACGTTTTTCGTTTAATGTTTCGTTTAATACTTGGTGATTGAAGCTGCCTCTTGCTAGATATTAAGTCACGTTTGTCCATAACAGCTCAGCCACTCAGAACTCTAATAGTTCTAAACTTCGTGGCAATGCATTGCGCTCGTCACTACATGACATTAGATGTCAAATCTCGTTATGCTTTTTACGAGTGGCAATTTACCTTGATGCCCTCGACGCAAACGATGCCCTCGTCTTCAGCTTTGTGCGCCAACATGGGGCCGTGAATGCAGTCACCGATGGCGTAAATTCTGTAAAAAGATACAAGTTTAAATCAGAAAGAAATCCAAATCGGTAAAACTGCAAGTCACATGCTAGAGTATTATATCATACGGAATCTATAGTCAGTTTCATCCAGTAAATTCAAGACTGTAAGCAGTAAATAGCAAATAGATTTTGCCGAGCGTATGGTATAACGAGAGGGGTTTTGAATTACTAGGTGGCTCATGACGTAGATACCATGTTGGGATGTTGACTTTACGATCATTGTACGGTCATCGCAGACCGCAACGTCGCTTAACATCAGACGAGTTGGCGGTCAAGCGCAAACCTAATTCTACATAAAAAAAAAAAATGTCACGGTGAACGGCCCTATAACGGCCGAAACATCTCAAGAGGCTCTTGTTTGTTGGTTGGTTCATGGATTAGATACAGAAAGCAGTTATCCTAGATACAGAACGCATGGTCATGATGGTTAGTAAGTTTATGGTCGCTACAGCCAACAGTTAAACAGTGCCTTCCTAGCTGTAGGCTAGGCAGTATTATTATGTAAAATAACTTATTTGTTATGTAAGATAAAAAAAAAACGCTTTTTTAATTTTTACGAGAGTGTATGTACTCGAAAAACATAACCCTCGTTCTTACGCAGTCGGGTAAAAAGCACAACCCTCCTTCTAACGCAGTCGTGTAAGAATATAGAAAGAAGGAGGCCGCTCACCCGGGCACTGTGGTCTGGAACTTGTTGTTGACCGGCACGCGGCCGCGGTCGTCGAGCGCGATGCCCACCTTGTCGAGACCGAGGTCCTTCGTGTACGGCCGCCGTCCCACGGAGATTAGCACCACGTCGCATTCCAACTGAAGTAAAAGTAAGTTCGTATAGGCTGAGTGGTCGGCCCTAGTGTCACAGTTATTAGGCCGCCGAAAGGCCTCTGACCTTTTTTTATTTATTTAACAACATAAAACTTACATTATAAATTTGCTTATAAGGTATCTAAAAACTACAGCTAATTTGTATTAGTACCTTCATTCGCAGCGCGCTGTCACTGGTAACTGCGCTTCTTACTAAATGCTATCGCTATTCTATTTTTTTAAATTTAGGTTTTAGTTTTTCAGACACTAGGGTCCATGACCTTTGTCATAATTACAAGCTATTGTTTACTTATTATTACGGGAAGTGTTTTTTTTTAGGGCAGATAGATTATAAGACTCGCTGTTCCACATTATATTCAGCAAAGTTAATTAATTATAAGAATATTTACATACGTTCAGTAAGTGAGCAAGCATTAATTTAACTAATTCCAAAAGGCCGAACAAAACGTTTTAATTTCACATTTATCGTACGGACCGACATTTTGAAATTGTGAACTTGTGTGACTAAATTGTGAAATAAGCATATTTCCTGAGTGGAATTTCCCCGATGGATACAATCTGGGTGTCATTAAATCGCGAGTGTTTTCGCGAGAAATTTCTTTTAGGTAAGCGCGCTTCCGTGGTGCCGTGTGGTACCGGCCTAGAATAGTACCTCCCCCTCTCTTCCCGTGGGTGCCGTAAGAACCGGCTAAGGGAAATATCACCAGAAGTGGGCAGCAGCACATTCTGCGTAAAACGCCATCTACTGCGCTCGCCAACCCGCATGCCAAGCGTGGCGAGTATTGGCAAAAACCCCCAAATGACGAGCAACAAAAATACCAGGCCCCCAGTCCCCGGCAGCTCCGCTATTCCGGGCTATGGTAGCGGCCCCGGTTACGGCGGAGCAAGGGGTGCTAAGAATCTCCGGCAGAGATCCGGCTACCACCCCCTGCATAAACGACGACTGGCCCTGGTAACGCACAACATTCGCACGATGAGGACAGACGAGAAGCTAGCTGAGCTGGAAGAAGAAATGAGTAGGTTAAATTGGGATATCCTAGGGTTATCAGAAGTCCGACGAGAGGGTGAGGACACGATAACCCTGAAATCTGGTAACCTACTCTACTACCGGGAGGGTGACCAACAGTCCCAAGGTGGTGTCGGGTTTCTCGTCCACAAGTCTCTTGCTAACAACATTCTTGCCATCGACAGTGTGTCGAGCAGGGTTGCGTACCTGATACTCAGAGTATCGAAGAGATATTCGTTGAAGGTCATCCAGGTATACGCACCGACCTCGGCATACTCTGATGATGAGGTGGAGGTGATGTATGAGGACATTAGTAGGGCCATACACACCTCTGAGACCTATTTCAATGTTGTTATGGGGGACTTTAATGCGAAGCTAGGCAAGAGAAGCGATGGTGAGCTGAGAGTGGGACAGTTTGGATATGGACAACGGAACCCCAGGGGACAGAGGTTGGTCGACTTTCTGGAGAAAGAGGGACTCTTCATGATGAACTCTTTCTTCCAGAAGCCACCTCATAGGAAATGGACCTGGTTGAGCCCCGACGGTTCTACGAGAAATGAGATAGACTTCATCCTGACCACCAGGAAACAAATATTCAATGATGTCTCTGTGATCAACATGGTTAAAACCGGAAGTGATCACCGAATGGTACGAGGCACGTTGAATATTAATGTTAAACTTGAGAGGTCCCGTATGATGAAGTCTACACTCCGACCCACCCGCGCCCATATCCAAGACCCCGTGAGCTTTCAGCTTGAACTATCAAATCGCTTCGAGTGCCTGGAGAGCTGCGCATCGGTGGATGAGATCAATAACAGGTTTGTGGAAACTGTCCGTACGGTGGGCGCGAAGTTTTATAAACCCCACCGTACAAATAGACCGCAAAAGCTCTCGAGCCATACCCTCGACCTCATGGCTGAACGACGATCATTGCAACTGCAGTCATCCTATGACGTCGAGTCATATAGGCGGCTCAATAGACTCATATCAAAGTCTATGCGACACGACATCCGTACCTTTAACACTAATCGTATTAAAGAGACGATAGAGCGGAATAAAGGCTCCAAAGTGTTCGCAAAAGACATGTCTATTGGGCAGAGCCAGTTGACGAAGCTGAAGACAGAAGATGGCAGTCTAGCGTCGACCAAAGCAGAAGTCTTGAGGGAGATCGAGAGGTTCTATAGACAGTTATACACATCGGTCGCAAAACCTGTTAGCAGTTTGGGTAAAGATCCAAGAGCCAAACTGACTCGACATTATACCGAAGATATCCCGGACATCAGCCTGTACGAGATTAGGATGGCCTTGAAACAGCTCAAGAACAACAAGGCACCGGGCGATGATGGAATCACATCAGAGCTACTGAAAGCGGGTGGAACACCGGTACTTAAAGTCCTTCAGAGACTCTTCAATTCCGTCGTGCTCGAAGGTACAACGCCAGAAGCATGGAACAGAAGCGTGGTGGCGCTGTTCTTCAAAAAAGGGGACAACACTTTGCTGAAGAACTACAGACCCATCTCGCTTCTGAGCCATGTTTATAAGCTGTTTTCGAGGGTCATTACGAATCGTCTTGAACGCAGGTTTGATGACTTCCAGCCTCCCGAACAAGCCGGTTTCCGAAAAGGCTATAGTACCATAGACCACATCCACACGCTGCGGCAAGTGATACAGAAGACCGAAGAGTATAACTTGCCCCTTTGCTTAGCGTTTGTGGACTATGAGAAAGCCTTTGATTCGATCGAGACCTGGGCGGTGCTTGAGGCCCTCCAACGATGCCGTATTGACTATCGGTATGTCGAAGTGCTGAAGTGTTTGTACAACAACGCCACCATGTCGGTCCGAGTACAAGACCAGAATTCAGAGGCAATTCCATTAAAGAGAGGCGTGAGGCAAGGAGACGTTGTCTCTCCGAAACTGTTTACCGCCGGTTTGGAAGATGCCTATAAGCTTCTGGAATGGAAAGGGCTCGGCATCAATATTAACGGCGAGTACATCACTCGCCTTCGGTTTGCCGACGATATAGTAGTCATGGCAGAGTCGATGGAGGACCTCAGTACGATGCTCGAAGACCTCGATAGAGTTTCCCAACGGGTGGGCCTCAAAATGAACATGGACAAAACGAAGGTTATGTCGAACGCCCATGTAGTGCCCACCCCAATATCTGTGGGTAACTCCACTCTTGAAGTTGTTGACGAATATGTCTACCTAGGACAAACGGTCCGATTAGGCAGGTCCAACTTTGCGAGAGAGGTCAATCGTCGTATCCAACTCGGCTGGGCAGCGTTCGGAAAACTTAAAAGCGTCTTCTCGTCCAATATACCCCAGTCCCTCAAGTCGAAAGTTTACGACCAGTGTGTGTTACCAGTGATGACTTACGGCACTGAGACGTGGTCCCTAACTATGGGCCTTATAAGAAAGCTCAAGGTCACGCAACGAGCTATGGAGAGGGCTATGCTCGGAGTCACTCTACGAGATCGAATAAGGAATAAAGAGATACGTAGACGTACGAAAGTCACCGATTTAGCACAGAGGATTAGCAAGTTGAAGTGGCAGTGGGCAGGCCACATAGCACGTAGAACTGATGGCCGATGGGGCCGAAAGGTTCTCGAGTGGAGACCACGCACCGGCAAGCGCAGCGTAGGAAGACCAGCCACGAGATGGGCAGATGACCTCATACAAGTGGCAGGAAGACGCTGGATGCAAGCCGCTTCCAATCGGTATTTTTGGAAATCCATAGGGGAGGCCTATGTCCAGCAGTGGACTTCTTATGGCTGAGATGATGATGATGATGATGAAGCGCGCTTCATCGTAGACCGCAACATCGCTTAATATCAGGTTAGCTGGCGATCAAGCGCAAACCTATATTGTATAAAAAACGAAGCACTCACAAATTAAAGGCGAATAAAATAAAAACAATAAAATGAAATGACGATAGGCTTGCGCTTGACCGTCAACTTACCTAGTGTTAAGCGACAGTTACGGTCTACGATAGAGCGCGCTTGCCTAGAAGAAACCTATTAACTCGCGATTTGAAGACACTTAGATTATATCTATTCGGAAATACCCATTCAGGAAGCGCATTCCACATTTTGGCGGTACGCACAATGAAAGTGGAGCCAAAGCGTTTCGTACGTGTTTTCGGAATATCAACCATGTAACGATGTCGCTTTTTCGTGCTTCTTACTGTCCGTTACTTCTTACTGTAAATGGTCCCATATATAGGTATTAAATTAATTAACCGACTTTGTTTTATTTTATATTAGATCTCACATCTTTTTTTGGTAGAAGAGTTGCGAGACTTGGCTTTTTTGTACATAATTACGTTTTTGATGGGATTAATTATTATATATACATGCAGATATGGATATAAAAATTATTATTTGCCGACGGAAAAAGTGACGAGTTAGGAAAGTGTTAAGTTTAAAGAGTTGGTGGTCAACCGTAGATCACGATCAAGAAAACTTACGCGACTTAACGGATCTATCACTACATTGCAGCCATACATAGCTGTAATAATATTGCTAGGAGCACCTTTAAATTAGTGAAATATAGTCACCGTTTCCTTATTGCCCCCGGATGCCGACTCGACGTCGACTTTGACGACATTGCCGTCCTTCTTGACGCTCGTTACTTTAGTGCTAAGTTTGAACTTCGTGCCTTCCTTGGCAAGTATTTTGTGTAGCGTCTTCGATACTTCGAGGTCGATGCCCACACCTGCCAGATAATATTACATTTTCAGATTATTTTAATTTATTACCTGACTGCGCAATGATGGTTATGTTTTAGAGTGTATGTATGTGAGTATGTATGTTTATATATATATATATGTTACTTTCCACAGCCTAAACGGCTTGACCTATTTTTATGTGTGAGTTGTTGTTTGATCCGTCTTCACTTCCTGAGTGTCACAGGTAATTTTTTTTTTAATAACAATGTGCATGTTAAAGTCGTAACAATGTGAAGAACTAGTTTAAATAACAGTGAAAAATCACGCGAGTTAGTTGCACGAGACAGCGCGATAAACAACTACAAATAAGAATCTGAAATCTTAACAGTATAGTTTACTGTTAACTTACTTCATACCTGCATACATTTTATGACATGTTACGTAAAAAGTTAGCATATAACAATTTCTGTCTACATCGTAACCAAAGTTTACCACGGACGAGTGACCGGTTGACCAATTTATAAGCAACGTTTACTAAACGTCATTTTCGTTACCATATCACCCTCGAAACGCTACGCTACTCGGTCAGTGACACGCAGGGCGTCGCGCGGCGCGTTTTTTCGTAGGCGGCGTATGAAGCGGTGGTAGTCTCGCAACGTTACCCGCGGTGATTTAACACAAATATAAGACCCTGACCCTGACCCGGACCTTGGAGTCTATGGAGCTAAAAATTTTCTAATAAAAAAAAAACAAATATATAAGATGGAAATATGAGGTCTCGTATATTAAGTCACGGGGAGTCGTGCAACGCGTGAGTAAACCCCGTCGTCAGTTCCGCCGCAGTATTCGCAGCTACCAAAACAAGCGCGCGTTTTTTTTTTCAGGGACAAATGATTCCCCCGTTTGACAACCAACTCACCCATAGAAAAGCGACGATGTCAATAAAGACGAAGCTTAAAAGACTTAGAAGATACCTATTCACTCTGACCTTGAAAAGGCACATACTGTACCTCTCAGGGCAGGGTATATTATTTCATTCCTTGGCTGTACGGTCTAGAAATTTAGAATTAAGCCTTTACGTTAGCATAAACCTCGGGAAATCCATGAAGTATGGATGAACTTATGAGTTTGTTTCTACATGAACGTTAACAATATATTAACACAAGTTTGATTTGATCCCCTCGCGTCTCTCTGGCTGGACGGAACAGTATTCATAATGACAGAAAACTAATTGTAACATAGTTACCTCCAATAGTGGAGAGGAACTCAATAGCGGTGACCTCGGATCCCAGTCTGGTATAAACGGAGCCCAGCTCTAATCCGATCACGCCAGCACCGATCACGAGCATGCGCTTAGGCACGGAGGGCAGGGATAAAGCACCGGTGGATGTGATGATTTGCTTCTCATCAAACTAAAAGAATAAAAACCTATATTATACAACAAATCATGCAATAATGTAACTCACTCTTTTTACCCCTGACCCAAACAGAGGGGTGTTATGAGTTTGACGTGTGTATCTGTGTCACTTGTGTGCAAGGCGCTCAGCATTTGCATGACCTAAATAAACAAAAACAGTGGTAATAAATAAGCGCGAGCGAAGCGAGCGCGAAAATTTTAGTAGTGTTTTTATAAAAACATGCTTTATTTTAGTATTAGTGAACCCACAATACTTCCATGGCAAAATAGTAGTAACGCGCGAGCGAAGCGCGCGCGAAAATTGTAGTAGTGTTTTTATAGTAATATGCTTTATTTCTCGTATTAGTGAACCCACAGTACTTCTTTGTCAAAATAGTAATAATGGGCGAGCGAAGCGAGCGCGAAAATGTTAGTAGTATTTTTATAGTAATATGCTAAATTTCTCGTATTAGTGAACTCACAGTACTTCTATGTCAAAATAGTAATAATGCGCGAGCGCGAAAATTATAGTAGTGTTTTTATAGTAATATGCTTTATTTCTCGTATTAGGTAATGAACCTACATTACTTCCATGTCAAAATAAAGGAAAAAAAATAAGGCTTTTAATATTAAATCAATGGATTTGATTTGATTCATTGATCGTGTTAGCGAGTCCTAGATTTTCGTGGACCAGATGAATCAAAAAAGTAACTGTGTTAAAAGGAAATACCCGACTGGTAAAGAGCTAACGCTAACAGTTTAACAAACTTTAACGCTATCAAAAATTATAAATACAATCAAAAAATCAAATTAAAAAAAAAATATATCAATTTATTTGACAACAATAAAAACTACAAGTGTCAATATATAATTGATAAATCCTTTGAATACATTGATTGCCAATTTAATATTCCTAAATATAAACATATGACTTTATAGAAAATTACAAACATACCTACAAGATACGCGCTACAATTTTTGGTTAGTGGTTATTTTTTTAGTGAATTATTTGCTCGTATTACAAAGTTCACGGCACTTTAATTATCAATACAAATAAAAATCAATATAAAATAATCATGCGCGAGCGAAGCGAGTGCGAAATTTTTTGAAGCATTTTATAAAATTATTGAAGCCTGGAAGGATTTTTGATGGACAGGATACCTGCCTACGGCCTTGCTTGTGTGTCTGTGGCGCTGTAGCTCTCAAACAGTTGGACCGATTTTGATCAAGTTTTTTAATTTACCTTTTTTTATTATCTATGTTTCATCAAAATTGGTGTAGCTGTTTTTTTTTTGTCAGGGAATTTTGAGTTTTCTAAACTTATACTTGTTATTCTATAGCCCAAGGACTTCTGGGTGTGTACAGTTTGTCTGGTTCAGATGTTTTATATTTTATTCTATTTCTTAATATATTATTCCTGTAAAACGCAAAGCTAGCCTTTTCCTTCCCTCTTGAAATACTCTGCTCTTCCATGATGGTCTGGGAGAATAAGAAAAACATTGGATGTAAGGGTTGGATGTAAGGATTGTAAGGGAAAACAGGCATGATTGTATGTATGTATCTATGACACTCTGACACAGCGATAGCAATTACGCACGCAATGCTTTGCGCTTAGCATTAGCGAAGGTTGGTAATAATATTTAACCTCAGCATAGTTGATTAGACATAACATCTAAATGAGAATTTCATGCTTCGACTTACAGTGACATTAGGGAAGGGAGTGACTTCAGATCCTGTGGCGATCAGGATATTCTTGGTGTTAATGGTCTCTACACCACTAGCACCTTTCACTTCTACCTTGTTCGCCGCAACAATGGTACCAACACCTTTGACTAGTTTCACCTGAAATAGGACACAGTGGGTTTGGATAGTGCTGGATTTATATACAGCATGATTACTAACGTTACTTTATATCACCATCATTTTTAGCCTGTTATTGCTCCACTCATGTTGTTCCTGTGCCAATCTTGTTCAGGTTCGACTTGATTCATTACTTTAAATAAATCCTTCTAATTATTAATAATTGAAGGGTTGTAAGTCTAAAGGGTCTAAGTGCCAAATATTTTTTTATTTTTTTCATGTGCATATTATTAGGAATGGCACATAGATCGTATTTTTGTAATAATATTGTTTATGGTTTTATTTGGCACTTGGATGGGTCCAATAATTACAAATGTAAAAGTTGGATTTTCAACTAAAAGTACAGGCCACACATTATATGATATCTCCGATGCAAGTTTCAACCACGATCAACAGTCTTTTTTTTCAGAGAAACCGCACGAGTGTTCCAAACAAATCCAAGATTAGAAGAAGTGGCCATGTGTGACTTTCACTTAAAAATGTATAACAAACTATGTTAGTTTTCAGAGTGGAAGCTGGATGTTTGTATACATATTAAGAACATAGTAAAAATCACTGTGCCAAATATAACATAATCATAGAAGTAAAAGCATGCTGAGAAATGCGGTATATACACTGAATGATGTGTTTTATTCTGAATGGGGTATGTAGTCATTTTTTTAAATCTGTTAAAAATTATTTAATTTCAATAAACTTTTATACTTAAACTTTAAACTACATATTGAAAAAAATTAATTCATAATTTGTTTCCATATAATTTTTATCATCATCATCATCATCTCAGCCACAAAAAGTCCACTACTGGACATATGCCTCCCCCATGGATTTCCAAAAAGATGGTTGGAAGTGGCCTGCATCCAGCATCTTCCTGCCAGTTGTATGAGGTATTCTGTCGACCTTGTGGCTGGTCTTCTTAAGTTGCATTTTCCGGTTCATATCATTTTTATATATTTAGCAATTTTTTTTTATTTTGAGATGGGTATGTGCTCTGACATCATAAGGTGCGCCTAGTGCTTTTGGTAGTGATTCCCAATTAATTGATACCCTTTTATTTCATGTTCCATTGTTCTGAAAAAATGTACTTAAACCGCTACTTTCTATAATAAATAAAAGACAAGAATATAAACCTACATAAGTGAAGTCTTGTTATCCTATAAACTAACATCATTAGTCAAAATTATTAAGTATATAGTGATGATATTACAGAATTCCCCACCACAAAACTAAAGAATATAAAAACAACATCATTCACAAAAATATTGAAAACTGTTCCTTAAACTAATTTGAACTTTCAAATAAAAAGCATAAAATTACCTAAAATATTACATTACATACCCCATTGCAATGTACATCATGTTTTGACTTATTGGCCAATCACACAGTTGGGCTAGTCTAATACCAGCCAATCTATGAAAGCTGCTATTGGCCAGTTTTCTGACAATACACATAAGATATAATTTTGGTGGATTCATGTATGTAGATTAAAATCATTGTTCAATGATCTTATTAATATTGCTGTAATTAAATCATCATCATTATAACTTTAAACAAGAAAGAATGTAATAGTTACCTTATTTTTCTGGAAGAGCATAGCAATACCACCAGTCAGAGCCTTAACTGCCTTTACTTTGTAATCCATCATAGTTGCAAAGTTGAATGTGACCTCTCCAGTCTCAATGCCTCTGTGTTTGAAGTCATGCTTGGCCATGTGGTACAAATGTGAGTTGTGGAGGAGGGCTTTGGACGGGATGCAGCCAACGTTCAAGCATGTTCCTCCTAGAGTGGGTTCCTTCTCTACTGAAACTACCTGATGAAAACAAGTATCCATGTTAAAAGAAAAACACAACAAAACTGGCAGCAGAAGAGCCAATTTTGCAATCTAATTTACGATTTTGTTATGTTTGATACTCTGTTGAGTGTGTTTTTTTGTGAGAAAGTATGCGCAATGTCATTGTAAAATGTTATCTTTAAAATAAATTCAGTAAAATTTCCTATTTTATAAGAAAAAGTATGTAAAATGCTACATTTTCATAACCTATAGTTATGAAAATGTGCATTTAGTATTATTGTGAATACAAATTCACAATAATACTAAATGCTTATTACAATAATATTAAATTATTATTATTAAAAAAAAAAATAGCATATGACACTCCAAGAGTGAAGACGAATCTAGCAACACCATGCACACCAAAATTGGTTAGGCCTTTTAGGCTGTAGGAGATAATAAAGATACATACTTATCAACATACATACATAGTTATGTATACCGATCCCTTCCATATGGTAATTTTTCTTTTCTAATTATATTACGTTAAATCAATAGTGATTGTTGACTTGACCACAGAATAAGCAGTAATCCTAACACTTGATAATAGATTACCGACACCCTGGCGTGGGACCCGCTAGCCACCCTTTTTTGTTACAGTTTTTTTTCTTAAGTTTAATCTAATTTTAAACATATGCATGTTATCTAAGTTAGTTATAGCTCTGCCACCATGGCAAATAAACGTTTTTAATTTTAAAATTCAATTATTTTGTTATTAACCATCCTTCTGGCCTGTCATGACTGCCTGCCGAACTTGTCTATATACACTCGAAAAACAACAAGAGGGTTACCTCTTTCTTCTTCAGTCGGGTAATAAAGACTTTAGCATTTGTAATTATTCCAAGTACTTATATCATTCTGGAAGTGTAAATAGGTATCTTCTGGGCAAGCGAGGTCCACCTTTGAGTGTCTTCAGTCTGGTTAGACAAAGTTAAATGTGAACCCATTTCACATAAGAAAATCAACCTGGCTAGTAAGAAATAACTAAATAAGATTGCATTCACTTGGTGTACAGCAATGCTTATAATTATATACCATCGAGTTAGTGCCATTTATTTTAGTTTTTTTATGTATGTGTTTGGTAGACAAATTATGATTTTATTTTAGTTTTCTTATGTATACGTTTGGTAGACAAACTATGATGTGATACCTTCATGCCTAGTTGAGCAGCTTTGATGGCTGCCACATACCCGCCAGGGCCCGCTCCGATGACTGTAAGATCAGCCTCATGTGCAGTTGCATAGTGTCTGGAGGTAATTTTGAGACCCCCACTCTGTAACATAATATTTATATTTGTGGCGGCGCATATGAGTATGAGATATAAATTAATTAGGAATAGCGATTAGTTAAGAAAATGTTTATAGGTGCTCTTTAGAAAGTAGGTTTTTAGACTAGAATAGTATATAAGTCAAGCTGTTCTCAAATAAAACATGGAATACTGTTCATAAGAGTTTCATCTTCTCACTAAGAAACACCTCCATCCTCGACCAGGACTGCTACAATTGAGCTGAGTGTAGACCTTACATATTCTTTTAATATGCCAACAACATTATTAACATATTTCTTTAAACGCTTTGTCTAGAAAATTAGTTCTTATAAATATTATATTATATTCAATTATATTTTCTTTTCCATAGTTTATTGATCCAATTAAATAAATCCAACTCCAACTAATTACTATTATTATCTACTTTTTATTACTATTATTATCACTTTATTTATTTAAAATCTTAAATCTATTACTATTATTATTGAGCAGTAGTTACGTCAAGAACATAAACAAATTTATTGCAAACATTATATATTAAGTCCCTACATATCTGCATGAGATTCAGTCATAAAATTAATAATATCTCATCTATCATTGATACAATGAGTGACTTCTGCATGCTTAAGAAATAATTGTTAAAATTAATACATTGTCAATCAATTAACAATTTAATATACTCCCTGCACTTTTATTACGCAACGTACGCAACACGTAATGAGTGCCGAGTTATTTGTTACGCTTGATATTATACATACCTATCTGCCTGCTTGCCTTTTGCTATTGTGTTACAATATTATTATAACTAGTTTATTTCATGTTATGTGAATTTATATTCAAAGTGAAATAAAATATCTTAAACCGTTATTCATTAGGAAGCTTTGACGGTAGCGATCTATACACTTTACGAAACCCACCACACCTATATTAACATCAGTTTAGTGTACCTGTAGAGATAAGACAAAAAATAGAAATTCAGTGTTTCTCTACCTTATGATGAACACCCTACGCACAGCTGTACCGGGCGGGGAGCGATGACCTTGCTTGAGGAGCGCGGTCGCGGCGGCCGGCGGTGGCTCCTCAAAGGACAATTTCGCCTTTCGGTAATGTACCGACAGCATATTGCAAATAGGGTGTCTCTGACTTCAATATTATTAGGAATATGTGTTTTATTTATCTTAATTTACTTTTTCTTCAATAATGCTTTTAATAATGTAGAGTGTATCTAACGACCCTAAAGACACTTTTCACTTATAAAAAATTAGTGGTTACATTTTAAAGTAATTAAAAAACACTATAAACTGCTTACATTCTATTTAGACATTATTCTCACGATCGCTTCCTAATGAATAATATAGCACTCTGTATATAACATAATTGATTAAAATGAAAAACTTACTTAATAAACACTGTGACTTGGTATCACATGTGATAATCTCGTATTTAAGTGATTATAACTTTAATAGAATATTGTTTTAAAATTCATAATATAATATAAGGGTAACCTATTATCAGTGATAAGAAGTGTTTAATTCTAAACCTAGAATTAATCAAGTTATCAGAGACATCAATGTTTATTAACTACAATATTTACAGAGATTTTACTCTGTACAAGCAATATTGATAAGAGTTACGAATGACAATCGGTCACATGTTTGAAGGTCAGAACAGGACGCAGGATTTTTAGAAAACAGTGTAATGACTGTCTTCTATGGGCAGCAATTTTAAGTTTTTTGTGGATTTTGTGCCTATCTGCAGCGGAGTAAATTAAGGTAACAATAGCCTGGTCTTGAACTGGTAAAGCAGACGAGCGTTGCATAACATTATCTGACAGCTTTTAAGAAGGTAATGCAATAAGATTAGAGGTTAACGGAATTTCTTACCTTTAATGATGAAGAGGCAAGTTTTAAAACTTTGTAACTCATTTTTAAAACCTAATTCTAACAGAATTCACAGAATAGAGCGAATATCGCAATTTTTCGGAACGGAACCCTGGCTAGGCAGGGAATCGGCAATTTTGATTAACGTCACGCGGTTACTTAAATCACTGTCATTAATTTAACTGTCATGCAATGATATTTTTTTTATTTGGACTCAAGGATATTTTTCTAATGACCCAGTAGTATGTTAAAATTCACTCATCCCATAGCGTTCTAAACGTAACGTACGTACGTAGCGTTTTCTTAAACTTCAAGCATTCTCTTCGAGTGTTATACACAATATGTGTTTACAGCGGCATGTCCAGAGGAAAAACCAATTTGAAGAATCATGATAAACAAGAATATGTCATAGATAAGTCTGTCTGTTCGTAGAGAATTTGTGAAGACTACATGAAGCACCAGACTTTTTAAAATAATACCTTAAGATCTTAAATCTAATACGATATATTTCCTCCTATGATAGGTAATTCTTATGGCTTTTTCCCTATCTGATTACCTTATATGTTTTGCCGCCAAAATTGAAGGTAATGATGTAACACGCAACTTGCGTGTAATGGAATGTAATTCTTGCTTGCCACGATTTACTGAAAAATCTCCCCAGATTTTAGTTGATATGCTAAACGTACAGAATTCTCCATACTACCTATTACAGTAAAACAGATGTGTTTATAAAAGTGAATAAGTGTTGGTTTAAAAATATAGGTATATTGAACTTGATTTTTCATACCAGTTACTGGTATCTACCAATATATATATATATATATATATATATATAGAGTATTCTAAATCACTTCTTGCCTACTACAAGATGGAAAAAAGTGATTTAAATCTCCAAAAAGTGATTTATTTTGTCTAATAACTACTCATACTATGGTTTGAATCTTATTTGCCCAAATCTGTTTCATAGAACTGCCTGATTTCAAATGTTTTATTTGACACGGGTTTTTAATTCCATAAGTTTGTTAGCTAACATTAGAGTTTCATTATCCTGAACAGTTATTAGGCTAGGTTCGTTAGGTTTCTTGTACACATAATTTTTCGTATTACAGAGATTCGGTTGTCTTTTGAAAAAAAAAGTATTTTCTTTTGTTATTGGGGAAACGATATTGGTATTTCACAATTCGGGTGTACATATATAGGTTACTTCATTAAAAAAAAAATGTAGAAATAGGTTTGCGCTTGACCGCCAACTCGTCTGATGTTAAGCGACGTTGCGGTCTACGATGGAGCGCGCTTACCTAGAAGAAACAATTCACCCCGATTATATCAGCTATCGGGAAAGATCCACTCAGGAAGCGTATTCCATATTCTAGCAGTCCGCACGATGAAAGTGGAACTAAAGCGTTTCGTTCGGGTTTTAAATATCCACCATGAAACGGTGACGCTTTTTCGTGTTTCTGACTGTCCGACAATAAAAAGGGCACGGGGGAATTAAATGCTGCAGATCAGATGCACACTCACCGAAATGAATCCGATAAAAAATCGATAAGCTAGCAACTTTGCGGCGGTGCTCCAAGCTTTGGAGTTTTGCACGAACAAGATAATCGTTGCCAATGAGTTTCAGCATAGTTTCAGCACAGTACTAGTTACATTTTTTCTCAGCTCTTTTATATATGGTTTGTGACTCACAACATTTACGATATGAGAGACGAGTTTACTGACTCATGTTCCTAATGACATGATGGTCATTTGTTGCACCTTGATATAGTTGTATTCTATTTAAAAAAATGAGAAAATGAATAAAGACTTTTTTTTGTAAAATTGTTTACAAATGAATCAAAAATTCAAAAAAGTCAATCGGGATTAAACCTTTCCCGTCATTAATATAATTATAATGTCTCTGTCCCGTGCTGTCTTTAATATTATCGGTACATATCATTGTAGGTATAAATTCAAGATACAATGAATTTGTTTCGCAGATTTTTCTTTAAGCAAATTTTTTTATATTTCAGATCAATCGTCAAGGTGTCACACAAAATATTATGCGTTTGTAACTGATAGTCCAGATAGAACCCTCCGTCTATCAGTTGTATATTATTCCTACTATGATAATAGATTTAGGAACACAAAGCAGAGTATAATGCGCAAATCTCCTTTAATGCAAATTATTAGAAATACATTACAATGAACACTAATTATTCACAAGAAACATTGTAAAACATTCACGATGGATAAACATTTTCTCATTGACAGTTTTCCAAACAATTTTGAATTCTCATTCAAAATACCTAACCAGCCTGTCACACTGACATAGAGGTTACATTACAATATACGTAGTAGCATCTCTTTGCTCCAACACTCCTCCTTAACCTTATGTCCATTCGCACACCTATCATGCTTCTCAACAACACACACCCATACCTCTCAAACACCACTCAAACTTCCCTCGTGGAAGTGGTTTCGTTAAACAATCTGCAACCATGCATGCTGTCTCCTTATACTTCAGTATCACATGATTATTTACAATTGCCTCACGCACAAAGTGATACCTCACATCTACATGCTTGGTGCGTTGGTGGTGTACAGGGTTCTTCGCTATAGCAATGGCAGACTGACTATCAGAATAGATGGTCACAGCTTTATCTAAATTAAAGGCATGTCCATCCGATACTTCTGCTATAAATCGTCGCAGAAATATTGCTTCTCTTGCAGCTTCTGACAGTGATACATATTCAGCCTCTGCAGTGCTTAGAGCTATAGTTCGCTGTTTGGTGCTCTGCCATGATACAGCTCCTCCTTGAATGAGAAACACTGAACCAGAATATGAATGGCGATCGCTATCACCTGCATAGTCGGCATCAGCGAAAGCCTCCATCATTTCTTGCTGTTTTCCTTTTGTGTATCTCAAACCATAACTCTTCGTCCCTTTGAGATACCGCAGGACACGTTTAGCGGCAGTCCAATGCTGTTCCTCGTAACATTCATTGAATTGACTCAAGTGATTTACAACATGAGCTATGTCTGGCCTTGTACAAACTGCTAAGTACATAAGAGAGCCTATCAATGCTCTATAAGGAATCTTTTCATCTGGCTTCCTACCATGCACTGGCTTCTCCAATCTTTGGCCTGGTACTGCTGGTGTAGTCACTGGCTTGCAATCATTCATATTGTATGCTTTTAAAACTTTTTCTACATACTTCTCCTGATGTAGCTTAATCCCGTTAGCATCTTGCACAATATGAATTCCCAACATCAATTCAGCTGTATTGAGATCCTTCATTTCAAAGCTGGATTTCAATTCGCTCTTGATTTTCAGCATCTCTTGCTCATTGTTCCAGAAAATTAAAATGTCATCTACATACACAGCGACGATGATAATTTTATCTTCCTGTGATCGCATGTAGACACATGGCTCATTTTCTGATCTCTTAAACTTCAGCCTAGTGAGTTCAGAATGAAGCTTCGCATTCCATGCTCGCGGAGCTTGTTTAAGGCCGTACAATGACTTTTGTAAAAGGCAAACGTAATCTTCTTTACCTTTTACTGCAAACCCTTCAGGTTGTTTCATGTAAACGACTTCATTTAAATCTCCATTTAAAAATGCTGTCTTTACATCCATTTGATCAATTTTCAATCCCATTCTAGCCGCTAAGGCTATAAGCACTCTCAAAGAGCTGTGTCTGATTACGGGTGAAAATGTCTCAAAGTAATCAACACCTCTGCGTTGACTGAAGCCTCTCGCAACAAGTCGTGCCTTATAGCGTATCTTTCCCCCCGCTTCTTCTTTGATACGAAATAACCATTTCGAATCAACGATGTTGCTCGATCTTGGTGGCTTCACTAGTGTCCAAGTGTTATTTTTCCTTAGAGCACCTATCTCCTCCTCAATTGCGTTTCTCCACTTCTCTTTGTCACTTCTCGATAAAGCTTCACTCACTGTAAGTGGAAAATCACATTCAAGAGCTTGGTATGTGATGTGATTTGGAAATTCTTTAAGTTTCCTCTCTCTTAATGGATATCTTCTCTCTCTGGGGTGTTCTGGTTCTTGCATCAGTACCTCATCAATCTCTTCGTTGAGTTCTGACTGCATGTCCTCTACATCGTCATCATCTCTACCATCAAGTGATTCCCACTCATCACAGCTTTCCGTTTCATTGCTGTCTGCTGACGGTTCAATAGGATATGAATCTCCAATTATTTCTCTCACAGTCTCGTTGTGTTCTATAGATTCATCTTCGGTTTCAATTGGAAACTCTTGTTGTTCTTGAGATTCAATTTCACACCTCGTATTTTCTGTCATAACGTTTGTTGGTTCCACTGATAGATATTCATCTTCAAACGTAAGAAGAGTCTCATCTCTTCTTGTTTCTGAACTCTTGTTGGAGTGAAATTCTTTTTCAAAGAAAACAACGTCTCTAGCTTTGTGGACCATCTTGGTTTCTGGATCATACAAACGATAAGCTTTAGAATCTTCACAGTATCCAACATGAAGCAACTCTTTACTCTTCGGATCCCATTTGGTGCGTTTCTGATCAGGTATGTGCATAAACGCTCTGCACCCAAAGATTCTCATAAACTTCAGATTTTGTTTCTTTCCAGTCCAAGCTTCTTCAGGGGTTTTATTCTTGACTGCTTTCGTTGGGGACCTGTTTTTGAGATAAACAGCGGTCTTCACCGCTTCGGCCCAAAGCTTATTGCTTAATCCAGCTTCTTGGATCATGCTCCTTGCTTTTTCAACGATTGTTCGGTTTGCTCGTTCTGCTATACCATTCTGTTCGGGTGTAAACACCACAGTTAGCTGATGCTGAATTCCACATTTCTTCGTAAAATCTTGCATCCGATTATTTAGGTATTCTTTGCCATTATCGGAACGTATTGTCTTCAACTTCTTTCCGGTCTGCAATTCCGCAAAGGTCTTGAACTCTTCAAGTTTTTCAAATACTTCACTTTTACATTTCAGAAAATAAACGAAGGTTTTTCTCGTAAAATCGTCAATGAACGTAAGAAAGTATTTAAATCCGCTGAATGACCCTACATTCATTGGTCCGCAGACATCGGTATGTACCAACTCAAGTACATCGGTTGCTCTACTAGCTGCACTGCTTTTCTTAAATGGCTGTCGGGTTTGTTTTCCCTTCAGACAAGCTACACACTCTAGTGTATTAATATTGTTTGAAAAACTTACCCCTGTCGCCATGCGATCACGTAATAATTTAAGGTTACGTACGCCTAGGTGACCCATCCTTTTATGCCATAACTCCATGTCACTACTGATAGCAGCCGCCAACGCTGTGTGCTCCAAACTCTGTTTCAATTTGTACACACCATTCTCCTCTACACCTGCAAGTAAAGGTTCACCCAGTATTTTGCAATTACTACTTTTCACTATATGAAAACCTCCTTTGAAAAACAAAACGTTAAGATCTCTCTTTGTGACTGCACTGACGCTAAGTAAGTTTGAAGCTAATCCTGGAACATACATAGCATCAATCGTAACATTAGGTTTTCTACTTACTACTGTACCACTTCCAACACCTTGCAGCCTTTCTCCATTTGCACAGGCAACAGTCACTCCCCTTTCATACTTCTTCAAATCATGCAACCATTCACGCCTTGAAGTCATATGATTTGAAGCGCCAGAGTCGACTATCCAAGAATCTTCTGAAGTTGAAGTCGCCAGCGCCAATGCCACAGAAGCCTCGTCAGCCTTTCTGCTTCGGTTGTCTGGACAAATTCTCGCTTTATGAGGTCCTTTGCAAATAAAGCATTCCAACTTCTTTTGTTTATGTGTAGCATTAAGATTCTTTTTCTTTGACAGAAGAGCTTGACTGTTTGTGTTTGTAGCTATGTGTATATCCTCCATTTGGTAAAGTTTTGTTTTCACATAATCTGTAGTAAGTTCTATATTCGAATTTTCAATTGCCAATCTCATAGCTTGAAAATTTTCTGTTAATCCTTGTAGCATTAGGGCAGCCAATAACTCGTCATCAATTTCTTTTCCTAGATCACACAGTTTTTGTGCTGTTGTCATCAATGCTGTGATATAATCTCTTATAGTCGGGAACTGCTCCAGTTTCAGACTCACAAGCTTTGACAGTAGCCTACAACGATTATTTAGCCCTTTATCTTCATAAGCTTTCTCTAAAGCTTGCCAAGCCTCCTTGGCTGTTTTTGCTTGACGCACATGAATGAGGCACTCTGGTTTTACCATCAAACAAATTTTAGCTCGTGCTTTCTGGTCTCTTTTCTTGCCTATTTCACCATTGGGGTCAGTCTGCGTAAACTCCCAAAGATCATCATGTATCAAGTACAGCTCCATCATAAATTTCCACAAGTTATAGTTCATAGCACCTTCCAGTTTTTCAAACGATGCTAAACTCATGTTTTCATGTTTACTCACGGGTTCTTGCGAATTCATTACGCCGTTGTTCATTTTTCTGCGCGGCTCATAACCATTGATAGTCCAGATAGAACCCTCCGTCTATCAGTTGTATATTATTCCTACTATGATAATAGATTTAGGAACACAAAGCAGAGTATAATGCGCAAATCTCCTTTAATGCAAATTATTAGAAATACATTACAATGAACACTCATTATTCACAAGAAACATTGTAAAACATTCACGATGGATAAACATTTTCTCATTGACAGTTTTCCAAACAATTTTGAATTCTCATTCAAAATACCTAACCAGCCTGTCACACTGACATAGAGGTTACATTACAATATACGTAGTAGCATCTCTTTGCTCCAACAGTAACAATACATCTGTGGGACAAGTTAATTTGTGTTGTTAATTGGATATTTTTATTTAAACTTACTGGACTTAAAAATGTCCAAAATTAATAAACAATAACGTTGAACGGTGACTTTGTGGCATATTATCGTAACTTATTATGTAAGAATTAATGTACTGTTATGTAAAAAATGTGAATCTAATGTAAAAAGAAGAAATAATTATAGAGTTATATTTGTTTAATTTAATCTCTATGCGTTAATGTAACTTATCATAGCATATACGACGTCGAATGCTATGATATTTCTTTAACAAAGTTCACCCCATTTTATGTTTTTTTTTTTTTACTGGCAGCACCAGAATGCGCGCGCTGCGAGAAGCGGAAGTTTTGTTTATCAATCAAGCGAAGGCCGGAGTCTGGTAGAGTGTGGCAGGTTAAATCAAACGCGTTTTTGTTTCGTAAATCGATTTACGAATAAGATTGTCGGACAATTTTTAATTTAATCACGTTGTTACGTTTTAATTGTAAATAATTCTTAGAGTGCTTGCTAAATTTTTGGCGAATATTGTGAAACGGGTTTTATCTCTTCCTTGGTAAGTGTTTGTTTACAAAATAATTTATTCACATTTTTTCTAATAGATCTTTTTGCCGATTCATTTATTAAAATGTATATACCTAGGTAAAATTGTTCATGATATTTAAAATATCTACGTGGAATAAACGAAAATAATCATTTTTATCAACTAAAATTGTTTAAAAAAAGAAAGAGAAATCAGATAAAATTATATTTTATTTGGAGATAAATCGTAAGTGGGCAGAGATAAGAGACTCCTATACATATTCGTATGGAGCCATCGACATTATGAAGCTGAAAATAAAGTACATAATAATTATGTATCTACTTAATAAGTCGTATATACCTACACCTACTTATTATCCCCTCTATAAATATCGTAATCTATAGATTTTTTTCTATAAGTAGCACTATTAATGTCTTCTATGCTTACCACAGAACCACAGTTACCATAGAATAACATTAGTAACATTACGTTAGACTGCAATTTTGTCCAGTAGGTAGGTACATGCCAATACATTATGATGTGCATATTTCTATACAACAGAAGAAACCTGTTTTCATCAAAATATTATCCGATTTCGATAATTATTTTTTATATAATTTGAATCAGCAACATCTAGGTTCAATGTTTTGCTTTTTTTCTTTGTAAGTTTTTTAACTTCGAAGTTATGACGATATTAAAAAAAAAAAAACAGAAACCTAGCCATTCATGATTCCAATCCTGTAAAGACAAAGAATCGGCAGGTGTAAGTAGAAAATAGAAGAGTTGTCTAGGAGAGGCAACTAACACGTCAAGCAGTGGTCCAATTTTAAATGGGCTGATGATAATGAGAAAGATACCGGGTAGAGTACCTAGATCTATTTTCGGAAAAGTTTTAGAAATAGTAGGAGAAAAAGTAGAAGTCGTTCATGTATGTACCTACAGGAAGGATCGTGTTCTATTTTTTTAACCTGTATCTGTAACCTGTACAGAGATAAAACCCTACGTGTAAGTGTCTTCAAATCGCGAGTGAATAGGTTTCTTCTAGGCAAGCGCGCTCCATCGTAGACCGTAACTGTCGCTTAACACCAGGTGATTTGACGGTCAAGCGCAAGCCTATAGTCGAATAAAAAAAAAAACTTA
Source organism: Lycia hirtaria (assembly GCA_947563715.1). NCBI lineage: Eukaryota > Metazoa > Arthropoda > Insecta > Lepidoptera > Geometridae > Lycia > Lycia hirtaria. Next base: position 35,939,310 of record OX387382.1, on the reverse strand, counting down.
AATATATTTACATAATATTATGTACCCATAAAACGTACTGGTTCTAATTATGAGTCTAGACGAAATGTTTTAAGTCTGTTTGTTTCAATAGTTAATTATTACTAAGTACTACATATTTACGTAAACAATAGATACCTACCAATGTTGTTTACCTACGTTGTAAAAATGCAACCTTGGAAAATACCTACTTGATGTCTAAGAACTTGTAGGCATGTCTAGAAATAATTCCTGAGTTTGAATTGTTCTTCAGTCTTCAAGACTGATGAATATTCAGATATGTTTTAGGTATGTATAAGTTATATTTAAGTGACCTAAATAGTACCAACCATTATAATGGCCATATTTTGGCTGTACTTTGAGCAGTTGAGCATAAATAAATGTTCCTACTTCTACTCATATTTTACAATAAAATATCAAGCAGGCCAACCGAAATACCAACCATACCATTCTGATGTCATCTAAACATCCCTAGGATCTTTATTCAAAAACTTTACTAATCTATTTAAAAGGGGACGTATGGTCGACATTTCAACAAACTCACGTTCAAACTCTATGATCTAAGCGGAATGGTTATAAGCCGGTTAACAGATCTGTGCCTATGAGTAGCCCTGTTGGGTTTACCTGCGCCGCGCAGGGCTTAGAAATATTCACAGATACAGTATTGGAACTCTCGTGATGATCTTTTTGCTTATCGACTGAAATACTCGGTACAGCCACTTGTAGAAAGGTTCACCCTGAAAAAGGCACTTGGTGATAGGTATTTTCGATGATACTCGCTGCGGTCGAATGGAACGAGTTTGTCTATAAAAAAAGTGTGTTTTGTTTCATTCACATTCCAAGAAACCCAGATTATAATTCGGAAAGACTCCTTTAGAAAGCACCACTTCGACATTATGCATAGTAAGGTAACTTCGTTCGGATTTTTGAAATGTCTACTATTAAACTATGCCGCGTTATAAGAAGGCGTGGTAAGATTGCAAAGGTCTATATCTCTATACTTACTTAATTTTTTCATTCAACTAAAAATGTAGAGAAAATTTGGTTGCTGAACGCATCTTAGGCCTACTGAAATCCGAAGGATTTAAATAAATAGACACACGTAAAGGTACCAAAATGTTAGCATCTTTACTAGTGGTAGTAGTGGTGCCTTCATAGTCATAGTCAACACAGTCCGCATGGTCTCACGACAGTGTGTGAGTGTAACTGCTCCATTTCCACAGAGTTAAAAAACTGTCTTACATTGTGACAGTAGGGCAGGTAACTAATCCTGTTATGTGGCCGTGACACGTTGCCCGGCTTCTGTATCGAGGCATTTAGTCCCCGGGGCTCGACGCGCATCCGTCCCCGCGATGTGCGATACAAAAACGCGCAAGACCTCACCTGCGATACAGGAAAAGCTAGCCATCTATGAGAACGGTATTCCAATCATAACCCTAGCATTCATCTTCATAAGGCTCGTTTGTTTACGATCGAAAGCGCTAGATTACGAGCAGTCCCCACATAATTACATACTCATTTGGAAGATAGTGTTTCACCGCGGCTAGTTGTCATTTGGCACACGTATTTGTACTAACAGCTATGTTATGTGTATACAGTTTAAACAAAAGCACATGTGCCTGCGCTTTCACGCCACGTGATTATGATGCCCGACCGAGGTATGCTGCTCTACTGCGTAGTTATCCGATACTCCGTCACAATTGTCTTTTCGGTTTACCTTCGTAACTCAATCCTTTAGGTTTCGAGGTACTTATATAGGTGCCTACATTGTAAGTGGGATATTATGATAAGTCATGTCTATATTTCTCTTACTCTAACGCAAGTACTTGAGAAAAATAAACAACACTCGATCGAGTGCCTCTCGTGCATCTTTCTTCACTTGTTGAAGACTCACTTCGTCTTAATCAGCTTTGGCTTCTACAAAAAAAAAACTACTTATTTATTTGTTGAGCTAACTTCTGTAATAATCATACTGACTGAACCCGTCGTTTGTTTGTTATTTCCTGTTATCGTTTCTTAAGTGAATCGTTCGACTGTTACGACTTTAAGTTTTAGGTTCTTCCCGAAAAACAAAGAGTCTCTTTTCATGATAATTCTTGAAGACGTCATTATGTACCCTTATCTATCTTCCCAAATGGGCTAACTATGTTCGTTAGACACAGTAGGGCTCTTGTCTCGAAGTCTCGGTGGGTTCGTGAAGCGCCTCGTTACCTTTGTAGTCTGGCTACAATAATACCTTGTTCCGAGACAGCTTCTCACGTCCGCACGTGAACCGTTTTCCATGATTAGCTCCGCTTTGTATACTCCCTCAGAAGGTGACCGACTGCTTCATAGCCAACACATTTATCATTCAAACTACGCACGTGCGCTACTTTGTTCTATGTTGGTACAACATACAGCGAGTTCTTTAGCCCGGCCGCTGTAACGAAGATGATGTCATTTACTACCATATTGAGCTGGACGAGTATCTAGAATGTTCTGAAATGGTTTCGATCCTATTTGATGTAAATTAAGGGGCGATGTGAATAGAGTTCGGTATTCGAACGTTACTGAATTTCCGTTTGATAAAAATTACGTATCCCCCTAAGAGGATCGTTCTGAAAAGAACTTGATCATCATCATCGCAGCCATAAGAAGTCCACTGCTGGACATAAGCCTCCCCCATGAATTTCCAAAAAGACCGATTGGAAGCGGCATGCATCCAGCGTCTTCCCGCCACTTGTATGAGGTCATCTGTCCATCTTGTGACTGGTCTTCCTACGCTGCGCTTGCCGGTACGTGGTCTCCACTCGAGAACCTTTCGGCCCCATCGGCCATCAGTTCTACGTGCTATGTGCACTGCCCACTGCCACAGCGGATTAGCAAGTTGAAGTGGCAGTGGCCAGGGCACATAGCAAGAACTTGATAATTTCATGCAAATGCAGTTTGAATGTGATACGTGAATTTTATCTGCAATTCGGTAATGTTTGCGTAACGCTTAGTACAAGATAAGATAGCGATATAGTATGTACATTAGTAATAAATTTGGTTGTCTCGTCGTGTCTCCACGCGGAATGCGGACAGAAAAGCCACAGTTGGTCGCTGTTAGATTTTTGTGGATTGCATAATAAAGTGAAGCGTGCACTGTATTGCATTATGTATGCAGTGCGCGCCTTTTGGCACGGGAGCTGGACAAAGGGGCAGGATCGCAGCGATGCCAACGCCATGGGTGGCGAAGACGGGCTGGCGACTGTCCTTTGTAGTTCTAATAGATAGCTAACTTTGTATTGTAATTTAAGAATAGACTATCTTATTCACATTAAAAAAACTCACGCAAGAAAAATAGCAACGTCGTTTCATGGTGCAAATATTACAAAAACGCACGAAGCTAAACGATAAAGTATTTGTATTGGCTAATTAAAAAAAGGATGCAGTTGTGTAAAATACATAATAATTGTCTTTTTAGGGTTCCGTAATAAACAAGGAACACTTATAGTTTCGCCCATTTCATAGTATCCCCATTTTAAGTTCACATAAATTATGATGCACAACTACGGAATCCTACTTTGCATGTGGCAGGACATACACTTGGCCGCTAATTTAAGAGAATTATTCGCGATATCTTTAATACAAATAGGAAAACACTGTTTTCTACCCCTAAATATTAACCGGTTTCTGATAATTATTTTTCTGCTTGAATGGCTTTGCATGAACAGGCATTAACAGTTTTGGCCTTTTGTATAAAAAAACGCGTAATTGACTGTAAAAAGATCGCACGATAACACTTATCTTCAAATGAAACAGTATTGGCAAGTTGAATACAAAACTATTACTACAAACTACTTACCTAGTTATGAAATTCAGAAAACATTCTCGAAAAAGATCAAGATAATAACTTAATGTGAGTATAGTGCCGGAAAATTGGAATGCCTAATTGGTCTGAATAAATATTAATTACTAATCTTGTTAGCCAACTCAAGGTTACCAAAATGTAACATCCGTAGGTAAAATTAAGTGCCTGTCTAATTATTACAAGCTATTATTTACGTTTACGCGGGATTTATAAGGGCATACGGCGGATATACATAGATTTATAAGGCTGGATTTCAAAACCTTAGAAACGATTTAGGAAATTTTTCACGATCTCACAGGGCCTCAAGGCCTATTGAACTATCACTCGTTCGCCACTCGCTGATACGGTTTAGCGACAATTGTGACAATTTGTTAGTTGATTTCTATGTAATAGACTAGCGATTTGTAAATCGTATCAGCGAGTGGCGAACGAATGATAGTTCAAGTATCGCTGAGAATTGGATTTGTCAAGTTCAAGCGTATTCAACTTATTTGTTTACGCGAAATAGATCTTCGATTGAACACCAATTCGCCTGATAGTAAGCGACGATGTGACCGAGGATGGAGCTTGTCGACAATCATGTCGTCGTCATGTTTAGTAGCTTAATAATTGTGGCACTAATTATAGCAAAGTGTAATAAGAAAGCAAAAAATCGTAATTTTGAGCTGTGTTTCTAATCTTTTGAGCTGTGTATTATTTTTTGTTGATTTGCCATTTCTGTAATTTGTTGATTCTTATTTGTCGGACGGCCTACAGAAGTAAACAAGTATGTATTCTATAGACAGGATATATAGAAGTGAGTTAAACATAAGTAAATACTAACCTTATAGTGCATACTTACATAACCTATGTGTATAAAAAGTTTTGTTTAGGTCCAGAGTCTATTATGATTCACGCCAGCGCAAATACTTAGGTACTTATAGCTTATAGTTAAAAATACTTGGGTTTAATGAGTTTTTGATTGCTAAATATGTCACTCGGATACATGTGGTGAACATTCTTTAACATTTGTTTATAATTAATTATTCTCTTGTATTAGATCAGTGAAGTAATTGTGTAGAAATTTAACGCATTCTATTGATACTTAGTATGCGTATAATGGACTTAGGGCTTTCCCGTTATAAGTATATGTAGGTATGTGTGCTCTTATTTTCGCGACATTTTTAGTTTTCCTTCCTTTTTGAAGTAAGTACTATAAAAACTATGAGTTTGTGACGTTTTAAACGATTTTTTAAAGAAATATTTAACCGTATATCTCTATCGCTAGTCATGAATTGCTTTAGGTCATGAAAAAGCCTAAAAAGGCTAGGTAGGTAAAAGCTATGGGCGGCGAATGAAAATAAAACACACACGGGAAACCATAACATGGTGATAATTTGAAATATTTGTCGGGCTATCTAACCTTATGCGGCGTGCTAAGACGATTATTCCCGTTGTCCCCCAGTTCCGTATCCCCCAGATAACGTCACTTGAAAGCCAGATTCTATTCCAAAATATGAGTACTTACTAGTACCTAATTATTGACTTCACTGATTGTCATCCATTATAATATACTGTAGCTTAGGAAAAAAACAATAAAATTCTCAGTCGATCTAATAAAATATTTATATAATTGTAGATAGATATATAGATGAACTCTTTATTGTACACACCTTAAAAGTAATAACAAAGAACTTAAATAGACTAGTGCAACAAAAGGCGGCCTTATCGCTATTGAACCAAACTTGATGATTTTTTTATAGGACCTGAGCTAACTCTTATATAGTAAGAAAATAATCATCGGAATAAATTTACAACCGACGAAGATAATAAATATTCTGAAACATAAATTAAAAACAAACAAAAAAAAAAACGAAAATCTAGTCTTAATGAGAACCTTATTTTTGAAGTCATTTAAAAAGTGACAATATAAATGCAAACATATCTTATCTATAGAATTGGAGAAGACAGGAAAATATTTTATTTTATTTTGTCATAGATAACGTATTTGGCACGATGTCTATCAGTGTAAAGTATGCTGATCTTTAGTATTTGTAATGAGCACATAGTATCATGTTATCTAATATATACTTATATTCAGTGTTCTTTCACAATGTTTCTTCCTAATATCGTTAAAGATCACCTTCGATTTCTACATATAATGTTGGTCAACGATTAAAAGTTAAATAACATATACCTAGACGAAGACGTTACTGCAGATCTGTCGTACGCGACTATAAAAAGCACGCAAACGAATACGTCGTGTCGACCCAATGTTAGTTGACCTCTGAGCCCCTTACTAATTTCCTACTTACTAAGAGATCAGTCATCTTATTATTTTTTATACAAGTTAGATCTCCGATTGTCTACCATCTCGCCTGATGTTAAGCGACGGTGTAGCCGAGGATGGATCTCGACGATCTAGAAGATATCTATTCACTCTAGCCTTGAAAATTCCAAGATTGTAGGTCTCAGGATACAGAGATGGCGGCATATTGGACAGTAATGTTGGCTTGCTGCTTTTTAGAGTATATACCTACGACAGAAATACGGACTTCATAAGAAAGTGGGAATTGTGTTGTTATGACACGGCTATTACATGTTTGTCGTAATATTGCGGGTTGAAGCAAGATCTTAGATAAACGGGCAAGCAAAATGTTCCTTAGTTTTACACGACTGCTCTAGAAGGAGGGTAATATTTTTAGGTTATTTGTATTTGTCTGTATATTCCTATTTTATTATTTCTTCGTCGTCGTCATCATCTTTAGAAGTCCACTGCTATACGTTTCCCAGGGATTTTCAAAAAGGCCTGTTGGATGCGGCTTACAATTAGCTCCTGCTGCAACTTGTATGTCAGCAGTCCACCTTGTGGTTGGTCTTCCTACGCTGCGCTTGCCGTTGTATGGTCTCCACTCGAGAGCTTTTCGCCCTATTAAGTGGACTGCAACTTAATAGAGCACATAATCCACCACCACCACCACTGGTGGGTGGTCCACTTCATCTTGTATCTACTGTACTAAGTCGGTGACTTCTGTTCTTCTTCGGATCTCTTAATTTCTAATTCGAATACGTGGAGAGAATCCACGATATCGAATGCCCTCTCCATAGCTTGTTGCGTGTTTTTGAACTTCCTTATTAAGGTCCATACCGAGTGGCCACATTTCTATGCAATATGTTACCTCTGATAACACACACTTGTTTTATTACTACGTGTAGTCTTTTGATTTGCTTGTTAAATAAATAATAAATAAATATTTGTGGACATTTCACACAACGCCATCTAGCCCAAACTAAGCAAAGCTTGTACTATGGAACTAGATGGCTGATAGAATACATATATACTTTTTTTTTTGTAAATATATACATATGATACATAGAAACACCCAGACACAGAACAAACATCCATGCTCATCACACAAATGTTTGCCCTGGGTGGGGATTGAACCCACGACCTTTCAGTTCAGCAGGTAAGACGTAAACACACTACCAACTGAGCCACAAGGCCAGTCCTTATATTTGGCATTATTTTTCGGTTGTGACAGACTATACATTATATAATTATTATAAAATGGAACTGGATAACAATATACATACAATCTTTCAATATTGTCTTCTCATCTCATTTTCATGTCTTCACATGAGATACAATCTTAATTTCTCATACAATATGGCATGTAAAGGGGAAACATAGGGAAAATCATTCCAGTTATTTCGTCAGATGGAAATGTATACCTACATATACACTACAGCCTACAGCTGTACTTATGTTATTATTTACAGGAAATTATTTGTTTTGAAAGATCTCGACGCATTTGCATGCTCCAAATGTAATGAACCAGATGTCTGAACTCAATAACTGCATCAAAAAAGCAGAATATGTAATATACATAATTATGCGCATGTAGTATTGTTAGTGATGCCTAAAATGAGATAAGTCAGTTATATTAGGACTTATTTTAACTTATCTGGATATTTTCCTCATTCCAGTAATACACATATTTATGTGTATTCCAATCCAATTAAAGTTTATTAATTTTGTCTAATTAAAATTTATTATGTTTTAGCTGATTATTGTATTTGTATTTTATTAATATACCGATAATTATGAATCTAATTTTTTACGTGATAATCGAGAGGAAGTGTTTGTTTAAATTACGCGGTCCTGTAGGTATTTCATTTTCCTGTTTTTGTCAGTAACATAATAATGTTACTCATTATCTCTACCACCCCGGCAACAATTTATTTTTTCCAATGAACATTTCGCGTAAATGACAAAACAGTGTAATTTTCATGTTTTGATCTGGCAAACTTGGAAGGACATCAAATCAAGATATCAAAGGACATGTTTTGTAACTTACGAACATTTTATGCATTTTTATTTTTTTAATAGTACGAACAACAAAAAAAACGGTGTAATGCTGCCTTCGGGAGTCAAGCAGTATCTAAACATTAGTTATTGTATTTTATACTAACTTATTACTTAGATAAAAAAAAAAAAACTTGGGACGTAAAACCAAATATATACAACCGTAAAGCCGTTTTGGCTTTATCCGAAAAACATTAGCCGCCTTTTGGATGGTCGGGAAAAAAATATGAAAAATGCATACATTTTTCTTCGGTAATATGGCACTGTTTGTAGAGCTTCATACAAAAACTAGCACAAGCGACCACAAGCGCTTAGTTGACTGCATTGTTCCTGTATTACATTGTACCGTCGTAAAAGTAATGGATTGATTACGTTCGTACTACCTGCTCAGTACGTGTTCAATCGGACGAACCATTGGACTAATACTTAGTACAACTTAAGGTTCAACCACACGTATCAATGTAGTAGCTCGTGCAGCATTATTTTGTGTGCAGCACTGTGCCGTGCTGCACACAAAATAATCTATGCGTGGTCAATGTTATTGCTATTGTTTCTGTAGCTTGTTATTGGTAATAATAGTTTAAAAAATAAAAATAAAACACACTTTATCTTATTAAATTATTGTACTCGTAAATTTTATTAAATTATTGTATTGTCATCGGTCCTCGATAAGTCTACAAAGTTTGAATGAAATCTGAACGTTTGAAGTGGGTCAAAATCAAGTCCAAAGGAGTCGGTTACAAACAAACAGACATGCATACAGGTGAAGCTAATAAAATCGTGTTAAAAATGTATTTAGTAATAACCGAACCACAGATTTGAAAAGAAAATGAATAAGCGTATGCTATCAGACAGATTCGTTTAATGACATATTGAATTAAATGACAAAAATTAATTACACTTATTTTGTTCACTAATCTTTACTTAATAATACATAATAAGCAATATGTTGCGTCAAGTCATAAAAATAAACATTATTAATATTAATAAAGTATATTAGCTGTTCAGGAGCAATTATACAAGTAGTATGACAAATAATAACTCATAATAAAATGTAATGGACAGGCAGGTAGAGTCTGAAAATACACACCCCACTACAAGAGATAGGAAGTATCATGCTGGGATATGTCGAAATCGTGTAATATGTCCCACTAAGTCTTAAATCTCGTCTGTGGGGGTTGGGGAGCTTTTCCTAGACATGTTTCGTCAGGGACAACACGGCAAGGCTTTGAATGGACTTCTGCCTTCCATATAGCTTTTTTTGTTTAGATTATATTGTTATGAGACTGTATACCGTATGAAATCGTACAAAACTTTATGTAACCGTACCGTAACATTAACATTTTGTTGTTAAAACCAGCCATAGATATGCACCTGGACCCTTATTTCAGCTCGTTGCTCTTTTTGAAAAAGACCGGCGTATGCGGTTGAAACTATAGTCGGAGATTTCGACTCAAAAATAAACGTGAGTAACCCGTAAGATATTTTAAAGACGTGTAACAACCACGTTAGTTTCCATAATAAAATTAGACTTTAAAATTATAATCTTAAATTATAATGTCAAATATCGAACCCTATGGCATATATGCAATTGGTATAACCATTCTCTTCATTATCATTGGGTAATTGATAATAGGTAAGGACGCTGGTAGGTACTTGTTAAGTACATCTATGTGCCTAAAAAGGACACGGTCCTGTTACGACCGTCGTGCGTGTGGTCAGACCTTTATGCTTCGCTACCGGTGGTTAGGTGCGGTACGACCGATGCGTCGAAAGGGAAAGTGCCAACAAGTATGGCGCTGCAGTGTCTCCCAGCGCAGCCGGCCACTCCACTCGAGCTACGCTTAAAAGGACAAAGGAAGTCGACTGGCGACGCTTGTTGTTTCAATGCGGAACGTCGAGAAAGCGAAGCCTTTGATTGTGAATGAGGAATATTTTCCACTGAAATTAAAACTCCGGGTTCATCATCTTTAAACATGCCTAATCCAGGAAGTCAGGAGAAAGCGCACTGAAATAATTCACAGGGATCTTTTCAAACAGGGATTCAACTCACGTACCCACTCATTAATGACAGGGCGACAGAAGAGCGGCAACTTCACTGATTGTCATCCATTATAATATACTGTAGCTTAGGAAAAAAACAATAAAATTCTCAGTCGATCTAATAACATATTTATATAATTGTAGATAGATATATAGATGAACTCTTTATTGTACACACCTTAAAAGTAATAATAAAGAACTTAAATAGACTAGTGCAACAAAAGGCGGCCTTATCGCTATTGAACCAAACTTGATGATTTTTTTATAGGACCTGAGCTAACTCTTATCTAATAAGAAAATAATCATCGGAATACATTTACAACCGACGAACATAATAAATATTCTGAAACATAAATTAAAAACAAACAAAAAAAAAAGATTCGAAAATCTAGTCTTAATGAGAACCTTATTTTTGAAGTCATTTAAAAAGTGCTAATATAAATGCAAACATATCTAGTCTATAGAATTGGAGAAGACAGGAAAATATTTAATTTTATTTTGTCATAGATAACATAATAGGTATTTGGCACGATGTCTATCAGTATAAAGTCTGATTAACACAATATGCTGATCTTTAGTATTTGTAATGAGCATTTACTAGCATGTTAGCTAATATAATATTCAGTGTTCTTTCACAATGTTTCTTCCTAATATTGTTAAAGATCACCTTCGATTTCTACATATAATGTTGGTCAACGATTAAAAGTTAAATAACATATACCTAGACGAAGACGTTACTGCAGATCTGTCGTACGCGACTATAAAAAGCACGCAAACGAATACGTCGTGTCGACCCAATGTTAGTTGACCTCTGAGCCCCTTACTAATTTCCTACTTACTAAGAGATCAGTCATCTTATTATTTTTTATACAAGCTAGATCTCCGATTGTCTACCATCTCGCCTGATGTTAAGCGACGGTGTGGCCGAGGATGGAGCTCGACGATCTAGAATATATCTATTCACTCTAGCCTTGAAAATTCCAAGATTGTAGGTCTCAGGATACAGAGATGGCGGCATATTGGACAGTAATGTTGGCTTGCTGCTTTTTAGAGTATATACCTACGACAGAAATACGGACTTCGAATTGTGTTGTTATGACACGGCTATTACATGTTTGTCGTAATATTGCGGGTCTAAGCAAGATCTTAGATAAACGGGCAAGCAAAATGTTCGTTAGTTTTACCCGACTGCTCTAGAAGGAGGGTAATATTTTTAGGTTATTTGTATTTGTCTGTATATTCCTATTTTATTATTTCTTCATCGTCGTCATCATCTTTAGAAGTCCACTGCTATACGTTTAACAATTAGCTCCTGCTGCAACTTGTATGTCAGCAGTCCACCTTGTGGTTGGTCTTCCTACGCTGCGCTTGCCGTTGTATGGTCTCCACTCGAGAGCTTTTCGCCCTATTAAGTGGACTGCCACTTAATAGAGCACATAATCCACCACCACCACCACTGGTGGGTGGTCCACTTCATCTTGTATCTACTGTACTAAGTCGGTGACTTCTGTTCTTCTTCGGATCTCTTAATTTCTAATTCGAATTCGTGGAGAGAATCCACGATATCGAATGCCCTCTCCATAGCTTGTTGCGGGTTTTTGAACTTCCTTATTAAGGTCCATAGCGAGTGGCCACATTTCAATGCAATATGTTACCTCTGATAACACACACTTGTTTTATTACTACGTGTAGTCTTTTGATTTGCTTGTTGACCTTATATTTGGCATTATTTTTCGGTTGTCACAGATTACGTTTTTCAGAAAGATCAAACAAACTTTTAACATGTTTGACAGACTATACATTATATAATTATTATAAAATGGAACTGGATCACAATATACATACAATCTTTCAATATTGTCTCCCCATCTCATTTTCATGTCTTCACATGAGATACAATCTTAATTTCTCATACAATATGGCATGTAAAGGGGAAACATAGGGAAAATCACTCCCGTTATTTCGTCAGATGGAAATCTATACCTACATATACACTACAGCCTACAGCTGTACTTATGTTATTATTTACAGGAAATTATTTGTATTGAAAGATCTCGACGCATTTGCATGCACCAAATGTAATGAACCAGATGTCTGAACTCAATAACTGCATCAAAAAAGCAGAATATGTAATATACATAATTATGCGCATGTAGTATTGTTAGTTGATACCTAAAATGAGATAAGTCAGTTATATTAGGACTTATTTTAACTTATCTGGATATTTTCCTCATTCCAGTAATACACATATTTATGTGTATTCCAATCCAATTAAAGTTTATTAATTTTGTCTAATTAAAATTTATTATGTTTTAGCTGATTATAGTATTTGTATATATTTTATTAATATACCGATAATTATGAATCTAATTTTTTACGTGATAATCGAGAGGAAGTGTTTGTTTAAATTACGCGGTCCTGTAGGTATTTCATTTTTCCTGTTTTTGTCAGTAACACAATAATGTTACTCATTATCTCTACCACCCCGGCAACAATTTATTTTTTCCAATGAACATTTCGCGTAAATGACAAAACAGTGTCATTTCCATGTTTTGATCTGGCAAACTTGGAAGGACATCAAATCATGATATCAAAGGACATGTTTTGTAACTTACGAACATTTTATGCATTTTTATTTTTTTAATAGTACGAACAAAAAAAAAACGGTGTAATGCTGCCTTCGGGAGTCAAGCAGTATCTAAACATTAGTTATTGTATTTTATACTAATTATTATTTAGATAAAAAAAAAAAAAAAATGCTTGGGACGTAAAACCAAATATATACAGCCGTAAAGCCGTTTTGGCACTATCCGAAAAACATTAGCCGCCTTTTGGATAGTCGGGAAAAAAATATGAAAAAGGCATACATTTTTCTTCGGTAATATGGCACTGTTTGTAGAGCTTCATACAAAAACTAGCACAAGCGACCACAAGCGCTTAGTTGACTGCATTGTTCCTGTATTACATTGTACCGTCGTAAAAGTAATGGATTGATTACGTTCGTACTACCTGCTCAGTACGTGTTCAAGCGGACGAACCATTGGACTAATACTTAGTACAACTTAAGGTTCAACCACACGTATCAATGTAGTAGCTCGTGTGCGCACTGTGCCGTGCTGCACACAAAATAATCTATGCGTGGTCAATGTTATTGCTGTTGTTTCTGTAGCTTGTTATTGGTAATAATAGTTTAAAAAATAAAAATAAAACACGCTTTATCTTATTAAATTATTGTACTCGTAAATTTTATTAAATTATTGTATTATACAAACCCCACTACAAGAGATAGGAAGAAATCGTGTTATATGTCCCACTAAGTCTTAAATCTCGTCTGTCGGGGGTTGGGGAGCTTTTCCTAGACATGTTTCGTCAGTAACAACACGGCAAGGCTTTGAATGGACTTCTGCTTTCCATATAGCTTTTTTTGTTTAGATTATATTCTTATGAGACTGTATACCGTATGAAATCGTACAAAACTTTATGTAACCGTACCGTAACATTAACATTTTGTTGTTAAAACCTGCCATAGATATGCACCGGGACCCTTATTTCAGCTCGTTGCTCTTTTTGAAAAAGACCGTCGTATGCGGTTGAAACTATAGTCAGAGATTTCGACTCAAAAATAAACGTGAGTAACCCGTAAGATATTTTAAAGACGTGTAACAACCACGTTAGTTTCCATAATAAAATTAGACTTTAAAATTATAATCTTAAATTATAATGTCATATATCGAACCCTATGGCATATATGCAATTGGTATAACCATTCTCTTAATTATCATTGGGTAATTGATAATAGGTAAGGACGCTGGTAGGTAATTGTTAAGTACATCTATGTGCCTAAAAAGGACACGGTCCTGTTACGACCGTCGTGCGTGTGGTCAGACCTTTATGCTTCGCTACCGGTTAGGTGCGGTACGACCGATGCGTCGAAAGGGAAAGTGCCAACAAGTATGGCGCTGCAGTGTCTCCCATCGCAGCCGGCCACTCCACTCGAGCTACGCTTAAAAGGACAAAGGAAGTCGACTGGCGACGCTTGTTGTTTCAATGCGGAACGTCGAGAAAGCGGAGCCTTTGATTGTGAATGAGGAATATTTTCCACTGAAATTAAAACTCCGGGTTCACCATCTTTAAACATGCCTAATCCAGGAAGGCAGGAGAAAGCGCGCTGAAATAATTCACAGGGATCTTTTCAAGCAGGGATTCAACTCACGTACCCACTCATTAATGACAGGGCGACAGAAGAGCGGCAAGACCGTGCGACTAATAAACACTTCAACCCTAAGAGGCCTTTGCCACAATAAATCCTTGAGCACGATTTTTCGGCAGCTGGGTCCTCTAGGGTCATGAAACGCGTGAAAGTCACCTTCGGTCATTGAACGATCCCAGGGTGCTTATGCGTTATTGAACTCGATGGTTATTGTGCAGTTATTAACCGACTTCCAAAAAGGAGGACGTTCTCAATTCGTCCGTTTTTTTAATGTATGTGCTCCGATTAATTGAAGACCCCTGGAACAATTTCAAAAATTATATTTTTATGTTTGAAAGGATATACTTTCTAGGTAGTCGGTTCAGTATTTTGTTTTTTTAATCAAAATAACTGGAAAAAAAATCCGGCTGCTTAATCGGGACACCGTCTGACTTGCGATCTGCAGGTCCTGGATTCGAATCCCGCGGCACGCACCTCTACCAACCAACTCTGCCAACTTCAAACAGTGAAGGAAAACATCGTGTGGAAACCTACGTGTCTGAGAGTTCTCAATGATCTTGAAGATGTGTGAAGTCTGCCAACCCGCACTTGGCCAGCATGAAGGGTAGGGTAATAGTCTATATGGCCCTACCCTTCTCACAATGAGAAGATGGCCCTAACCCAGCAGTGGGACAATTTGTACAAAAACAGGGCTAGAAAAAAAACGATAAAAATATGTCATAGAAGTAATTGCGTATTTTAAAGTCAGTATTTTTAGTTTTTTAAACGATTATGTACTTGTTTATCTGAGAAGTTGGCTCAAATCGTCTCAAATGACGTAAGTGCATGAGTTGGGCGGGCGGCAAGTAGGGCGAGACGCGAAAAGCTCGTCTGCCTCTAGAGGTCAACGGCCCCCAGCCCTGCCCATGAACACTGACTGCCGGGGGATGGCCCCGACAATTGTTATCGATATTGTTTGCTAAACTATGTGATATTGAAAAACAATATAGTCCGCACTTAATATAATTCACAAAAGTGGTGCCATGAAATTTGAGACTAGCGTAACAACAATTATGTTTTCTTTATAAATAGGATAAATGAATTATTATCAATTTTAACCAAGGAAGCAGAAGTAACTTAAATCGACGAGTAGTTGGTTTCTTATGAAGTCTCGTGAGACTGCAGAAAGGTTCTATTTTGGCACTCGAGTCGATTTCAATGATTCTTTTTGTATGCAATTCAGTAACTGCTTCAGTTCAGTAGTTGTTTTAGCCAGCTTCAGAAATAACAATATTTTACTTAGAAGCCTGCTGACTGCAATAGTTTTTGTTATTTTTTTTATCCATATATGCATATTTATCAACTGAATGTCTTGACTGGCCTCGCAGCTCAGTTTGTAGTATGTTTGCCGGCTATGCCCTTGATCGTGGGTCCAAATCCCAACCAAGGCAAACATTTGTGTGATGAACATAGATGTTTGTTCTGTGTTTTGGTGTTTATGTATCATAAGTATGTATTTACAAAAAGAAAACTATATAAGTATTCTATCAGCCATCTAGTTCCTTAGCTTACCTTAGTTTGAGCTAGATGGTGTTGTGTTGAAATTAAAAGTCCACATATATCATCCAGCAATGAAATTAAGTCAGCGGTTATTATATAGAGAAATAAAACCATAAGTAGAGCAAAATAGCGGCATGGTTCATTAAACATTCATATATGAGAATGAAAATTTATTTCCACTTTGTCACGCGATGGAAAACCCGCCCTAGGCGCGATGACTGCTGTTTTAAACACTGACGGATGAATGTCCTTACTTCCTTACACTTTGCTGCACAACTCTACGTTTGTCGGGTTTCTATAGAACGAACGCTTTATCACGTACCTACCCGCAAGTTTACGTTAATCCATCTTGTGTCACGATTCATGAATAAAATATATTTTGTGCAATAAAAAGTATTGGATTAGAAATTAATGCATATCATGAAATACCGCCTCGAATTATTTCTCAATGTTAGCTCATAGTGGATTTCATAATATAGCCGATAAGTATTTTTAGTATACTTGAGCTCTCATGGCAGATGCTTGAAGGTCTTGATAAACAAGTGGGAGCGGTCAAGGCGAATAACGGCTACAATGTGCGATAAAATCGATATGATGAATCTACGCGATATTTCATGGGAAATTATATTTTGACTTAGCTATGAGGTGTTGGTTTTCTATCACTGATAAGGTTGCTCTTGACTACCAGCTCTCATTTTGAACAATATGATGGAGTGCATCTGCGAAAAATAAACCTATTAACTCCCAATTAAAAGGCAATGTTGTATTTATCGGGAAACCCCCACTTAGGCAGCGTATTCAATAATTTGGTAGTTCATATAATAAAAGCAGAGGGAAAGCACTTTGTTTGGATTTCTATATTGAAGCAAAGCCGTATTTTAACTAACTTCAAAAAAGGAGGAGGTTATCTATTAGATTGTATTTTTTAATGATATGAGGTAGCGAGCAACCTCCTTAACTCCGTCATTTATAAACCGATTTAAAAAGTTTTTATTTTATTTTATTTGAAGGGATATACTTTCAGTTGATCCAATAGAAATTTCAAACAGAATTGCGTATTTAAAATCAGTGGCTTCAGTTTTGGAAACTACATATAATAATTATTCGTATTTCTAACCGTCTGGTAACGGTAGACTGGAATAAAGCACTTTACGGATAAAATCACGCTTGCATTACCAAGAACTAACATAAATAATCTTGTGCAGTAAATGGATAGCATATCCTTAGAAATCCTTGGTTTACCGTGGCCACGTCTATTTAAGGAGTTGCCAGTATACTTGTATATGTATCTAGGCGAATTGTTCACTGTACGTGTTCGCTTATTATTTTAGAGAACTTGTGTTTATGAAACAGCCAGAAGGCATTTGTAAATCACGCTTTACAATAGTATTATGTTTATTGAACTATAATAGCTTAGCACCTAACAGAATTAAGGCATAATAATCATGTTTATCGGTTTATCATAAATATGCAGGAAAATATATATTAATCTAATATATAATTTATGTCTATAGTAATAATCAATATTTTTACGTCAGCATGAGATTACTGAAAAACTTATCGAGCTTCACATAATGTTTGGTATCAAGCTATAATGCAAATCAGGAGTGTCCTTGCATACAAATAGGGCGCCTCCCCAAACTATTCAACCCTTTTTGTTACACCCTAGTTATTTTCAAACGTATAGAAACGATAATCTTTACGGACACCCTAAAATTTCAGATGATGACAAAATGGACACAGCGGCATAATAAAAGGTTAACGGACAAATTCGTTTCTATTCATGTAACCGAAATAGATGAAAGTTTAATTAGAAACGTGCACGGTTTTATTAGTTTTATTGGTCCTATTAAGCGCATGAGAATCGTGTCGGGCGCTGTGCATCTCTTTGGTCGAATTAGTTAACCTCTTTCAATGAAGCACACGGGAAAAATGTATTGAAGTCATTACTGTCATCAAGTTATTAACCGATCCGCCCGCATCAGGAAGTAGCGTGTAGGGGGGCCTCAACCGATGACTGTTCGTCACATCACTCTATGGCACTGATTGAGGAGTAAATTCCAACTTCCAAGCTACGTTGGTCTGTTGCTATTTGTGTTAGGTCAGTTTACGATCGGCGTTAGGTGTGTTTATTTTGAATCTACCTTCACTTTGCATGAATTAGCCCCTGCCAGATGTGGGATTCAGATTCGAGAATATGTATATTGACTATTCAATTTATCAGTTTTATCGTTTATGGCGTTGCGTTAAACGCTTCCAACCATTAGATGCATTATTTACGATTGTGGAACGAACCCTAACGCACGTGTCTTTAGAATGAAATATTCAAGGCAATCATTCCTTCTCACGTTATCTTTGGTGGGGCATAAAGCCGTAGGTTTATTGTTTAGGTAATGGTCACGCCTGTTCTTTAATTATTTCCCAAATCGTAAACTAGATATAAATAGGTATTTCCCATTAAATGTGGCGTAATATAAGTTGTGGCGTTCGATTGAAGTTTGACCTCAATATCCGGCCGATTCTAGAGGTTTTCTTGGCGAGTGTAATGTAACTGCATGGTTTCTGAAAATAGCCGCATTAGTCCGCTTTGTAGAAACGGTGATTGACTCACGTTTATCAAATATACTATAAATTACTAGGGGCAATAGACCGCGAGGGGTAATAATGCGTGTGGTACTCCTTGCTAAAGATCATCTTCTTCTTCTTAGCCGTTATCACTCTTGGCAGACTAGTGGTCGTGGTAATTTGGGGGTAGCTCGATTCTCAATCCGTCGCCATTCCTTACGTATTGACGCCTTTCTCGTGCATTCGTTCACGGGTCCGTCAAGTGCAGCCTTTATTTCGTCGGTCCAAGGTAATGGCGAACTACCACATGGTCTTGTCTCATCCATCTTACCCTGCACCACTAGGCGCTCTACAGATGTGTTGCCACGGCGTGACACATGCCCAAAGAAAGAGATGCGAGTCTGAACGATGGAAAATATACTCTGCTTGATGCCAAGTTCATGAACAATAGACTAGTTTATTCTGAAAGACCATCTATCGCGGCCGAAATCAAGTTCGATTCAAAATATATGTGAATGATTGGAACTTATGCTTAATATGTTAACCACGTTTGTTTCTGTTATAAAATATAGTAAATACACAATTATTTTAGAATTAAAAAAAAACAACCAAACAATTTAGGTACGAGTATAGGTAATAATAGCAGTATTGACGTGTTACTAACACTTGGATGCTAATCTGCTAGGCTATTAGTTTAGTTACTTCACACTCAACTCATTAACAAAACAACCACATAAACAAAAATATTGATATCATGGAATTTTTATGCATGATTAAATTTGGGCTGATTTTGACCGCCATTAAAATTTAAATTATCTGGAAAAGTAGGTCATTGTGCAAGCCTTGATTCATAAAAAGCTAGTTTACAATATATTATTATGATTCATCGCTTAAATTAAAACACATCTATTTGTTTTGAATACGATTCAAACAAACGTGTGGATAGGATCGAGTACATATCTGTTTGTACTTAGCTATGTTTAAAGTAGGTTAAATTTGTGTTTATTGCAAAATAGTTGTGAGTTACTTTATAAATAAGAAATAAGAAGAAAGAATAGTACAAACCTAGTTAAATAACATATTACCAACAAAATATTGTAAAAATGACGTAATTAAATCCTTAGATGTAAAAGTTAACGTGCCGTTTTACTGCTCTAATTGATACTGAATGGGAAGGATGGAATAAGGTCTTGAAGCACTGTTCGATATATATCCGATAAAATATAGCCTAGACATGCTACTTTGCGTAGCTCGATGTAACTGTTTAGCAAGGTACTTACTAATTACGTATCTTAGTAACTAGGTACTAGCCTACTACATCTCCTAACTAGCAGTTACATCAGCCTAGTTAGGAGAGCTGAATTGCTATCCGCATTACTTGGGTTCAAATCAGTCTTTTCAAAGTTATAGGTACATTTATGTGTGCAACTTTATGTTCTTGAAGTGTGCGTAAAATCTGCCAACTTGTATTTAGTTAGTATATTCTTATCATTGTCACAACGAGAAAACGGACAGCGCCCAGCATTGGTGAAGAAAAAAATACAAGGCTTATAATATCTGAAGTAACTAAATAGTTAAATTAATCATACTATACTATTTTAGAGGTGAAAATATACGAAAAACCTATACAACTCAGCTATGCAAGTAAGTACACTTTACGAACGTAGTAGCACTTAACACAGCCAGTGTTAATTAATTAATAAGGCCGACCCAATTAAATCTTTTCAGCAGAATTTACTTAATTGCATCATGTACCGAAAATCTGATAACATGAGGCGTGCGAGAGAAGTTAACAAGGAATATACTCGGTTCAATTTGCTTATAAATATGTGTATTGACTTTCCTTTTAGGTTCAAAGAAGTACCTACTAACGTTGTAAGGTTATTTGAAGTTGCCGAAATTTCAAAGTTGGCATTATCCGGCGACGGTTCCTCTGTATCGTGCGTACTACAAATTTGTATAAAATTCTTGACTGGCTATTTGCCGTTACTTTCTGATTAGGGGATATAACCTTTGATTGAGTGTCAAATCGTTTATTTTTTGTAAGCGCTTTCCATCACGAAAAGCACACCCTAAATATACATCATACCATATACAATTCGTTCATATATAATCCACGAACGTATGTATATATACTACGAAGTATATAATATATAATCAGGTAAGTTGGCAGTCAAGCTCAAGTCTATTTACATTTTTTTACTTTACTTGGCTTCTGTATTTCAGGTTTTTAAATTCGAAGTTATAATAAAAATTTAACGTCCAAAAACAAGTTTTAGCAGTTATCTTTTTCTTATTATCATTCTTTCAAATTAGCAAGTACGCATAAGTACCCGATTTTCAACGATTTTTTTCAAACAATACTGATTTACAATCTCCTTGGTCTATAGAGTATTATTGTTTTGTTAAGAAGGTAACGATACCTATTATATTCCAGGAAATATCATACTGACGGAACAATGGATTTAGCAAACGCATTGTTTCTCCCTTGCTTGAGCAGAATTTCGTAAAAAGCGTACTATTTCATGAGACCTGTGAAAATTATGCGTAGTATTGTTAGTATTTCCCGTTTTTGTTAAAAAACTCCCTTGAACTGTTTTTATATTAATGGCTTTCACGATAACGATGTTCGAATAAAACTTTAGCAATTTCCATGACA
The DNA here is from genome assembly GCA_947563715.1 of Lycia hirtaria. Classification (NCBI taxonomy): domain Eukaryota; kingdom Metazoa; phylum Arthropoda; class Insecta; order Lepidoptera; family Geometridae; genus Lycia; species Lycia hirtaria. The sequence continues at coordinate 35,918,120 of OX387382.1, read as the reverse complement.
CTAATCGCGCTGAAATTTAGCTTACGTATTTAACTTTGATGACAATGTCAAAATATGATTCCACTTCTAATGGCAAATCTGTCGAAGTAGAGTTTATAGTTTTCGCACTTTTTGAGATATAGACGCTGATGAGGTTCTGATTATAGAGCTGAAATGGTTATTTGAACACCCAAGAGGCAAATAGTAATGCTATCGAGTCTAAGCTCATTTTTAGTCATCATGAGCACCAATTAGTATTTGTGATATAAGGATATATTCTTTCTTCATGGCAGGTTTTAAAACATTTTATAATTTACTTAAATGTGTAAGTGCTTGAATTTTCTATTTTAAAATTAATGTAAACTAATTTTGTTGATTTCATTGTTAATTCGTGTTATAGTGATTTAATTTCTTAGAATTCTAAATGTATTCGCACCTACCTAGGTAAGTACTACATATAAATTACTTACTTGCCTCATAAAATATTTCAGTCAACAATACGTCTTTACAGCATTAGATAGAGTAATAAATTTGAAACAGAACAGTAAAAGTCCAAATGTAGATTTCAGGGAGCTTCCACGTGCCAGATGCTCTTTGAATAGAAAATACCTACACCTTACGAGCACTCGGAAAGCTTGCAAGGAAAGGTAAAAGGAAAACTCGGAAACTATTCAAAGCATTTTTAATGCAGCAAAGAGCTGCTCTACGCTCACCTGATGATTTTTCTTTTAACGAATCAATGTGCTATATTTATTTTGTGATATGGAATCATTTTGTTTTGGTTGGCAGAACTTTGAATTTTGATCAATGTTATGAACTGTATCCTCAACTACACGAATGCACGCGTTCCCTTTAATTCCGTAAACTACCTATCTACAGGGTGTCAAAAAACAAACAACCATATGTAGGGCAAAGATTAGAACTTTGTTCGTAAGATTTTATAGACAAGAATACATTTAACAGATGTTTTCATTAAATAAGCCTCAATAACTTACGTATTTTGTTAATTAAATGATATTACGCAATCCAGTTATTAAGAAATTAATTATCTTTTTTCACGGCACGGTCCGTGAAGGCCGTGCTTATCGGATTAAGGCGGTATATTTAACAAACTTCCCGCCTTCAGGCTCTGACGTCAATTGTTTCAGCAAATGAGCACCAAAACGACCTTGCTGAGGTAACGCAGCATGTTTCACCTCCAGTTGTGTTGAGCTAAAAATACCATGGGTCAGGGGTCATTCGATGCCATGGTGTAACTGAGAGACGCTCAATATCCCACTTCGTGATGTAAAAACGATTGCATCGATATCTTATGTTAATCACTATTACAACTGTGAGAATTTAAGTAAGTCTAACGGTAGCGTAATTTTGTAATATTATAAATATTTACTTAGATGTTTTTATTTTCGAGACACCCGAAAGGAGTAAAACAGTACTGTAGCCATGAAAAAAATCTAATTTTACCAAATATGTTTCCTATATCGTTAAAGTTAAGAATCCATAGCGGGCTTGGATGTACACACAAAGGCATTACCATTTTACAGGTTCTTATATAGATACAGCGTTGCCGTGTGTTGCATTGTAGTGGCTTAACCTACATTTTTTTTTTCAATATAGTTAAAAAAAAATGGCAAAGCGGTCGGACACTTGGTCCGAAAGTAGAGTAATTTATTGGCGAATTCTAGATGGTTTCTCTCTGAGGTTGCTATTAGGAATGCTGGGACCTAGCATAAAAAAGCAAAATGTACAAAAGTACTGGGCTAACTATCTCATAAAAATTTACAATCAACATCATAATATAGCGTAACAGTTATACTACGACATCGGACTTTTTCCGTACTATGCTAACTTTCTCGTAAAAATTTACAATCAACATCATATACCGTAACAATCCGTACAATTCCGTATAATACGAAAAAGTGCGATATCGTAGTATAATTGTTACGCTATACGGTGTTGTTGTAAATTTTTACGAAAAAGTTAGCATAGTAAAGTTATCAGAGTAAAAAAGCTCTCAAAATTCAAAAAAGTCCAAAAAGTGAACTGAAGAAACTAATTTTACCAAAACAACTGAAATTTTATAGGACTATATTAGTTATTATTAAATGCAAATTACAATCGTTAGATTATTTTTTTAAATATTTGTTTAAAACGAATGTAAGCCCGTTGGCTTACGTTTGACCTTGCTTCACCGAAATGGGTACCCATTACAGTGCCTCTTTTATCATGGTTAGGAATTTAAAATTCTAATCCCAAACGACTGTAATTGATGGCTTATCTTTGCTAATTTTGCAATGACTTTGCAGGAAACAATGTATAATCATAGACGGCACTCTACTATACTTGTAATAGGTATGCCTCGTGGAAATCCAAAAAGCTAATGTTCAGGTTTATTTATTTTCGTGATATTTGCGTAGGCCAGGAATGGAACTGATATTTACGTAGCCCAAAAATGGAACCTCATTCCGTCTAGGTATTGTTTCCTGAGCAAACCTTGGCAATCTCAAGGTGAAAGTTATTTTACCTGACGTTCTGTCAAATCCATATTATCTGAGTCTTTTCACTAGCAATTGCTTACACGAAAAAATCTACATCATTTCAAGCAATGATTAATAAAAATATTAGTATAATCTGGGGCTGATTTTTTGACAGAATTTTGTAATGATATATACGTAGATAGGTTTTCCCCGGTCCTGTGTGGCAAATTGCTTACACGAAAAAATCTACATCATTTCAAGCAATGATTAATAAAAATATTAGTAAAATCTGGGGCTGATTTTTTAACAGAATTTTGTAATGATATATACGTACATAGATATGTTTTCCCCGGTTCTGCGTGGCAAGCCTCAAGTAAGGTAATTGCCCGACTCGTCTCCAGTCGTGACGCATCGGGCAACGCTGTTAGGCACGTGACTTGTGAACATTAACAATACCATCCTGTATGTTTAGAAAGTGCAACTCCAAGATATACAAGGCCAAGATACTAAAAGGCCTTAAGGATGTGGTCTTATCCTCGAAAGTGCTGAGAACTGAGATTTGCCATGCTTTTACTCCATACTCAATGAGTATAACCTCTCTATAGATAAAATCTCCTTGGAATATTGGCATCTGCCATACGTGTTGCAACCTCGGCCACATACTGCAACAAATCGAATACAGTTTATTTCTTTTACATATACAATAATGTAAACAACAGTGACAGACCGGAGCGATCCCAAAGAGACTTTTTTGAGAGAGAGATACATTTTTGTAATTACTAATAGTATATTTATGTATACATGATTCGTTCATTCATCATCATTATTAGTGTCTCTGATAATTTTATTAAATAATATTTAATTATGACGAATATAAGCATAGAATCATTTGAAAAGTTATAGTCGTTTCCATATAATTTTAAAACTTATAATTAGTTAGTAAAAATGTACTTTATATGCCTAATTCGCTCAGTATTCAGATGGGTGACCACGAGATGTACATAATTTTCACTCTGTGCTAGGGCTATTGTGTGTCGGATAGCCCTGTGGGAGACCTTTGAATGAATACGAGACCTAAAACATCAGAATTTTACTTTTATAAAAACTTGAAGCATTTCAATAAAGTGTTCAAGCCCTTGAAAAGCTATTTCAGCTCAATGCCTTAGCAACTGCGTCTCGACCTTCAGTCTGTCGGTTCAATACGCGCCCCGACATAGCCTCGAATTTTCTCGCTGGATGTCCTTTTCAAGGTCGCGCCCTCTCCATCTCCCAACCTACCTTATTTACAGCTATATATAGATCTAAAGTAATACAGATACCTTCTCGTATCAACACATAGACTTTTCTTTTGATTACGAGCACCTATGCGTATAATTTTACCAATAAATTTACCCAGACCAATTGGTATTTGTCCCGAATCAATGCCGTAACGAAGGTCTGACCTTCAGCTAGCTGGTTCAATAATCTCCGAGTTTGTTCAGTAGATATCCTTTTCAAGGCCGCTCCTAGACTGTTTGTATACAAAGGCCGTCACTTATCTCTCTTGATATTCTCCAAACATATTAATCTATTCGCTCGAACGTTATTGCTGCACCTTTTTAGTATGTAAATTGGCTTTATCAAGCTTTTAGTTTATGACTCCATTAGTTGCCCTGCATCGTAATAAACATGGTGGTCTTTCGACATGAAGACAAATTATAACTTTTATAGCTGTAAATATTTGTGTTAACAATATTTTTAAGACACTTATGAAGCAATTATTTTGGTCTTTCATAGCTCGATTTGTTCCGGGTGTGTTTTTAATGTCTCGGATAGAGTTTATTATTGTTTGTGGTTATGACATTAATTTAATTGTTACTTCATATAAACATTCTAAATAGAAACATTTAAAGCTAGGCCAACAGGTACCTGTCTTCGTGTTGTTAACCTGTCTTGATTACGCTTGCTAAATTACATAAGTGCATTTTTAATTTACGACTTTTGTGCTAATATCTCTTATCCTACTCAAAATATATGTAGTTTTATGACTTTTTATAAATGTTTTACCAGAAAAAAAATAGAAAAATATACGCAGAGAAATTGATCAGCGCAACGACGCATGTTAGAAACAATATTTCAAGATATTTGGCGCTATTTATGGGACAAATATGAGTGTGAATTCTATGAGCAAACGAGGTATTTTACGAAGTTTTAGTAGCTGAGAAAGTCGTAATTCAATACGGATAAGCGGATGGACACTTTTTAAATGTAAGCAATATTTGTAATCCAAAATCCTTTAATATATTATCCAAAAGCTCAACAGGTGTAAACTAATACAAGTAAACACGTATCTTGCGTGCTACTTACGTAACAACAATGCAACCATACTGACTCGGCTAAACGTTGAGTGTGCCGGTAGCCACCTACTTCCATGCAATATCCAAGCCAACTCGATAACGCTTATCTGTTAGTGGCATCCGTGCTACACGGTTCTTTACGATGATTTTGGTAATGACTTCGATTGAATCAAACCATGAGTGTACTTTAGAGATGTTTTTAGGGTAAAAGGGTAAAACGGGACCCTATTACTAAGACTCCGTTGTCTGTCTGTCCGTCTGTCACCATGCTGTATGTCATGAACCGTGATAATTAGACAGTTGCAATTTTTACAGATGATGTATTTCTGTTGCCGCTATAATAACAAATACTAAGAAACAGGCTAAAATAAATATTTAAGGGGGCTCCCATACAACAAACGTGATTTTTTTTGCTCGTTTTTACTCGATATTATACGTGTACTCCATCTTCAATTACACTCATAGTCCGAGATCTCACCCGAGTCCATTTGATTGATTACCGTTGTTTTTGCTTTCCGTGCAAATCGGCTAACTGCCATTATTAGCGTTTAGTTCCATTGAGACTAGCTTTCAAAAGACGCATATTTTATCAAACTTGTTGTTAAAATCGAGTTCCTTGCTCTTTCGGTTTTTGACTTGTTTTTTTTAAACTCAACCACATTTCATACGGAGATGTTATATATTATTCTAACTTGTAGAAAAAAAGGCAATACAGGATAAGATATTTAGATTATATGTAGATTAGATGAAAAATCACCGAAAGGTATCCGATCAGAAAATTGGCCAAGTACTTGTCGGGTCACGCATAAGTAAGGTAGGGTACCGTAGTTGCACTTCACTATGTGCAGATTTAGAATAAAGTTACTTGTTTGATCCCTACATTAAAAATGGTTTTCGCACACCCCCAATGTTTTTTGATTACCTATTCAACGATACCCCACACGATGGGGTAGATTAGAGATTACCTAATAAGTCAATGTAATATGTATACTGTTGGTGTTTCTAAAATAAATAAATAAATAAATAGATGAGAAAATAAATATTCATCCCCACTTTACATATAGGGGATGTACTTAAAAAAATATTATTTTATCCGAGATTTTATTCTACTATTTTGTTGGCGTGATAAATATGTATACTCATACGAAATTACAACTTTCTAGTACTTGAGCTAAGCCGCAGACGGACGACCATAGCGAAACTATAAGAGGTCGTAGTTGACTACGGAACCCTAATAAAACAATAAACTAGCATCTATATAAATATACCAATTTTAAATAAAAACTACGGGTCACTCACGTCTGTTTTGAGCCGAAATATCCGACTATAGTTTCAACCGCATTCGGCGGTCTTTTTCAAAGGAGCAGCACACACGTCACTCTCGGTCGGTGACACGCCTAGCACTAGGGTGCTAGGCGTGTCACTAACTATAGTCGGATATTTCGGCTCAAAACAGACGTGAGTGACCCGTAGTTTTTATTTAAAAATGTGTGAAAACCACGTTAATTTCCATAGTAAATATACCAATGTTACTTTAAATAGCTTAAACTTTATGGGTGATACAATGCGAGAGTGATGACGTGGGGTATAACTTGCAAACGAATTTTTAACCTCCGTTACACAAACTAGTATGTATTTGTGTATCTAGTATCTACTGTCTGTCTGTCACTTCAAAGCTTCCAAACGAATGAACCGATTTGGGTTTTTTTATTTGAAAAAAGATTTTATCGCAAGTGTTTAAGATTCTGTTGAAACAAAATAATGTTTCATCATATGTAACTAATCAAACTTTGTTTTATGTCGGGGGCTTTTATGTTGTTGGGGTAGTGAGGCCAAACAGCTCATAGGTGAGTTGGGCCACTGAATAATTGATTGGACAGGTGACTCCCGCTCCGGCGTTTGTTGTGTGTTGTATGTTTCTGGTGCAAAGACTGGCAATCGCCATTCAGGGAGGTAACGCCGCAAGTATTATGGGCACCTTTGTACCAGCAACAGTCAGTGGTGGGTTATTTGACTGATTCAAATTTAGTTCGTTGTTAGCTCTTTTACAAATTTATGTTACTTAATATATATGTACTAGCATGTATAAGGTAATATTAAAACACCTATACACAGTTTAAAACAGTTTAAAACACCTATACACAGTTTAATGCTTTTAGGTTATAAAATGATTTAAATACGTGTAAATCAATATACGTAAGTACTCGTAAAATTTATAAAGCTATCGTTACCGTTTATCCAAAAGTGCCTGAAATGAGGCCGTGCCGTGAAATAACGACAGGAACGAGTGGCGAAACATTAAAAAATGTCGAGCTGGTATTGTGCCATGAAAAATTCACCTTGTAATTGCTCTGTTTTTCTCCTGAGAGGAAGTAGGGCTGCAGCTTCGGCTCTCGGCGCTTATTAACCTGAGATCAGGGGGACTTTGCAATCGCACTGAGCTTTCAGCGAACTAGGTCGCAAGTTTTGAACAAAATATTCTTTATGTTGCGAATTCTAAGATAGAACTCAAACCTATACAATCATGCCCATGATGCTGTCTGATAAATTATCGATTCGACATGCCTTACGTATGAGATTTTTTTATTTGTGAAACGCATACTTGTAATTTTCACGACTTAACTTCCTCTAATTAAATTCGTTTTAAGTATGACTTGAGTATGCGGCAGTTAGTTGGCGAACTTATTTCGCTGACGAAAGAAATTGTAAAATTCGCGTTTCATTTTTATTGCAATGACTGACAATAAATGTTCATGCTGGAAATATAACAAATGAGTACAAACATGAATTGAGTAAGTAGATAGCTATAAATTGAAAACCAAAAACTGATTACGTAGCCTTTTTAGGGTTCCGTATCTCAAAAGAAAAAAACGGAACCCTTATAGGATCACTTTATTGTCTGTCTGTCCGTCTGTCCGTCCGTCCGGTTGTCAAGACCTTTATCTTGGGAACGCGTGAAGGTACTGTGTTGAAATTAAAACTAATACGCAGATCCATAGTTTCTTGCTGCAGTAAGAAAAATCAAATTTCTCAGTTTTCGTAAAAAATAGTTGCTGCCGAATATGTCGTAAAAAATTCACATTTCGACACTCACAAGGGAATCAAAATCTATGGGGTACTTCCTGTTGACCTAGAACTATGAAATTTGGCAGTAAGCATTGTGTTATAGTACACATATAAGAAAAAATCCGAATCCGAAAAGGGCGCCATATTAAATTTAGTATGATGCAATATGACTAGCGAATAATCAAGACGTTTTAACTATACCTCATTTTTGACAATTTATGATAAACTAGCTGTGCCCCGCGGTTTCACCCCCGTTGTGCTGAAAAACGATTGCGATGGTGAAGATGGTGATAAAATGTAGCTTATGTCCATGTCCAGGTTTTCAACTATCTCTGTACCAAATTTCATAGCAATCGGTCCAGCCGACTGGTCGTGAAAAGCTAACAAACAGACAGAGGTATACAGTGTTACTTTTGCTTTTTATCAATTCGGTATGTATGTTTTTTTTGTATGTTTGTTTACCGATTACTCCGTCATTCGTGAACCAATGTTTGTGTTTTTTGAATTGACATATAGAGAAAGCTCCCAAGTTGGTCCCATAATTATTTTATAAATATTGCTTTATTACTTTTTGAATAATATCTAAAAATGAAAATCTTCATTGCTTTCCTGAGTGAAGTGCGTCAGATTATAGAATAGCAGAGTTCCACCGACACGTATTTCTTTGTAAAAGTGTCAAATGTTAAGATCATGTTTATACATCTGCACATTTTCTAATCTTCGAAGACGAAGCATTTGACATTCAAACCAAATCTCAATCTTGACAAAAAAATAAACGACCGGGTGAAGAGTGGTTTCTTTAAAAAGTTTACAACCGTGAAGGATTTAGTAAAAGTAAAACCTTCTTACTCCTCATTCAATGTGTATAAGGTGTTAATAGAGTTACTTCGACGATTGAGCGTTTTGTTTAACTATTACCCGACTGAATATGATGATATGAACTTTATGTATCCTAATGCTTTTTAATATTACAAGTAACGAAGTAGCGTACTTTGAAGTCGGTTGTTTCAGTTTTTTAAACTATAAAATTATTATAATATTAGGTACGAAGTTAGGATAGAATAGTTGGAAGCTATTTGGGAATCGATAAACATACATTACCGGAACACACGGGCTGAAATCAAAACCCTCCTTTTGACTTCAATTGAGTACTGTAGGGTTAGTTAGTAGATAGTTGTGTAAAAATAAATCAGTTTTTAGAATATCGTTGAGTAATATGAATGTTTATTCCTCCTATAAATAAGTTGATTGGGTATTTCGGTCATTTTATTATGCTTAGCGTGTTACTTCACGACGGTGACATCATAGTCATCATGGCGATGATTCATGATATTTTTACCTGCGCAACATTACAGTAACGACCAACGGTGACCGCTTTACAGACGAGACAACGGTCACTAAAGAGAAACTGTGACATAAGGGATATAAGTTAATGATAATTATATTATACGTAGATAGGTTTTCCCGGTTCTGCGTGACAAGCCTCAATACTGCCTGACTTCTAATTGATTTTTTAATTGGGATTGTTGCGTTTTGAAACTTTTTTATTTATATATTTAACAAAATTAATCTCCACAGACTCCGAGGTCCGTGTCTTTTGTAAACTATGCATTAACAAAAAATGCATTAACATAACATAACTATGCATTAACAAAAATATGCATTTTTAACTACTTACATTTTTTTAAAGTTATGCAAGAGGAGTTCTGAAACATTACAGTCAGTGTGAAATATTCATCATCATCATCATCTCAGCCATAAGAAGTCCACTGCTGGACATAGGCCTCCCCCATGGATTTCCAAAAAGACCGATTAGAAGCGGCTTGCATCCAGCGTCTTCCCGCCACTTGTATGAGGTCATCTGTCCATCTCGTGTCTGGTCTTCCTACGCTGCGCTTGCCGGTACGTGGTCTCCACTTGAGAACCTTTCGGCCCCATCGGCCATCAGTTCTACGTGCTATGTGCCCTGCCCACTGCCACTTCAACTTGCTAATCCGCTGTGATATATCGGTGACTCCTGTACGTCTACGTACCTCTTTATTTCTGATTGGATCTCGTAGAGAGACTTCGAGCATAGCCCTCTCCATAGCTCGTTGCGCGACCTTGAGCTTCCTTATAAGGCCCAATAGTTAGGGACCACATTTAAAACAAATTACAGTTTTCCCACATTTTGTAACGTTGGATGCAAGTTTAGAAATCCATGATGGGAGGGAGGCTTTTGTCCAGCCTTTAGGCTTTTTGGCTTTTATGGCCTGAATCTGCGAACAAACTTGAAATGTTTTTAAGTACCTATTAGAGTCTATTCAGTTAACTAATGTGGCACTGTGGGCGCTGCTGTCCTTATTTTTATTTTTTTGCAAGATAGATCTACGATTGACCACCAACTCGCCTGATGTTAAGCGACGGTGTGGCCGAAGATGGAGCTCGTCGATCTAGAAGATATCTATTCACTCTAGCCTTGAAAATTCCAATATTGTTGTTGATTGTGAAGTTATTTTGTTAAATCGAAACCGCGATAGTTCTTTATCTAAATAAACTCTACTACTACTTATCACATCGCATCATAAATTGAAGACATTATTAGATTAATGGGTATCTATTAATGGGTAAGACATTATTAGATTAATGGGTATCATTGGTAAATGAAGAGCGTTATTTATCTGCTTACATAAAATAATAATTTATTATCGATTAGCAGGAGAGGTGAACGTGAGGGTTCTCTGCTTGCTTGCGGAAGCATCACTAAGCAATTATATTCCAACACTTATATCTAAATTGATAGGTACTTAATACTCTAAATAAGTAATCCATTGTAAAAAATATTTTGTTAATTTACTAACTTTTTACGATTCAACGTTTGACCATCACTGACCTGATAGAAAGCGAAAATGTGGTCGAAGATGGAGTACGCTTGCCCATGAGAGGCCTATTTACTTTTGGCTTGAAGATATTTAGGTTCTATGCTAGGGTTCACCGAGGCTGGAAGCCAGACTCTTTAGAAGTTCTTCATCATCATCATCTCAGCCATAAGAAGTCCACTGCTGGACATAGGCCTCCCCCATGAATTTCCAAAAAGACCGATTGGAAGTGGCTTGCATCCAGCGTCTTCCCGCTACTTGTATGAGGTCATCTGTCCATCTCGTCTGTCCAAGACCAGCCGTCTTCCTACGCTGCGCTTGCCGGTACGTGGTCTCTTATTAAAAAATAATTAGAATTTGAAAGGATTTGAGTGAAATAATTTTCGTAAGTAGATATAATTATTCGAAGTTCAATCGAATAGGCATGCCGAACAGGAAATGACGATGCTTGGCCTATATTAAAAAAGTAATTATCGGATGGAGTTGGCATTACTAGAATAGGCACATTCAGTGCAAAAACGTATCAGTATCATGCTTCCTTCAGTTCAATGATTTCGTAATGTTCCGCTATAGGTAGGTATAGGTATTTCTAACAGTGACTTCGATATGGCCGAAACTAATAGATACTATCTGGCACGTGTCTATACTACATACTTTATATAGCTATAACACTCACGATTCTGTGTTAAACTCGTAATTGAGTGAATAATATATATTTTTAGCAAGAATTTCACTACAACAAACTTATGTAAACATATGTAGTCAGACCAGTTCCGGTAGACAATAACAAGCGTATAACTGCGGAACTACGCTATCATTCATGGAGAATTTAAAATAAGTATTAATACTATTTTAATTATATTATACTTCATCAATATCTATATAAATGGCATATCTTAAAGTGTGTCTCAGTGACTCATCAAATATGTTTCTAGAGTACAAAGAATAAAGATAATATAATTCTTGTTTGTGCATGCACTTAATATTGTACCTGCTTATTAATAATTATAGATAATATTTAAAAAACTAAACCTACAAAATTATGAGGTACCTACTCTAGTCTTATCTGGTCGTTAATAGTACTGAAAGGCGATGTGATTCTTCTGTGACTATAAATGAATATTCAATTGAGTTGATAATTTTGTCTGTCAATAAGAAAACACTATAAAATCCAGCTAAATATAAAGTTTAATAAGTTCTTTGATTATGCAAACAGCCCAGTAAATGAAACCTACGCCATACCTGCATCCTTATTCATATTAGATTGGAGGCGGTAATGAAGTGCGATTTGTGTGGTTTCTCTTAAAATTTACCTGTACAGGCGTTATACTCATATAACAAGTATAAGCTTAGAAAACTCAAAAACCCTCGACAAAAAAAACGGCTGAACTGATTTTGATGGAACATAGCTAAGAACACTCTCGATGAAATCTTCTTTCAAACAAAATAAAATTAAATCAAAATCTGTCTAAATCGAGTCGGGCGATTACCTTTCTTGAGGCTTGCCACGTAGAGGAATTTTTTTAAGCAAAATATCTACGTATCATTGAATATCGATTATGGCTATAATCATTGAATATAGTTATATAATGTAATACCTATATCGCTGTTTGTACGTGCCTTTATGACGGTTTCAGGTATCATTAACCGAGGTTCCCTTGTCCACAGTTCTGTGCGCTCGCGCTCGCAGCGTGTCCGGCGTGGGCCTGGCCCCGCTCGTGGATACAGCCGTGGAGATGGTGCAGGAGGGCGAGGGCGCGGGCGGCGAGGGGCTCATCGCGCCGCGCCGGCTGCCCAACCCCTGCCTCCAGAGCACCCAGCGCTGCGACCTGCACAGGGAGCTGCTCTTCAACCAGAGGATGTGAGTCACATATTCTCATAATTTTACTATAAGTAACGAATACACTTATTGCTTTCTTCATTGATCATCGTTCTTAACCGATTTCCAATAAGAAGGAGGTTTTCAATTCGTCGGAATCTTTTTGTATGTTCCCCGATTACTCGAAGACCCCTGAACCGATTTGAAAAAATATATAGGGTATACCTACTTTCCAGGTGGTCCCATAGGAATTTTATCAAAATGAGTTCAGTATTTTGGTTTTTATAACAAAATAACTGGAAAATATGTCATCTAAGTAAACGAATTGTGTATTTTGAAGTCGGTTCTTTTAGGGTTCTGTACCTCAAAAGGAAAAAACGGAACCCTTATAGGATCACTTTGTTGTTCGTCTGTCCGTCCTTGTCCTACATATTGTTTAATATAGTTCCGCAGTGATGACAGATGGAGTAAGGTTGTGACGGCATAGTGGACGAGGCAATGTAAGTTTAGTGTTGATCGTTCAGCTGCCAGATGGATCGATCATCATCATCATCATCTCAGCCATAAGAAGTCCACGGCTTTCCAAAAAGAAAGATTGGAAGCGGCTTGCATCCAGTGTCTTCCCGCCACTTGTATGAAGTCATCTGCCCATCTCGTGGCTGGTCTTCCTACGCTGCGCTTGCCGGTGCGTGGTCTCCACTCGAGAACCTTTCGGCTCTCGATCGATGGATCGATGATATTACATTTTATAAATTTCTCCATCCCGATTCAAACATTTTAAATAAGTATACGTAGGTATAAAATTTCACACCATCATACCACCTTGTTCAAAGCTAAGGGGAGCTTTGTCGACCATTGTTACTGCAGAGAGCCTTTGTGAATAGCATTCTTACCTGACTCAAAGCTTTCTCAATAAGCTTTCTGCGGTGCCGCAAGACGCCTTGTGTCTTTTTTTAAAAGAGACTCATTAGTATTTCTTTCGGAATTATCTAAGTACAAAAATCCAAGGTAAATTACGAGTAGGCGTTAATGAGCATTTTGGACGCATTTATTTATAAAGGAAATAAGCATATTATACCTATAGATTGATTTGTGTGTCATTCCTCAATTCAATTAAATGACGGTCAATAAAGAGATAAGAGAAACACGAAAAACCACTTATATAATACTTTCAAATGTAATTAGTATCCTCAATATATGTCATACCACGCGGCGCGGGGAAGAGCTGAGAATGTAGTACCGAAATAGTGAGTCAAGTTTTTGCTAGGGCTAAGTTTGTATTTGGCTGTTGCACAGGTGCACCGCATCCTGTCGAGAACTGCGACCGGGTCTCGTGTGTAATTCCATTGAACATCTGTCGTCTTCACTAACCGATCTGCTTTCGGACGATTCGAAGTATTGGATTTGAGTTTATTATTTGAATTTTTTAGCTGGTGTCTAAATTCTACAGCTGGATTTAAGGCGGTTGGTGAGTGCCGCATCGCTTGGCGTGATATCTTTTCTTTGGATAAAAAATTAAAGTATGTATTTTTGATAGATAATATGTCAACGTCGAGCTAATTTATATTCTGTTGTAATGAGTTTTAAATAATTCATATTTTGATATGTGCTTCTTTGGTCTAAATAAACGTCCAAACTGTGAAATAAATCACAATTTATAAATCTGCCATAGATATCATAATTGTAGTTTTAAAAATTAAAAAAAAAATGACTTCAAACTACGCAATTCGTTTACTTGGATGATATTTTCCCAGTTATTTTATTATAAAATCACTGTACTGAACTGATTTTCATAAAATTTATATGAGACTACCTCTGACCGACCTATGAAACAATACAGAATCATCAAAATCAATTGACTATTGGCAGAGTAATAGTTTGAAAAAAAAAACATACAATTGAATTGAGAACCTACTCCACTTTGAAAGTCGGTTAAAAATCAAAAGTATTGTGTATACAAGGGCGTCGCCAGCCCATGGCCCGGGGGGGGGGGGGCAAGTGTTAATATTATGGAGGATGAGAAAAATATGAATTGTAGGTACAGGCACAATTGCACGGCCTTAGGACTTTGGTTGCTTTGGTTGACTATATTTTTTAAATCTCTAGGGGGGCAGCTAACCCCCCATGCCCCCCCTTGGCGATGCCCTTGTGTGTATATATATATTATATTTAATACCTACTGTTTTGCACGTAGATGACGTTTGCATATTTATACGAGCGAGACAGATGAAGCACTTAGTCCAGCGCTATAAAAACAGAGATTGAAATAAGAAATACCTTCGCAGACGTGCTGACCTGTTGATTCAGGCCATTTCCACATTGATGCGATTGTCGGAGCCATTTCGTCCTGTTATTTCCGCGTCTAGAGCGGCCGTCAGCGGCGGAAGGAAGCAATTTCCAGTCTGCTGGCGTAAATTCATTTCAGCCAACTGTACCTATAGATATTAGGTATAGTCGCGCCGTAACGTTTCAATTTTATCGCTTGACTTTGAATATTGTCGTGTAAACAGCCGTTTCTAGACTGATAACGAAGTCGTGCTAGGACGACACTTTTTAAACTATATATTCATTCCTATACCTACTTGCGTTGAACATGTGAGTTTAAATCAGTAGAGTACAGGTATGTCTGAGCACAAAATATATGAGTGAAGCTTGTTTAAAAACTGTTGAACCTAAGTTACTGAATTATTTATAACTATCACTTTTGTAATAGAAAATATAAAGATCGCTTAAATATCTCGATAAGAAAGATAATCTCGAAAGTATCTCTTTAAAAGACCGACAAAATTATCTTTAATCGGGTTGTAAAGGTAAAGAATCATGTTTTTGCGTATAACTTTTATTACATACACATAAAAACATTGGGATAAATTGAAAATTTCCTAAATAAAAACTACGGGTCACTCACGTCTGTTTTGAGGCGAAAAATCCGACTATAGTTTCAACCGCATTCGGTAGTCTTTTCAAAGGAGCAGCGCAAAAGTAACTCTCGGTTGGTGACGCGCCTCGCACGTAGTTTTTATTTAAAATGTGTGAAAACCACGTTAGTTGCCATAGTGAAAGTTTCCTTTCTCAAAAGAATTCACCATTGCTGGTACAAGTTACAATTTATGTATGTGTTCTTGTTATCGACTTAGGTTGATAACAACATACCCAACACATATATTGAAATGCATTCCCTCTAAATATGGACGACATTCTTCGCTTGGAATCAGTGTTGTGGAAATTGTGTTGAAATCAATTACAGATACGAATCACAGAACGAACGTCCGATTCAATAAGCTATCGATACGCTGCTGATAAAATTTATTGCGACCTATGCCGGGGCCCGGACCCCAGACCTATATCCAGGCGTTTGCTGTTAGCCGCTCCGTGGAGCTCGTTGATTGCTAAGTTGATTATGTTGGAGATGCGCAGGCGAGGATGGCCTCAATAGGATGTGTAAATAGAGTTTCAAGTCGCGAGATGCGGCGGATATGCGCCGGAGCCGACAGTAATTATCCAGGATTAAATGCTGATGAGAACACTAATGACCAGTACTCAACCCAAGCCGGTTCAAGCGCGAATCGTCCCATTCTCTGAACATCGAAGTTTCAAAATGTCCCATTTATAGAATTTCCCATTCTCAAAACGTCTCATTCTCAATGTGTTCCATTCAGTCTCATTCTCAATAGTGTGCAGCGTGACATATTATATAGAACTACTTATGTCTCTCGCTTTGATTTTCAGCTTTAAGTAACTTTGATAACGATCGATTCCGATATTTGATCGAGAAAAAGCACTGAACAAAAGCTCTGACTATTTGAGTCAGAGGATACAGCGTTTACTTTTGGTTTCATAATATCAGTGGGTTAATTAGACAATGCTGATGTTAGAATTAGAATTTAATTAGAATAAAATAAGAATGAGTTCTTTTTTGTGAATCGGGTGTTTTCCATATTTGGCTTTTTTACACAAAATTGATGTACGTTTGACCAGCAAGTCGGCTGATGATAAGCGTGTGTGTGGCTGAGGATGCTGTACGTGGATCTAGCAGATATTTTAAAACTATTCACTATAACTTTTAAATTTCCAAGAGTTGCCAATTTTTCAAGAAACCGAGAAGATTGTAAATTGTTCCTCTCGTATGCAGAAAACCTGTCACTGTCCACCAGTGGGGGAACGCAAATGATAACGAGAATGTTCGCAGGCGATGTGTGCAGTACGAATCGTAATTGGGGCTTTCTGAGAATGGTATGTTTTGCGAGTATGGGAGCATTTGTGCTCAATCCCTCTGCCACTCACCTCGACCCGCTTGAAAATTGAAAATGTTAGCGCTCAACCGCACTCTACCAACTTACCGGCGGTGCTCGCAGTTCATTCGAATTTGAGTCGTAATTTGAGGCAATTACCGATCGACTCGACCTCATTAGGAGCAACATAATGCCTTCCGCGCGTCCGTAGTTTCGAAGTTCAAATTTAACGGAAATACACGATGTATTTAAAAGTAAACATCGGGCTGCGTAATATAGTACAAGCGATGTTGCGCCACATGTGCCACAAAACGAAATAAAACAATGCAGTTAGCTCTGACGTCACATGGACAATTATAGTCCTCGACATATGCAGGTAGTACCTACCTATGCGTGGGAAACGGTATAAGTTGGATTGAAGTTGGAACGCGTGGAATTAAGTAACAAGTACTCAGAATACTTTGGTAATATGTACTTACTTCGGCTCATACCTATACAGCTTTAATGGGAAATCCATTGTCTTGATTTGCTATAGACAGCTTGCGCAAACTGAAACCTTGAAACATGAAATAATAATATCACAGTACAAAGTTTTCAGTTAAAACTAATAATAAGTAAACAGATGTATCGTGTCAATATTGACTCTGCCTTTTAATTTTTCCCTTACACATTCTACGTTTTAAATCATATACTAACAGTTTTATTATGTCACGTATACCTATATAGTAAGATATCAGAATGGATATTGGATTATAAGTGTTTTACTTTATCATCGTAGGTATCGTTTTTGTAAACAAACGTTTTAATTGGTGTAATCATTGCCTACGTATCGGTCATAGTGAACATTACCTTATATGGTAAAACAAATGAATTTCATATCTACTTTTCATTCGTGATAAGATAGCGTTCTATCTGCCATGTGTATTAGATACACAGGTTTTTAAAACACACTTTACCGCCATATTTGTATTTTACACGCTTATCAGTCAAATCTACGTTTATTCTACGATTACGAAACATGCGTTTGTTTGATTATTTCAGTGGGTGACCTAGATTTTTAATTAATTTCAGAGGGAAGAATGTGCTCAACCAGAAGAGCGAACTCGAGAGAGCGCTCTCCAAACACAAAGATAAGCAGATCCTGAACCAAGTGAGGGAACACAGAGAAACGCCAGGTAAAATATGCAGCATGAAAAGAATTTACCTTTACATGTACATACTAGCATGATGAGTAGTATATTTATAGTTTAATAAACTGAAAAGTGATTCAGTCAACAAGTACTCCCGAACAAAATATTTTTGTAATAATTTAAATTATCACAGATACCTAATCACTACATTATATTACAAAATAATAATAAATATTTATATTATTTGAGCTGTATAAAAACTACTGAACGGATGTTAGATAATTTTTTTAGTTGTTTTACATAATAACCACAACGACCAGCCACAAGGTGGACAGAAGATATCATACAAGTGGCAGGAAGACGCTGGATGCAGGACGCTTCCAACCGGTATTTTTGGAAATCTATTGGGGAGGCCTATGTTTGCAGAGGCAGCATTGGTCTTCTTGTGGCTGAGATGATGATGATATATAATAAAAAGTTATAAAGAAGAAGAACTTCACTTAAATTTTTAAGACGGCTTAAAATATTTATAAACTAGAAAATAGTTAGATTATAGATATTTAGGTATATTTGCTATCTCAGGTACAAAAGTCCTTAGTTTAACCACAGAAGACTTTAATAGTACTTCATAGCTTAACCACAGAAGACTTTAATAGTACTACGTAGTTTAACCCTGGAGTGATTGTGTCGTTGAATATTTTTGTATATGCAGATTGTTTAACATAGACGAGTTAGGTTGTCCCTTTGTTGTTTTTAAGTGAGCCAGTAGTGAAAGCAGGTGTGAGGAAGTACAGTTGCATCGCATCATATAAATGAAGGTTCCCATTAATATTCATTTAGTTATGCTGTTCACCAACCGTTGCGGTCGTAGATATGATATAGGTTCCTGATATGCTTATTATTTTTTTAATCAGTAGCCTACTGACCATAATATTTGTTGTACAACTGTTTAACACGTTTGTTTACTTACATTAGAAACTTGCCAAGTTATTTTGTAACCGCCCAATATTTGTATGAGTTTTGGTAAATTAGTTATCGTGTGTGGCCAATTTATTTGACTATTCATCAAATAAATGATCGATATTTGGCGCCGTATACGTCCGGCACCGTGAAGTCGATTCGAGGAAGCCATTTGCCTTCAAAATATTAAATACATTCCTTTGCGGTTACGAATATTTTAAAGCGTTTTTACACGTACGTGCAAGCAAAAACTTTGCGGAAAAGGTTTTGGAACGCTGACCCATCGGCAGCCGGTTACGTCACATCGATCACTAACCCACAAAACTCGTATAACTTAGGTCGGTGTTTTTTTCTCGCGCGCATATTTGGAACCGAGTGGTTTATCCGGTGCCTGAATATAAGCCCAACGCAGGTGCATTCCTCGGCCATTCACCCGAGAAACCAATAATTATGAACATTCCTTTTATGACCGCGAACGTAAATAAATTCCTATTCGATTGAATTGCGCATGATATTGTGTGATGTGACTTAACTGCAATTTTCTCTAATTAGTTTGCGCGGATGTCGATAACCAAGGTTGGATGAAAGTGAAATTGCATCAGTTCACTTCCCGTCTAACCGATTGGCCGAGCGTGGGAGAAATTACGGCCATAGATAATATTCCTAACTGCATCGTCCCCTTAACAATATTTGTATGAACATTTATTTGCATTCTTCAATGGATGTTTTGTAAACATTTTATTGTGTATTGAACAATAGAAGTATATGCATTTTTTGAATACAGCCAATACATGCATTCATAAACATTGTACTTACCCATAACATATTGTTATAATAAATCCTTGAATTGTTTGAATTGTGGAACTGCACAAATATAGATTGATTCAATGTAATTGTTCTCACAACAGGTACTACCACTTATCAGAATTTAATCGTGGTACGTCACGGTTGAATAGGTACATAATACGTCTCTGTATTCAGATAATTTACGGTAGATCTCATTTAGATACCTATTTATCTGTTGTAATAAATTAATAAGAGATTTATGAAATTTAAGCAAAATTACTTATTTGGAATATTCAAGCTCTAACGAAATGATGCGTATCGCATTGTTATAATCGTTTAATCAATTAACTGGCCGGACAAATTATTGGTGATTACACTTGCGTACAATTATCACAGCACGACCTAGAATTACAATACAATCAATAGTATGTATGGGATATTTAGAAATTAGTTACTCTTCTGTAATTCAAATGAAAAAATTAATCTTAAAACCGGAACATAGCATAATTTGCTAATATAAGTACTTAGTTCTAATCTGGTAAGGAGTTTGCGTAAGAAAACGAAAAAGTGGAAGGTCCTTCACGATTTTGTTCCACACATGTGCCAAGTATAAGGGTAACAAAACTAAGGTTTCTAAAAGCTCATTCACTGTTAACAAAAGCATAGCAGAAAAAAGTAGCAATGCTAGCCAAGAAAAATGTTGAAATTATGTAAAGCAAGAAAAGGTAACGTTCATACTTAAAAAAGAAGATGCTTAGCTTAAGTTATAGGCATAGCAGGAAAAAAAATATAGTTTTATCTTATAACAGAAACTGTTAAGTTCTAAGTAAGGTGATATGACGACGATGGCGTGCTTTGTTCTCTGGAAAACTTTTTATCCAAGTCTGAGATATTATCTGATATCCATTGCAGAACTGGAACGCGCGATAGCGGAGCGCGCCAGACGGCTGGAGCAAGCAGAGCAGAGCACAGAAGAAGTGGAACCCGCCATTAACCCTACGCTGCAGGAGATACGAGCGCGACTGCGGCACGCTGCCCCACCAGCTGGCGCTGCACACTGAGGATCCACTACATATGTACGCGTTACTCCATCCCTACTCACAACTACACATGTGACACCAAAAATAACTCTGCGCACTGCATGATATACAAGAAGGTTCTTCTTTGAGTTTAATTTCTATAATGTTATGAGCAAAATATGAGCAAGTTTTGGTATAGACTCTGATAAAACCATATTGTATCCAAACTATAGATAGATTAGATACGGTTCGATTCGCACACGCTAAACGTATTTTGAACTGATGTGATAATCTAGGATTGAAAATTGTATACTAGTTGTATACTAGGTACTCGCTATTCTTCATGATGAAACTTTAGAGACTATAATGGGGGTTTCTTTTGTGTTGCTATAAAAAATAACTTGGCCTGATTGTAAAGTGATGAATGGAAAAATGATGCGAAGTTTTATATACAAGCCTATAAGAATTTTAATTATAGATCCGGCACAGGCTCCGTCATTTCAATCCAAGGATAACGTTTCACGGTTTCACACGCACGTGTGTAATCAAAGATTGCGCCAAGGAACAAGTTTGATCTGTAACTAATAAATAATACATGAATATGATTTTCTACGCAACATCTACCAACTCTTGTCTTTATTAATGTTTTAAAACTACTTTTACGATTATTGTGTTTTAATTCTCGGTCGATTTGAGGCAAAAGTCGAGGTTAAAAACTATCAATGACTCATTTGCATCACTTGATATTCATAAATCTTGAGCGCCGTTGGTATCAGTCGTAAATCATGTTTCTTGCTTCGTAGATAAATGCAATAAAAATAACGTAAAAGTAGTACTAACAAGCTATGTCTAAACGATGTAACTTTTGCTCATTGCGTTACCTTACCAGCTATTTTATTTGTTTTACGATGGTAGCTTAAAGAAAGCGGTGTTCAAACTTATTACCACAAGCAGCGACATCTATTAATATTTCAGAGTGTTAAAGTGAATACAAACAGCGCCATCTAGATTAAGGTACGGGAGGTTGTTGAAAAAATGCGGGATTGTGGTATTGCAAAATTGAAAAACAAAGCGGGATCCAAATATTATTTAAGGTATAGGAAAAAAAAATGCTTGATGCAAGGTTGTTGAATGTTTGATGCGTGTTGCTAAAAAGATGTGTGATTGTGAGTGAAGCTTCGTTCGCCAAAGCTTTTGTATGATTTTGTTGTTTTAATGTCTCTTCGTTATATAGCATTGTGCTTCATCGAAAACAAGTCACTTTAAGTGTCACAAAAGAGCAAATTTGATTTTAATTTTTGTTATTATACATTGAATTTTACCATCTTCTCCCGCCCTTCTTCACTAATTCGATTATATAAATGTATTCGATTTTTTACATTACATTAATACTTATAGGAATTTCTTCATAAAGGAAAGTTATAAATTTTAACAGTATTTTCTACACATACTGATTCACATGGTAATAATATTGATTATTACTGAAATGACAGTAGGAAAAAATATACCATGGAATATGTATTCATGTTAATACATTATTAGAAAGTATATAGAGTACGTAGTGTTATATATTTTTGTACAGAGTGTTCTGACATTGATGAATAATTAAATACGAAAGGAAGAGTAATGGAAATGACAACAGGCGTCAGAATGAAAATCAAGATACAAGTTACTGTCATGCCATACCAAGCTAATATGCCATGCTAGAAGATAAACCATCTAGAACGAGGCATGTGAAGTATTTATAATATAATGTATTTATGATTTTATTTGAAACTCTGAGTTATTTTATGATATGGATTTCAATGTGTTTACGATTGGGTCTTTATGTTTTAGATTCTTTTTAAATAATGAAAGTTTACAATGAAAACTAGACCTAGTCTTTTTGGCACGTGATTTTCATTTATTTTTATATTAATGGGCAGGAAAATATACTTTGGCTGCATTTTATATCTGAATAAAACCGCGTATTTTTGCGTTATGTTACGTTATATTATTTTATAAATTGAATGGGAATCATTAGTCAAAAGTTCTAGTTTAAGTTTTGACATCACGAAACTTTGAAAAATAATAAAGACGAGTGCAACTAAAGCAAATATTTAAAATACTTATTTAAATAGTTCAGCGTCAAGTAATTACCTGAAAAATACGTCATATACCTCATTAGAAGATTTCTATTCCCTCTGACCTTAAATGTTGTTTTGTACTATTACTCCTGAAGTTAATAACTACATCAGAGTAGGTACTTACTTCATTATGTAAGATGCGTCTGCTGTATGTATTACGACATGTCATAACACCCTGTATATAGCTACTGTAACTTTGTCTGTATGTATGTAACTTGGATCACAATGTACCGAATTGTATCAAAACACGACTGACTGAGTATTCGACTGTGTGTGTTTTATTAGTAAGGTGTAAGTCGAGATACATATTTTTCTAAACTTTTTGACGTCACAATACATTTCTTGTAGAATTCCATTTGTATGCATTTACATTACTATTCTGTACTAGGCCTAATACTTATCCAATAATATTTACCTACCTATTAAGTCAGTGATTTTTCTATCGTCTTATCATACGGGAGTAAGGTTTTTATTCTTCAAAACTAGAAAGATGTCGTGATTTTGTTTCATTATGTTATGTTTGTTGTTTATTTTGCTTTGTTCTATGGCTGGATTTTAATCTCTTTAAAGTCATTTAATATTGAATCTTTCTCTAATACTTTAAAGTAACAATAACTGCATATGTATAAATATATATATATATATATATATATATATATATATATATATATATATATATTTATAGACATAGATAGAAATCCGTATAGTCTTTTTTGGGTTCATTATAATATCTTGTTACTGTGATTTTGTGTCCTAAATAAAGCATTTTATTTGATTGGTTGTATGAATGACGATTGAAAATTAGCTATTTCTTACGTTTAACCAAACTTCGATTTGAAATTTAAAAATTGTTATCCAAACTTTTCAGATTCAATGCTAAAGTAGCTATTTTCTGAACAGGCACTTATCTATTGTTAATAAAATTTCTACTTAACTGATTTAATAAGTGTTATAATAAGATCTATTCTGAAGGCACCAATTATTAATTAAATAAATAAAATATAATTAGAATGTTTAAAATAACTAAATTTAAAAAACGAACGAAATTCCCAATTTTTTTTTTAAATTAAGTGAGCTTAAGAATTTTAATTACTTTAATGGTGCCTTCAGAGTTGACCACAATGACTACATAACAATAATTATAAATTCTAGAGTAGATAGACGTTGGAACAATAGTTTAGATATTAACGTATTTTATGTCAGAGTAGAAATCTTACATATTTAAGAGTATGTCTACATAGTTAATAGCAGAACATAATATTTTTTAGGATAAAGAAAGGGATATAGAAGTGACCGATAGAAATCTGTGACATCAAGTTTCAGTTTCATTGTCTTTAATGGAATAATAAGAACTATTCTCAAGGCACCACTTAAATAGTTAAAATGTTTAAAATAACTAAATTCAAAAAACGAATGAAATTCCCATACAGTTTTTGTTCCTTTTTTGAATTTAGTTAAGAATTTTAATTAAGTAGTTGAGTGGTGCCTGCAGAATTGATCACAATACAGACGTATAGAGAAAAATACGTAGCGATACGACTTCGTAGACAATTTCAGTAGGCATTTGACAGCAAAATCTATTGACGTCTAGTTTTTTTTCTAATAATATCTAGAGTTCTTTGCCTCCTACTAAAATCTCAATAGCAATATTTTTTTTTAATATCATTTTGGCTTCTGCCTCGGTTTTTCTACAGGTGAGAAAGCAAGACAAAGTAATATTTAAATCAAAACTGTTGTAACGGTTGTTGAATGGCACCTGCCCCCCGTATTCAGAACTCATTCCGAATCGGACTATATATCTCCGTCTCTGTCATTTCTATAGATAATGACACGGAGATATAGATTCCGAATCTGAATGAGTTCTGAATACGGGGCTGAAGCCCTACCCCTACCGATATAGACATCATTATAATTATATTCTTGTCTTCATGTAGTCTACCTGTTGATAAAGAAAGAATAGAGTGGAGAAAATTGAAAACATACAGATACAAACATACATAAAAATACAGTCACAGAATATAACACATAATTATTTAAAGGCACTGATTTAAAGAGGCAGTTGTAAATAGCAGTTTTGGTAAGTTAAAAATTATAAATGGCACGTTTAATAACTAGTTCAGCAGTTAAAACTAAGCAGTAAAGTAAACAAAAATGAGTAATAAAAAATAATCTAATGGATCATAATTGAGCAGGAAAATAATTAAATGGGCGGTAAAAATTATTATCTATAAATTTGTATAAAAAAAAAAACAACCTAATCTCTGAAGAAATTGCTAATATACATACCTATATACATACATAACTTTCCATCATTTTTACCGCTCATTCAGTTATTGGACTGCTTAATTATTTTTAGAATTGACATTGTATGATAAAATAACCGACTAATTGATTTTTTATTACTGTCCATGTTTTACTGTCGCAATAATTAATCAACCGCCATCAAATTAAATAACTGCTCAATATGTTTTTGAACTGGTCATGATAACATCTCGAATATTTAAATAACAGCTCAAAAAATTAGTTCCCTTATTTAAATATATCTGAACAAATTTTCTCTATACTACCTATACTATACTCTCTATAGGTACCATAAGATCGACAGTGGTATGCTATTCCTGAACACCTTGAAACTGAATTCTGAGTGTCATTATATTATTCAGACATATACATTTTTCATATACTCACATATATCCCCATATACTCCTATATAGAAATTTCCAATGGCCTTAAAGTCGATTTTTGCACCAATGTAAAATAACCACTGGGTCTATATCCAAAGTGTTCATGAAAGTGATATAAAAATCAAAATATTTTTATATATCTACGTGTATGTAACGTCTCGGTGTGGACATTCATGGTTTAATATATTAACCTCAGAACAGAGAAATAGGCAGACGAACGAGTAAATGTTGAAAGTGAAGGAAAAAATAGCTCATAAAGAAAAATCTAAAAGGGTACCAAATAGTTCTTAGCAAAAATTTGAACTATACGATATGTCATTGTTCGTAAATCAGGTAACAACGATGTATAAAAATGTATACCTAAATAATACAAACTGTTCTCTACTTTGTGCTAAATCCGATATTGTATCCTATCTATGCAAAAGTTGGTTTCAAACCAACCAAGTGGTGTGTCATGTGCGTTCAGTCTACCCTTTTCTCTAATCTGAGATATTAGCAAACCCCAACAATAAATCATGAAAGTATTTTAATACAATCTACCATCCGATTGATAATCCACGTTTATGAGTTTATCCAAAGAATCGTCATACGCTAGTGTGATTAGGACCTAATATAATATATATCTAATTAGAATAAAATACAATATTAATTCAAGAATCTCTATATAGCCTTCAAATTTTGTATTTAATACTATAATATAAATATAATTTGGTAAGGTGATATGCTTACCCGATTTAGATTTATTTTAATGTGGACACGAAATAAATATACTTAGGTACGACACATTATGTTGAGTAGATAGGAATATAATTCTACGTATTTTTTATTTAATCGTGCCTATATGTGACTTGTTGTTAGATAAGTATGATTTCGGGTAGATTTAATATGATTTTAATGACTTTAGAAGATAGATGAGTATGACGATTCTCGTTTCGATTCTTCATTCCACTTGTTATTCTTTCACTATACGATTGGGATTTTGTGTTAATATTTCTTTTTTTATTGTTATTAATAACTTAGTACAAAGTGGCATCTTTATGTTAAAAGATTATCCTATACGGTAGAGTGGCCATTTAATTTTGATATTGTGCGAAAGCAATAGTGCTAAGTAATTAACTCGTTGTAATGTAATACAGATTGACAATTTGAATTGTATCGAAATTCAATAATTTGCATAGTCAAATAAAAATGTTTTAGAATAAATCTGTTTTTTATTTGATGCCCAGAGTTGGGACGCGAAACCTTTTTTAGAGTTCCGTAGTAACTTACTCTTATAATTTCACCATGTCCGTCTGTCTGTCTGTTTGTCCGTATATCACAGTCATTTTATTCAGATTATTTAGTCCGATATAAATGAAATTTGGCATGTAGATCATGTAGATGTGTTCCGTAAACCGCTACAAAATGTCGTAGTAATATTTTTAAGAAAATGAAAAATGTACTCCATACCTACATAATATAATGAAGTCCGTCCGTCATATAGTCGTTGAATAGGCCTCTTAAATAATACTAAGGTTCCATATATAATTATTTTTTCAGATAAGATTCGTGCGCGTTATGAAAAATATGAAAAAATTGTGTGTCCCCAAAAGAGATTCTAGAATCTAGAATCTGTGGGACACACAGTGATATTATTCATATTATTATGTAGGTATGGAGTGCATTCATTTTCTGCATTTCTAAACTATTGGACCTAGAAATTTATTACTAACAATAGTAGTAGACCATATCAAATACTTTCAGTAAAAATTGTTCAGAACACTCTGAACACTGTGATTGCAACTTTTCAAGATGTAGGTAGCGATCAATATTATAGTACAGAGGTCATTGACCTTTTTGCAAAGTAGTCTAAACAAACAATAATAGCCAAGTAGTTTTCTTTCAGATTACTGCATTCGCTGCGGAACCCTACTATATATACGTGTCTCGACACGGCCTTGGCCACTTATTCTAATATACTTAGAATTGTTGTATATATGTATTTTTGATAAATACATGTACCTACTTACGTATTGTAAACTCATGAGAAGAGTTATTTTTATATAATTATTACATGAACGGAAATAAACGACCAAACTTTAAATTTTCTACGTTTGCGTATCTGTTTAGATCACTTAAAATTTAAAACCACGACATTTAGCCGCTTTTAGGACTTTATGTCGATTGTTCAAGCATAGTGGGTTTATCGTATTTTGAATAACGTAAAAGCCTAAACGGATTTATAAATAACACGTAAGTATCGCAAAGAAGATAATCCGATTACATGTACAGAAATAGAAACAATAACATTTACTTTGCGGCGCCTCAACAGGGTCTTGGTACCTAGTCTGTAAGAAGCTATGTTTAAGTATAACAAATAAAAAAAATATTTGAACACATTGGAATATATTTTCGCGTACCTTTAATTAATGACAAAGTATTAAGTGCTTACACTAATTATATTTGTCCAGGAAACAAGAAAGTAGGCAGTCATCGGTGCGGTAACGGAAGACAATATTTAAGACGACACGAGGCGCCAATTATGTGGTCGCAACGTTGAATATTAACAATTTATACTATGTATCGAACTCGTCATTAACGAATAATTAATCGGGGGAAACTCGTGGGACTGTTCGTTCATGCATGAAACGCTTTCGTTTTCTTAGGGCAAGGGGCTTGTGGTCGGTGGTAGATGCGCCACTCCACCCGAGCTAGTAGGAGCCAGCGCATCGTCTCGTGGGCCTCTAACAGTTGCCACTCGGACTTCGTCAACACCCCGCGCTCGCGTACAATGTAATTAGCGCGTCGCTATCCGCACCAGTGATTCCACCGACATGTTTCACAAGAAATTATGTGTTGCTCTTATAGCGTTTCTTCTTTTACAAGACCTAGTGCAAGGTAAAAAGTCGAGGAAAAATAAACGCCCAAAATCCGAGGAAGATGTTTATACTCCACAGCCTAGCGTTGTCTCCTATTCCACATTTGGATTCAACGATGTCGGTGCGTATGAAGGTTTTGTGCCCAGTTCCCCTGATACGAAATTTTTGACTGCTGAAAATCAAGAATCTACTACGAGAGACCACTCGTCGGGATTTCCAATTTCGGCCGATTCTAACGAATTTGGTAACCATTTTAATGGTCCTTCATTTAGTGGACAGAAATTTAGTATGATCGATGATGGAGGAATAGCAACATCTAATTTAATACGATATCCGCAGAATTCAGCTAGTCAATTTTCTCCATTTAATCCAAATAATGATCAAAACCGAAATGTAGCTACTGATGACATTCATGGACGGCATATTGATGAAATTAATGCACCAAGTTATGGCACCAAACTCAATTCAAGAAATAAAATAAGACAAAACCCGTATAATAATACAGAATTCAGTGGACTGAGTGGCATTCAGAATGAAGAGAAATTTCCAAATTTCCAGGAATCCAAGCCAGACTTTGATAATATACCTTTTAAAGAAGCTACTCCATCATTTGAGTATAAACCGACGATTAGTGAATTTACCTCTTTTTATAACGGTCCCAGTTATCCATCAAACATTATAACATCATACAACAAACCTGAATCAAGTGATTCCTCTAATTCTCTTAAATTTCAAAGAGTGATTGATTTCACCAAAATAAAACAATATCATCCAACTGTATTAGATACTTCAAGATTACCTACACCTACTCCAGTTCCAGAAGTGTATGAACATAATGAGTCTACACAAAATAGTTTTATGAATGTATATGATATTAATAACAATAGCCAGAAACACCTTTTAAACCCCGTTACAAAACCAAGGAATACATATAAATCAAACTATAACAATGAAGACACGTTTGATAAAAATTCTATGAAACATAGTAACATCAAAGGAGATTCATATAGCTTCAATGGCTATGAAAGTGGTAAAGACAATCTAATCATTCCTCAATCCGATCCCGAAACTACTAAGAAAACTAAGACAAAACCCTGGTTATCGGGTGGGCATCTATATAAAAACTGGAAGGAACCTTCATCTTCAAAAGGTTACGAATACTCTACTAATTATAGCTCTATGAGCTTTAGTTATGATACAGATAAAGAAAAAATAACAAAACCACTTGGAAGTAGCATTGATCAATTAATTTCAGCCAGTAGTAATCTTGATTCACTGAATTACCAGTTCCCAGAAAAAGATTTTTCAAATTTCAAAAAAATGCCGGAGTACAAAGTTCACGAAGAAGATGAATATGCTAATTTTCCATCGTTTAAAGATTCTAAACCTAATGATATTGATTACGACCTATACAAACGTTTATATAGTACTACACCGGCACCGATTACTCATTGGGGAAATTCATTCAAAGAATACCCATCAGAATACCCATCTTTGAAGAATCACCCAAATAATTATAATACATACAAATATAGAGATAATGAAGAAATCGTTAATATCCCGAAGAGACCAAATAAGATTAATTATCAAAACTCATATGAAAGTAAACCAAGCGAATGGTCGCAACATAACCGTAGACCCTACAGAAATAGGCCATACAAAGATTGGGACAGTGACGGTTTTCCTACCACAAAATTCAAATCTGAAGAAGATTTACTTGGATTAAGAAACCAAGATACAACACATCCATCGTATTTGCCAAGTTACCAATCAAATAGCTTCGTCTCTGAAGAGGTTGATTACAAGAAACTTGTTGATAAATGGAGGCAAGCTTATTTAAAATCAAAATTTAAGGATTCGTTGCGTGATTATGAAAGTTACGCAACTGAGACGAAATCCAAACACGTTCCGGTACCAAAACCTTATCCGGTAAGTAAAGCTAACGCTACTATCAACTTCTTTCCTTGTATATTAAAGTTTACCTGATAGTGTATAATACCCAATTGAACAGAATACATTTGCACTGATGGAATGCGGATCAGAAAAGTAGAATCACGTCGCGCACTGATTTTCTCACATATTCTTGACCAGTAAGATGATGCGCAACCACATTAAAGAGAAAACATGAAACACTATACTTTTTGTCTCGCATCCATACTGTTAGCATGTGTGTAAGTAGTTCAATCGCATTCACCTATTTTATTTACACTTTATCAATATTTTCACCTAGGCTTTTAATTCATTTCATAAAATCTTGTAGAAATCGAGAATTTGAAATCGAAATTGAATTTGCGTTGTGGTTAGATCGATGGTTTAACGAGTAGTTAGCTTGGTAATTGAGCTTCGACCATCAACCCTGGTCACGGTACATTTGAACCTATTGTTTCAGTGAAAGCGGACTTAGATAGGCTTAGATCATAGAGTACGTGCTACCTAGCTATCTCCTTGATATACTTATGCTGATTAACTAGCATTTGTTATAAGCTTTTATCTAAATTTGCGCGTTCGAGCGGTGAACATCTAATCATTTAGGATCTTGCAAGGATAGGAATACTATGTTGAAAAACAGTTAAAGTTATATACTCGTAAATATATTTATGTTGTGAGATAAGCATGGATATTGATTGTTTTGTGGCTGGGTGTTTATATTTTTCATTATTATTTATGCTCATCTCACAAATGTTTGTATTGATTGGAGATCAAACCCACGATCTACAGCTTAGAAGACAGACATATCAGTTAACTGAGTTACGAGGCCAGTCAATAAAGTAATATAAATAGTCATTTTTATATCAAAATGTGTAACCACTAACGCTAATAAATGCTAAACTATAGAACATAGTCCACTTTCATAAAATTACGTATTTTGGTAAAAGAAATCCAGGGTATCAAAACTCCTGTTAAACTCCTGATTTTCATTTAGCAAAATAATTTTATGAAAGTAGACGAGCTTAGCGTGCATGAAAAAACATAGAAATAGCATTTCCTTGTAAATGAGTTTTTAATATTACACAAATGATCTTAATTTATTCAGTTTAGATATGCATCGCATGCCTTAGGTAATTGCATGTTATGATTACGTATTGTCACATTGGATATTCACTTTATGGACTTGCCTTTTTTACCCGAATAGACAGTTATTACGGCAAATACAAAAGGAAAAGCTATGTTTATAAAAGTTTAAGTTCCTACTTAGGTACTTACAGCGTAATATTATGTAGTACGGTTTAGGAAATCAAATGGAACACAAAATGAAAACAATCCATTAAACCACGTCTCCACTACTGTCACGCGACTCATAGTCTTTATGTGTTACAATTAACATAATAGATACTTAGAAAAATAATATATTTGAACTATATTTATAAAAAATCTGACAGCAAGCAATGAAGGAAACCATTTTTGCAATTTGCTATTATATTTAAAATTTAACATGCTAGAGAGATAAGCATGCGCCACATGCAAAGACCATGGCGTGAGTGTTGTGGTTACTGCTTACTACAGAAATTTCGTACATGGAAGTTCAATCCACATTTTACAGGTGTACAGCAGAAATATCGCATCCATCACGTAGTATTTGACTTCCACAGATACTTAATTGGTGTGGATAGATATATCCGATATAGATGATCTCCCTCGGAATGGTTCCTGGAATTATGATATAGGCACAAACGTTGCGTTGTGTCAGCAACTTTGCAGAGGTGTTTCTAGAAGAGCATACAGTTTATGAACTTGCAGATAGAAGTTCCCCATCCGGTAATAGTTCCGGTACCTCAGCCGTACCCGGTACGAGTTCCTATCGCCAAGCCGATCGCAGTTCCGGTGATACGCGAGATCAAGGTCCCTATAGAGAAACCGATGCCTTATCTGGTCTACAAAGATGTGCCTTTCCCCATTGAGAAGCCTGTCCCTGTGTATGTAGATAAAGAGGTTAGTTAACCACCATCCTTTGTTTAAGAAAAAAATAATGATATAGTGTAATATTCTACGAAGCAATAAATGGACTGCTTAAGTTAGATCGCAAATAAATGTATCTGCTAGAAAAAGCTCCCATGCAGCCAACTCCAAGGCTGAGGCTTTAGTACCGGAATATGTAGGTATACTTACTATATTAGGTGTTTATTCGATCTCTTTGACAATTTTGTAAAGTATTTTTAGCCCTGGAGGGATATTCCTTATGGCCATAGACCGTGCAGTGCGAATGAGCTTACCTTATGTGTAAAGCTTTAGAATTTGATTTTCAATTATTAATCTATTCATGTCACGCAGCTAAATAGTCATGGAAGAAGACCGAGCTATTATCAAATTATACCTCGACTTTGGTCTTGGTAAATTGACCCCTAAGGAAATAAATTCACATCTGTTCCAAGCCTGAAGAAGTTTCACTGCGTGGACAATTTTGTAGTGCCTTCTGTCAAGTGTGTGTATTTATGTAAATATACATAGCATGATTTGCCTGTTGCATGATATTGAACTCTTCGGACACCACAGAATGATTTGTATATACAAATACAAATTGATTTTATCATATTTACCTTTGCTACACGCTAACTAAACAGGCCGGAATGAAATTGGCATGAGTAATTTCGCAGCAAACAGAGTTTGCCCAGTGAAGTTGTTAGAGGATGAAAATAATTTCAGGCTGGCAAACTATATAATCTCTCTATAATAATAAATCTAATTTGCTCGGAACGAACCCTGTTGGTAAAACTGTTGGCTGTGACGTCACAAAAACACACAATACTAGCCATGTTCAGCAAACTGCTCTACATAAGTAAGGATTTAAGTTGTTCTAAATCGCTGCCTAATCGGTTAACTTGTAAGACATTCAATTTCATGGAGTGGAGACTATGATTATTCATTACTCTGGGCTTCAATAACCGCTTTGATTGGTTGATTCGATGAAGTTCAGCAATGCTCATTGGTTGTCTGTTGTCTGGTAATGGTCATGATTACCATTCTCAGTGTCATAAAAGTTAGCCTATAAGGCAGTAGATTGGATTATGTTTTAGTACTTTCAACTCGCGCATATTGTACTTTCAAGGATTTCTTATATTATATTACTGATTGAAATTGACCAGGTACCAGTGCCTGTAGTAAAACCTTATCCAGTTCGCGTGCCCTACATCAGGCCCGTGTTCCACCACACCAAATCACGCGAGGAGTATGACTCCGACCATGGAGACGATGACGACTATCTGCCAAGACCGGAAAGCAAGAATAAGTACATGGGCTATAAGAAGAAAATATCCAACAGGTGAGGCTTTCTGTTTCGTTAGACAAGTTCTGGCTAGTAAATATAAAAATGAGACTGACAAGGAAATTATAATTATGAGCCATAACGTGTAGGTAGATAGTAGGCATAATAGAGAATGGCATTGGTGCTGCTTTTCTGTGTCTACAAAACACTACTGGTTTTCCAAAATCATCATGTTTTGTAGATACAGAAAATTTTAAAATTAAATGTGAATGTGGCAGAACCGTAGGAATTCCTCTAAAACCCAAATTTAAAAAGGCGTGGCTACATCTCTCTCATTAAAGTGCGCTGTCAACAGCGGCTAATATAAAAAAAAAACTGAGCAACGAAAAATGACCAAAACAACCGGACAATTTATTAAAAAAAAAAAAAATGATTCGCATGTAACAACATTCATGTTTAACGTCATTGCACTACGTAGTGTGCAGCTACGCGTATCGGCAACGCATGGAAGGTGCTCAAGTTCAAAGACTTATTGAAGTTTCTTTTTATTTCAGCTCACATAACCGTTCGAGAAGGCCGTCGCGAACTTCGTACCAGGACCGTAACAGGAGGCGGTGGCCAGACCATAGAACAGATCGCCGCCGTCATCCAGATATGAGGGATGACCTTCCGGAGAACTGGAGAGCGAGACCCTATCACCAGCATCCCTCGCCTTTCAAACGTCTTTCAAAAGATGCTGAATATGAGGTTTGATGAGAAATTACTGTCTCAGAGACTGTAGAGTTGAGCACTATGAATGTGTAGGACATGAATTTGATAGAGGCGACATAAGACGAAGGCATGTCGAATTCAGCTTGTCGCTTTATAGATTTTGTGTGAATACATTTTAAAACAGCAAGTCTCCTGTACCGTGCCTTCGTCTTATATTGCCTATAAGTAATTTACGACTATTCGTGATAAAGACTGCTATTACTTTACTCCTAGAGCTTTATAGAAACCTTCAATTTAGACCTTCACTGCATTTAATGTAGAAAGTATCTAGCTATAACTTTTTACATTCGTTTTTATAACTACCGGTAGTAAGGAACTTTGTTTTGTTGTTTCTTTTTCTAATATTTATTTTAGGACTTAATTGTGCCAATGCATTTACATAATGATTTTCTTTCTTAATCAAACATATTGTATCGAATAGATTTTAACCATGTTTAGACAATTAGCATTTTTTGATTGTATAGTAACTTTAAGAATTTAGTATAGATCGTTAGATATTGTTTTGTTTAATTTTATTAAAGATATGGATGAAAAATATTATTGAAAGTTGTGATTTTCCTTCCATGCTGGACTGGGGAAACAAGTGAAAGTGAAAGGATGTTTTTTTTTCCTTTAACAGAAGGGAAGGGAAGAAAGACGATGAATTTATCATTACCTTTACTTTGAAGCCGACGCTGAAATCGTGAAAAAATGCAATATGTTATATATTTAACATTACGTCGAACGTTAATGTGATCGTTACTCACTGAATTGAAACAAATTTTAACGGATTTATTGCGTATATCTTACTCGTATAAAATTTTATGACCTGACTAGACGAACACTTTGCAGCGTTTGTGACCACGGCCGCTACATTCTGTCATTTCAATGAATTAATGTACTTTTTCTTTAAATAGATATTTTTTTCAGGGGATATTTTTTCGATACTGTATCGGAAAGTTGTTAATTATGTGTTCTTACAATGATCATTAGTAAGTATCGGTATGCTCTTCATCTACTCTGTGACGAGAGGAAGTTACAAGCTAAAAAATGCATGGAGAATTTAAATGTTCATATTCTCCCGCAACTAGAGGACTCCTCTAGTTGCGGAATCACTAACTAGCCTAGCTAGCGAGCAACGTATTCAATTTTAGGGTCTCAAGGCTGCTATTGAACTATCACTCGTTCGCTACTCGCTGATACGATTTAACGACTATTGTGACAATTTGTTAGTTGATTTCTATGTAATAGACTAGCGATTTGTCACAATTGTCGCTAAATCGTATCAGCAAATGGCGAAAGAATGATAGTTCAAATAGCAGCCTTGAGGCCCTGGCTAGGCCTACTCGATGCAATGTGATCACGCAGCGCATCTGCCTTTGCGTCCGCGCCTATATATACACATATTGCTCGTTCACCAAGTACTTAGGCTTTATATTTTGCTTTACTTACCATCATTATGGACCACATAATATTTTACTCATCTGTTTTTTTATAGTTTATCTACTGTCAAGAAAATGAAAATTTTTGAGGAAGAGATAGCCTGAATATCTGAGCTGATAGCAATTATTATTAATTGTTTTTATGACGCACTACAGAGATTATTCAGTTGCGCTTGGACGCTCGCTTTTACCAACGCTTCGATAAGCAGATACATGCGTCTATTAGACCATCCGCCGCTGGATTCTCATCTGTGAATGAAAACTAGACATTGATAGAGAGTCTTGATTTAGATGAAACAATAAATGTGAGTGTCTATTACTTCCATAACGATCTCATAAGAGCAGGAAGTGAATTGGTTTGTCGGTCAAGCGTAAACCTATAAATCAATGTATTTTTTTTAAAGATGGAGTTATTTTTAAATTAATTTTTTTTTTTGGGTTTAATGGTTTTATATAGCTTGACTTGTCCATATAGCTTGACTTCTTATTCGAGGTGGGGGCGATGGGTCCTGCACTGACATCCCGCTAGGGGTGTATTGTGCATTTCCCCCTACCAGCATCACCCGAGCCAGCCCAGCTCCTTGAAATATCGGAGCACGGCTCTGGGCAGCTGGCACAACTGCTCCAGTGGTGAGGATGTTTGAGCAGATAATGATAATGAAGATGATGGGGTAGCATGCTGTTGTGGTGGTGACAAAAGCGAT
The DNA here is from genome assembly GCA_947563715.1 of Lycia hirtaria. NCBI lineage: Eukaryota > Metazoa > Arthropoda > Insecta > Lepidoptera > Geometridae > Lycia > Lycia hirtaria. The sequence continues at coordinate 35,881,694 of OX387382.1, read as the reverse complement.
GGTAAGGCTGAGGCTGAGTTCAAAGCTGAAGCTGAAAGTTCAAAGCTGAAGCTGAAAGTTCTAAGCTGAAGCTGAAAGTTCAAAGCTGAAGCTGAAAGTTCAAAGCTGAAGCTGAAAGTTCAAAGCTGAAGCTGAAAGTTCAATGCTGAAGCTGAAAGTTCAAAGCTGAAGCTGAACTTGTCCATATAGCTTGACTTGTCCATCTACATATATTTGCTATCACTGTTTCAAACAAGTTTCAAATTTTACTATCGATCTGTCATAACTTTTTCTTGTCTTTTTACCTGTTAGATCCCACTACGGGGCAAAGTCACCCCCATTTCCTTCCATTTCACACGCTCCATTGCTGCTTAAGACAAAATGTTTTCAAGTCGTCTTGCCAACGCTTTCGGGGCGAATTAACTTAAATTTTAGAATCGTTCGAATTTTATAGCATATCTTCAATCTTTCGTTTGCTTGCAATCATTCACATCACTCGCAATTGTAACGAATGATCTCAACTAATTATATTAACAAGAAATTCTACGAAAATATTGTTCGGAAGTCAGGCTTTAAATGGAAAACAAGGTCCTATGTAAATAGGGCGAATTCTGTGATGGAAAAATTGACTTTCAATCCGGAAAACACAGGCGGAAAGAAGAAGTGCCTACACACTACTGCTTGGCAGTTGAATAGCTAGATTCTCAATTTCAGTTGTCAAAGATTGTCGTCACCTGAAGTCAAATGCATCTAGCGTTTTTATATACAAAGAGAGAAAACTGCCTTCTACCCCTAATCATTACCCGATTACATTTTTTTAAAGTTATTATATGATTGGAACACAGGAATTACAATCAACCCTACAATCAATCCTACAATCTTGGAATTTTCAAGGCTAGAGTGAATATATATCTTCTAGATCGACGAACTCCATCCTCGGCCACACCGTCGCTTAACATCAGGCGAGTTGGTGGTCAATCGTAGATCTATCTTTCTATCTTGTATATAAATATATATATATATATATATTAGACTAGGCATTTTTTATGATTCAAATTCTCAACTTTTTAATTTTTGACTCCCGACCCAAAAAGGGGTTGTATGAGCTTGACGTATCTGTGTCTGTGACATCATAGCTATCGATTGGATTTAGTTTTTTTTTGTTTGAAAGAGGATTTCATTTTTTTTTATGGCAAGCGCCTTTATTAACTACAACACAACAATATACAGACTCAACTAACTAAACTACTACACAAAAAGCAAAAGATTTCATTGAGATTGTTCATTGCTATATTTAATCAAAATCGGTTCAGTCGTGTTTTTTAATCGGAGTTTATTGAGTTTTCTAAACTTATTACTTGCTGTTCTCTTATAAACAAAAACCATTAAATGTGTTGACGTAAATTACTCTACCTAACTTAACTCCGATCTCTACACTGCTATAACAATGTGAACTTAATAACAGTAATTATATGCAAAACTATTTACATAAAATAATTGTGGCGCAGTTCAGGGTCAGTTACTGGTCACGACTATTTTTGTAGCTTCAAGATTTGCACTTCACTTGCGGATGACACTTTTTCTTTCGGTAAGGTCAAGTCACAGATATAGTAGATGGAGCATGCGACTTCATTTATATGAAAACCTTGCATGCCACATTTTTGGTACTGACTGTGACGTCACACAAACGATTTGTGATGGAACGTTCCATCCGCTTTAAATATATTCAACCCAATGCATCCGCGCGCTTGTACGATAGTAACTAGTTGACAAAATATCGAATCGGAAGTATATCACCTGAAATTAAATAAATATTGGTCGTCAACTGCGATTTTATATCGTACCTACTTATTGACAGGCTAGGTACATACACTTGGGGTATCTATAGAAGTCTATGGGTCAAGTAAACACTAAGTTGACTGGCCTTGTGGCTCAGTTGGTAGTATGTCTGCCTGCAGAGCTATAGGTCGTGGGTTCGATCCCCACCCAGGGCAAACATTTGTGTGATGAGTATGGATGTTTGTTCTGTGTCTGGGTGTTTCTATGTATCATATGTATATATTTACAACAAAAAAGTATATATGTACTCTATCAGCCATCTAGTTCCATAGTACAAGCTCTGCTTAGTTTGGGCTAGATGGTGTTGTGTGAAATGTCCACAAATATTTATTTTATTTATTTAAGTAAAGTTTTTGTTTTTGATTTCCGATACAAGCCTTGTTTAATTATTATTTCATTATTACAGATTTTGCAATTTTTTTTTTGTATTCAAAAATAAGCTAGCGTTTTACCGTCAACTCGGCTGGTGTTGCAGTCTACGATGGAGCGCGTTTCCCTAGAGGGAATCTATTTACTCGCACTTTGAAGACATACTTAGGTGTCATAATCTAAGTTTGTGGTCGGTCTACTGTTCGTATAATCACTAGTTTTAATCACAATTCATGTAAAACTCATCTGCGGCAACTAAAAATAGTTGACGGCAGTAGCTTCAGATGAACCTTCATATATAATAATCTCTAATCTCTAACTATAAACTCATACCTACGTCAAAATCGATCACAGAAATTATCGGATATGTATGATAAACCAGAAGGACAATATAAGTAATTAATGTTTGAGACTTATCCTGTTGAGGCATAATCTATCGAGGATCTATGGTTTTTCATAAGTATCTCTTATTTATATAGGTTGTAAATTAAGACAAAATATCTTTAAAAAATCTTTAAATCGCCGCATCGGATTATGATACATTTAAAATAAGGAGTGATAGTGATCATTCCTAATTCTAAATGTATCACGAATATGGTAACCTAAGTTTCAGCCCCGGATCTACGATTTTTTCGAACCGGGGCAGAAACTTGACGGTGGCGCCCCTCTCTCCAATATAATTATCTATATGGCACCTTTTTATTAAAAGTTAACGGTGAGTCTACCAAGCTTTCGTATTCTAGGCGCTTTGTGGAGCAAGTTATTTTATTTTTAATCATATTAATTATGATTTTTGCGCCCCCGGAAAATGCCGCCCGGTATGCCCCCCCTAGATCCGGGGCTGCTAAGTATACCTACTCTAATACAATAATGTTCGTAACGCTATCAGCGTTTTCACTGGGTATACTTAGGATACCTATACACCGCCTTTTTTTACTTGAGGAAATGCATTTACGCATACCCATACCATAAAAATAACTAAATTCAGAACGTAACGGAATTCTCATGACATTTTCGGTTCTTTTTGAATTCAGACATTTTAAGAATTTTAATTAGTTTAGTGAAGCCTTTAGAATCGTTAAAATCGGTACCAGTATTTATATGTGGGTTAGCGGATGTTACAGCGGCATCTAGTAACAAACAAGTACAATTTATACCTATTAAAAGAAAACGTAATACCCGACAGCAAAAGACGGACTTTCATAGCGTAGTATATGTAATTACGTTACGTAATGACTTATAAGCTTTCGCTATTGTTATTCATTGAAATTAATAAAATTATGTAAAACATACGCGATGAATCAGTTAAAAATAGTTTAGTTTAACTTCATTGAATTACTTTGCACACGATTTATATCAAATAAATAAAAATAAATAAATATTTGTAGATATTTCACACAACACCATCTAGTCCAAACTAAGCAAAGCTATGGAACTAGATGGCTGATAGAATACATATGTACTTTTTTTGTAAATATATGTATATGTGCATATGATATATAGAAACACCCAGACACAGAACAAACATCCATGCTCATAACAAAAATGTTTGCCCTGGGTGAGGATCGAACCCACGACCTTACAGCTCAGCAGGCAGACATACTACCAACTGAGCCACAAAGCAATACACTACATACATAAAATCACGCCCATTTTTCCTTACGGTGTGTAGGCAGAACATCAATGAGCACGAGACCGTTTGACGCCACATTTGACCATGGTTAAAGGTTTGGATGGGAGGGAGAAGATATTACAGAATCGTGAATAAATCGAATAGCGTTATTCCCATTGATAAACATAATTTCAAGATTATTCTGATGGTAAAAATTATATTATAAGTTATAATATAATCGTAAGTTAAGTTGTATTATAAGTTATAATATAATTTTTATCATCAGAATAAACTTGAAATTATTAAATATTATCATTGAAACAGACGAGTTTAGAGTAAAAGTGAAGCGACGGTAACATTTATTCGTAATGAGAACGTCATTGTTGATGCACACCTTTATAACCGACTTCCAAAAAGAAGGAGGTTATCAATTTGATTGTATGTTTTTTGTATGTTTGTTCAACGATTACTCTACCAATTGTGCATTGATTTTGATAATCCTTTTTTTTTAGAAAGTAGAAGATACACGAACAAATATCTAAGGCCCCTAGCACATGGCGTATTTTAAACGCGCGTTTTCTGCGCCGTAGATGCCGATTTTTGCGTTTTGATAGATTCGAACGCGCGTAAAACGCGATACAAACGCGCGTATGAAGCGCGTTCGAAACTCGTTTGATGCGCGTAGAAAGGGCCGTGCGGAAGAGGGGTAGAGGAGGGGCACGCGCTCACGCTACGGCACCGCCCGCGCCGCATTTACAGTGCGTCTGTATCGCTGTATCTGCGCGTATACGCGCAGTAGACGCACGTTTCACGATCACCCCGTGTGCTTAGGCTACAAGGTTGCGTTCAAATCTCGTTTGAAGCGCGTATACGTGCGTTACCAGCGCGTCGTCTGCGCGTTTAAAATACGCTATGTGCTAGGGGCCTCAATTAAAAGAAAAACAATATACCCGACTGCAGAAAAGCAGTTTTTGAAGTCAAAACGATGTCGTTACGCTTGATACGCAGTTGAGTGTACAAGTGACAAGTCACATGTGACAAGTCACATGACACAAGTGACAAGATGGACAGAAGACCTTATAGACGCAGCAGAAAGACGCTGGATGCAAGTCTTCCGCTTCCAACGGGTCTTTTGGGAAATCCATGGGTGAGGCCAGGGTTTATATAGAATAATACTAAAGCTCTGAATCCCATTTGGCATACATTGGCCAAAGGCTCTCGTTACACTTAATTTGAATAATCTTTCTTCTTGAGAGCCAAAAATTTTGCGTCTATTGGCCGACATACTACTGCAAAAATACTGTGTTATGTGCTTGTTTAATATTGTTTGATTATTATTATATGTGCCAACAGATAAATTAAATTACACATACCTATACTTGCGAAACTTTTACTAGATGAGTAGGTTTTATTTATATAAAAACATTCATATATCTATACCTACTATTATAAATTATACTAAAACTAATTAATGAAAATTTTAAAAGCTGAGTGATTGGAGATTATTTAAAATATCCATAGGCAAGAAAGCTTATGGATATTTCAAACAATCTCCAGTTTCAGGCAGAGTGCCCAAAATGCTGGCGGCATTTCCTCTCTGAACGGCAATGCTTATTTTTTGTCCAAAGTAAAGGCCAGCATTTTGGGCATGCAAAGAATTTTTCAACCTCCCCGACAAATCTTATAACAAATCATACCTATATTTAATGTTAAAGCATGGCGGATTAACTTAAAAGCAAAAACATTGTATTATATCTTGCAGCACCCATGTTTTGTGTAATAAACGAATTTGTTTTTTCAACAAACAGTATACAATAAAGTTTAGGGTTAATAATATAAGTATAAATATAGTTCGATGATGTACCAGCAACGTTGACCACGGATTAATTAAATGAATTTGAAAAAATAAAACCGACTGGAATATTCCATATTTCCCAATATTAAAGAAATTATTGCTTTTACCAATACAGCAGATACAGAGATATAGGCACTCGTTACGTTACTTTTAATTACTTTTCTACCCTTGGAAGCCTAAAAATTTTGCCTATATGGGCCGAAGGTTAAGGTCACACTTAGGATACTTTTATCTACACGGAACCCCAGAAAATGCAGCAACTGGAAAATAATGCATAATTTACCAGCGTATTTTCCAATATTTTGGAAACCATAACTTCACCTGCTAATATTATGGCGCAACAATGGTGCAATGGTGGTAATTGGCCAGCTTGAATGGACAACGGATGCGTAAGTCACGGGGATACAACCTTGAATTAATCGTACCTACACCCGCGACGAATCTACAATAACCGATCGCGCAACAACAAATGTGTTAGCAAGTTTATGAGGGCTATCTGGTTAAATACTTAGGTACAATCAGTAAGCAAGATAAATGTATCTTTGTATAACCATAGAACCATGTTATCATTATATCTCATCTTAATTTCTATAATATAATCTGAGTATCTCAGATAGATGTACATTAATAATAATAATAATGTTTTATAATGTTTTTATTGTTTTTTATATAAATATTGTAAAAACTTAGGCTTAAGATTAGTAAATAAATATGTGAATAATAATAAGAGAAGAGAAGAAGAAGAGCCTCGACCAACATCTCAAGAGACTCTCGCTCGATGATTGGGTCAAGGGTCGGATACAGAAGGCAGTCATCTTAGACACGGCACGTATTGTCAGGAGGTTCCTCTCTCTGTAGCTCCTACCACCGACAGCCCCGCCCCGCTGCCGGCGGCACCCTAGTTTTAAGTTTTTTTACAATATTTATGTTTCTTTTTTATAAGTTTATATTTGTGTTGTAAAAAAATTAAAATTAAGATTGTAAATAAATAAATTAGATAATAATAATAATAAATATTTGTGGACATTTCACACAACACCATCTAGCCCAAACTAAGCAAAGCTTGTACTATGGAACTAGATGGCTGATAGAATACATAAATACTTTTTTTTTTGTAAATATATACTATGATACATAGAAACACCCAGACACAGAACAAACATCCATGCTCATCACACAAATGTTTGCCTGGGTGGGGATCGAACCCACGACCTACAGCACAGCAGGCAGACATACTACCAACTGAGCCACAAGGTCAGTCATTGGAGTTCTATACCATAAGGTTCTGTTTCTTATCCTAACAATAAGCCAGATTTTTATCCGACTGCGTCTGGTTATGTTTTTAGAGTGTAGGTATGTATGTATGTTTTTAGAGTGTAGGTATGTATGTATGTTTTTAGAGTGTATGTATGTATGTATGTTTTTATATGATCGCCTACAGCCTAAACGGTAAAAGCCGATTTTGATTGTGAGCTGAAGTTAGATTCGTCTTCACTTCCTGAGTGTCATAGGCTATATTTTTTTGTAATAATATTAGTGATACATATCTCGTAAAAATACAAAATGCGTTTTTTCGTAGCCTCCGACGAACATTTTATTTTGTGACCTATTTTGTGTGTATGATTCTTTATTTTGTGTGTTTTTGTTACAATAAATTATGTCTATGTCTATGTCAATAAACAAGTGATTTCTAGACTAGACTAGAATTATTCTAAAGAATGCGCATTTCTTTTACAGCGATTTTACACATATTTTCTCACAAACAAAACTCAACAGCATATCAAGTTTACCGAAATCGTAAGTTATACTGCAAAAACTGCACTTCTGCAGTCGGGTATTTTGTTACTTATTGTGTGAAAAATTGTGAAGACAACTACATTATAGCGGCAGGGTAATTTCTATTACTTGGCTGTTTAATTCATACGATCTTCAACTTTAAAATCTGTTGTCAAGCACCTTATATCACTTGAGAACCAGTCCTCAGTTGATAATAATACATCTTGGACCGCACAGTTATCAGACATCAAGTGATGCTTGTAGCTATAGTTAAAATGTCTAGCTCGTCTATCGTAATAAAACCGGCTAAGTGCGAGTCAGACTCACGCACGAAGGGTTCCGTACCATTATCTATAAAAACGGCAAAAAATCACGTTTGGTATATGGGAGCCCCCCTTAAATATTAATTTTATTTTAAATTAATTATTTATTTTTAAAGCGAATAATATAAATTAATATTCTGTGAATATTTCAAGCGTCTACCTGTTGCCGTTATCAATATCCAGCAAAAAAAAAAAAGAAAAAATCACGTTTGTTGTATGGAGCACCCTTAAATATTTATTTTATTCTGTTTTTAGTATTTGTTGTTATAGCAGCAACAGAAATACATCATCTGTAAATAAAATTCAACTGTCTAACTATCACGGTTCATGAGATACAGCCTGGTGACAGACGGACGGACGGACAGACAGCGCAGTCTCAGTAATAGGGCCCCGTTTTTACCTTTTGGGTACGGAACCCTAAAAAGAGTGAAATCCCAAACAGATGCCTGAAGCTGTATCGTTTAAATAAGCACGAAGTGGCACCTAACTGAGCATTTAATAATAACAGAATAAGTTATTTCATGAATATGCTTTTAAACCAAATCCTAATTATTATATTACTTAAGTTGTACACGTAATGCACTTCATTACGTATACTTTTAAATATCTATAGATTTGGGTAAAAACAAACAAAACAAATATAAAAGTTGAAAGATAAGCTTCGTTGAAAGTTTTATAAAGTTAGGCATCTGAACTCTAAAAAGTGTGTTCTTTGCTTATATATAATCAATTTAAAGATAATTTGAGGAAAGCTAGCATGAAACGGACATTGGCAGAATTATGATCTAAAACAGATGCCACTAAGCCAAGAAGTTACCTGAAGATAATATACAGGATAAGTCACCAAATCTATAACATATGAGAAGCGAGGAGGATGAAGTTTTCACCAGTCACGAAGAAAACAAAGAACTCATCAATTAGCTAGATTTTAAATGAAGTTACGTAAATGTCACTTACTTAACTCGTGACTTAACCTATGTTATAATTTCATTCATCCAAAAAATTGCGTCTAATTGTCAAAGTGATGATATAGTTAGTGAAGCAGCGTGTTGCATTCAGATGTTGGAGGGAATATAAAGGCTGTAAAGACCTCGAACTGTTTAGTCTGTGTCCGCGGCCTCATACAACCGGTCGGTCGTGAGCTGACCCGTCTCACTGCAACGTTCACAACACACGTAAGTTTATCACAATGCATGTTTCTGTCATACACATAAATCAATTTTAACTGTACTTCTAGGAAATCAGAAGGTTAATTGATATTACGAGCAGTGTTCGTCGAAGGTCTTAGAATGTGTCACTTGCTAAGTTAGACTAGATTATATTGGCAGGACTTGAAATTATGTAAATTAGGCGCGATGGATCCGCGTCGCTTACTAGACTATTTTATAGGCAGTCTGGGAAGGGAATTACTTTGAGGGAACCATGGAATGATGTTGGTGATAGGTTACGTTCTAGTGCCTAGGTAGGTCCTCAAATAGAAAATTTATCGCCAAACACCTAAAGATGTGTTTTAGCTGCCTTGCTAACTTGTTACTATTTCAGACTACATCGTTGCTTAACGTCAGGTGAGCTTTGGTGAAATGTTAAGCCTATCGACCATAAAACAACAAATATACATATCAAATACAGATTAATATAATTCAGACGTCAAAGTGGAAGTGGGGTTTTCCTTATACTGACATATATTTTTACACTTGCCTAAATGCCAAGTATACCTACCTATAGTAGATTTATGTGACAGATCGGTTAATGTTTAGCATTTCCATGTTCGTTAAAGTATGTTTTTACATATTATATTGTCAAAGTTCGTGAGTTACATATAAATTCATCTTTCGCAAGTTTTACGAGTATATATTGTTTAAACCCAATATTAGTTAAAGTACAGAATAGCTTATGCTTACCTATATAGGTGCTTGCTATTTTTTAAACAATGTAGCTCTGTTATCCCGATTGTCACGTATAAAACTAAATGTTCTCAGAATTATAGTTTATATCATTCATCACAATTTCCCATTATTTGTTCTACACAAGTGCCTATTTACTATCGTGACATGACTTGCTCCTAGTCCTTAATCGATTATAAAACGAATCGCCGGTTGGCCTTGTCCGAATGCGTGAAAACAAGTGAGTCACCACATTCTCTATCATGTTCCTTACTACCATGTATCGGAAGTAGGTACCAAAATATCTACTTCCAAGACTATACTTTAGCTGTCAGAGAATCTCCTGTCTATACTGGTTTAAAGGTCAGTGACTTATCAATATTTGTAAAGGACACGTAAATGGCACTGTTTATATTACCGTTTACTCTACTTCTCTTAATTTTTATCCGTTAACTTTTCAATCTGTAAACAAGCAAATATGTTATATGTCTATTTACAGACTAATGATGTTCTCACTTCAATATCTTCATCCATCTTCATTTCAACTATCTGGGTGATGATTTTAGAGTTTACTTAATTATGATGCTATAAATCGTATACAAAGTAGCGGTGCTCCCTTTATTTAGGGTTATGTAAGATCGTCACAGTTCCCATGCATCCGAATACATAACATAACAAGCCGATCTACGGAGATAAGGAAGACTTGTTTATACACCCAGATAGCAGTTTCTCAATAATAAGATCTCAAGTCATCCGCAAAAACGTGAGCTAGCAATCATCGTGGAGTTTGAGAGATGCCCTGCTTCACAATACTGTCATTACCAACTTGCAACACCGTAGCAATAAATGAACAGACAATTACATACAATTTCTTGAAAAATTAGATTATCTGGTGTGATTATTAAGCGCGATACTATTGTTACAGATTTAACATGAAGGCGATCAGTTTCATAATTGCTCTGACAATAGCGTCAGTATGCAAAGCGGCAACCCCCCAATTGCAGTTTGCGTGGAAAGAAGTTGACTACGTATGGAAATCGCCGGCTGATCGAGAAGCCGCAATCAAAGAAGAAAGGTTCATCCCGGGTCATAACTTGCCTCTAGGTCTAGCGCGGTGGAAGAACAAGCTATTCGTCACTGTCCCCAAATGGAAGAATGGGGTAGCCTCGTCACTAAATTATGTGGACATCGGAGGAGCTCAAGATCAACTATTAAAACCATATCCATCTTTAGAAGAAAACTATATTCCTGATACAGCAAAAGCGTTACCCTCAAACAGCTCCATCGTTTCTGTGTTCCGAGTATTCGTCGACGCTTGTGACAGATTATGGGTTATGGATTCAGGACTCGCTGATATTCTAGGTAAGAATATTGTACTGTTTGACTTTTAAAAACTACCGGTAGAACAGTTGCAATTTTTTATGAGAAAAACTGCTGTGATTACACTACACGACAATGAGAGCTATTTATCGTTTATGCTTGTCAGGAAGTAAAGCGGTATTGACGCATAGTGGGTTTGTTAACTAGACGCGGCAAATACAATACGTTGTTTAATGTTTACTTAAAGCACTAATTAAGCGGTGATTTAATAATAATGTATCACGAAATAGACTGTATTCTTGCATAAAAATGAAGGCAATATACCGACTCGATTGTTTCATAGCAATTAATTTCTTAAGCTAAGTTAATGATCAGTGAGTATCTATTGTTATGCGCCTGAGGTCATAATGTAAAAGGGAATTATAATACTAATGCAAAATAATACAGTTGGAATTAACCCTAGCATTGACTTCAATAACGGAATAACTTACTGAGGTCAAGTTGGATGCGTTTTATGCTGTTATGTGTTTATTCTGCCTTGTTCTAGAATTTAGGTACTCTTAGAGGTTACTTTTAGGTATCTTAGGTACTCTTAGAGGTAAAGTTGGTAAAGGGAATTTAATTCGAATAAAATAGTAAGAGGTATGTTTTAAACATCACAAATTAAGATCTTTCAGAGTATAATGAGATTACTTTCATAATTTTTCTAAAACAAAATTATATGTTCTTACCAATCTTACAAAGAATCTGTATTGTATCACGCCTTTAAATCATAATATAGGTATAATTATGATTTTTAGTACATTTGTTCAAATTTGTTTGTGTTCAGCTATTTTTAACACGCTTTTATTAGGTCGACCTGTATGTAACTAACTATGTACTTAATGAAATCTATCTATCTAAAACCATCTTCCAAGGATCGTATGTAGCATCATGAAAATTGGCAGCTGTATGTAGTTCTAATGACAATACAATAATATGGTACTGTCGAACTGATCTGATGATGGAGCCGGAAGATATGAACTAGAACTTCATGATGGAACATCGTATCATAGCTGTGTTTGGATTTGTTAGAAAAGTCTTGTAATGAACTTTGATTACAATAATTTGTAGCGTGTTTTTTAGTTTTTTAAACTGTAATTTATTAGGGTTCCGTACCTCAAAAGAAAAAAACGGAACCCTTATAGGATCACTTTGTTGTCCGTCTGTCTGTCTGCCCGTCTGTCCGGGTGTCAAAATCTTTATCTCGGGAACGCATAAGGGTATCGTGTTGAAATTAAAACCATACACGTAGATCCATAGTCTCTTGCTGCAGAAAGAAAAATAAAATTTCTCAGTTTTCGTAAAAAAATGTTACAGCCGAATATGTCGTAAAAAACGCAAATTTCGACACTCACAAGGGAATCAAAACCTATGAGGTAGGTACTTCCCGTTGGCCTAGAACTATGAAATTTGGCAAGAAGCATTGTGCTAGAGTACACATAAAGGAAAAAATCCGAAAACTGTCTATTTTTAATTTAATCACAAAAAAATTGTGTCTTTACGCAAGGAATGAGGGTACAAATTTTAAAGTTCTTTAACCGTATCATGTGGGGTATCATATGAAAGAGCTTATATAATTAAACATAAGCTAAAACAGGTTTTTAAATATTTTTACGATGTACATTTTTCGGTATAAGAAGGAAAATAAAAAAAAATATTTCCCCCTTTTATCTACTAGTTTGTACGGAACACTCGGTGGGCGAGCCTGACTAGCACTTGTCCGGTTCTTATTCTTCTAGTTTTGGTCGATTCTAAGCTAATTATTGCAGGATCTACTGCTTTCATATAGGTTTGAATATATATTTCAAGTAATTCTATTGCAGGTTCACCAAATCAAATCGCTGGACCTTCAATCGTTATTTTCGACTTGAACACTGATCAGCTAATTCACCGTTACTACTTCAAAGTGGATGATATGAAAGAGGACTCTTTCTTCGCTAATATTGTAAGTAATCGTTTTAAAGAAATCTCCACACCAGCAAGTGAATGAAAGGGTCTCCAAATTTTCTATTTACACCTGCATACTGCACATATTCTATTATGTAAAAATGGAAGGAGTTCGTAAAAGATATCTGAAAGCTTGATGCTGTTGTTCGACATTTTTTTTTAATTTGATGATAGGCTTGCGCTTTACCGCCAACTCACCTGGTGTTAAGCGACAGTTACGATCTACGATGGAGCGCGCTTGCCTAGAATAAACCTATTCACTCGCGATTTGAAGACACTTAGATTATATAACTTGAACTTGATCAAGAGTTTAAATTCACGGTTAGGCACTTCTGGCATCAATACAATGGGAGAAGGCAGACATGCTGGGAATTAATGAAATTAAAAATAGTGAATGTCTTTTAAAATGTGTATTATACTTCTTCACGTAGACACTGATCTGAATTTAAATGAATAAATAGCTAAACCAAGAAATAATTTTTATGTGCAAAAGGAAATAACGTTTCCCCATTTTCCAAGTACAACTAACTAGTGAAACCTTTGGCGCATTCTGACCAATCTATTATATAAGAGATCTTATCTTATATAAGATTTAATATACCATAAAATATTAAATTAACAATGCTCATCTACACTATCATGAATGTATCATTTATCGGTGAAAGAAAACATAGCATGATAGTAGTTTATTCTATGATCCTCGAGATAAAAATCTGTTGCCAAGCACCAAAGCAAATATTCCAGCAGCTTCACCTGAACTTTTCAAGCAAGGTGTGATCCTTATCTACGCCTATAATTTACAGTTTTTAAAGTTCCGTATCTCAAAAGGAAAAAAACGGAACCCTAATAGGACTTTGTTGTCCGTCTGTCCATCCGTCCGGGTGTCAAGACCTGTATCTCGGGAACGCGTGAAGGTATCGTGTTGAAATTAAAACCATATACGCAGATCCATGGTCTCTTGCTGCAAAAAAAAAAGATAAAATTTCTCAGTTTTCTCAGTTTAAAAAAAAAGTTACAGCCGAATATGTCGTAAAAAACGCACATTTCGACACTCACAAGGGAATCAAAACCTATAGGGCACTTCCCGTTGACCTAGAACTATGAAATTTGGCAAGAAGCATTGTGTTAAAGTTTTTCCTATATGTGTATATAGGAAAAAATCTAGACATTTTTAATTTAATCACAAAAAAAAGTGTCTTAATGCAAGGAATGATGATGAATGAGGAAGGGTCCATATTTTAAAGTTCTTTAACCGTATCATGTGGGGTATGATATGAAAGAGCGTCATTAGCATAAGGTAAAACAGGTTTTCAAATATTTTTTCGGTGTATATTTTTCGGTTTATGTAGGTTTATGAATAAAAAAATATATGATTTCCCCCTTTTATCTACTAGTTTGTACGGAACCCTTGGTTCTTCCGAGTCTGACTCGCACATGCCCGTTTTTTTTATCTTGTGTGCTCTTTGATCACTTAGCCTACCAGCAAAAAGGATCCTAAATCAAATAGAAAGTTGACTTGGTAATTTGTTACAGATTGTGGACGTGGATAAAGACACCTGCGACAACGCGTTCGCATACATCCCCGACTTAGGCGGGTACGGCGTGGTGGTGTACAGCCTGAAGCAGGACGACTCGTGGCGAGTGGCTCACCACTACTTCCACTTCGAACCGCTGGCTGGCTCCTACAACGTCTCCGGCATTCAGTTCCACTGGACTGATGGTGTCTTTGGCCTTGCGTTATCGGAACCTAGAGATAATGGGTAGGTTATACTATTTTAACACTTGGGATATACCTCCACATTACTTGTTTTTCCAGGTTACAGTGTTATAGGGTTCCGTACCTCAATAGGAAAAAACGGAACCCTTATAGGATCACTTTATTGTCCGTCTGTCCGTCTGTCTGTCCGTCTGTCCGGGTGTCAATACCTTTATCTCGGGAACGCGTGAAGGTATCGAGTTGAAATTAAAACCATATACACAAATCCATAGTATCTTGCTGCAGAAAGAAATATAAAGTTTGAGCTGAAATTTTGCATGCATAATTATGTAAATTAGGTAAAAAAAATATTATGACATAGAATTGATCTGATGATAGAACTGGGATGTAAAAACTAGAACTTCTTGATTGAAAGTGCTAAGAGTTCGGGCTTGTTAGTTTTATTGTTTTGGGTATCTTTTATGCACTCGTATGAGGACGAGGGTTTGAAGATGGTGCCGCAAGGTTACCTTTCTACTGGAACTCTCTGTGAAAATCCTTAGGTATTTCAATTTACAACAGACATTATTGCATTGTTAATTATCTTATCTATCTTATCATTAAAAAAAAGATAATACCTAAAAAGTATTTTTTTAGATTCTCTTGTTACACATTCAAAAGTTGTTCTATTTTTTTTATGTTGAATAGATCTCCGATTCACTACCAATTCGCCTGATAGGAGACACCCTACTCACACTATCTTTGAAAATTTCAACATCGTAGTTCTCGGGAAACAGAAATGGCGCTAAAGAATTCCATTATTACATTTTCTGTGCAGTACTACGCATCAAGAACGTGGTCTTACCTATTTTTAGGGTTCCGTACCTAAATAGGAAAAAACAGAACCCTTATAGTATCACTTTGTAGTCCGTCTGTCCGTCTGTCCGTCCGTCGGGTGTCAAAACCTTTATCTCGGGAACGCGTGAAGGTATCGAGTTGAAATTAAAACCATAACGCAGATCTATAGTCTCTAGCTGCAAAAAGAAAAAAAAAAACTCAGTTTTCGTAAAAAACGCACATTTCGACACTCACAAGGGAATCAAAACCTATGGGGTACTTTCCGTTGATCTAGAACAATTAAATTTGGGAATAAGCATTGTGTTAGAGGAAAAAAAAACCGAAAACTGGACATTTTTAATTTAATCACAAAATAATAGTGTCTTTATGCAAGGAATTAAGGTCCAAATTTTGAAGTGAATTAACCGTATCATGTGGGGTATCATATGAAAGAGCTTCAGTAGCACAAGCAAAAAACAGGTTTTTAAATATTTTTACGATGTATATTTTTCGGTTTATGAAGGAAAATATAAAAAAATATATGATTTCCCCCTTTTATCTACAAGTTTGTACGGAACCCTCGGTGGGCGAGTCTGACTCGCACTTGTCCGGTTTTTTTGACAATAAGATTGCTGAAACATTATTTATTTATCTATAGTAAGTTTTTTTAGCCGAAAGTTCTCGAATGGAGACCACGAACCGGCAAGCGTAACGTAGGAAGGCCAGCCACAAGGTGGACAGAAGATATCATACAAGTGGTAGGAAGACGCTGGTGGATGCCGCTTCCAACCGGTCTTTCTGGAAATCCATATCCAGCAGGAGGCCTATGTCCAGCAGTAGACTTCTTGTGGCTGAGATGATGATGAAGTTTTTTTGCTGGCAATAATATTGCAACGACATAGGTGCAATTCGGCATTGGATCACTTATCGTTAGTAATATTTCTTTGTAACCTATCCATTTTCAGATCGATTAATCGTTGCGTAAAGTCATAACGCTGGGTAGCTTGCATCAAAACAGATAGGCTAGCTATAAATATCGAAATCGATATCTACTGTTCCATCTATAAGTAGACCAAACTCTGTTTGAAGTCAAATGAAAATATTTAGTAGGTAAGTATAATAATATTTCCTACATTAGGAACTTACTAACTAATTACTAACATTTAATTAGTTTTCGTCTAAATACCTACTTAGGGCAAGTTCAAGTTCAACTTTATTTCAATTAGTGAAGGCTTATGGTGAACATAGTTTTTAGTAAAAAAAAAACCGGACAAGTGCTAGTGAATCTTGCTCACCAAGGGTTCCGTACAAACTAGTAGATTAAAAAAAGGGACAAATTATATATTTTTTTATATTTTCCTTCATATGCCGCAAATTACACATCGTAAAATAATTAAAAACCTGTTTTAGCTTGTGCTTATGAAGTTCTTTTATATGATACCCCACATGATACGGTTAATTCACTTTAAAATTTGGACCCTCATTTCTTGCATAAAGACACAATTTTTTTTGTGATTAAATTTAAAATGTCCAGTTTTCGGATTTTTTCCTATATGTGTACACACAATGCTTCTTGCCAAATTTCATAGTTCTAGGTAAACGGGAAATACCCCATAGATTTTGATTCCCTTGTGAGTGTCGAAATGTGCGTTTTTTTTACGTATTCGGCTATAACTTCTTTTTACGAAAACTGAGAAATTTGATATTTTTTTCTGCAACAAGAAACTATGGATCTCCGTTGGAATGGAGAACAATATTTTTTTATACCACAGCAATATTTCTTCATTATACACCAACGATAAAGATTATTATTAACTTGTGGATGATTAAATACATGGAGGTATTGAAAATGAAAAAAATTTTTGGTCAGTTCTATAAAAAAATTAGAACTGCTAGTATGTTTGTATTAGTATGTATGTAATTATATATTACCTATCTAAATATATCGTTGAACACTCTGAATATACGAGTACCTAAGTGAATTATAAGTAGGTACTTAATTTTGGTACTACAGATGCATTTTTTTTTGCTTTTTTATGGATAATCATGTGTAAATAGCTGTCTTTAACAGCTATTAGTATGGATAATTATATCTATATTAATAGCTGATATAGTCATCTATTACTATGACTATTCAGTCAATATATCACTGATGTCATGCCTTTAAGAATCTCCAGGTCAAATCGATGCAAAACATTTTAATATTTGTAGATAGGGTAAATGTCGTATGATCGTACGAAATGTCACTTACGACACAGTAGTTAAGCATTTAAGTACTTAATTTAAATTGTCTGTACTGCAAACATCACTACCGTCTCCTACGTGAAGTTCAATGACAAATTTAAATTGATTGGAGTGAACGGATCATTCGGACACTAAACTTGTGAAACTTACTTCGTACCAGAGGTCACACGAATGCGTTTTCTGCATTATAAACAGGGAAAGATCTATTGTTTTACATCTGTATGTACTCATGTGGCAGTTTGCCAATACTTATCAAAAATAGTATAAATCCGGTCAAGCAGGAAAGTATTAAATTATCTACCATTTTCAATATTTCAAGTTGTTTTATTCTATAACAGGTTTGCAATCGCAAGCTACTGATAACTCGCCTGATGTTAAGTAATCGTTGCGTTCTTAAGTATTCTTATTATTTTATTATGAATTGGTACGCTTTCAATCAATAAACCAATCTAATCAAGTTTTGGAAATTGAATTTAAACAATTTCTATATATTGTCGTACTGAATAGAAATTTTGCTGAATAAAACTAATGACAATACAATAACTTAATTATCGAGCTGAGATCGGTAATAGACACTTGAGATACTTACGTAGATAACAAGCTCGGTATAGTACGAAAGGCTCTCAAGTTTTGGCGATCGACTTTGACCCCAAAACATTATGCACCTACTCAGGATTGTAAAGCAAGACAAGGTTAAATAGTCATAATAAATATTTTAAATTATCTTATGTCATATTTGCATTGTTACATCGAGCTTGCGAAAATTATAATGAATTAGCGTTTTTGATTGTCATAGATACCGGACAATGTTCTTCCACGCGTTCTCAAGCACCAAAGAGTTTTGTGTGTCCACGGAGCTCCTTCGAAACTACACACACATAGACAAGAACGAGGCATTCCACGACTTCAAGGTAATAAGTTCAACACTCAGTACCCATCGTATGCTTCTATTGCACAACTTATGGACATACTCCGATTTCGATCGAAGATAGAAACGCGGTACGTCTTCACGTGATTTCTTATTCATGGAATTTACGACTTTGTTTTCTACAGAATCCATGACGTACGTTACCTACTTAAAATATTTAAAATAATAATAGTAATCCACAAGTTTTCCTCGTTTCTAATATCATACAGGACTTTCTTGTTTTGGAAAATGCTTTGACGCGTTTTAATGTCATTGCCAAGTAGATTTATTATTATAATATTGAGTAGGTTAGGAGTCCATTTAGTGTTTTCCGCATTCAAATGACTAGACCTAGTTACATGTATAATTAATGTTTATATTTTTCTTTTAATTTCACAGTTACTTGGCGACAGAGGGGAACGGACGCAAGCTTCGTCCAGTTTTTACGACCAAAACACCCATGTTCTGTTCTACACACAGGTATAATAAAAATGTAGTTTCATATATTGTTTTTAAAATGTTTTCAAGATATTCTAAACTAGGTATAGCTATAGTGATCTGTTGAATGGCTACTGATAATACGCAGGAAGAAATATAACTTTTCGAAAAATTCGTTAATACGTATAACATGACGGTGATAACAATGTTAATGTTTTCGATTTCCGGTCCAATATAACGTTTTGAAGTGATGATAAGTAGTTCTATAGATTCGGACATGGAACTATACGCCAGAGAACATTTCAATCTAAATAATTTTATAGTTTAAAAAACTGAAACAACCGACTTCAAAGTACGTTATTTCGTTTACTTGTTGTAATATAAGTAAGGATGATAATAAATCAAGGCGCTGAAGTAGTTCTATTTCTCCTAATACACTGGATGAGGAGCAACTAGGTTTTATTTTTCAAGCTCAATAAATCCCTCACGATTGTAAACTTTTTAAAGAGACCTTTCTTCACCCGCTCGTTTTTTTTTCAAGAATGACATTTGTCATTGAAATCAAATACTTTGTCGTCGCAGATTACAAAATGTGCAGATGTTTATACGAAAAACCTCAACATTTGTCACTTTTGCAAAGAAAACCGTGTCAGTGGAACTCCGCGATTCTATAATCTGACGCACTCACTCAGGAATCCAATGAAAATATTTTTACTTTTAGATATTATTAAAAAAGTAATAAAGCAATGTTTCTAAAATAATTATGGGACCAACTTGGGAGCTTTCTCTATGCACCAATTCAGAAAACACAAAAATTGGTTCTCGAATGACGGAGTAATTCGTGTACATACATAAAAAAAAATATACGCTACGAATTGATAACCTCCTCCTTTTTCGAAGTCGGTTAATAAGATTGAGGTTTCGTGAAAGAAAATATGATGAAGAAGCTATATCATCGTATAGTCATTTCTAGAACCTACAATTATATATCCATCTCTGTCATTTCTGTCTGTGGTAGTGTCACGATTACGAAGATTTATAGGTACCTAGAACTAGGCTATATCTGTCTCTTTTCATTCGACGGCGCATCTTAGACCTGCTTCGAGTAGGTAGGTACTAACTCGTTAGCTACGCTCAATAATCTACATTATCTAATTATATCTCCATCTCTGTCATTTCTGTCTGTGGTAGTGTCACGATTACGAAGATTTATAGGTACCTAGACCTAGGCTATATCCGTCTCTTTTCATTCGACGGTGCATCTTACACCTGCTTCGAGTAGGTAGGTACTAACTCGCTAGCTACGCTCAATAATCTACATTATCTAATTATATCTCCATCTCTGTCATTTCTGTCTGTGGTAGTGTCACGATTACGAAGATTTATAGGTACCTAGACCTAGGCTATATCCGTCTCTTTTCATTCGACGGCGCATCTTACACCTGCTTCGAGTAGGTAGGTATTAACTCGCTAGCTACGCTCAATGATCTATTACCCTGATTTGAAGGGATTTGAACGATGTGTTCCGGCAGCTTTCCCTTACAAATCTAAGGTGTGTTTGTCTTTGACTGCGATTTCATTTACATCAAGTGAGCTGTAGTCGAAAGTCAAGCCTATTGACCATAAAAGGTCAGTTTGTTTTGTCAAAAATTTGAATAAAATAAAGACTTATGGTAATTTTAAGTAGAGACTTGCTATAAATGGTACCGTGTCGACTGAATAAACAGTTAAAGTGTCGTTTTATTCCTCGTACTTTTTATCACTTTGTTATTGTGGTCGAGCAATAGATTATGCATGTAATCTGTTGACAGTTCAACCGAGAATAATGGACAGCCTATAAAAAGTAGATACAGAACTATAAAATAATGAATACCTATAGATTGTTTCATACGCTACAATTATTTAAGTAATTTGAGAATAATAGTTTTTTTGTAAATTTCCAGGTGAATCGCGATGGAGTCGGTTGCTGGAATTCTCGAAAACCATATACTCCCGAAAATAACCCTCTCATAATCAACGACCCCATCCAGCTGGAGTTCCCTAACGACCTGAAGGTAAGCTGAACGATATCGACATATTATTATGTAGATGCACTCTTCAGGTATTTAGCATTTAAAACGTCAAGCGATTTTTTGATAAACATTTTCGATAGATTTAAAGGGCTGTTAAAATGGCTTTGTACAAAGTACTTTGACGATTTTACAATCGTCTATAAATTTAATTATCAGCATGATCAGCCTACATTTTGTATACTTATGCATATATTGTGTCTACTTATAAACATAAACGAATTAGGAGATAGAACAAGCCATGTTATGAAATTGCATGTATAACGTACGAGTATGCTTGAAGGTAATAAGAAGCTAGTAGGTATGTTACTCAAAGATCAGTTTTTCGCCGACGACGACGTAGGATTTAAATAGAATATTGGATGTCGTTAATCATTTCTAGAACCAAGTGGGTTTATGTAAATTGCTAAGTGGAATATGACTAGGAATACGCAGACAATGGTTCTATATACTATAGCTGTAGTGCTGTACAAACTATGGAACATCTGTTGTCCTTCCCTCAGCTTTTCAACATCTGAACACTGAGTGACTTGATAGACTCACCTCTAAGCGTAACTACATGTCGTTGACTTCTGATCTCATCTATTTGCTGTCGGAAGTTGATTTATAATATAGCTATTAAAATGTAACATTGTAACGTGAATTTCAATTATATAAAATTATTGTATACTTATTTATTTAGTTTATTGGTACACGAAACAGAATACAGTCATTGTAATTTTTACAATGTAGGTACAATTCATAATTTGGACCTAAACTATATTCCTTAAATGTATACACAACATGTTATAATTACAATTACAATAATAAGATTACTTACCATTTCCGTATAAAATCAAGGACATTTAAGCTGTAGTTATTTACAAAAGTAATACGACAAAAATACTAGGTGTATAGGCTTTTACTGGCACACGGCGTAGTAAATAAGGTCACGTAGAGCCTTGCGTGATTTGATTAAATTTGTAGGCACCTGTAAAATTAAATGTGATTGATTTTTGTCCAAGGAAAAAGTCTTGTGTTTGTAATTTAATTTTTCATTTGTATTTTCAAAAGATATTAGCGTACTCACGAACTAAAAACCAGTCTAAACTTTGAAAGTTATAATTGTAGAAAAGTATAGAAATCCATCCCGATTTAAATCTGGTAGAAGTGAAATAAGGGTAGAAAACAGTTATCAGTCATGTTGTATTTTAAAACGTGTTGTACGGTTAATGTGTTAACTTTTCTTTTAAATCTGTATTTCCTGAAATTTCTTTGAGAATGTGGCTCAGCGCTTCTTCATCTGGCAAGAGCCTAAAGTACCTCCTCAGTTGGATTATAAAAGAATCCTTTAAAGTTCTATATACGAGGATTGCGTAGTTATATGTATATAGTTATATTTTTTTTTTTTTAAAGGAAGTCGTATAGGTATTTAATATTTCCTTTAATCTGTGCTGTTGTTTCACAGGTCGACGACGAAGGTCTCCTATGGATACTTTCGGACAAGCTCCCTCGCTTCATCTACCAAGGGCTGGACCCCACAATCATCAACCATAGGATATTCAGCATCAAGGCATCTGACGCTATCGCGGGAACGGCCTGCGAAGATTAGAGTTAGTTACTATAAGTATTATAATACCTAAGTGCCTGCTAATTAATTATTAGTAATTATAATAAGAAAAGCGCTACGCGCCTACGAGAGACATTTGTTTTTTGTTTTCCGTTTCATACGTGCCTATATTTTGTAGTCGTATTTTGCAATATCATAATTTGATGTCGGATTGTTACAATGTTCAAATTGGGTTTCAGCATGAGTACACGCCCAGTATATTAAGATAATTTATGTTGTGTGTAGGTTTTACTATATTCTCAATTTGACAATAACTATCGATATTTTGGCAGGCTGTGTCTCAATTTAGATGATTTCTACAGAAAAGGGACTATCATCTGAGGTGCTTTCATAAAAAAATAGCCAAATTCGGTTCAGTGGTTGTTTTACCACAACAATAAATAAGTGAATAAATATTTCTCATCTTACTCGGAAAAATCGCATTCCAAGGTTTAGAACAAGCATGAAAAAGCGCCTTTTAATCCCTAGGATGGAAAGCAAATTTAAAATTTGAACATGACGGAGTTATAAGTTTCACTCGGCTGGCAAGTTATTTGGTCTGGTACTTTCTTTGATCAATCGCTACACTCGTTTCTAACAAACCAAACCTAGAATATTTTGTTTGCTTTGGATTGATTGTCAACGAAGACTGCCAAGAATCGACGGTAAAATGCAACTTTCCAGCTTAGTGTAACGAATAATTAATTGTTCAGGCATTCGCCGATACTTTGAGATATATTTTCTTACCATTGAATTTTAGTTAGCAGCGCAGCCGCTGCGTAGGAAGACCAGCCACGAGATGGGCAGATGACCTCATACAAGTGGCGGGAAGACGCTGGATGCAAGCCGCTTCCAATCGGTCTTTTTGGAAATCCATGGGGGAGGCATATGTCCAGCAGTGGACTTCTTATGGCAGAAATGATGATAAATTTTAGTTTATGTACCTGATTTGATTTTGTACATGGACATAATCCGTCTTAATTATAAACGCATGTTAAAATCTTATTCATTGAATAAGGACTTGTCACAATCTGTCAGACGGAAACTGTCACGCGCGAAAACGAACAAAATATAGTTTTACTAAAACGTGCTTACTCAGCGTTTATAAGTAAGACGGAATATTTAGATGTTTTTTCTTCTTTTTTTATATAGAATTAGGTCCTATGTAATAGGGCGAATTCTGTGGAATTAGGTTTGTTTTTGTTTGGTCAAATAAATAATCCATATGTTTACCAAGAAACTGACATTGTTATTTATAATGTTTTCGATAATACGACTAGAGTAATATTATTACTTATTAATTTATTGATGTTTGTGGATTGCGAATTGGTCTAGGAGATAACTGATTTTTATCCTGCAAAATAAAGGAAACTAAAATCTCTAAAATCGGATAACACTTTATGGTTAAGATTTGTCTTGGTAAAAACTGTTTTTCTGAATGTATTGAATAATGTGCACTCTGTGACAAAGCGTTCTAACACTATGGGGTAGTATAGTAAATTATGCACCAAGGGGATAAAGTAGTGTTTTATGTTACGGGTGACATGTTGAATCTTGAGTGTAACGTAGGATTCTGCTTCGCTCGGGATTTAAGCCTAGAATCCGGAGTGTAACGAGGGATTCAAGCTTGCCCAAGACAAAAACACCTTTATCCCCGAGGTACTCTACTTTTTACACCTACTGCGCGATAATAGAAAGAAATGGTTTTGAATCTTTATTATTTAACAAAACAGCGCGCTTTGTTGTTATTTTTTACGTACGTACTCCTAAAATTGCAGCATAGCGCTACCTGAATGGATTTTCTTTGATTTACATTATTATTTCTACATTATGTTTAAGGTTGTCACAATCGCAAGTAAACTAGAGTTTTTCTAGACAAGCGCGCTCCATCGTAGACCATAAACGTCGTTCAAAACTAACGGGGTCGGTGGTCAAGCTAAAGTTTCTCACAATAAAAATATAAAAACAACAGTAGTCCAAATTCTGTTTGTTATGGGCCGGTATGGTAGAAGTATTCATCTCTGATTGGACTCTGTCAATCTAGTAGGCTTAGGTTCTAAATTCAATTATATTAGAAATAAAGATACGCGTCCAAAATGTGATCAAAAGAAAATATGCAGTGGTATTGTGAGTGTGTTTTGTCTCAGAAACAGAATCAGAATATATTTTATTGCTCATAACTGTGTACAGAATAAACCTTTAAAAAATGCTAGTTTCAACAGTTTACCCATTGCGGGCGTGCAATATTAAGTTCTTATGTGCTGTATAATACATTCTTATGTACTATATACTTACTTATAGAAGTTAATAATATTTAATGTGCCGAAATATCAGGAGCTCAAAATTTAAGCGAACCACACGTTAATATTATTATTAACGGGATCTTTTATTTACCTTGATTCCCTCGTCAAAAGCTTTTTTAACACACTTTTATTAGGTCGACCTGTATGTAATGAAATCTAGGGTAACTAATTTAACCATCTTCCAAGGATCCTAGCGTCATGAAAATTGGCAGCTGTATGTAGTTCTGGTTGAACTGATCTGATGATGGAGCCGGAAGATATGAACTAGAACTTCGTGATGGAACATCGTATCATAGCTGTGTTTGGATTTGTTAGAAAAGTCTTGTAATGAATTTTGACCACAATCATTTGTAGCGTGTTTTTTAGTTTTTTAAACTGTAATTATGTTATTGTTATATAAGTATAACACAATTTTTTGGTTTTCTTGTTCAAGTTTATCACGTCCTCTCTGCTCTCCAGTATCGTTCTGTTCAACTCCAGTTTCATTGTCGTCGGGTTCACGCTGATAAATGAGGTTGGTATACTCAAATATGTTTTCATGGGTTTCATTAGTGCCTCCACCGCTAAGCATATAGGAACAAGACGAACGCATTATCATATTACATTTTACATCAGCACCGCAAAAAACTGAGGCCATAATTCAAAGTTGGGTAAGATCATTAGATCCAAAGAGTATAAATGTTCCCAGATTGCATGCATTAAGTGCCTTCTGGAGTACATTACTACCGGCCCTGATCGCCACACATTTAAACAAATTTTCAGAAACAGTGATAAAAAGGTGGCAATTTGCGTCGCTCATAAACTTGGCTCATGAGCGACGCACATTGACACCTTTTTATCACTGTTTCGGAGAATTTGTTTAAATGTGTGGCGATCAGGGCCGGTAGTAATGTACTCTAAAAGGCACTCAATGCATGCAATCTGGGAACATTTATACTCTTTGGATCGAATGATCTTACTCAACTTTGAATTATTATGGCCCCAGGTTTTTGCGGTGTTGATGTAAATGATATGATAATGCGTTCGTCTTGTTCCTGTATGCTTAGCAATGAACTTCCAAGGAGACCTGTTAGTTCGGGAAAGTTGACGTTGTTTTGGGTTAACTGTACAATCCAGTGAGTCGTCTGAGAATTTGTGTGTATCGCCCTCTCTTCGTCCAGTCTCTGTTTCTTTTTCGTTCGTTGTTGCTTCTTCGTTGGTGCCGGCTGGAACTGATCCAGAATTTTCTGGTGTTCTCTCTTCTTGTTGCCCATCTGAGGAGTATTCGATCGGGTGTATCTCGTCCTTCGTCATCGTATGAAAGACCATAAGACCAAGAGGTCTTTCGCATCAGCTGCAGCCGGTGCCGTGGGAGTTGGCGGCGTCGACTAGCTCAATGGCAGGGCGCGGTCGAATTCCGTTTTGTTCAGATCTACGCGTTCTGGGGACGCTGATTTCGTGCTGCTTCGTTTCGACATTTTGAATATGATGATGAATCGCACAATAGATGACTGTACCGATGTCGCTTTTGCACCCTCGTTTTATACCCCGTTCCTGCGTCGGGTGTTTACGAACACTGACCATGACCTTTCCCATCCCGAGCTACGGTAGGTAGGTTCATTAGGTAGCTTTGTATGGTACTTGCAACAGTGTTGCCCGTGTGAATAGGGTGCATTTTCGTATGTCAAGTATAAAGTGGTCAAGGTAATCAAGGTGACTTCGCTCCTCGATTCCTTTGTTCATGTGTGACATTTAAAATCGATATTTTTAGAGTTCCGTACCTCAAAAGGGAAAAACGGTACTCTTATGGAATTACTTTGTTGTCCGTCTGTCAAGACCTGTATCTCGGGAACGCGTGAAGGTATCGAGTTGAAATTAAACCATATACGCAGGTCCATAATTTCTTACTGCATAAAGAAAATTCAAAATTCTCAGTTTTCATAACAAAAAAGTTACAGCCGAATATGTCGCAAAAAACGCATATTTCGACACTCGCAAGGGGTACTTAATCTTAATCAAATCCTATGGGGTACTTCCCGTTGACATATAACTGTGAAATTTGACATGAAACGTTGTCATATAGTACACATAAAGGAAAAAATCAGAAAACTGTACATTTTTAATTTAATCACAAAAAATAGGGTTTTTATATAAGGAAGGAGGGTCCAAAATTTTGAGTGCTTTAACCGTATCATGTGAGGAATCATATGACAGAGCTTCATTAGCACAAGCTTAAACAGGTTTTTATATATTTTTACGATGTATTTTTTTCGGTTTATGAAGGAAAATATAAAAACATATATAATTTCCGCTTTTTTTCTTATTACTAGTTTGTACGGAACCCTCGGTGGGCGAGTCTGACTCGCACTTGTCCGGTTTATTTTTAAGTGGTGTAGATTAAGTAGTAGTAGCGACTTTTTTTACGTGGGGAAATGCCTTCGCATACCGCACTGCCATGAGGAGACAGTGCGGTTATGTGCATGGGAGTTGATCCCACTAAAACCCCACGGTGTTCCGTCTCGTCTGCTTCAAGGCGGGCCATGGGTACCGTTTCAGATTCCATCACATGACTCGCCGCGGCCGAGACGGGTGAAACCGCCTCACAAGTCGCGACGCGCCATAACACAGTGATGCGTCGCGACCTTCTCCCCTGGGACCCCGTGTCTTACGCCCGTGGTCCCTGCAGTGGGTCACATATTATGTGGCTCCACCGCCTACCACAACGGTCGCAGCCCGAGAAGAAAGCCCGAGAATTTTTTTTTGTTCGATATTTGTTTATCTAATATCTGAACATTAAATTGAAAATTCAAATATTTTTAGATTTCCGTATCAAATTAGATTACGTGAATATAAAATTGTTGGTTAGGATAAACACATTCTTATAAATCGTTGGTTAGGAACCTATTTATATGTATTCATCATCATCATCTTAGCCGCAATATGTATGTATTGATCGTAACCGACTATTTTAAGTTCAAATGTATTTTTTTAGGTATTCATTCATTTCATCGTATGAACGACGAAAATGATTTCAATATTTTTGCGCATGATGTTTTTTACGACTACATAACAAAACATAACCCTCCCTGGGTTTTTCGAGTGTATATATGTATGTACATATAAAATATGTATGTGGTTATGTATGTATGTTTCTATATGATCGCCTACAGCCTAATGGCTTAACCGATTTTTATGTGCGATGTGTCGTTAGATTCGCCTACGTCCTGAGTATCATAGACTATATTTTTTGTAATAATAATAATACATCTCTCGTAAAAATAAAAATGCGTTTTTTCGGAACATCCAATGAACTTTTTCGTAATATACGTGATTTTACCAAAATTATTTTGAAGAATGCGCATTTATAATCTTTTACGCATACTTTCTCACAAAAACGTACACCCAACAGCGTATCAATTTATCAAGTGCAACGAAATTGTAAGTCAGACTGCATAAACTGCTATTCTGTAGTCGGGTATTATGTTTTTCTTTTATTATAGATACTTGTTTATAAGGCCAGTCAAATCTTACAAAAAAACAACCCCTAAAAAAGCAAAACGTGATGTAAAGCTGCATTTTTAGTATGTCATTTGGATCCCTTAGGTCCTAAGGGGCCCAAATGACATACCTAAGCCTTAGGAGATACAGAGTGCGAGCGCAAAGACGATGTGCAACCAACTGAACGCGATGGTACCACTTGAAAAGCTGCAGGAGAGACGCGCGTGGCGCGACGCGTGTCTTACGCGCCTCTCTCTACTCAAGAAGGAAATGAACAAAACATACAAGAAGTAAAAATAACTCAGTGCTCTTAACTATACTATGATCAAATAATTTGAAGTCTTTATAAGTAAATATAGTGTACTACCAGGGAAATAAATAGATGAAGTTCTCGGAATTTTATCGTCTACAAATAAATTGGTTGCTCTAAAACATAGAGGGTAAGTATATCTGAAAACTTGGACGGATATAGCCTAAATTTTATCATAATCATTACTGTTAAACATCACCATAATTTTTCCTTACTATATACTAGGAGGGTGAAACCGTGGGGTACAACTAGTGTGTGTATAAGAAGTTTGATATTTTAACAGGCTTATGAACAACTACCCATTCAATTCCTGGAAGTACTCGTACATTGACTATCAGTTCAGACGAATGGTTCAGATGACAATTTAATGTGTGATAACTGATTTGATGATGAAATTACGAAGAAGATAGTCATACGAGATATGTAGATATGGAAGGTATACATACATAATATAAACTTAAGTATGTCATGCCAAGTCTCAGTGTAATCGAACCAACAGAATTTTCCCCAATAGACCTGCATAGTTTGTAAGATTTTTTACATCTGCCTTCCGCCCTACGAAAACAGCATAGGTAAGCCCAAATAAAAGTCTGTTACATAAAAAATAAGCTATCGAATATTGCTTAAAGTGATAGAGTTTATGTAATATCATACTTTTGACTTTGACTTTGACATAACAGTGCAAACAGTTGCCTTGTACACAACTATACGATACAATAACTAGTTTAGTGAGGTTAAAGTACCTAGTTATTATACGCGGACCGAGGCGCAAGTTCGTCATTCACCAACCGAGTCTCGACACACAAACACTCCCAGCACAATGGCGCCTAAATTCAAGACTGAAAAAGTGGGCATCGTCGGAAGGTGAGCTGTACCACTTTTTATATCAAGTTTTATCGAACAACCGACCAGTTTTAACGGAATATTTCCTTTTTTTGGCATTTATTGTCAAGTGCGGTTTCTTCTTTCGCTAGTTATAGTGCAATAAATTGATAACACCGTCTCATGCCAGCAATAATATTGATCTTGACCCATCTCTGAATAATATTATTCAGTTGATGATTGATGAGTATTTATTTTTGTAAAACAGAAACTAAAAATTTGTCAATAGCGTTGTTTGTTATGCGCGTTAAAAATATAGTAATATCATGGCCACTTATCTTCTTGCTAAATTCTTCGTAAGAAGAAGATAAGTGTATCTAAGTATAGAAATATCGTGGCTGTTCACCTAAATCTTCTTCTTTTAATTCATCTCTTCTCGTTTAAAAAATATATTTATGTTTTTTTTATATCTCTTATCATTAAATAAGATTTAAGTATACCTTTACCTTTGTGGCAATTACAAGAATGAACCAGCGTGCTTGCATACAAATTTAAAGGTTTTCCTTAAGTAACAGATTGCTTTATGTTAATGGTTTTTAATGCGGTCCCTTTTATTTAGTTTTCCTTCCTTGTACCAACATTTATATAAATAAGTACCTGTCTAACAAGTATTACAAAAACGAAAGTGACTTGTTTATTTCTAACCTTGTCGAAATCAACGACTGCATGGCTTATAATACGGTATAGAGATAGCTCTGTAATTCTAGAGGAAGGAGCAAATTCTTTATCATTGTCTACTTTTTAACGCAGATGAAACCACAGGACACAGCCGGTTTTTTGTATAATTTTGCAATTTATGCATAGGATAATGTAGAGTAGGAACTATAATCAGATTACCTAAATAAATAAATAATTATAATGTGGTGGGAAGACGCTGGATGCAAGCCGATTCAAATTGGTCTTTTTGGAAATCCATGGAGGAGGCCTAAGCCCAGCAGTGGACTTCATAAGGTTGAGATAATGGTGATGATGATTATGTATAATTGTATATTTAATGCTGTCTTTGTGTAGTTCATAGTTCGTAGAAGTCGATTATTTCAGTTTTTTTAACTGAAATAATCGACTTCAAAATACGCAATTTCGTTTACATATTATTTTAAGTTATTACGTTTTAAAACTACTGAACCGATTTTGATAAAATGTAAACGGGATTCTGATGTAAGTAACTTTCAAATAATAAAAGAATCATCAAAATCAACCAAGTGATCACGTAACAGACATACAAAAAAAACATACAGTTGAATTGAGAACCTTCTTCTTTTTGAAAGTCGGTTAAAAAGTTAGGTGAATGTTTCTTCTGAGTGAAGACAGCAAGTACACTCAGTACTTTATGTTTCATAAGAATCTACCAAGTTCATGGAAAGTTAGTTAATAATGAATATTTAAATAAATTAAAAATAAATGAAATGAAAATAATTTATTCCAGACTTTCATCCATATTAAAATTAAAAATAAAAGAAAATTAGAATTACATTAAATTAAATAGAATAAAATGTACATGATTAAATAATGGGCTCGTGGTAGCCTCTCCACTTCCTAACAAATAAAAGATGTTAAGCAATGCTTAAAGCTAAGTAACGTTTTTCGGTAAGGCCGAATGATAAAGTCAGAGCGGGGAAAGAAGACGAATTTGACTTCGGAGGGGCAGCAGCTGCCTCCATTGGTAACTGGTAATTATGATAACGGCTATCATCGTATACGTTGTATTATGTAAACTTTTGATAAGGAGCATTTGTCTTGTTTTCAATCTGACACTTATAGATAATAAATTATCTGAAATGGCATCAGGGGTTAATTAACAGCCGAATAATTGTTACATTACTTCGAAGTAGATCAATGGAAAAATATAAACATTTAGATATAATTTTATATCAAGAACTTTATAATAAATTATGGAGTTTAAATATTATATTATAAGGAGAGTATTTAATTTGGCATTAAAATTTAAATATGTATACCTATATTGAAGTTGATGTATTCCGAACGACTGTTTCACTCAAAGACCTTACCGGCCTTACCGAAAAACGTTACTTAACTTTAACAATCGTCTTAAATTCTCTGTCTTCTTTTCGCAAGTGTCATTACGTGTCAGCGAGAAGTTGACAAAATATGTTAAGCATTGCTTAAAGTTATGTAACGTTTTTTTTTCGGTAAGGCCGTAAGAGCGTAGCGAATAATTGTATGTCTGTGGTTTCACTCAAGAATATGTTTGAATGACACATACACATTATTTTCATTGTTTTCTCAATCCTTGAAGGTTAAATTCAGTACGTTGATAACATTACAATTAAATTCGTTTATTTTTTCGCGGCACGATATTTTAATTTCGTAGAAAATGTACTTAATACCTACCTACATTGCATTCCTACACCGTACCTACCTATCGGATTCTTCCTACCTAATTTCAAAGTTGTTAGTAGGTACTCATGATTCGTCTAAAGAAGCTAATTAATATTTTTATCCAAAAAATAAAGATAAAATAAGAACATTTTTTGCCTATGGCTTTGTCATGACTGACTGATTGAAAGCGGTGGTCCTAGAGTCATACAATTTGGCCTGGTGAAGGCCAAATTGTAGGCCATGCCTTAATCGCGAGTAAAATTGCGGGTTGTCGATAGTACAAATACCGATAAATACGAGAATTTCAAGTCAGCGGTCGTAAATGTCCCGCTTATTCTCAAAGTGCCATTTGAACAAAAGTACAGTTTGTTCTCGATAATAGACAATGACAAAATTTTACTTCTTTCACCCGACTGCGTAAGAAGGAGAGTAATGTTTTTCGAGTGTATGTATGTATGTGGGTATGTGTGTATGTATGTATGTGGGTATGTATGTATGTATGTATGTGGGTATGTGTGTATCTATGTTTATATATGACAGCCCAAACAGCTTGATCGATTTTCATATGCGAGGTGTCATTAGATTCGTCTTCGCTTCCAGAGTGTCATAGGTTATATTTTTTGTAATAGGTAATAATAATACATAAAAAATGCTTGTTTTCGTAGTCTCTAACTATTTTGTAATAAACAAGTGGTTTTTCTAGAATTATTGTAAATAATGTGCATTTATAATATTTTACAGAGATTTTACGCATACTTTCTTACAAAAAACGTACTTTCTCAACAAAAAAAAAAAAAAAGCAAAAAAGCAAAGTTTTGAGAAAAGCAGTTTTTGCAGTCTAACTTTAAACTGCAAAAACTGCTTTTCTGCAGTCGGGTATTTTATTATTCTTTTAACATAGATACTTGTTATGTACCCTGTATTGTCCCATTGCCAGGCAATGGTTTCAATTGCTTACTATCTTATTAGTTCCCAGCAAACACTTCATATTTAATATCAAAATCTATTTTGTTATTCCAGTGGCCTGATCGGGAGGTCATGGGCGATGCTTTTCGCCTCTGTGGGTTACCAAGTGACGATCTACGATATTGTAGCGCAGCAGGTGACAGACGCGCTCGATGACATAAAAATACAACTGAAGACGCTGGAGAAAGACGGTCTACTGCGAGGCAGCTTGAATGCGAAGGATCAGTTCCAGTGCATCAAAGGTGAGAGAGGACAACGCTTGTCTTAAAATGCTGGATCTTACGTCTGGGTTTTGTGATTGTAATAAATTAGAAAATGCTTATTTAATATATATAATAAGGAGATACGTAGACGAATAAATATAACCGACATATGCCAGCAGCTTATAGAAAGTTCAAGTAAGAGAGCTGATAAAAATCGATTAAATGGAAAAAATCTCAATTGCAGACCATACATCGGTTAGTGCAGCATAGGATGACCAACCACAGGGTCCTTCCAGGCAACCGTGGTATGGAGACCAATTTATAGAAAATGTAAAGCGGGAAAGTGCAATAGCAGAGGCACTGGGTATAGCTATAATATAATCATAATTAATAAAATTAAGCACTAATACTTAAAGTAAGTAAAATACAAATATTTCATACATGAAGAATATCTGAATAAATAAGAAATCAAAAATAGCAGCGAAGCAACGTATTTTAGGGGCAGATCTTAGAGAGGTAAAATAAATTTATTTGAGTTTTGAACACAATGAGCGACTGAGCACGTCTGACAGCCACAGGCAATGCGTTCCACAGCTGAACCGCCTGGAATGCGAAAGAATTTCCATACAAGGTTACATGCTGTGCAGGTGGTGGTTGCAGGCCGTTTTGAGCATATCATTGGGATAGAGAAAGTTATGAATGATGATGACATGGAAAAGACACCGAATTCGTATTCTCGTATTTTAGGTCTAAGCGTACATAATTCAAAAGCCCAGGGCTACGCGTATTTCTACACAAAATATAGACAATTGGATAATGATATAAAATTTCATATTTACTTACTCGCACTGTTATGTTTGTAGAGTAGTATCATTGTTTTATCACAGTATGTTTATTTTTGTTATGCAATCATCGTGTCAGCTGATACATAAATTTTACCAGAAAGGTTATTCCTTAACAGATAATAAGTGGAAAAATGTAATTTTAGTGCGTAGGTCTAAGGTCCCTTGTGGCTGTAAAAAAATCAAGCTTCTCCGTCAAAGCAACAAAAAACCTACAGAAGACCACTAGATAGATAGATAAACTCTTTATTGACACACCATTAAAATTACTAAAATAAAAATTACTATTGAATTAGAATCACGAAATTTGGGTAAAAGGATTGTCTCACAGTTCAAGTACTTACCTAAATGAAAATGTCAAAAAATTGTTGATTTGTGGTAGGTACAACATATGAAAAAAAAATGCAATAACAAATTTCTACCGTAGTTGGATATAAACAGTGCTTTTATAGACGCATTTTAAAATCTTTTTTACTGAATAGGAACTTGTCGTTGATAATAAGTAGTTTTCGTCTTACACAAGGCTATAAGACGAAAACTATCACGCGCATCAATATTTTTAATTTTTTGGACTATCACACACTTAAAATAAAACCGGACAAGTGCGAGTCAGACTCGAGGGTTCCATACTAATTAGTAGATAAAAGGGGGAAATTACATATTTTTTTATATTATCCGTCATAAACCAAAAAATATACATCGTAAAATTACTTATATAAAAACCTGTTTTAGCTTATGCTAATGAAGCTATTTCATTTGATACCACACATGATACAGTTAATTCACTTTAAAATATGGACCCTCATTCCTTACATAAAGTTAAAATTTTTTGTGATTAAATAAAAAATATCCAGTTTTCGGATTTTTTCCTATATGTGTAACATAATGCTTCTTGCCAAATTTCATAGTTCTAGGTCAACGGGAAGTACCCCATAGGTTTTGATTCCTTTGTGAGTGTCGAAATGTGCGTTTTTTACGTCATATTACGGTTGTAACTTTTTTACGAAAACTGAGAAAATTGATTTTTGTTTCTGCAGTAACAGACTATGGATCTGCATGTATGGTTTTAATTTCAAGACGATACCTTTACGTGTTCTCGAGATACAGGTCTTGACACCCGGACGGACGAACCGACAGACGGACAGACGGACAACAAAGTGATCCTATAAGGGTTCCGTTTTTTCCTTTTGAGGTACGGAACCCTAAAAACATTTCGTTCCATAAAATATTTTCTGTAGCTTACGCTGTGTGTCAAGCTAACTTATCAATACAGACAATTGACAGTAATTGTGATTACTACTAAATAAACTTACTACATAACAAGCAAGTGTATCTATGTATATGTGAAAATTCAATGGTACCTAATGAGCATTATCAATATCTTGTCCCCAGGGAATAGCGACTTGGCCGCAGCCATGAAAGACGCTATCTTCGTGCAGGAGTGCGTCCCGGAGAACCTGGATCTCAAGAAGAAGGTGTTCCAGAACCTGGACGCCGTGGTTGGGGACAACACCATTCTCTCAAGCTCTACCAGCACTACGCTGCCCTCGCTCTTCTCAGAAAATCTTAAACATAGATCACAGGTTGGTATTAGTTGACTATGGCGGAAGGGCACTAATCATTGCTATCAATACAATACAATACCTAACATGTTCAAGGAAGATTTGTATGACATGTAGGACCAAAAGTCACTTTGCAAGAGGTTCATTTTCAAAACTTTGTGTAATTTGAATATCCAGTTTAAATTTATTTCAATATACTCAAATAAACCAGTAGGTTTTTTGAGGTTGTGGCCAAAAAATGGCATTAATTAACATTATGTATACGTGCTATGTATTATGTATACAATAAAGAAGCAATTGTTATTTTATTAACCTGGATTTGATAGAATATCAGAATAGTCGTAAACAACCAACATTCAACAAAACCTCCAGATGTACCTATCACAGAATAAGTTGTCTAAAAAGCGTAAAACTAAGGCGCGTCGCCCACACGAGATGGAGTCGAGGCGGCGTCGAGGCACGGGCGCACAAGCGGTGCGCCGCTTCTACTTTTCCTTCAGGTTCAAATGGCGTCGAGGCGCGGTCGCGGCGGCGTCGCGGCAGGGGTGCGGTGCGCGACCGCGAAGCTAATTTATAACACCTTAATGTACCAGTTTTATGCAATAAAAAATTCTGATTCTGTTTGTAAAAAAAAGCTCAAAAATTCTCTGCAGATGGACGTGGCAGGCGGTGAGGCCACTTACGTGTTTTTGTCCAACCCCAAGTACATTATTTATTCATAGTAAGTGCCTCTAAGTGTGATATTAGCTAGGTATATCAGCAAATGTAGTGCTGATATCGTTAATCGAACCCACGATAGCAGTCAAGTTGCAATTATGACTCGAACCATTGTATATTGTACTGTATGATAGTAGCTAAAGTAATTAAGTAGTAAATAGGTAGATAACACCTATAGTTTTGACCCCACTTGTACAATAAGATCTATACAGATTCGCCATTAATAAAATAAATATTTATCAATGTAAAAAAAAAGATAATTGGAATATTCAAAGAGATAGACTATAAGATGATTGAATCACTTGTATCTGAAAATTTTCGGTTAGTCAGAAATTGTAAACAAAACGATCGAATAAGTTGCATTAATTGGAAGAAGCCACTGGAGTCCAAAATACAGTTTATAACTAGTTCGGAGCCAGTGGAACTAATATTTCTTGGATCTTGCTTATACAATAATAAAGAAATTTGAATTTGATATGATTGATTACAATTTATACCTGAGTGAGCACTGCCATGGGCCAAATGACATCTTAGTTCTTGGTTGTCTTTGCCCCATGAGAACGAGCACTCAGCCATGTCAAAGGCCTTCACGCATTGAGGTAGGCATTATAATCTATGACCGAAGCCTTCATGCGTCTTGATGTCACGGTTATGCTTCTAAAACGCTCTGAGATTTTTTTATATTATTGTTTGAATTTTATTCATCGATACCACATTCTGCTTTACTTCTGACTATATTCGTATTTAGTAGTTATCGCGTAATGTTTTAGGTGATAGTGTCGCATCCCGTGAACCCCCCGTACTACGTGCCCCTGGTAGAAATCGTTCCCGCGCCGTGGACCACGGCCGAGGTGGCGCGCAAGACTCGGGAGATCATGATCGAGATCGGACAAGAGCCAGTCTCACTCTCCAGGGAGATCGACGGATTTGTACTCAACAGGATACAGTGAGTTGAATTAGTATATCTGTTTAATTTGTAAATTTATATTATTTTAATACAAGTGGCGGGAAGACGCTGGATGCAAGCCGCTTCCAATCGGTCATTTTGGAAATCCATGGGGGAGGCCTATGTCCAGCAGTGGACTTCTTATGGCTGAGATGATGAGATGATGATTATTTTAATAAATTACTTAATTTATTACTCTTTATTAAGTTGGCTTTGACTAGAGGCTAATCATATTTTGATATAAATATTGGTCGACACTTTTCACACAACATTATCTAGTCCCAAGCTAAGCAAAACTTGTAGTGTGGAAACTAGATAGTTGATGGAATACATAATATAAAAAGTAAGTAGGTACTTAATATAGATACGATTCTTATATATAGTAACTATAACATCTGAATTATCAACGTAACCAACATTCCTAACCTACTTATTTATCGTAAATGTACATTGAGCTTAATTGTTGCCTGTTCCATTTGTACAGCAATAGATACAAATCGTGTACTATAGTGATGATCAAAGACAGCGTAGCAAAAAAATATGTTTGTGAGTGTTGATTAGTTAGAAGAAAAAAAAAACTAACGTAGTTTCACACATATTCTTAAACTTTGGAATTAAAACGGCAAAAAATGTAATTTGACGACGTGAATGCAGTGGCTGATAGAGTCCGATCAACCGGGAACATACCGCTTATCTGGGAACCCCGTCTAAAATCGCTCTACTAGTGACTGTATTCGCAGAAGAAAAACAATAATAAAACAATAATACAATAATAGATAATTGTAATACAATAAAACGGCAATTCAGAAATTAGAAATAAGGATTGTGTGTACACCTTGACCATTCATGCTCACCATCGAAGGTTCCTTCTTGCGGCGGCGTCTGTGTGTGGCTTCTCTAACATATGGTTGAGGAGGGCGATGGCTGGCACATGCGTCATACTCGTGATTGGGTGCTGCTTGCGGGTCGCTGGTCTGCTCATGGTATACACACAATATAGTAATAAGTTAGGTAAGTTAAAAAGAAAAACAAAAAGTGCAGTAATGTAGTATATCATACGTGACTGGTTCCAATAAATAGGAAATCGGCACATTGCGATATAATCAATCTGCAAATCCACCACACGATGGGATATGGGGCCATATTACGAAGGTAATATAATGGGGTGACTTAAGTTACGAAGTACCGTATGAGATCTAGTCCAACTAAATAACAACATGACATAGTAACGGCAGACTAGGTTAAATGACCGACTAGGCCGTAACACGTAAGTTGCCGTGAATCTAGTTTGCAGAGCTTGAGGCTGTGCTGTTTACCTACCTATGCAGATGTCGGTTTGTGGTAAGATTAGGCCAAAGCACGCATCTATCTCTCTTGCGCATTTTTAAACATAAGATCACTAGGCACTTAATAGTTTGTTGAAATTAACTTTTCCAATGGCTTTATGATACTGGTAGGAATTTTAACACTTTAGCTAGAAGTTACTATTTATTTAAATATCCTCTAAGCCTGATATAAAATTTTACGTCTCTCTACAAAGGTAGATAAAAGTTTCAGATCAGATACTTAAAGATTTTATTTTTTAGAGATTTTGTTGCAGAAAATTAGGATTATGCTGTTTTACATTGGAAAATATTTATCTATTACAGATACGCGATTCTGAACGAAGTGTGGCGACTAGTGGATGCCAAAATCGTGGACGTCGCTGACATAGACAAGGTGATCTCCGAGGGTCTTGGCATGCGCTACGCTTTCCTAGGCTCCTTGGAGACCGCCCACCTCAACGCTGAGGGAATGAAGAGTTACATTGAAAGGTAAACGATGAATATGACAAGTAGTTCAAACATCTGAGATTTACCCGCGCATCTAATGATGAAAAACGGTGATGGTAATGATGATGAAATTAAATCTATGTTCCACCCCACTCCAGGTCTTCTCCTACCTCTGTAGCAAGATTCATAATATATGTATATGATAAGTCAAAAACAGAGAAACAGAGTTTTTTATATTACTTGTAACCTTGTAGGTATTTATATTTAAGTAATTAAGTAACTATAAGTACTTACGATAGGTGCTTACTTAAATAACAACTCTTATTGAATTAGAAGTCCAACTCAGATTTCCAATACCAACTACCACGTTATTTCTACCTACTTACCAACCTTCTAAAATAAAAACACTAATATACAAGTTTAATATTTGGTATATTTTTAATTTTTAGATACGGAGAAACGATTCATAGCGTGAGTAAGACGATGGGGGAGATTCCCCGCATGACACAGAGTGCGAGCGCAGAGACGATCTGTAACCAACTGAACGCGATGGTACCACTAGACAAGCTGCAGGAGAGACGCGCGTGGCGCGACGCGTGCCTCACGCGCCTCTCTCTACTCAAGAAGGAAATGAACAAGACTTACAAGAAGTAAAAATAACTCAGCTCAAAACAATATGTTGTTTTGTATTTTGAGTCTGCTCGAATCGAAATCATTGTTCTTTTGTCGTTAGCTGTTTTGTAATACAAACAACTATGGGAAACTTGCCTCCAATGAGAATTCTTATTTTTGAAATTACGTTTTCATTTCGGGTTCACCATTCTTGTTTATATTATCGGACAGGAAGGGAAATAGATTATAAGTACCTCTATAATATATGACCGTTCTTAATTCTGATTTTGTTGTTGACGTTAATAAATAAATAAACTGTGTTGTTACATATTTTGATTGTTTCTATATACCTACTTATATATAATATATCTATTACTGTTACATCAAATAGGTAGAAATCATTTTTGAGAAAAACTAGGGTAAGAGTAAGACCTGGAGAATTACGCTCAACTCTTTATAACGGTGCAAAGTTGGCTCGGGCCCATTTTTATCTTGCTTTGAGAGTGACACAACAGTTGCTAGTTGAAGCGACTGTTGAAAATATCACAATTTAAAGTATAGGCCCATTTGATCTGAAATCTCACACTCATACGACCGACGAAAAACGTTATTCAACTTTAACCATCGTCTTAAATTATCTGTCTTCTTTCAGCAAGTGTAATTACGTGTCAGCGATAAGTTTTTCGGTAATACGTGTCGTGCCACGCGCCTAATAGGGTTAATTTTTAGCCCTGTTTTAAGAGAACTTAAAACAGGGTCAGTACATATTTAAGCTTACGTAGCTGTGATAGTTTTCCTTTTATTTAGTTTAGTTTAGCTGGTAGAGCGGGTGGTGGTGGGTGGTAGAGCTTAAAAAAAATTGTCGGCGTAATAAATAATGTATACTAACTTACAACTTTCTAGTGCTTTTAGTTTTGACCTAAGCCGTGGACAGACGGACAGATGGACGGACATGGCGAAATTATGGATCTTAGCGCGAGCCAACTTTGCATTCTATATGAGATTAGCGTAACTCAACAGGAGGCTTAGGTAGGTACTACCATGTTTGCGCAAAGTTGACTCACGCACGCCCATTTTTATCTTGCCAAAAGTTAAAGCGATTATGAAAAATAACAGGCAATTTTAGCGCTCCTTTTTATCTTGATTTAAATTTTGATATTTTTCTCTTCAACTTTGGCGTCACTATCTTAAGAAAAAGCAAAATAAAAAAGGGCTGCGAGCCAACTGTGCATCGCTATAAGAGTTGAGCGTAACCCTGCTGTTTTTGGTGTTTTTAACCGACTTCAAAAAAAGGAGGTTATCAATTCGACCTTATGTTTGTAATATTGACAATTGCACAATTTCTTAAGTTATTTAATAGCGATTATTGATGACAATCTTATATTTTCGCCATCTAGCGCAGAGTAGCAGAACTATCCAAATTATCTTGTTTTCACGCCAGCTTTTTTTTCTATTACAAATGATTTTTTATCTGTGAATCTAAAAGAAAATAATCGGTTTTTGTTTTTTCGTTTCTTATCAATCGATTTCACTAACGTTTGCTTGCTTGTTCACAACACTAATTCCAGTTCTACCACAATAACAAAATAATGTCAATATCTGTGACTTTTGTATTTTTTTAGTATATTCATAGCCATGGATATACGTCTTATTAACCGACGTGTTATTTTCCGTGTTGCCAAAATACTAATTTGTCGATATAGTAGCTCAATCCACAACTCTCAATTTATGCTTAAAAACAAAAACTATGGAAAAAAAAGTATGCTATTGTAAGCATACAATATTATAGAATGGCGGTTGCAAACAAGGCCGTAGGCAGGGGGGGGGGGTTGGTAGTTCACCCCCCAAAAGCTTGAGGCAAATCCAACATCGAAACAAAAATTTAGTGATTGAGTGAAACAAGTGCTCTCATCCGACCAATCACAGTTCACGATGCCATGTCCGCCATTTTGATTGTGTCGTCTCTCTGGCTTGAGTAAGTGCACAAAACTTGTGTCGCTGCCGCTAAATATTTATAAAATAGACGATTTAGTTGTGTTACTGTGCTAAAACTACATCGGGATTGAAGAGAAACATGACTACAACAAAGTACAAAAGATTCCAAAAGCAAACATAGCCGCAAACTGAGCATTAAGTACTTTATAATTCACACTCCATTCCGTAATGAATTTGAAACAGGTTGTTGTTTTTAATGACTTTAATGAACCGTCTACTTAAGCCCAAGAGTGAGTTCATATAGCGACCCGACCCAACCGATGTATTCCGCCCCCCCCCTCACCCCCCTCATTTTTTTCATAACATATTCTGCCCCCCTCCCTAAATTTTTCTTAACATATTTTGACCCCCCCATTTTTTCCCCAAAAATTTGGCCTCCCCCAATCTTTTTTTAACATATTTTGCTTCCTCCCCAAAAACAGCGGATTAGTTGAAGTGGCAGTGGCAGCACGTAGAACTGACGGACGAGGGGGCTGAAAACTTCTCGAATGGAGACCACGAACCGGCAAGCGCAGCAGGAAGACCAGCCACAAGGTGGACGTGGAGCCACATGTCCAGCAGTGAACTTTTTGTGGCAGAGATGATGATTATTTCATTTCATCTCATCTCATCTCATTTAAATTTTATCAATGGTAGTTGTGTTAAATAAGCACTAAAGCGACGATATGTTTAAATTTAATTAGGAATAATAAATTTGCAATCAATGCATTCAAATGGTTGTATTTATAATTTTTGATAGCGTAAAACTCGTTTTTATCTTGTCGGGTATTACATTTTTCTAACACAGATACTTGTTTGGTTCATCTGAGCCACAAAACCTAGGACACGCTAAGAAGATCAACGAATCAAATCACTTTATTTATTCACTTCATCGCAAGATTTAATTTTAAAAACCTTAAAAATTTTCGCGCTCGCTTCGCTCGCCCATTTCTTAGAATTTAACATAGAAGTACTGTACGCTCTACGAGAAACACCACAAAAAATATCACGCTCGCTTCGCTTGCGCATATTATTACCTATGTTTTTATTTACTTGGACCATGCAAACGCTGAGCACTCGTGTTAAAAAAATCATATTACTACCCAAAAATTTGCCATCACCAATTTGCTTCCCCCGCTAGGAGAAAACCTGAAAAAATGAATTCCTGGCTACGGCCTTGTTTTGTTTACTAATTATCGTTACGGGAAAATTATTTTATTTTAATTTAAGTACTTATTACTATGTTGCGTGGTTCAACTAATACGGCCTTGGTTGCAAATATTTTATTTACCCCGGATTAAATCGACCTTTTAACTCCTCGTTAAAAGAAAGAAAACGCTCTCTTTCTTTTTTTTTCACTAAAAATATCAGTTAAAAATCTGAGAGAACAGAGTCTGTTTCCAAATAATTTAATACAATATATACAATCTTTTATTTTATTTAATATAAACAACATAGTATTTTTGACATGGATTAAGATTTTTTTGATACGTTATGGCTTGTAACTTTTAGCTTAATTAAGTTTAATAATTTGTAAGTTTTCCGCTTGTATGCTGACATAGCGGGGCATGGAGCACTTCAATCTATATTTTTTTTTGTAATTTGCCCTACGGGCAGTCTAAGACCGTTTGGCATACTGCCTTGTCTTATGTATGGTATCTCATTATAAATCTCAGTAAAGTGATGGCGACTTTACTAGAAGCTTCTATGGAGTTTTGCCGACAACGTTAAATGACACGATTCACTGCTTTATTTTATTTGTCTACACTCACGCACTTGATCGAACAATTAATGATTATAACACCACCATATTTATCACTTCAATCTCTAAAATATGATATAACAACTATGTAACCCATGTCCACAGACTAAATAAATAAATTTGAATTTGAATAGTTTGGATATAGAACCAATTTCTATATTGAACAAAATAATGAAATAACGACAGCAGCGCCATTGTTCTCAAACAAAATAATGATATAAGTACAGCAGTGCCTCCACACATCTTAAATTAATCCTTCATCCCAACAGACAATTTTTAAGTAACCGCCTTCAATCCAAATATTTCTATTGTATATTTTTGGGTGGAGCTGGCAGCCCTTTAGTACAAAAAAAAATTATTAAATGTCTGTCAATTCTTCGCTTGTCAGACAGACATTTGCGTCATTAGCGCGATCTTTCATTCACAAAATATTTTATTTACATTTGAACGTACGATTTGCTATAAAATAAAATTAAAAAAAACAACAGCTGCTGGGATAAATTAATTTCATCTAACCATGTTCTAAGATATATGGCATAATACGCATGTCAAAATATAACAAAACATTGTATTTGCCTTGATTTCATGACAAAAGGCCTTGCAGCAATAGATTTACGGACAATTTTTACAAATGTGTGGTTTGGATAGATAATGGATCCAAGAATGTGTAGAAAAATCAGTAGTAGTGAAAGTCTTCCAGATGGCGAGGATGACGAGTTCGAAGTGTCAAATATTATCGCGCCGCAAGAGAGCGAGGACAACTTCATGCTCGAGGGTAGTCCTGATCTGCAGATGGTGACATGGCTCGACGACGATCAAATAGAGGACCTAGATGAACAAATAGAAAGCTTAGAGCACCCGAATCTATGCTATCATAGAGTCGATAGTGCAGATATAATTTATAGGAGCAAGAAGAAAAAATTTAAAATGGTTGGGAAGTATGTGATGGGCGACGTTCTTGGAGAGGGCTCCTACGGTAAAGTTAAAGAAATGTTAGATTCAGAGTCGCTATGTAGGAGAGCTGTCAAAATACTTAAGAAGAGGAAATTAAGACGAATACCTAATGGAGAACAGAATGTGCAGCGAGAGATTCAACTCCTCCGAATACTTAGACATAAAAATGTGATAGAACTAGTCGATGTAATGTATAATGATGAGAAACAAAAAATGTATCTTGTGATGGAGTTCTGTGTTGGAGGACTACAGGTAATTACCATAAGAAACTATTAGCATGTTTTGAAAACTGAAAACTATTAACTTTGGTTTATAATAATTCAGGTTAAACATGCCATTTTGACATTATGCTAGTTAATATGAACCATTTCATATTAACTAGTACTATATAATTATTTGTTGGGTAGGTATTTATTTAGTTTATGATATCATGTTTAACTGTCAAAGTGTATTTTCCCTGATTAGTAACTTTTTCAGAATGGA
Organism: Lycia hirtaria; assembly: GCA_947563715.1. Lineage (NCBI taxonomy): Eukaryota > Metazoa > Arthropoda > Insecta > Lepidoptera > Geometridae > Lycia > Lycia hirtaria. Next base: position 35,836,865 of record OX387382.1, on the reverse strand, counting down.
TTGAATAAGAACATAATACCAAAAAAAATAAGAAAAATACTTATACAATTTTTTATTTTGGTTTGCGTTTAGTACCACACTTTTGTATTATCCAAAGCAAAATTCATTGTGTAATTATTAAAGTGATTCTGGAATATGTATAAGGTACATTTTGTGGATGGGTATTTTATTTTTAAATTAATATTAAGATTTGTTCTATATAGGAATGATCATACTTAACATTTGTTAATATAAGGTTATGCATTCTTAAGATTAATTTGCTCACCAACTGATTCACAAAGGAAATTTTTCTTAGATGAGTATGTATAGAGTAGGTATTCTGTTTATTTTAGTTGAATGCTTAAGCATGATGCTTTACAAAGATTACTTATTGTGTACTCGACATCTGAAGGTCAGATCTTTAATATATCTTGCAAATAACAGTCTATTTTTGTGTCTATTTACATTTTAACTTTTGTGGGAGTAGAATAACAGGTAATTGATGTAATTGTAAAGAACTCTGTACATGATCAAACAAACAGTCAATATGTGCACATATTGATGGTTTGATTGATCAAAAGTCATTACAGATCTTATAGTAGACTAGCCTCTTTACATCTTGCAGCATTAACTGCAATTGATAAATCTTGAGTGGATACTTTTACTTATATTTCACAAGAGAGGCACCCTCTAATGTCTATAGGTGTAGGTTTTCTCTTTCTGGTTGTGTAGTTTTACATTGTTTTTGAAATCTGTGTGGTTTGATATAATTTTTAGAGCTCCCAATATTTTGGCACAGTTACCAGTTAACATGATGCATGCAACTGCGCTGAAATATCAGGTGCTCTAAAAACAATGTGAAAAGATTGTAAATATCCTGTTTCAAACAATACTAATTATAATTACATCAGTTTTTATTTGAGTATCCATACCATGATTTTGTAGTTTTTAACAGTAATACATAAGTTATGGAAACATAACTTATTTTTAAACAAAAAAAATATGGTTTGTTGTTCAAACATGTTTTGATTGAACTTTGCGTTAAGAGTGTCATTTATGTCACCGTTTTCTGAGACTTACAGTCTTGGAGTGATTCAATTTCTTCTAGATTAACATTCTTCATCCTACAACCACAACCTTATACCATCAGTCAAATTAGTAGCAAACATGTCTTATTTTATATAAAAAATAGGGGCAATACTTTATTGTTTTATATCATCATATTTTTTTTGTGTCAAAAATATCCTTATTTTTACGTGACTTCAAAAAAGAAGGTTACGATTTTTGTTTTTTGAGTGTATAGCTTAAGTTGGTTGACCAATTTTTATGTGTGAGTTGTTTTTACATTAATCTTTACTTCCTGAGTGTCATAGGCTACATTGTTTTGTAATAATATTAATAAAGCCCTCACAAACCTTTTTCATAATATGGATAATAATAAGTGATTTTACAAGAATTAGAATAGAGATTGTTCATTCTCTTAAAGATTGGTCTCATAAAAATGTGAGCACAACATAATCAAAACTCTGAGATGATGATGATTTTGATGAGATTTTTTTGCAACATTAAAACAGAATCATGACTTTATTATGGATGCGTTTTTATAAACAATTTCATGTTAAAGACAAATTGTTTGAATGATTTCAGGACATGTTAGAATCGAGTCCGGGCAAGAAGTTCCCGCAGCGACAAGCCCATGACTACTTCACTCAGCTGCTGGATGGACTGGAGTATCTTCATGGGCAGGGGGTAGTTCATAACGACATTAAGCCTGGAAACTTGCTTGTCACTCTTGATCAAATACTGAAAATCACTGATTTTGGAGTTGCAGAGGTATTTTTAAAACATCCCATGTTATAAATACAATAACTTAGGATATTTCGTATATGTATTATAATTCTAGATGTGCCTTGTAGCTTTTAGCAGTAAAAATGGTAATGAGTAAACAAGTGTGTTTATGCCTTTCTCTAGTCTGGTCTGCCATGTACCAAATTAAAAAGTTCATGACATAGGATTAAAGTGATACAGTAAAAGTAATAAACTAGAGATAGAATTACTTTGCTTGTATATTAGTTAAATAAATATTGGTGGACATTTCACATAACATCGTCTAGCAAAAACTAAGCAAAGCTTGTACTATGGACCTAGATAGCTGATAGAATACATTTATATACTTTTTTGTAAATACATACTTATGATACATAGAAACACCCAGCCACAGAACAAACATCCAACATCATCACACAAAAGCTTGCCCTAATGGGCAATTATTCTGTCTAACGACAGAATATTTACTGGTTGGCAACCCTAGCAAAGGGTCATGATCACTAGTAAGAAAATGAAGCCATTTAGGCAAGTAGACATTTAATAAGCTAATTTAATAATACCATGTGCCACTTGTGAGAAGACATCATTAGTGCAGATTGTCTGATCTACACACACTTTTCTTTCTTCTAACATGGTGCAAATGTGTTGCAATGCAAAGAAAGAGTAATGTGTTTTCCTTAATTGAAGTTGTGTTTTTTTTTTAACTCTATTGAAGACTATTGACATATTCGAATTGACTATTACATTCAATTGACGTAATTTTGATAACAATGTATTTTTGTTTCTATTTTCAGGCATTAGATATGTTTTCTCCAGAAGACACTTGCTTACGGGGGCAAGGGTCACCTGCATTTCAACCTCCAGAAATAGCTAATGGGGCTAAAACTTTCTCAGGAACCAAAGTAGATATTTGGAGCAGTGGAGTCACTTTGTAAGTGTAGATGTAAACTTAGGGCCAATGCATACCCAGTTTGTAGCTTTAAAAAAAAAAGCGAAATATCAATTTGGTGGGTCAAACCGGTTGTAAGTACTCAAAAATGCTGAAAACTCTGTAAGAATTGGCTCTTACAAAATTTTGCTCATGGCTTGGAAAATGTTGCATGCAACAAATTGATTCGGAGCCTAAGCTGATTCTATTAATAACACATACAATGAGAACAGATGTTACAGTTGTTAGTGTTTGGGTTATACAAGATATGTACTAAAAATAGCTTATCAAATTTCACTATGTTAAGATCACCAGTGTAGAATTTTACTGACCTAGATTTAAAAAACGCTACCTTTTTACCTAATTGTAAGTAGCATAATAATTCTCAAGTTTAGACTTCTATATTACCTTCTGATTACATTCATCTATCTTCCCAGTCTCATACATTTTGCATCTGTTTTTTTTTCTTATATCTGCTGTCTAGTTTTTGAATGCAGAGGGTCAAAGGACATATCTTTATGAAAGATATTTCCCTCTGCTTATGAAGACTGCCTACTATCAGTTTTTTGCTGTATGAAAGACGCTCAGATTTCTTCGATAGACTGTTCTAAAACTTGATTTAAAAATTTTGGACAACTATATAGCCACAGAACAAAGCGTGACGAACCAATCAGACAGACGGGTATTTTTTTTACCTTAAATAGATCTACGATTAACCAACAACTCCAACAAGTCGCCTGATGTTAAGCGACGGTATGGTGAAGGGATGGAGCTCGTCGATCTAGAAGATATCTATTCACTCTAGCCTTGAAAATTCTAAGATTATAGTTCTCAGGAAACAGGGATGGCTGTAGAGAATTCCATTCCTGTGCAGTACGCATCAAGAACACATAAAGAACACATTACCAGTAAAATTGGGGAAACCTTTTTACCCAACAACACTATTTTTTTAACTCCTTTTGTTTCCTCCAAAGTAGTAAAAATCAATGACCAAACCTTCAATAAACATAATGATAAGGTGTGGTTAAATGCTTAGCCTGTAAACCATAACAAATGTATTTTATATCTCTATAATGCTAAAAGCAATCAACATGCTATAAACGGAGTTTAAATGATTGACGTCATCAAAAACATCTTAAGATATCCATCTATAGCTTGACCTTTGATCTTTAGCCTGGTTAAATACAGAAAGATTTCAATGTACTGCAAATGTTTCTAGTGTAAATATGCGGTATGTGTTGTATAAGTTTGTGTTTATAAGGTATAAGTTTTCCGGTATGTGTTGTTCTATAAATATAATGGAATATTCCTTGACTCTTGAGTATGCCACTTGGAATGTTTATATTTTTATTAATAAGTGACTCATTTTGAAATCGAATAAAATGACATTTAGGTCGCGCTGAAATTGGCCTGCTTATTGTGCATTGGTTTTCAGGAATATATTTGAATGTGGTTAATGTTCGATTAATTAATGTTTTCAAATAAAAGTCAATTTATGTAGATTTTTTGGGGAGACACCATTTTTTGTTTTGTTTTGGCTGCTGTCCCTAGTACGTCGGGGGAAATTTTGCCAACAACAGTGAGGGAGAGGTCATAACGACGGAAAATAGACGAATACATCAACAGATTCAGTGTTGAGTTATATATTTTCTAAAAGTGACATTGAAGACGAGAGTTAAGTACCCATTTCGCAGATAATAGAAAACAGATTTTCTCAGAGAGAAATATAAACTTTTTTTAAAAATTATACTATTATCTCCAAAAACGGTGATTGGTCAAAAAGCCCTCAAAAAGGCGCACTATGTAGCATTTTTCTATTCAAGGCCTATAAAAGGTCATTTTGCGCCTTAGGAAGAATTTTTTTGGTAACAAACTTTGCTTTTATATTGTAAGTTATGATTATCATTAAATAGATAGATTAAATTGTGACAAATGTATTTCAAAATACCAGTACAGTCTGTTCAGTTCTATAACTAATTGAGGGATTTGCTTGAGGGCGCTGCTGTTCTTATTTCATTATTTTGATAAAGCAATCGTTGTCGCACAATCTTTTGCCAGCAAATTACGCCTTTTTCATACAACAGAAGAAAACTGTTTTCTACCCCTAAATATTATGCGATTTCGTTTTTTTTTTCGTTATTCGATTAATTTCAAACTACAATCTCGGAATTTATCAAGGCTAGAGTGAATCGATGAGCTCCATCCTCGGCCACATGCACCGTCGCTTAACATTAGGCGAAAAATAAATGTTTTTTTTAGTCAATAAAAAAAAAAACATTTTTTTTTGTTGTATTTTATGTTGTCACGAATCTTATTATTACTGGAGTTTGGACGTTACCCGTAGGTACAACATGACGACCGGTCGGTACCCGTTCGAGGGCGACAGCGTGTACCGGCTGCTAGAGGCTATCGGTCGCGGGACGCCGGCGCCTCCGCCCGCCGCGCTCGGCCCGGCGCTCGGCGCGCTGCTCACGAGCATGCTGCAGAAGGAGCCGCACCAACGGCCGACGGTGCACGAGATCAGGAAGCACTCGTGAGTAGACTATTTGACTGGCCTCGTAGCTCAGTTGGTAGTATGTCTGCCTGCTAAGCTGTAAGGTCGTGGGTTCGATCCCCACCCAGGACCAACATTTGCTGACCATGGATGTTGGTTCTGTCTGGGTGTTTCTATGTATCTTAAGTATCTAAAAAAGTATATATGTATTCTATCTCCATAGTACAAGCTCTAGTTAGTTTGGGCTAGATGGTAATGTGTGAAATGTTCACCAATATTTATTTATTTACACTCGCACTGTTCTTCCTATAAGGCGGGGTGAAGCCTAGGTACCTAATCATGCTAATGATCACATGGGAAGGAAAATTTATGGAATTCAAAATGATTGATTATTGTTTGATTTTTTACGTTATTAATATATTAAGTGATTGTTGATCGTTCCCAACGCCGGACAGTGCTCGTTGACGTCACTATTCCACATAATGAGAATCTCGTGAAGGGCGAGAAGGACAAGCGCAGTAAGTACCTTGACTTGGCTCACGAGATAAGCGCCATGTGGGATGTCGACTCGACGATCATTGTTCCGATAGTCGTATCGGCAAACGGTTTAATAGTGAAGAGCCTTGACCAACATTTTACATTTCACAACATCAATATTTTTATTGTAATTTTTATTTTATTTAAGTCTTTAGTTCGTTTTTAGATCTTTTATAAATTTAAGTTGTATTTCTTTATTATTTAATTTGTTTAGGTTATTTTAGTTTAGTTTTATTTAAGTACGTATAAATTGTATAATTATTTTTTTAAGATTCCAAATGAATAAAGTGATAAAAATGCGCTATTTCGTCTCCTCCAAATACCTTATTTCGTAATAAATAAGTAATTTCACTAGAATTATTCTAAAGAATGCGCACTTATAACCTTCTACAGCGATTTTACGCACACTCACATATAATACGTACACTAAATAATAGTATCAAATGTAATGAAATCGTAACTTAGACCGCAAAAACTGCTTTTCTGCAGTAGGGTATTTTGTTTTTCTTTGAATATAAAGACTTAATTAAAATTAATGTATTGATTCACTGAAAGTCACATAATAATTATGCGAAAAATTGGAAGAAACTATTCCAAAAAAATAATTTTTATTTAGACAAGTTTTCACTGAAAAGTCGATTCTAATGCTTTTCATTTTCGATTCCATATAATATATGGAATCGAATATATATATATGATACTCGTATAGTGTAAAAATTTGTTTATTAATTATTTTTTTCTCATAGTTTATAATAAAATAAGCATGTATAGGTACGAGTAGTTTATTATATTATTCGCTAGTTTTTTTTGCAAATCTGAATTTACATTTAGTAATTTTACATCTTCAAACATGTAGATATGTGCGAGCGAGATAGAGTATTTACTGTGGACGTCGCTTTGAGTTAGCCGTAGCTTGCCGAGCTGCCAAATTTCAAGTTTCTAGTTAAGTTAGAATCAATTAGAATTTTGTAGAGTTTTTTTTCGGAGTTCAGTTAAAATACACTGAAAACTAATTATAAATGTGAAATTTGGCATTTTAGGTATGTGTAGGTTCTTAATGTTTCCATTAAGGAAACTAAACCTGGAGACGGGAAAAGCGATATATCTCCTCCCTGTCGTAAAAGCCGACTAAAAGTGGCATCTGCGCTGGGAAGGTAATCCGAGCTACAGGTGTGACGACCTGTTGAAATGAACCTAGATACCACGATGATAAGGCGTGACCTGTATTATTCTAGAGTATTATTTGTATTATTTTACCCTGAATGGCCTGCTGTATTTATGCTGCTCAGAAGGCACAAATTGTTGAAAAAACTCGCGTGAGGAGAGAATTGAGAGCAAGGCATATTGTGTCTCTAGCTTTACCGCAATCGACGAAGTCAGCGAAGCAAACAAAGATCTCTGCATCAACTGGCAAAATCGTCGCTTCGCTCACTCGAAGATTAATTACTCCGAGAATAAAATTATAGACGCTAATGTCGATTTCAGTTTGACGAACAATTTATTTATTATTTTTAACCGTTATGGAAACAGACGTGAAATTTGACTACCATGTAATATGTATGGTAAATTAAAGGCGTCAAAAGAAACACAAGCATAATGGAATTGCTTTTTATGAATCAAATAAGTTTAACATATTAAAGAACAAAGAGTAGTTAAAAACAAACAATAATTGTTCCGCGCGGAAGCATAGCTTTTATGGTATTTTCACTCGTACTCACATAAAAATAACTGACATTTAATTTTTTAGGGTTCCGTACCTCAAAAGGATAAAACGGAACCCTTATAGGATCACTTTGTTGTCCGTCTGCCCGTCTGTCAAGACCTGTATGTCGGGAACGAGTGAAGGTATCAAGTTGAAATTAAAACCATATACGCAGATCCTTAGTTTCGTGCTGCAGAGAGAAAAATCAAACTTCTCAGTTTTCATAAGAAAAAGTTACAGCCGAATATGTCGCAAAAACGCACATTTCGATACTCGCAATAAAACCTATGGGGTACTTCCCGTTGACCTATAACTGAAATTTGGCAAGAAGCATTGTCATATAGTACACATAAAGGAAAAGATCCGAAAACTGTAGATTTTAATCATAAAAAATAGGGTCTTTATGCAAGGAAGGAGGGTCCAAATTTTAAAGTGCTTTAATCGTATCATGGGGGGTATCATATGAAAGAGCTTATTAGCATAAGCTAAAACAGGTTTTAAAATATTTTTACGATGTATATTTTTCGGTGTATGAAAGAAAATATATAAAAAAAAACTACTTATCTACTAGTTTGTACGGTACCCTCGGAGTCGGCGAGTCTGACTCGCACTTGTCCGGTTTTTTTTATTTGAAATGATTACACAATGAACTCACAACCTTGACAGTTGTACTTAGCTTTATTGAAATGAAGCATTTATTTATGCTGATAATTATTTTATCATGTTATTGTGGGGTCAATGTAATGAGGTCGGGTCAATGAATTGAAATCAATAAACATTACTCTAGACATAAAATGATACGTGAATATTTGACTTATTGAAACAGTTATTAGCAAATCTCGTAGTACATAAATAAAAGTATGCATTAAGAAAAAAGTTGTCGCATAATCTTTTGACAGTAAATTACGCGTTATTCTTACAACAGAAGTTTGTTTTCTAATATAAAACATAATAATATAAAGAATTAGCGAAAACGTATAATTTCTAAAATTCTTTTTTTTTATTGGTTGGGACCAACCAATACAAAAAAGAACCCACTAGTTAAGCTTGTACGGTTTGCGGATTTATGAAAACCTCATATTTTCTAATTTGGCAAGGTAGTAGATTGTTATACAAGGGGCTAAAATGACCCATTGTAACGAGGTAGATTTTTACATAAATAGAAACCGAGTTACAATGGGTTTTTAGCGCCGTGTGTTACACTCTACTTTTCACTACGATTGCGAGAAAATAAAATAATCCAATACAATTTCAAAGTTTATTTTATTAAAAATGAAATGTACAATTCTGGATATTTAACGAGATATTTGCAAAGAGAATGTAAATATATTCCAAAGAGATTATTCTACTTTTGAATAAAGACTGTTTCGTGTATGTAGGCTCTTTGGTAACAGATATAATTAAAAAAAAAAAAACTTTTTCCCCTAGAGCTAAAAATGCTATTTTTTCCCCGCTTTACTACGCTACAATGACGGACTTTTAGAGCAAAAGTAGTGAAAAATATATTATTACTAGCTGCGCCCCGCGGTGTCACCCGCGTAGTGATGTGAAACGCTGATAAATAAAATATAGCCTATGTCCTTTTTCAGGCCCTAAAGAATTTCTGTGCCAATTTTCATAACGAATGGTTCAGCCGTTTAGCTGTGAAAAGGTAGTTAGTTACCTTTGCACAGCTAAACAGAGACAAAAGACAGAGAGACAGACGATAGACAGTTACTTTCGCTTTTATAATATTCGTTAGGATTATTCCAAAACAAATAAGCTTGGTACTCAGAGAGTGAAGACGAATCTAACGCTCGATACCTCGCACATCAGAATCGGTCAACCCGTTTATACTGTATTCGGCAATATAAACACTTATATACATAACTTCATACATACACTCGAAAAACACAACTCTCCTTGCGCAGTAGGGTAAAAAAAAAAAATTAAAACCGGTGAATGTTTTTTTATTCGAAAACAGGCTTGCGCTAGACCGCTAACTCGCCTGATGTTAAACGACTGTCGCGGTCTACGGTGGAACGCGCTAGGCGTAGAATCTAGTTTTCTCCTATTCGTATGGGATGGCGCGACACGGTGACAGTTCTCTGAACAGGTAGTTGTGAACAGGTGGGTGCAGGCGCGGCCGCCGCTGGAGGCCGGCGAGCGGCTGGTGTCGCCGCGCTCGCGCCGCTCTGACGAGCTCCACTCCTCGACCGTGGTGCCCTACCTCATGGAACGGAACTACGCCACGCCGCACGACTATATCACCGAGCGGGACTTGCGACATGGTCCGTATTACCTTTTTTTCCATAAATATATACATATAAAAAAATAATTATCAGGCGTTATTTCGCGCGGAAATTCATATTCAAAAACTTAAATCTAACTTATATATCTAGTGTGTTTCCGCTTCGAGGCCTTCAAGCTAGTACTCTTCTGCTTCGGTGTCTTTTAGATGGTACTCTTGATGGCATCGATGTCTTCAAGCTGGTACTCTTGTCGATACGTGTTTCATCTCTTCACGAGACATGTTCAGGACTTCTTGACTCTTCGAGCTCTTGCGCGCAAGAGCTTACGGCTTGTCCTGTTCTAGAAAGGGGAAGTAGGGGTTAGGTCGTGTATCTCCAGCGCACACTCACCGAAATGCAGCATGTGAAACATTGCCAGACACGCCACCTTACGTCGACGCTCTAAGGTTTTATGAGACCAGTTTTTCGTCACATAATTATAAGCCTCTAAACTCGTCATTCTTTCTATTGACTGAGTATTCACTTTTATTTATTTTATTATAACTTCTGGTTTTACTCGCGATCCCGGAAACCTTTTTTAGTGGAAACCTGTAGTTCATAAGAAAGGCAGAAAAAATAAAGGACTGGCGGTTTAGGCTGTACGTTATTTGAGTCAGTCAGGACAATGCTTTTCAGAGCTGTTAGAAAACACATAACATTCGGTCAAGGAGTGATTTTCGATATTGCAGGTTCATGAGACTTGTGCGCCCTGAAGAGGGAACTCTGATAGTCCTGAAACCAGTCGAAGACTTGCTCTTTGACAGAATGATACGGTCCGTTTTCCAAAATTTCGATGTTTTTTTTGTTGTTGTGGGCTTGGCATAAGGTTTGAAAATGTGATATAGCCGGTACTTCCTGAGTAATTCGCGTTTTAAGTAGAAAGTGGAAATAAGATTTGGAGTCTATATATAAATAAATCTGTCGCAGATGCGATTTTGGATTGATTTTGTTTTTGAGCACTGGATTTTTTACGATTGATAGGCCTTCCTTCGTGAGTTGTCCTAAGTGAGCAATAAACGCGACAAGGCGACGCGATGCGACAATATAAAACAGTATCAAGCACGCGTCTGACGTTATCGCGTAGATTACTGTTCAGCGAAACGTAAATAATAATAAAAAATTGCGAGTCTTTGTAACGATACGACTAGTCGTAGCGGATCGATCTCACCTAGGACAAGGGTAAGAAGGGTCTGTCGGTGGTTTATAAAAAAAATTGATTGTTGCGCCAATGTCGGTGATTTCGATTTATTTAAAAAATATCTAGGCAATATACGCATGAAGTTTCCGGCAGCCTAGTGGTCAGCCAGAGACCGTCTGACTTGCGATCCGCAGGTCCTGGGTTTCAATCCCACGGCACGCACCTCTGTCTTTTCGAAGTTATGTGCGTATTGTTGATTGCCGCTCACTTTAAACGGTGAAGGAAAACATCGTGAGGAAACCTACATGTCTGAGAGTTCTCAATGATCTTGAAGATGTGTGAAGTCTACCAACCCGCACTTGGCCAGCGTGGCAGACTATGGCCTAACCCTTCTCACAATGAGAAGATGGCCCGTTCCCAGCAGTGGGACAGTTTGTACAAACAGGGCTGATAAAAAAAAAATAAAAAAATATATACGCATGATTGGGAATCCAAGTGGCTAAAAGTTAAGTTCAGGTTTCATTCATGCACTTCTACAAATCATATAACCTTTTCTCTATAGTCACACTTGTAATAATATAAGGTAACATTAACATTGCAGAGACTGAAGCAATGCACATTGCCGGTAGCGTCAGGGCTCGCATATGTTCCATGAGCTAATAGGTTCGTTGCATGAGAGTGTCATATATTAACAAAACCTCGACGCTCCGTTGAATATAATTACGCATTCCTCAATTATAACATATTTTTTTTAGATACGTTATTAAAATATTATGTATCGCCAAATTAAAACATATTTTACAATTAACCATATTGCCTTGAATGATTAAAATGCTTTCCGCAATAAATATGAAAAGCTTGATTATCTTTATTAACACTCCTTGTAGCGACGGCTTACAGATACAGAAGTGGGTCAGATTTATTTTTGATTTGCGTGTAAATAACATGTGTGATAAATATACTCGGTAGACACAACAAGCTTATCGAACACTTTTCTTTTTACCCGACTCCGTAAGGAGGGTTATATTTTTCGAGTATTCGTTAATGTATGTATTTTTCTATATGAACGCCTACAGCGGCTAAACGGCTTGACCGATTTTGAAGTGCGAGGTGTCATTAAATTCGTGTTCACTCCCCGAATGTCATAGTCTGTATTTTTTGTAACGATTATAATACATCTCTCGCAAAAATATCAAAATTGGGTTTTTCCTAATCTCCAACTAAATTTTTCGTAATAAATAAGTGATTTTATTAGAGTTATTCTAAATAATGTGTATTTATAATCTTTTACAGCTATTTTACGCATACTTTCTCATAAAATCGCACACTCTATAACGTATCACGCGTAACGAAATCGACTGCAAAAATCCGCTTTTCTGCAGTGGGGTCTTTTAATATATACTTGTTACAAGCTCTTATTTAATGTTTGTATGTATGTGTGTTCGGCACGAATCTTGGAAGCTAAATTGGAACACTTCCCGATGTCCGATTGGGCTCAAATTTGGTTTATGTATGTATCTTCAATGACAATAATAACATGGAGCTGTTCTGATGATGGAGCCGGAAGACGGCCATAGGAACTTCTTACACTAAACAAGATAAACCCGTTGAGTTTGGGCTCATTTGTTTTGCCTTGGTGAGTACTTTGGTGCTACTGTGCTACATGATATCTAGGTTCTAATGATGGAGCCGGAAGAAGGCCATAGGAACTTCTTAACTAAATAAGATAAACCCATCGAGTTTGGGCTCGATTGATTCGTCTTGAGGAGTACTTTTTAAAAGCTTGTTTTAATTATTTTTTTACAATTAATTTATTATTGAATATAACTCGCCCATTGGAAAGCGTTGACATGTGACTTTCAAACAGATATGATGAAAAGTAAGATGAAAGTAGAATTCAGGTAAATAATTTCGTACATTATAAATCTGTGTATTAAAACACGGCAACCTATGTACGTATCTATGATTCGTAATATGTTTTTGTTAGAATTTTACTTGCTCGAATCCGTTTCATAGAAGTGGCAGATTCTAGATGTCTTACTTGATACGGGAATTTGATTCCATAAGTATGTTAGCCTTAAGTTTTATTTGCCCGAATAATTATTAAGTTAAGTTCTTTAGATTCCGATTTAGTTATCAGATCTATTTTTATAAGGTTCTTCTTCTTCTTTTTTGTATTGGACCCGCATTAAAGCATTTCCAGTATCAAGTATTAGGATTTTTTAGTTTCTTGAATAAAACAAGTTGTAAATGTTCTAGTCACGTATACAGTCAATTTATAAGTCGAGTCCTGCTTCAGTAAAGTGGTGGCGACTTTACTAGAAGCTTCTATGGAGTTTTGCCGACAACGTAAAATCACACGTTTTACTGCTTTATTTCACTTGCCCACACTCACGCACTTTATCGAACACTTTATGAATAAAACATCACCATTTTTATAGCATTCATGTTCAAAATAACACAAGTTTAGGAAAATAAAACAAAGCAACAACACGTTACTAAGACGTTCCCGCCAAAACTCAATTTTATAAGGTTAGGTTCTTAGGTTCTATATATTATACACAGATAATTTCCTATTACAAAGATTCGATAATCGGACGAGTTGTCAAATACTAGTAAACTAAGTGGTAGAGCATTCGACTGTAGATCGAGAGGTCCCCAGTTCAAATCCGGGTGTCCCTTATCCCCGATGTTTTTGAATTATTTGCCAATTTTTTACGTAATCTGTAGCAATCTGTAGTTTGTTTCGTTTTAATACTTTTTTTAAATAATTTATCAATAAAATAAGTTATAACTGTAGTATCATGCAGTTTGTCGACTACTTCTCTCTAAGTTGCCATGTAAAAGTAGCCAAAGACCAAAAAAATGCAAACTCATAATAACTGCTTTAAAAATTAACGAAATTTTGCGCTTTTTAATAATTATATAACAATATTTTAACCAGCTGCCGTGATTACATCCACAATTTTTCATAAGGGTACTCCAAACAAATGTTATAATGAAGTATGAGCGATTTTCATATATTTGTTATGCTTGCTATGCTATTGATTGCACATTTTCCCGAGAAAGCATGTGCAATTACAAAATATTCCTTTTTCAGAATTAGGCGATGGCGGTTCCCGTACTCTGTCAACAGCAGAGCTGTCCGACGGCGGTTCGTCTCAGGCCAAGCGACGGTGGCATTCATCCTGCGGCCGTCTGCCGTCCTGCCGCCTGACCTGATCCAAACACAACTTCAAGTAATTATACTACTTACAGTAACCACCCTACACCAAACAAATACATTTACAAATATTTATATTTTGTACGATATTTTGTTTATTGATTTAAAAAGTACATATAATAAATAGTCGATATATATTGTAAAATCACTAGAAAAGCGAAGGCCTCACGGTTTCAAATAATTATGCCCGCTTTAGGGTGGCGCTACTGTAGCTCGCACGTGACGCCTTTTAAAATTAAGGTAGGTAAACTAGGTATCAAATTATTAAAATTACTGAAATTTTTCAGTAATTTTAATAAATATTGTTCTACTGAACAATAATAATATATTAATTATATTTGTTATTTTGATGTCTGCTATTTTACCAAAATAAACGGCTTAACGTCAAAATTTAGATGTTTAGATATTTATTACGGTCAAAATATTGTATATACGATTACATTGTAGTTAATACATTGTAATAGTATTCTCATGAAGTTAAAGTACGGATATTTATCAAAGTATTTTTTTTTTTTTATCTAAAATAAGGTGTCACGTGCGAGCGAGACAGCGGTGCGACCGTACTCTTTTCCTAAACAAAATAATTATTCACAGCTGCGAAAACTTAGGTTTTAGCATGCGTTTATCTATTTCATACGAAACCATAACACCTATAGGGTATCTACCTCTAAATCTATATCTATATTTAGGTGTCTTCAAATCGCGAGTGAATAGGTTTCTTCTAGGCAAGCGCGCTCCATCGTAGACCGTAACTGTCGCTTAACACCAGGTGAGTTGACGACCAAGCGCAAGCCTATTTTCGAATATAAAAAAAAAAATCACCATACAGCGATACAGATAGCATAAACAAAAAAATCATCGAAATCGGCTATTGTTAAGGTTAGAATTCGATTTGTCCTTTTGTATGTACGCGGTAAAGATTTATTTTAAGTCTTAAGCTAGTTTATCAGACCAAATAGATTGAACCACTGGAAGAGCGAATGCACAATAAATAAATAAGTTTGTCCATGGTCAAACTGACTTATCCCTACATGCGTCAGTTAAACCGGCCTGCCTAGGCCAAACCAGCTTAGCCAGAAGTCGGGTTTCGCAAGTAATCATTTATTTAATTATCTCAAATTCGGAACATAATTCACTGCTGTGTTTGCGCTCGCTGGTGGGTTTTTTCTGTTATCTGTTAATTATTTATTTAATTAAATATTTTATTAAATATTTGATATAATATTTTTTATTACTTGAGGAGACCATCGATATCGAAAGGGGGCAACATAACTTTTATAGTAAACCACAAGACGCGTGCTAAATCGATATAAAATCGCTGTCTCTCTCTCGTCTATCGCTAATCTGTATATCTTTGTCTCTTGCTCTCATTTGTACTGGATACAGTGCGACCAAGCAGCTATAGTACTTTAAAAATTGTCAGTCCTTGGCAAATCATTGATTTAATTATAATTACTACTTTGCCTCAAGTCTGCCTTTTGTGACACTAAACTTGGTATTCTACTAATCTACTAACTAAGATCCATTTTTAAGAGTGACAAGTTGTGGTGACGATTTTTATGCTAATCAAGTCATTACGGTTTGTAGACTATCAATATTCTAATAACTGTTCATAATGGTGTGATTATGTTGCCATTCATAGACGATGCAGACTTGAGACTTAGGTGAAGATTAATTGGGTTACCATCCTAATTATTCTCGGCCGGTTTTCGATTGAGCAATGATCCTCTTGCATAATATTACGATACGTAAATTGTTTTCTGTGACTTCCTTTATGTTTGTTTAAAAGTTAATATCATAATAACAAATATATTGTATTATTTTCTACTTAAATTGGCATCCTATTTTCATATACAGATGTTAAATGAGACTGGTAAAACCAGTATGGACAGATCGGTATAATTTAAACAATCGTATAAAGGTGGTGTCAGAGTTTGCGAACAAAGTTTGCTCGAACAGGCGACTGGGTCATTTTAAAATTAAAGTTCTATATAAAATTACAATTAAGTTTCTGTATAAGGTAAGGTAAGTGTAAGGTCGCAAATGTTCTGTCTCGCCCCCGCATATTGTTATTTTTTAATTTAGACTTAGGAAAAATTAATAACATCTCACACTTAAAATATTTTTGTCTAAATAAACTCATGTATAAAAACCAATTTGAATTTTGATTATTTTTGTCGGTTTAATTTTTATGTATAACTTGTATATCTTGGGATCGACGTATATGACCAAAAACGCAGAAGACCATTTGGTCTTTTGTTGGATCAAAATGATTTTTTATCGAACATTTGTGGTGTTGCTTTCTAGTTCTAAGATTAATATATCAGACCGAATTTTTGTGAAAGTCCAGTCATTTTATGTCTCAAAATGTCGGTATCCTCGATTGATACGGTCGATTTACGATTTATTTTAAGCATTGGTAATGCGATTTTCATGCATTACACATTACCAACATATTTAATGCAATATATAGGAATGTTATTCTTTTAAAATGAACATTCGAAGTGATGCCTTAATGTTTTAACTTTAAAGTCCAATTTTATAAGAACTCAGTCGCCCGTTCGCCCAAAACTTGCTTTAAACCGCCCTAACAGAATTTAACCCCTTGTGTTGTTGCGGGCAGGCGTACTTAAAATGACCATACATTAATCATTCAAACGTCTATTGTATTTTCTATACTTGTTTGAGACGCCATATTACTCGAATCTCTGTTGAAACCACTTCCAACTGAAAATTCCATCGTGTTAAATGTTTTAAAGTAGTATGTATAATTAACGGGATATTTACCGTGGTAAATATACCACGGTAAATATCCCGTTAATAATAATAGTGTTTTAATGAATGACCGTGATAGTTTAAAAAAGTAAATCATCACACTTATTCGACTGTAACTTTGTCTGTTATTCGATGAAGCGGCTGGAGCGATGATGACATTTTGGCAAAACAGAACATAAGTGACCTATGCCAGTCCTTGTACCACAAGGATTATCATATGTTATTTTTACTGTGGAAAAAAATATTGGGAAATTGGAAAACCGTGAGCCGCAGCTGGTTTGTACTTTGTATGTATATAGCTATACATGTTATTTATTATTAATAAATCATGGTTAAGGGGAACTTTTAGCGGGATATTATTCGTGTCTATAAAAGACGAAAATTTATTTCAATCCTTAAACTTTATCCGATTTATGTTTTATGTGATTAGAATACATTTGAAAAAGAAAAATAAAAGTCTAGCCATTTATGCTAGAGAAAAGCGTAAGCAAAAGTCCACGCAAAATACCGCAAAAAAATATGCTTGTAATCATATTTTTTAAGTCTACAAGACGAACAAGTCGCTCGTTTAATGTTAAATATCACAATTGCTCGTCAATTTTAAATATAAATTGTTATATGACAGCATATAACAATTATGGATATTAAAAGATAAAAAAAAATACCCGACAGCTTAAGAGCGATTTTCGTACTGTAATTTACGTTTGATATGCTGCACTCTGCACTTTTTTGTGAGAAAGTATACTAAAAGCTAATGTATAATTTATTTAAATGAACTATCTTTAGATATTTTTTTGAAAAATCACTTTTTTATTATTAAAATGTTCGCCAAAGGATACGAAAAAGTGTTTTTTTATTTTTATTTTAGAAGAGTTATATCGAAAAACATTTTTGGACACAAGAAGGGTTACCTCCTTGCGCAGTCGGGTAAAAAATAGCATCGAAATCGGTTAATGTTTATAGGATAAAAAGAGTTTTCTCTAATGCGATAAACAATGCGCGTTGTACTTGCGGTAATCTCTTCGCTCAACTTTCCTCTTAAAATATCAAATGTAATGTAGTACCTGTTTGATTGGTTTTGCCCAAGAACGCATCTTAGTCTTACCGCATTTTATCGAGTCAAATCGATATTAATCGAAATCGTCAAATGCTCCGTGTTGCCGATCGATATCGATTAGATTAATCGATTCAGTGTAGTAATAGATATTAGTCGATTATAGAAATGGTAATAAAACATATATTTTTGTATTAAAATTATCGATGTAATCAATAGTGTCTTTGCCAGTAACTCTGCTATACACTCATAAATAATAAGCATGTTAGCATCATCCAATAACCGTCATATCTTTATGATAGCTATGACTATATGGCTATTTATGGTGGTCGTGGTCGACGCAAGTGACGCGCCCGGCTGTCATAGCTCCCTTTGTTCGCGTTATTCGTGACCAGCCGTTGTGACTAACTAGTGATGCGATTCAGTCTTATAAGACTTATAAAAAAGACTCGACTCATTTTTAAGAGGCTATACGAATGGAATGCACTATCTTGAATTAGAAAGATTAAAATTACTCGCACCTTAACGAAGTTGGCAGTCTAAATCGTTTTTTGGCCCCATCAGCCATCAGTCCTGCGTGTTATGTGCCTTGCCAGCGGTGGAGTTTTAGTGGTTGAGATGATGATGATGATGAAAAAAAAATTTCTTCAGGATAGAGAAAATGCATAGTAGTTACAATAAAAGTAGGATAGCGCCGCTGTCTCGCTCTCACGCGATTCGACTCATCTTTAGATATTAAATTATGGAAATTACAAAAAAAAAAAAAAAGTTTTTTAGTGTCATGAGAACACTATTTCAATGTATTAACTACAATAGCTTTTTTAAGTGTTATTTTGAACGTATTAAATATCCAGACGTGGAAATGTTGACGTTTAGCGTTTAATCGGTCAAAATAACAGCTTTTGTTTGTTCTCATGAAGCTAACTTATGAACAATTATGAAGAGTACAATTAATGATTTTATATCTAAAAAAATATATCGCGTGCGAGCGAGACAGCGGCGCCATGTATTTAGGCGCCACGGCTTGTAATGTATGGGCTTCGGGGTCAGTAAGGTACAAAATGATGTAATTACGTAGGATAAACCCGTTTAAACCTTAAAGTTTGAGCTGCATTTTAAAAATTAAGCTCGACTCCCTTTAAAAAAAATTGAGTCGAACCTCCAGGTTTCGTTTGAAACTAAGAGTCCTTTAAAATAGTAGTAGAGTCTTTTCATAGTCCTTTAAATGTTGAGTCTGTTGTTTCCGTAGGCGCGACCCACGCGACCCACTCAATGCTACCTATATATTTTCATTTGTTTACCTATATATACTCCGGATAATGAAATACCGAATGTCATTTTCCCGAGAACCAAATTTATTTTTACTAAAATACACTTTACCAAAATCCCGAAAGCTCATTTGACATCTGCATATAATAAAACATAAGCCTGTCGATCCTAACCTAATAACTGTTCGGGCAAATGGAACCAATGCCTAACAAACTTACGGAATCAGAAACTCGTGTGAAACAAGTAAAACGTCTGGAATCAGACAATTGAAACGAATTCGGGAAAGTATGATTCATACAAATGTATTTCGGATTATATATAGGTTACTTATTTTCATTATCTTATGCTGCATCTATCGCGCGCGTCAGTGTCGTCGGCCAAACTACCTTTAATCTCCTTAATTAATATAGGGCATATGTTTTTGTGTTAAATGTTTCTATGTGTGTAGTACTATATTAGTATATGGGTGTCAACTATGCGCACACACGTTTTCCGTTAATACCTACTTTATTTCTACCTCCTTTTAGAATTCCATTTTTTTTTCTTCAAATTTATAACGTTAGATAAATTGCAGAAATGTATCGTCTGTAAATGCGCTGTAATACTTATTCTACGAGTATGTGCAATTCTGAGGTATTGATTTTATGCTGTTATTAGAAATTTCTAACTATTTTATTTAACTGATTTCAATATTGCAATCGATGCTTTTAATATTATATGATTGTTTTAATTTGATGCTGGGACGACAAAACGTAGCTACATTTTTATTTTGTGATTCTTATTTAATTCGTACCCCTTAGATTTCTGGTTTTACGTTCACGAAATAAACATGCCTAAGTTTTAACTTTGACAGTTTTAATACAAAATCTTAAAGTGAACAAAAAGATAACATCTTATTTCTAGATGTGTAAAGTCATGTTAACAAAGTAAATGAGAATCATGATGAAAAAATGATTTTTTGATGTCGCAGTTTCTCATCATAGAATTTTCAAAAATGTTTATAAATAAAAAAAAAATAACACCCATCGGCAATAACATTAAAATTAGTTTCAAAATAGTCTAAAGTTTTGAATAAAAACATAAAATCGATAGCTATAAAATATATTTTTCTAATAGCCCATAAGTTATATTATTGTGTTAAAAGCCATCGATGTCCGGGAACAGAATATAAAGAAAGTAAAATATTATAATCCAAAGAAAAAAGTTTAAGGTCATGATTTCAGCGCACGGACCTCACTTTTTAATATAAATATACTTATTTTACGTATGCATGAAATCAAATTGTAGATTTTTTAGCTTTAGGCATAATAAATTTAACAGGTTTATTATTTCCTCTTTTTAGGATAATTGTGATTGTTTATTTTCTATCTTAATTCTTTGTGTCGAATTTTTGTACAGTGTGATGTTCATGCCTTTACTCGGGAGGCGCGGCTAACTTGGTCGTGTAACACTTTTTTTAAAGATATATAATAACTGAGTAGTGATATATATAAATGAAAGACATGACTGGTGCCGTGGGCCCGTGGCAATGTCACGGTGAGACGTCGGCGCCGCAAAATGGAGACGCCGTTACGAGACGGCGTCGTGATTTAGACTTCGATATCCCTACTCATTTATTTTTTACTGAGTATTAATTTTTAATAGGTCACATTTGACACAGACTATACTTTTCAGTACCTATATTCAAAATCGTTCAATATCTGATTCATATCGAAAATTATACATTTCTCTCAGTCAGACAGAGATCAAATCAATCGAATTTGCAGCCGATAGGTTGTGAATAGCCCTCAAGAAATGTCAAAAATTCAGACGTAATTTTCTAAGGGCAAATGGTAATACGCGAGAACGAAATAGCCGCGCGCCCCGAGAACCCCGTTCAGTAGGGTTATTTACAACTTGACGGATTCGGAATAGGGTCGGAAAACATATCTTCATCTCTGTCATTTTCATACAGAATGACAGACATGGACCGTGCCGATTTCGTATTCGAATGATTGTGATTAGGGGTGCAGATCAAACCCTAAATATTATGTATTTAGATTTTTCTCTAAATGTACATCTAAATATAATGTGTATCGTTTAGTTGTGCAATAACTTATATCAATGGGATGCTAATAACTAGTTGATAGATATAAACGTATTTAGTTTAGCCATATTTAATGAGATTATTGCAGATGATCTCTTGTCGCCAAAGGCGTTTCCTGCGAAAGTATTTAATTTTTGTATAACTCAGTATCGCGTTTTTGTGTTGTCGGTTAAAAGTGAGGTCTAAGTTCAAATGTGTGTTAAGGCTTTTTAATGGATGTATGTTTAGTGCCTGAACTGATAAATTAACAAAAGATGAAAAAAAAAAACAGAGAATATTAATATATTGTAAATAAAAGTCGAAAGTTATATTGTGAAAATGTGTTTTCTTTTATAAAATTACCTTAATCATCCGATTTGACCATGTATGACTGTACTGTGTTTTCACTTTTCGAATTTTATTTGAGCATTAAGTTGAAAAATAATGTAAAGGTAGAAAAAAACCTAGTCATTAAAAATAATACAATTATTAAAATCGAATAATGTTCAGTGGTAGAAAACGGAAGCTAGATGTTGCACTGCATCCCTATGGGATGTAGTAGCTGGTAATGGTAATGCGCTTCCCGCCAATATCGGTTTCCTCACCTGCTTCCCGCGCTCGCCCAGTGTGCGGCGCGCGCATTCAGCCTGTGTCAGTCGCTCGAGACCAAAGATCTCGAGACCGTTGCGGGCTTCAAGCGTTCGAATTCCAATTGGAGTCACGAGCGGCGGCAATCGGACGACAACCAAACTTCATACATGTGTGTGTATATACAAACGTCAACTCGCGTATGACTGATTAGCGCACCATTGAATGGAGTGTGCGACGTGGGCCTATAGCTAGCTTTCTTTGTATTACATTGCCTCGTAAAGGCACTGGATAGTATATTTACCTACATAAAATATAACATCTTAGATATTTGTTTTTTTTTAATAATCGACAGGATTTTAGCCAGTCTATCACCACACGCCACGTTGCGACGTCACTGGCGTTAACCGTGAAGCGGTCGCGTTTTAAACGAGGCTAAAAACTTCAATATCTTCTTTATTTCATAACGAATTAAGCTCATCCAAAAGAATAAAATAGAAAAGTCCTAGTGCACACGACTATATAATATCTCTTGCTAGCCTTAGGTATGAGCAATTATTTAATTAATTTCTTTGTGAACTAGAGTTTATATATATACCTTCCTATGTCTTTACCCTAAGATTTTACTCTTTAAATGCACTTACGTTTGTATCTTATCACAACGTATACCTTGTTCAATATTAAACTATGCTAATTGAACGTTTAATATCTTACTGATGTAAACAAACATTTATCACAGTTAGACGGCAAGAGGCTCTTAACTGTATTAGTGGAACCATTATTCTACTCCCAGAAGTGCCTATCTACCTAGTTACTTAGGTAAGTACCTACGTTGGACTAAATAAAAAAAAAAATAAAAAAAATTGTTTGATAGATGATTTGATCGAAAGTGTTCTTAGCTGTTCTGTTACATCAGAATTGGTTCAGCCTTTTTCGGGGGTTTTTGAGTTATATATATCTATGATTGACTAGTAAGTTAAGTGACGTACATAGGTACGTCGACCGTCGGTCGTTGAACAATCCAATGCCATACATAGGTATGGTATTGGATTGTTATGGGTTACCCGTTAACCCATAACATATATGTTAAGCGTCAAGTTAACTGTTAACGTGACGCTTAACATCAGGCCGTCGTTTTGCTCGTCCTAAAACTTTGTTCTATTAAAAGAAAATAACATGGTCTAGGTAGCATTAAAACGTAATTTTTAACAGACTTCCTAAAAGAAGGGAGGTTCTCGATTCGACTGTGTTTTTGTTTTGATATCCAATCTAGGTACGTAGAAATGTCTATAACTTGGTTTACTCATTCTATGAAATTTGTTCCTCGCGCGCCTTATAATGCAATACATAAATTTAGTTTAAAAAACTGAACACCGATAAATTGTGCAATTTTGTTTTAAAAACACAACTACTGAACCAATTTTGATGAAATTTATATAGGACCAACATGAAAGTAAGTACTTATATCCTTTCAAGCAAAGAATAAATTTAAAATTATAAACCAATGACGGAGTTATGCGGCAACAAACACAGAAAAAAATATAACCGAATTATTAACCTTTTTTTTTGAAGTCGGTAAAAAGCAACGTCACTCCATCCCAATTACATTTAAACATAAATTGTACATGTATTTTTATATCTTTAAAAATTAGGAAATGAGTGAACGAGATAGCGAGTTTTATTTGTAACCTAAAAACAGGAAGACGCTGGATGAAAGCAGCAGGTCTTTTTAGAAATCCATGGCGAAACCTATGCCCAGCAATGGACTTCTTGAAGCTGAGATGATGAAGATGATGATGAGCAATAAATAATATGAATAAATGAATAAAAAGCCGTATCGGTAAAATTGGTACTTCATACAGTGTTACATATACTTACCTAATCTGAGACGGGAGTTTTAAGCCCTCGAGCGGCGCGAGAAGCGTTGCGTGTTGATATATACCTAGGTATAGGTATCAATGTATAGCTTCTGAGTTATGTCATAGCCATATCGTAGGTACCTACGAGTATAATCGTACTTGATAGATAGTAGTAGGACTAGTAGGTAAGAAATTGTATAGACGCGTGTGTGTAAATGAACAGTCAGTTACCTGCTACACCCACCTGTAGAAGAAACTACATATTGTTGCCAAGATATGAAAGTTATAACAAAGAAAGCACCTATCGCACAATAGGTACAAATAACTCGCAATTGTGTCTTGCACGAACATTATTGATGAGGTTAAACTCTGACAAATTGCCGACGTTCAGTTGAATGGGTGACGAGAGGCTGGGGAGAGAAAGCGTTCCAGCAATTCCATTGTGATGCCGATTGATCCGCGAGATACACCGAGATATTCGATAACTGGCCGTATCAATCCATTGTTCTAAGACATCGCCAATTAAACATTCTGATAGTTATGGCAGCGGTAATCCATTGTTGCGCTAAGCGTAAGCAATCGTTGCGGTTGAGAATTCGATTCGTATGCATTTCGCTTATTGAATTTGCTGGGGTTGTTAGTTCTGGGTAGTTTTGGAGAAATGCACCATGTTTGAAGTGAAAACCTATGCAGACTGTGTTATTTTATTTGCGAGAAATCGATTTCGTTGCTTTGCGCAATGTAAGATTGTTTCAGGCAAGCTATCGTAAATCTAACTCATATAGACGATATACCTATATATAGATAAATATAAGATTTGGAACATGGAGGTACTCTACGGTCATAGATTATGATAGTTTCTAAGATTAAATAATGACTGGATGGGGTTTGCAAAAGTTATCTATTCAGAGAAAGACTGCGATTACCGTCTGAAAGCACTTTTGACTAGCAGGTAGCAAAGTGCCATAAATAGGCTAATGAGAGGTATTATAAGGTGGGTGGACCATGGAAGGCTATGCTCCTTCGAAGGCCAATGATTAAAAAGTCGTAGTTATTGCCATGTGATGACAAATTCCTTCTACTCACACTATCATCCATCGAATTGTGTTTACGTCTACCTGCTGAACTGAAAGGTCGTGGGTTCAATCCCCACCCAGGGCAAACATTTGTGTGATGAGCATGGATGTTTGTTCTGTGTCTGGGTGTTTCTATGTATCATATGTATATATTTACCAACAAAAAAAAAAAGTATATATGTATTCTATCAGCCATCTAGTTCCATAGTACAAGCTTTGCTTAGTTTGGGCTAGATGGTGTTGTGTGAAATGTCCACAAATATTTATTTATTTATTGAAGGACACAGACGCGGCGGTGAGTCGCTCGCGCTGCTATTTTGTCTGATTATATGTATTTGTTGAAGTTTAATAAAGAGTGATTGAATCTGCAATTTAAAAAAGTATTTTCTATGTTACACAATAAAACAAAGCGTTACTTATTTTTTTGTTTGTTCCATTTATTATCCTGTAAATAAAGGAATAATAACTGTTTATGTGTTATGGTGGCCTTCCATGGTCACCCACCTTACCTTTAAATCAGACGAATTGGCAGGCAATGCTGACTCCTGATTTTACCGTTAGGTACAGTTTACGACGCCACGATGAGTCCAGGTTATCTAGTAGTGTAAACCCAGTTTTTTATTGGATACAGTTTCAACAAGGAGTGTAGAAAAGGGGTAAACATCTCGGAGAGGGCAACTGATATCGCTGGCCATATAGGCAAACCGGCATCGAAAAGAAAAAAGTGTACCTATTATGTAAAGAAACGAAAACTAAACAAAAAAAGTTAAGATTGAGTGCGACTGTCTCTAACAACGTTTAGCGGATTTTTACCTACCTGTTAACTTTATCTTGTTTGTGAATCACAAGAAGAACTAGACAACTATGTCTCAATTTTTGTAATACAACTACCAATATTTACCGCCGCTATCCAGAAAAAAAAACAAGATATATCCAGCTCAACAATATATCACTGATCTCGTCACCGAGCCACCTGTTATTAAGTGACGCAACGCTCATTTTACAAGCCCATGCGTGAGAGTCACCGACATCGTGCTCGGCACTCTATTGCTGACTAAACCTATTATTATAATAACGTATTGGTTTATTGATGCTGCCAGTTGATTGCACATTCACAGCTGTATTTGCGCAACAAACCAGTCCGAGATTCGCTAATGGAGTGAATACCATCTCGCTTTTTGAACGCATGCCGTTTATGCAAATATGGTTATAACGGAAACCGAAACGATGTTGGCAACATGCCATGTTGGCAATTATAGAAGCGCGATTGATGGGTGTTTTCTCAACTATTTATTGCATTGTAAAACAGGCTTCTCCTTAAAGCTTGAAATTGGCACTCGACGCGATACGACGCAGTGGTTAAATTAATAAAGTTATAATTTTGAAATCAGTTTCATATTTTTATCTTTACAAATATGACATATATTTGACATTACCAATTTTTTTACCATAATATGATTGCTTTAAAGCTTCAACATATCTGATGGCAAAGACTTAGACCAGCTCCAAGCCACAACTGGCTTACGTAGTAGCTACGGACCTCCCTCCCTCCCTACCATCTTGCACTTAACTTGCTCATAACTGCCCGTTGTCCAATAACTCTGAACTTCAACAGTTCAGAACCCATTACGCCTATTCACTGCACTTGTCATCCTAAGATAGTTGTAAAAACTCAAATTGGAATATAGTAAGTAAGTACAATAATTGCACTGTATAATACCTACTAGGCTTGCACAGAACTGCTGCGATGTTGAATAGCTGGCAAACTGGCCGATTTTGCAAAAGTGTCTTACCACAACAATACCTTTACAATGCATCTGCATTGTACATATCCATGTAATGTCTACAAAAGTAGAGAAACGTTAGTCTGCGTAGCAAAATAATTCAAACATATTTTAATATTATAAAAACTAATTTTAAACCTTCATTTCTGCTTCTACATGCGTCATACCTATATAATCCTTAACTATGAGTATAGTAATTAAATGACTTAATAACAAGAGAAACACGAGGAAAGGGAAGTAGCGTGTGAAATGCGTAGAAATACGCGAGCATGGGTGCGCCGGCGCACCGTGCGTGTCATTACGCCGCGCTCGTATCTAACGCAAAAAACGACGCGCCTGCTAACGAAACGTTATCAAGTGATAAATCAACCGTGATTAGAGATCGGAGACAGCGCACATCTGTATGATAGAACTCGTATCGTAATCATAATCGAAATTAATTCTGTATTGAGAAACCAGCAGTTATATTAGGAAAACTGACATGGTTGGTTGATTAGAGGCAGAGTTCCTTCACTCTAGGTATTACCTATAAGTAGGTAAGTATTTGTGGTCAATTTTGAAGGCACTAACTAAATTAAAAAAAATTCTTAAAATCACTGAATTCAAAAAACGAACATTAATTGAACGGTTTGTTTTTTAATTTAGTTGTTTTAATAAATTTTATTAGTTTATATGTGGTGCCTTCAGGATTGACCACATTATTACGTTAGAGTTTCGTCTGATTTATATCGTAATAATTACTAAGCCAAAAAACCCTCGCACTACTGGGTCAATTAAGATTTCGGGATCTTTACGAGCGCAGTTGTCGCGATATTTTTTAACTGATTTCGAAAAAGAAAGAGGTTCTTAATACGACTGTATGTTCTTTTTGTATATTTGTTCAGCGATTACTCCGCCTATTATGAAAAGATTTTGATAATTATTTTTTGTTTGGTAGGCCATACTTCAGAAGTAGTCCCACATAAATTTTATCAAAATCGGTTCAGTACTTTGATTTTTATAATAAAATAACTGAAAAAAATGACATCCAAGTAAACGAATTGCGTATTCTGAAGTTGTTTTTTTTTTCAGTTTTTTAAACTACAATTATTATCTATTTATCGTTGTAGGTACATTACGTGTTTTTTCGTACAACAGGAGAAAATCTATCCCTACAGATTATTCGATTTCAATAATAATTATTTTGTTGTGTGGTAGGAATTATTATTGGGGATGTAGGTATTATACGTCTCATTGGCTACGCCTAATATGGTTTGATTTCATTATCATGAACTAGATGGCCAGCATCACATATTTTTTATTATAAGAAATAATTTATAGATTCATAAGAGGGAGATCGCCTTCACCAATATAAAGTTAGGGGCTTTCAAAGTTTTATCAAAGAGGTACGTTGTAAAAAAAAAACCACGGTGCACTCGGGTGGTAGCGCTCGTGGCGTAGCTTGACTAGGTGTTCCCGAACGATCACCAAAGTTAAGCAACGGACGGACCGGTAGTCTTCGGATGGGTGATCGTGTGTTGCATTTCTTTCTGAGCGCTACCGTGGGTCGGATGACACGTTAAATTGTAGGTCCCGGTTGTTCAGCAATCGTCAAGCCAAGTTAGAGGCCTTTCGGCGGCTTAATAACTCTGACAATAGGGCTGGCCACTCAGTCTATACGAACTTACTTACTCGGGTAGTTTCAGGCGTGAACGGTGGGTATAAGAACCGGAAACAGTAAACCGTAGCTTTTTGCTAGTAGCTATTACCGTTTCCTTTTTTCAAATTTCGTAAATTATTACGTAGGCTTAGCAATTTATGATAACAATCACAATTTATGATAACAATCAGATGAAAAAAAAGAACTATTATCTAAACGGTAATATAGGTGTAGAAAACAGTTTTTTTCCTTTTTGCATGGAAAAGTGGAGCAGAGGAGGATTTAGTGAATCTCCTTCTTTTTCATCAACATAAAACTTAGTACCTCATTTTAGATGTAGGTTAGAAAAAGTTATGCGATATGGCTATTTATCCACGTAGGATACCTTCGGGTGGCAATAATTACTAGATTAGGATTTACTCAGAACTTCGATTATGTCGCATGCCAGGTGAGCCCTTTAAGGCTCAATTCACACTAGGACAACAACCTGTGCAAAAATGTAGCGTGAGAAGCTGCGTAGCAACTATAGACTATGGATAAAATTTCATGACTCCTTGACGGCATAAAAAGACAACAAACAAGAAATATTATACGAATTACATATACTTTTAGGTCTATCTTAAAAAGTTCTAATACTGTACTTACCAAGGAATCCATCGTAATTGCATAAGTATGTCTTATATGATGTATAGTTTAATAATAATAATTATAGTTTACAAACCTGAAAAAACCGACTTCAAAATATGCCATGAAATACATACGCGACTTGCTGTTCACTTTTCTACATGCACTTGGATGATATTTTACCAGTTATTTTGTTATAAAAACCAAATCACCTATACACAAAATTCACATGGGACCATACCTGAAGTATGATGTACCAAATACAAAAAGAATAATCAAAATCAATGCACAATTGGCTGAGTAATCGCTGAACAAACAAAAAAAACCTACAGACTGAATTGATAACCTCCTTCTTTTTGAAAGTCGGTTAAAAACAAAACTCTCCTTCTTATGCAGTCGGGTAAAAATATTCTCAAAGTGAAGGTGTAGGTGAGAATAGCCTAACGTTTTTGAAACCTTTCTCGGATTGCGGCAGCCGCACCGCCGCGGTACCGCACTACCGACGAGATGTAAATTGTCCCTTATGGTCTCATTACATATAGGGACTAGTGAAGGGTTCGCACGCCACGACAGCGACATTTAGTTCGGTGAACTATCATGACGATCCTAAAATTGCGTTGCATCAATAAAAATTATGACCTCAATGTGCTGCAAACGAGTGTATTGCGGCATGGGTTGAGCTGAACGCATTACTGCCATTCAAATTCACGTGGTAGTTGCTTGACATTTGAAAGATAAAAGATCTGCGGCACCTATTGACCCTGCGCATCGGCAGATTATTGTGCCTGTCAGAACTTTCTCATAAATTGTTGTTAGATACCTAAGCTGTTGTACCAGTACTAGCTGTAGGCAGGTATGAGGTGTTTTTTAAATCACATATAGCCGTGGTAATGGAGTTAAGCTGGTACATCAAGAGGATTTATGAAAAAACTACAATTCTGGATTTTTCAAGGCTAGAGTGAATATATAATATCTTCTAAATTGACGAGCTGCATCCTCGGCCACTAACATTAGGCGAGTTGGTGGTCAGTCGCAAATCTATCTTGCGTAAAAAACGTTATAAAAATTTAAACGCGCATGCCCGAAAATTAGTATAAAACTGCTTTTCATTGCATTATTTCTCCGTTCTATTTATATTTTATTTAAGTAAAAGCCTTTTTTTATCGGTCCTGTTTTGTACAAACTGTCCCACTTATAAACAAGCCGTATAGGGTTTTATTACTTTGAGAATAAGAAGCCTCTCCTAAATACTTCATGAGTAATTTTGTTGTGAAATCCAAAGGTTTATGTCTAATAGATACTTGCTAGGGCCCTGTGACCTGGTGATGTAATTTGTTTACCGCAGCAAACTCCGAACTGTGTCATTACCTCATCTGGCCTTGCGTCTGGTGAAGATGATCTTTTATATTGGTTACGGTGTTCATCATTTCATTTTATCTGACTGCGACGAAGTCGTTTAGGTCTGACCTACTGGTTAGATCTAAAATAAATATCTATATTAAAAGAAAAACAAAATACCCGACTGTAGAAGAGCATTTTTTGCAGTCTAACTTATGATTTTTTACGCTTAATACGCTGTTGTACACACGTTTTTGTATGAAAAAGTATGCGCAAAGTCGCTTTAACAGGTTATAAATGCATATAAATAAATTTTGTAAAATCATTTATTACGAAAAAGGATGGAGGTTACGAAAAAGCGTATTGATTTTTTTGCGAGAGTTGTATTAATATTATTAAAAAACAAAGTTTATGACTTAAGAAGTAAGACGAATCTAATGATACCTCGCACATCAATATCGGTGAAGCCGATTAGGCTGTAGGCTGTAGGAGGGAATATAGAAACATACTCGTACATACACACACTATAAAAACATAACCCTCCTCCTTGCGCAGTCGGGTAAAAACTTATATTTATAAATAATTATACTAAAGGAAATATGCAAACATAAAGGCACATACCACCTACACACAGACGAAATCATAACTTTTTTGCGTAGTCTGGTAGAACACGAATGAAACTCGCTTGACACTTATGTAAGTAAAGTACTGCATGCTGGTTGAAATGTAAAAAAGAAACAAAGTTATATCATATTATGGCGCGGTGCACAGACGTTATCTATATCCGTTTTAAAAACAAGTCCAAGACTAGGTATTACAATTTCTTAGAAAACTGTATAAACCATAAGTTTTTACCAATTTTGCATGCACTTCCAAGGGTTTTTTTTTATATCGAATATGTCTTTTTAAAACATTTCTCTTATCGTAATAAAAAAAATTATTTCACTTTGGTAACAACCCACTCAGTGATTTACATGTTTAAAAATGTTGTGATGCGCAAGAGAGATAGTTGCGCACTTTGATCATATTTCTAATTCAAATATGATCAAATCTAATCATTTCTGTGAAAAAAAATATTAGAATTGGACGAAAAATTACGAAGGTACAGCGATATCAGTGTACCATACGCAAAAACAAGAAAAAAAGAGACGTCTATCGTATGGTTTGTGACATATCCTTCTCTCACTCACTCACCTGTATATTCATGAATCCTGTGTTGACACACGCATACCTTACCTACTAACGTAGTGTAGTGAGTGCGCTGCCAAGTTCATAAAATCACTGACCATAACCGCAATACGGTCGTGTTTAAACGAGCCAAAAAGACAAAATTTAATAAACTCGTTACTTCTAAACGGATTACACTCAGCTAAAGAATAAAATAGTAAAAATTGTAGTGCATACGCCGATATAATTGATATTCAAATATCTCTAGCGTGCATGAACCTAATTTCATTTCAAGGTAGGTACATCAGGTACTTAGTTATGAAAGTGTCTTGGCGGGTCGGGTCGGGTCGACCGATGCGCGGAAGGAGTCAGCACGTGATATACCACGGGTGAAAGCATGCCAGCTGCCATGAGCCCTGCGAGGGACGCTGGGATTGTCGTGTCACTGCATCCGCAAGCTGTCTCGCTCGGATTGAGGTCGGACTGAATTGATTGGATCAGGTTTAACTGGTGTCTTCGTGGTAGATCATGAAGATCCGCTTAACTGCTTGCAGCTTTCTTTTATGAACAAGTAGGTATATTACAAGTAAAATAAAAAAGTATCGGACTGATAAGGGCGATGTAGGTACGTTTAATCTTGATATAGGAAAGTATCTACGTTATTGTTGCTAAAACTATTTAAAAGAGTTTTGCTTAGAATAATTATTATAAAATAAATAATTCGCGTTGTATCGCGATTGGCGATTGACGCGTCACTTCCCCTGCCAAATAGACCCGAAAGTTGATTTCTGTGCTTTCAAGATTCTCTCTTCTTCTTTTCCTATTCCCACGTTATGTGGGTTCAGCTTTCTTAATATGCCTGCCTCAGTATGCTCCATCCTGGGTCCAAATGGGCCTTTTTCATCATTCGCTTTTTTCTGTGCTTACAAGATTAACACTTTATTCTTGTCAGGACTTACATCATATGCCCATAGCACCACTAGTTTTAAGTAATTAGTATCTGTATTTAAAAAAACACAAAATAATAAAACAAAATAGTACATGCAAAGCAATTGTAAAATGGCCTAACCCTTCTCACAATGAGAAGATGGCCCGTTCCCAGCAGTGGGACAGTTTGTACAAACAGGGCTGATAAAAAAAAAAAAAAAAATATATTTAAATGAGCATTCTATACAATAATATTAGTTAATCACTTATTCGTTACGAAAAAGCTCAATTTTTAATTTTCATATTATGAAAACCATAACCTCTCCTTCTTGTGCAGTCGGTTATAAATAAGAACAAATTAGACTAAATGTAGAGGAAATAATGTACATATTTATTATCCATAGCAGGAGCATTGGTGTGAATTCAGGGTTGGACAAACATCCTGTTTATCAATCACTCCAAATTAACACTCATATAATGTAATCAAAAACATCTGCCTACCAATTACAACATAGCTTGATTGATTATTTTAAGCTAATTTAATGAACGTTGCAACATTTCTGAACCATGAGCTTCTGCTTCCTGCTCAATTTGAACAGTAGAGAACTATAGTACATATATTTATTAGCAATTAAATTCACATTTATGTACAATTAGCATGAGTTATGTTCTTGTAATCTTGGTAACTAAGTGTGCATTCACCTACTTAGCTTTCGTTGTTTTATAGCCGCTACAAAATATAAAATTTTAATTAACATAATTATGTAACGTAGGTAACATAACAAGTATGCAGATGTGGGAGAGGAATATTTAAGTACATGCAATGACCATGAAATTGCTAATTAAAATGTGATAGGCATATTTTACTGGCTTCATCTCGGGGTCTGTCGGCGTGGTAAGCATGGAACATACACAAATACGGTCTTACCGAAAAACACTACTTAACTTTAAGCATTGCTTAACATATTTTGTCAACTTCTTCCTGATACGTAATGACTTGCGGAAAGAAGACGATGGTTAAAGTTAAGTAACGTTTTTCCGTAAGGCCGATAGTCTTTGCACCGTTTTATCCACCTTTCAAAGGAAATAAAGTATGTACTGACATTGACAACTGATATAACAATGTGGATAAAAACGGTTTAAGTATTTCTTATATAGGTACTAGGCAAACTGGTCCACAATTTTGCGACATTGCCATGTCTCATTGAAATGCCCAAAATCCGTACTCAGTGACTCCGATCCACATTTTTGATGCGTACTGCACGGGGCAGGGAGTTTACTCCCTGTCACCTTTTTTGTTTCTTGAGAACAACACTTGTGAATAGATATCTTACAGATCGACATGCTCCAACCTCAGCCATACCCTCGCTTACGATCAGCCAAGTCAGTGGAAACATAGATCTATTAAAAGGTTTAATCAGATCTTTTAGAAATCCATGGAGGTGACCTATGTCCAGTGGACTTCTTGAGACTGAAATGATAATGACGAACTAGCTTTATCACTAATAATCAGAAAACCTCCACACCATCCTCGGCCACATCGTCACTTAACATCAGGCGAGTCGGTGGTCAATCGTAGATCTATCTTGTAGAAAAAAAAACTACTACTGAAATGCAAGAAAATAAAAACATCACAGATGTGTAAAGATGAAGCATGATGTTTTGAATGCAATGAGAACACACCGGCAGTAGGGCGTGACGCCCCACACCGTCCGCCGCCGCTCGGGTCATTGCGTTCGGACGTAACGCATCATGTACCAATGCTAAATTGTTTTCTCGATGCAGAAATCTTACAGCGGAGCTATTGTTTATAGTCTCATTGGCAGATTAGATGCGCGCTTTTACTTCAGTCAAAACAACTGAAGAAGACCCACCCAAGTATTTCAAATAGATAGATAAGTAGATAGATTTTATTAACATAAAGTATACACAATACACACAATAAACTTATATTAGTTTTAAAAATAATCACGTTCATGTGGTACACGCTGTGTCTTGTCAAACACACATTCTCATATTCGAAATGAATATGTCAAAAATAAATCAAAGTAATAATAGTAAATGCTATATAGGGGCATTGTTACATTTGATAATAATAATAATTTTAAATTAATAACAATTTCATAGTTTTATATTGAATTAGGTATATATAGAACATTCAACATTAGGTAGCAAGTGTATATAATTTAGTTGTAATCATTATCCAGGTACTCTTTTATTGTATAAATTGTCTTGTCCAGCAACAAGAGTCAGATCAAGATAGGTATCAAGATCGATTGATCATAGTTCCCAACAAAGCCCAGGGGTGTTACCATAATCTTAATAGCAATCTTATTTCAATATTATTTTGACCTTTGTCTTGCTCTCTCAACTGTAAAAAGAGCGAGACAAAAGTTAAAGTAATATTATAATAAGACTGTTTGAACGCTTGTGGTACGGCCCCAGGGCCTGTACGATAGATCTCTTATTGCCGGTCAAAGTTGGACCGCGGTTGTTTGACAAAAATTTAAGCGGACATGTTTTAAAAAAAAAAAAAAACATATCCGCGTCGGGCCTCGTGCAGTGTTTGGCCACGTAGTTGCACATCACATTACAAACACTTATAAAGTAGGGCTTATTGTTTGATACAATGCTGCCATGTTTTTTTTCACATATCCATGTTATCACAATTTAGTTAGCATCCATGCAAACTAAATGGTTAGCAATATGGATATGTGAACACGCAATCTAAAAAATATGACGTAAACAAGATAAAACGCCCCTATTTTATGTGTTGGGTAGATAACCTAATTTTTCTAGATTCCATTGAGCAAAGCCGCGGACAGACAAACAAACGGACATGGCTAAACTATAAAGGTACCTTGTCTGTCTTGGCTACGGAACCCTAAAAATGAAAGGCTAATGAAGATGATAACGACACACGAGAACATTTTTCACAATTTCATTACATCGAAGTTCGTACGAAAGTAAAATATGCAGTTTCTTCACAGATCGTGATTCATTAGCTTCCTTGGCAGTAGGTAGATCCTCCAGAGCCCGGAGTGCTGATAACATTTACCTATGAATCCGCGTCGTTAGAGGAGCCAAGCCTTGGGGCGGCAAAGTTAAGAAATCAAATTATTTAAAGCGTGTTGTAAGACAAGAGTTATCCGCGACCTTCGCGCGCCGTGAGAAGCTGCGCCGTTGTGACTCCGCATTGTCTCTTGTTAAATAATCGACAAGACAAGCTCGTGTTGCAATTGACTAACAATGATGTTCTCCCGCTCGCGTGCATCACCACCTCGTAAATTTGGTCAAATTTGGACGCTGTAAGCCACATCCCACACACTGATTATTTACCTTAATTGACGCACCACATTATTTGCCTTGGGTGCTTTATTCTATAAATATATGAATTGATGGTCATATTCTCAGAGCGTCATCTAATCGCATACAAATAAGATTGTATTATAGAAGCCAGATAATAAATAATCTAAATAAATAAATAAATATTGGAATGAAATGTCCATTTCACACAACGCCATCTAGCCCAAACTAAGCAAATCTTGTTCTATGGAAACTAGATGGTTGATAGAATACATATATATTTTTTTTCGTAAATACATACTTAAGATACATAGAAACACCCAGACAGAACAAACATCCATACTCATCACACAAATGTTTGCCCTGGGTGGGGATCGAACCCACGATCTACAGCTGATATTTGATAATTCTAAAATATATTTAAATACATGTTTAATTACATAACAATAATTACATTTGTATCTATAACAAGACATCCGTTCGTACGCTTAACAATTTTTAATTTACTATTTGAGACGGGTAACTAGTTGTCATGCCATGCAGTTTGATTAGTGGTCATTTCAGTCTCAACTTTTGCAGAAACTGCGATCTTGAGTTCATCGTAAGTATTGCACACTTTTAGTTATTTCCAAATTTTCCTAATTATTTAACAGGCAACTTTTTATTTTATTTTCTCCTTCTTATTCTATTATGAAATAGCCTTTCAAGTGATGGCTTACCACATCACTTAAGCTAGCTGAGAAACACGGTTTCTTGAATAGTGACCATAAAAAAGCTTATATGTGCTTTTCAAGGTTTCCTGTTATCTCTATAGCTACCGAATTTCAAAATGAAACAAAATAACTTTTGCTTTAACATTAAAAGTTTTAGATTATATGACTTCGCTACATTTGAGGCTGTTGACGGGTTAGTTAGCTCGTATACATAAATTTCATCCACGAGATTTGTATTCAAATTATAATAATGGGAGTGAGAAGGAAAATGGCGAAAATACAGCATACTATTAAAGGTTTTTAATACCAAGCTGTCTCGCTGTTACCTCCTAATTAATTATAAATCACGCACGAAGTATGTGTATGCCTGCCATTTTTACTACAATCGTCACTTGAGATGATCTAGTCAAACAGTAGACTATCCACAAACCACACTGTAACAGGATGTACGTAACCAGTCCGGAAACTTCAAGCCTGGACTATTTTTCTTCACAGTTAAGCCCGTAGATACCACAATCGATGTAGTTATTTATCTAACCAATCGAGCTGTAATTGTGGGAAAGCTTTAAAGAATGGAGGCCCGGAACGAAAGCGAGATCGTTGTCGTCTCCGCCTGTGGGTATCAGACGCGCCTTGTTTAGTCTGGTGCTTAGTTAGGTGTTTTACTATTATTTATTTAGGTGATTTCACTTTTGTTTTCAAAATTTCTTACGATATATGTATTTTCCCAATTTGAAAGCGCCAAAATAACTTAATCAGTTTTTGTAAGTTCAAATACAATCTATGTTCTCTTTATCTATAGATGGTACAACGCTCGCACAGTGCTCGATCGTCAATCAGTTCACTTTCAGGAACACCTATTTATTATCATATGATTCTATCAGCAGAACATTCTATGCTTATAAAAATACTTAAAAAAACAATACATAATTTCCTGTTTTTTTTTCAAATTTTGTAATTATTCCTTGAATTTAAACACAATAAAATTGTTGCTTAATATAATAGGTAATGATTTTTATTACTTGTCAGATTCATCTCTCATTTCATACATATCACACTTGTTCATTTCCCACATTTTAATATTAATAAAGTTATGGTTAACAAACAAATAAAAAACACATCTTTATTTTTTTTATTTGTCAGCCCTTTTTGTACAAACTGTCCCACTGCTGGGAACGGGCCATCTTCTCATTGTGAGAAGGGTTAGGCCATAGTCTGCCACGCTGGCCAAGTGCGGGTTGGCAGACTTCACACATCTTCAAGATCATTGAGAACTCTCAGACATGTAGGTTTCCTCACGATATTTTCCTTCACCGTTTGAAGTTGGCGGCAATCAACAATACGCACATAACTTCGAAAAGACAGAGGTGCGTGCAGCGGGATTCGAACCCAGGACCTGAGGATTGCAAGTCAGACGGTCTCCCGACTAGGCTGCTGGAAACTGAATAATTGAAATAATAATATCAAAAAAAAAAAAAAAAATGGATCCACATTTTTTTTACTAATCATATTACGGACATGATTACTGCGGTTATCTAATAGGATTGGTAGACGAAGGATGAATCATAATAGATGGTATAATTTAAAATAATCATTTATTATACTGTAAAGGTCATAATTTTGTTATGATTTTAAAAGCCTTGCAGTTTGTTCAGGTATCTACCTTTTATATTTCAAGTTTTACTAGCATCTAGTATTATATTTAATAGAAAAATATCTACAGTTTGTTCGAAAATGGCTAGTATTATATATTCTTAACCTTATTTAGCTCCCATTTCTTAGTTTCGTTGGTCTTTTTTTAACAGTAAGTACTATGAAATAATTATGTGGTTAATATAACGCGAATTTGTAAGTACAAATAGAGATCACTGATTCTTATCTTTAAATATTATTTTGATGTTTTTACGTGATTGGAAAAACATTCTATTTTTTTTTTCTATTTTACTAAGTGTTCTTTTTTATGCTGTAATAGGTTTGCGCTTGATCACCAAATCACCTGATGTTAAGCGACGTTACAGTCTAAGATGGAGCGCGCTTACCTAGAAGAAACCAATTCATTCGTGATTTAAAGACACCCAAACTAAACATATATTTTACCTATATCTATCAAATACAAAGTTGAAAAAAAACACAAGCCTATCTAACCATTCATTCGTCTTCCATTCTTTATTTATTTATTCATCATAATATTGTCTAAAAAATAACCAATCACAATAAAATCGTGTAGGTTGTAAGCACACCAGCTCTAAGTCACCTCTACCATTCCACAAAAAACCT
Source organism: Lycia hirtaria (assembly GCA_947563715.1). Lineage (NCBI taxonomy): Eukaryota > Metazoa > Arthropoda > Insecta > Lepidoptera > Geometridae > Lycia > Lycia hirtaria. The sequence goes on along the minus strand of OX387382.1, from coordinate 35,798,306 downwards.
GTGAATGATTAAAATACAATTTTGATAGGTACATACTAGTGTACAGCGAAATCCTCCAGATAATAATCTCGGCTCCAGTTCCGCGATGAGGTCAGGTCCACAATAAGGATGTGCGGCTTCTTTCCTGATGATCACGGATGGAGTAAATACCAGTTCAATTTAAAATCTAGTTTGTTTACATTCACGAATTTTAATAACGCTAAGTGAATGGGCCTTTTACATATTTGAATAGATCGTTGGACTGATACGCATTTTTTTAATATCTATAGTTAACGAGAATATCTACGTATTTTTATCTGTATACCTTTCGGAAAGACTGAAGAAAGTATTTTCGCAAATCAATTTATCGCAAATAAAGTTTTTGTAATATAGCAGAAATGTGTTTTATTGTTAATATAAATAAATCAACTAAGGTACGGAAGCTTATCCGTCTGTGTCGGTTTTTTTTATTGTTTATTATATTATATTATGGTTTTATGGTTTATTATAACCATAATAACAACCACAGTAACAACCAACTCATCTTTGATCTAAACTAACAGACCAAAGATGAGGAAGGAGGATATTGGTCAATGATAAGGACACAATTCCGATTTCGTGAAAGAGCAAAATCATTTGATTTGTTGCTTTTTTTCGGTGTACGAAATGTTTGAAACGGCCAAGAAACAGCTTATTCTTTTTTTCATGATTTGAGAGTTATAGGTACCCATATTAAATGTTGCTTATATATAATAATGAGTGGTGTTTTATTTTAGCTTTGTACAGAGTACCTTACTTGCCCAGCATCCTTATGTAACAGCAAGACAAATATAGCATTACTATCTGCGCCGCGGTTTTACCTATGTAGCACGAAAAACATCGAAGATGATGATGACAAAATGTGGTATATATCCGTCTCCACGTTCTCAGTTTATCTGTATCGAATTTTATAAAAATCGGTTCAGCCATATAGTCGTGAAAAGGTACAAAACAGACAGAGACAATACTTGCGCTTTAGACAAGGCAAGTGTATAAGTTTGTATAGGTACCTACGTTAAATAAGACGTTGTCTCAGTGCTTGTTTGACCTAACTACCATTGGTAAAATTTCACAGGAGAAGAGTTTAATGCTCTATTTTTTCAAAAGGCTATATTTGCAAGACTTGAAAGTCTTCTTTTTGGCTTAAAGGTCTTGTAACCAAGCCATAATAAATTAAAAAAAAAGTCTTCTTTTATAATGAGTAGGTTTAATAATTCATGTATAAAAAAGACTTTCAAGCCTTACAATTATAGCTTTTTGAAAAAATAGAGCATTAAACACTTCTCCTGTGAAATTTTACCAATAGTAGATAGGGCAAGCAAGCACTGAGGCAACGAAAAGTTATCTAGACTCGATACTGACATGTTATCACACATCCATGATGCACGTATTCCGTGACCGATGTGTTTCGACTTCACATAGTTATCTGAGCGAGCAGGATGCCTGTAGCCGCGGGCGCGAGATCTCACTGGGCTAATGATGTGGGAGACCATCGGAGAATGCGCATTCCCACGCTGCGCTGCTTTATCGACAATCTGTCTCACCTTTTTGTGTTGTGAACACCTTTGAGATGTTGGTTTTTTAGATTATCTACTTCCTGTTTTATGAAATAATTGTTATATACTCGAATAGCAAGACGAACAAGTCGCCCGTCTAATATTAAATGAAATGAAACTTACAGTTCAGTACCACATAGAACTTTAGGCAAAGTGAAGAGCGCAGTGCATTACCACATAATGCAAAACTGTACAATGCACAGCGTTCGTCACTAAGAAACGTTAGGTAATAAATCTATATGGTCTATGGTAAAACTAATTGTCACATGCGAATCGATCGACGTCTGTCTCCGGTCCCTTGATATAAAGAGTTAGGTTAGATTAGCTTTGGTATCTTTCGCTTCTTGCCCACTGTTAACCTCCTGATGACCACCTGGGTGAACGGTGGGAAGTTTTTTTACAACGGCACATCTCTCTGACTAAACTTTCAAACACTCTACTTTATTACTACTTTATTACGTTATTTCTACTTTCGGTGACGGTCCACCTCAAATCTGTGATGCTGGCCATAAAAAATGTCATTGTTGCATATGGCGAACTGTACTAGGTACCTACTACAGAATAAAAATAAAAACCGGACAAGTGCGAGTCAGACTCGCCCACCAACGGTTCCGTACAAACTAAATAACAGGGGAATCATATTTTTTTTATATTTTCCTTCATAAACCGAAAAATATACATCGTAAAAATATTTAACACATTCCTTGCTTACCACTCGGATTCGCGTGGAGCGGGGCTACAGTAGCGGCGCCTCTCACTCGGATCCGAGCGAGCATCCCGTTCATTTTGTAGTAGTCGTAAGCCGGCGTTTGAGGCAGTCAACGTTGCTTTGCGCGGCCACTGTACTTAATCAAAATTCGCCAAAAAAGTGTTGGTTCCCAGCTGAAGTGAAGGGTCTGCAGGGGGCGAAGAATGTGTTAAAAGCCTGTTTAAGCTTATGCTAATGAGGCTCTTTCATATGATACCCCACATGATACGGTTAATTCACTTTAAAATTTGGGCCCTCATTCCTAGCATAGAGACACTATTTTTTTGTGATTAAATTAAAAATTACCAGTTATCGGATTTTCCCCTATATGTGTACTCTAATAAAATGCTTCTTGAGAAATTTCAGAGTTCTAGGTCAACGGGAAGTACCCCATAGGTTTTGATTCCTCTGTGAGTGTCGAAATGTGCGTTTTTTACGACATATTCGGCTGTAACTTTTTTTTACGAAAACTGAGAAATTTTATTTTTCTTTCTGCAGCAAGATACTATGGATCTGCGTATATGGTTTTAATTTCAACTCGATACCTTCACGCGTTCCCGAGATAAAGGTTTGACACCCGGACAGACGGACAGACAGACGGACAGACGGACAACAAAGTAATCCTATAAGGGTTCCGTTTTTTCCTATTGAGGTACGGAACCCTAAAAAACGCTAAAAAATCCAATAAATGTATGAGTATGAGTATGAATCCTCAAAAGAGTCCCGAAACAACTACGGACGATCACTGATAGAATGATTGTTTGTGAATTATCGATTTTTTATGATTGATAGATCAATGATTGACCACCAACTTGCCTGATGTTAAGCAACGGTCGAGGATGGAGATTGTCGATCTTCGCCAAACACCTAACAGTGAGTTCCGATAGCTTCACTTGAGAGACAATAATTGTGTTACAAACTAATCGAATCAAAATCAAAAATATTTATTGGATATACTAAACGTGGTGCCATCTCAAAAAGTCACAAAAATTCAGTGATTTTGACTTAGTAGTTTTTTTTATACGTTCTCAGTCCTAAGCAAGCTTAAGATTCTTACACTAATATTTAATTATTTTTAACCGCGCAAGAAGGAGGGGTTTTCGAGTAAACATATGTATGTATGTTTCTATATGAGCCCTTACAACCTACGGCTTAATCGATTGATGTATGAGATGTCGTTAGATTTGTCTGCACTTACTAAGTATCATAAGCTATATTTTCGTAATAATAATAATACTTCTTACCTGCTGTGTGAGAGCATCAGCCTATAACCTAGTTTTTAAATCACAAACATTCCATCACAATAGCCAAGATCTGTCAAACTCCATATTGTACAATAATCCATTCATAGTCCATCCATAAACCCAATCTGTATAATTATTATACATTTGTAAAAGGGCCTCTTAGTGTAGGTTCCGGCCCCACTGATGCCTTTCGAAGGTCCGGGCTTAGACCCGTGTATAAATTCAAATAATACTTAGACTGCAAAAACCGCTTTTCCACAGTTGGCTATTTTGTTATTCTTATATATTCTTGTTTAAAGATTCATTTTGTATAATATGTCAGTGAGGTAGAAAATATCGTGATAGCGTTCGCTGCGGCATCATATTAAATCATAACGTCTGGGCATCCTATGTAAACATTCTCCCGTATAATGTTAATACCACTAATCTTATGTAATCCGTCAGGTTAATAACTATTATATTATTGAATACTAGCTATTGTCCGCGAATTTGTATGCTTAGAAAAATATCCCTGTCCAATCTCTTACCCGTTCCTTTTTTCCCGTCCGTCTTTTGTTTTATCTACTTCGAAGAATTTGTAGATGTACACCTAAGTTATTTATTTATTTTCATTTCTTCCAAAAAGAAGGATGGCCTCAATTCGAATTTAATTATGGTTATGATTTTTGTTAGCAGCTAACATTACGTATTTTTATGTTAAGCTCTATTTTGATACTAATAAACACGATGGACTGTACGGTTCTTTTGTATGTTTGTTCACTTCGCCAATTATGATTTGGTATTGATGTTTCTTTTTTGTTTGGTAGGTAATGGCTTAGAGGTAGTTCCGTATAAATTTTATCAAAAAAAATAATGTAGTAGGTACTTTGGTTTTTGTAACAAAATAACTGGAAAAAGCACATGCCGATAAAGTGTTTCATTATTCTTCGACTTAGCTCACGAAATTGTCAGTATTGCACTGAAAAATACTTTTAACAAAACAAAACATAATTAGAGCATTGTTCGCATTATGCCATTAATTTAGTCCAGTAATGAGTAAATTCACACGCGTGTTTTTCCAAAGCGCGCTAAGCAAGCGTTGAAATAGTAAATAGAGAATCTGTTTAAATGGCACTGTTTTAACAAGGGTTTACTTACAACTGGACTTACTACTATAAATCCAGTCCAGGAATTATGTAGGACTTTTTATTATAAAAAGATATTTTGACTTGGTTCATCAGACGTTTCACAAATAACCTCGGACAAACAAACTTACAAACTTTAAGATCCAATGATATTAGAGTACATAGTGTAGATTAGTGAATATACACGTGTATATACATAGATAGACATGTTTGCGACATTATATAAACTAAGCTTCAGTCACCCGAGCAGTATTGCAAAACTGGTAATGTGTTTTTTACTCAAGTGTAGCACATATTCATTTAAAACAATGCATGTTATGGGAAACTACAAAGACAATCATAATTTAGCTGCATTTGAACATTATAAAACTGCGAATCATTATTTTGCAACAGTACGTACCTAGTCAAGTTTAGAAATCAGCTACACAACATAAAAATAAGTTATTTTTCATTTTTCATACTTGGAAAATATGTAAATAGGGCGAATTCTGTGCTTGGAAAATACGTCGCTGGGAAACTATTTTCCCTGCTGTCAAATAAATAAAAAAAAACATATTGTTTTGAAATTCCTATATTATTTTTTTTAGTCTTGAATAGTAAAACGATACTGTAAACAATAAAACGAAAGAGCGGCAATTCGATCTTCAGTTGTTTTTCGAGTACTATATAATTATTAATAAAAGGAGTTCATCAGATTTAGATATGGATTTTGTTCACTTAATCAGTTTTTTTTTATAATTTTCTTAAATTCGAAATGAAATGCAGAGTGTTTATCACTTGAAAGATGAATCTTAAGCCCTTTTTACGTGTCGTTTTTGAACAATTGACTACTATATTAGTAAATTTTAATAGTTTAATTAATTAAGTTGTTGGTTGTTGGAAAAACTTTACTTTGTAGATAAGCCAAATAAATAATTTATAGTGTTGTGTAGTGCGATGGTGGAACTCCGATGCAGGAATAACGTCAAAACTCAATGTCGTACTTTTATCTTGTACATTCTTCTCTACAGTTACATCGATTGAAATTTAATCTAAGTGTCTAGCTTAGAAGTCAGATTATTTATTTACTTTTGGAAAACAAACAGCTTTGAACATATATATAGTATAAATTAATATTACAGAATAAGCCTTACAGTTTTCATCAATAGAATTTATGTTTACAGGCTAATAAACATCTGGTAATTAAATACTTTTTAAAATAATAAATAGTAGTAATACATAAGTAAAAGTTACTAAGCCATATCGATCAGTGATACTTAATATGAAATTGAAATTAAAAAAATGATGAAATGTATATACATATGTGTGTGATTTTAATTACAACACAACAATATACAGACTCAACTAACTAAACTACTACACAAATAGCACATCGATCACCCCAGACCGATAAAGGTCTAAAGATAATCCAAATGCTCAAACCCACTACCAGTTGGCAGCGTACCCAGCATGCTGACCACATTGCCACGTGATTTTAATTAATTTTGAAAAAGTTTGATATTGCACGATGTCTAAAATAGTTTTGTCTCATTGAAAACAAGTCGACATCCTTTGAAAATTTACAGTTAAAGGTGATACAAGCTATAATAAAGAAGGAATTATTAATTATCTTATGGATGCACGGAAGCCTTAGCTACTTACTGTCATTAAATGCCGATATGTCTATGAGTTACAATTTATCGTGTAATACAATTTATTATGTAACAGCAGATTGCAATTGAAATCCAGTTTTCTCCAAGAAATAAATATTTCATTACCCATTGCTCGTTGTAATTTAAACATTGGCATATCAAATTTAAATTGTATTCTGTGTAGTGATTAATAAACTAAACATTTTTAATGAAATATAATAGTTATAGTGTAGTAATATTTTTGTGAAAATGGGCAGTGAGAATACTCAAGTCATATAGGTACAGTAAGGTAGGTCAAGTATTTTAGGCTAATGGAGGACAAGACACTGATACACCGTAATGTGTGTTTACAGACCTGCGGTCACAATCTGAAGTATTTAGTTGTACATATAAATGCAACACGAACTAGTTCACATACTGCTAAATAAAAACAAACAATTTCCTGTACTACAATCAAAGTCCTACAGTTTCATCACTAATGTGAAAATGTAACAATAGATCATCAAATGCCTCAAATGTTGCCTCAATGGACATGGTCCGATCGGCAAACAGTAGTTTACCCGTATGTAAGTATTACGTTTACGTCGGTCCTTAACTACGGACCGTGAAGACAGAAGAACATCGGTTCATGGTCAAATGATACTTTTCTTATAGCTTAGGTATATAATTATATAAACTTAAGCTATAAATTTTTATTTAAAAAAAACGCACAATAAAATGGTGAGAACAGGTCAGTTGTTTAGCGAGTTTACTATTATAACCACTAATAAATGTAATGTATTATTGCAGCGAAAGTAACTCTGGTTCTCCTAGATGTATTATCTTTAATCGTCTAGACACTTGAAAAAACAATTCTGTTGACATCTTGTACTCGTATATACACGTAGAAAATCTGAAACTCTGTCACAATCGTGTGATGAAAATGGTAACGTATAATAAATCAAGAAACATAATTACATATGTATCTACCTAACCAATGACCAATGACTTTCCAACACAAGACTTCCATCCAATAAAGTCTGAAACAAAATTCACGAATATAGTGTCCTGGGTTGACCGATACTCATATACCAACAAGGACGAACTTTTTTTTTAATTAAAGACTGTCGCCGCTATAGCCTACTCGTAATTTAGATTGAGAAGTCTAGAGACGTCTATCTTACCGCTTCAAGTTATTTAGAAAATCGATATTATTTTAATCGTGTAATTAGATCTCATTGAGCTCGGATGTTTTTAAGGATTGATGCTACATCCCATTCATACTTTATCAAAGTACATAACAAACAAAAAGCATATAAAAACGGCTCCAAAAACATTTTCCATACAATAGATCGATTTATTCTAAGTAAGCGCACTGCAATGATTTGGTGGTCAAGCGCAAACCTATCACAAAATAACAAAAAGTCCAAACATGTGGCTACATGTTACTCAGATACTTTTGATATGCCCGAAGATAGTTTGATACTTACTTATGTATGAATAACGTTTAATCTTTGGAAACCAACGGAGATGAAAATATTTTCTAATCAAATAGGCGTCCAGTGTTAAATAATCTTAATTTATCAATAAATTACTTAAGTTAGTGGGCGCATTCAGTGGCAAATGAATGATTTATTACAGGAAATGTGTTAGTTAACTTGTAATCTAATAGTTGCTCGGTTATAGCCATGAAACTAGGCTAAGCTAGGTACAAGCTTACGAAATATAATCTGTACTAAAAACAAACATATTATTTTTAATCGACTTCAAAAAAAGGAGGCTACCAATTCGACCTGTATGTTTGTATTATTGTCAGAATTGCACAATTTTTTAATACTTAATTAGTTCTTAACGATAAAAGTAACAATTGAAGAGATACGGAGACGTACGAAAGTCACTGACATAGCACAGCAAATTAGTATGTTGTAGTGGCAGTGTGGAGAGCATATAGCACATAGGACGGCCAATGAGGCCGAAAAGTTCTCGAGTGGAGACCACAAACTAGCAAGCGCAGCGTAGGAAGGCCATCCTGGACAGAAGACAAGAAGACAGAAGGTGGACAAAAGACCTCATACAAGTGGCATAAGAAATACACTGGATGCAGGCCGCGTCCAATCGCTTTTTTTGGAAATCCATTGGAGAAGCCTATGTCCAACAGAGGACTTCTTGTAGCCGAGATGAATGAAAAAAAAGGAGAATGTCAGATTATCCAACTAGATTTGGTGACAGGCTAGTGACTAGCCTGTCACCAAATTAAATATTAGATGAGATATTATAAGAGAACAAAACTGACGAGGTCGAAAAGTTCTCGGGTGGACATCACGCATCGGCAAGCACAGCTGAGACAGGTTACAGGTCGCTTCTAACAGGTCTTCTTGGAAATGCATAGAGAAGGCCTATGTCCAGCAGTGGAGTTGTTGTTGTTGAAATGATGAATAGAATAAGGTAACGTGCTTATTTTCACGGGTAAAAAAACATAATAATATGATTCCGATGTGACACGCGATCCGTGTTTTCTTCATATGTTACGTCTTTCGCAACAGTATCATTCGACGCAGATTTCGATGAAAACATGATTGACCTCGGACCTCTTTACTCATTTATACGTTTGTGTGTCCTCGTTTCTTAAATCAGATATACTTTCTGGTTTAGCTGGACTTGTAATATGTAGGTAGGTATTTTATATATTTAGGAACATGTTCACCATTGTTTTTTTTAAATGAGTAAATTCCAAAAAACCTTCTGAATGATGAGTCGGTTAAAATAATAACGAAAGAAAGACAAACAAATATAATAAAAAAATATTCACTGCTACTTCTTAATTTTTCATAATTTAACTGTTACGCTTGATATCAGTTGAATGTACTTATATACCTTTTCGTGAGAAAATATTGTACGTATTGATGTTGTACAATATAGGTAAATAAGTATTACTTATTTTGACAAATAAGTAATATGTACTAATAATCTACGAAAAATTATTTCTTTGCATAAAATAAAAAAAAAAAATTAGTGGACATTTCACACAACACCATCTAGCACAAACTAAGCAAAGTTTGTAAAAAAATAAAAAATAGTAAACATAGTCAAAAAGTAAAGATAAAACTAACGATACATTGCACATCAAAATCGCTGTTTAGGCTAGGCTATAGTTAACACAGAAACATGCACAAAATATAGACATACATGTATACAAACATGCCCGAAAATCCTCTCCTTGCGCAGTCGGGTAAAAATCTCTTTTACTCACTATGTTTAACTTATAATACAATCGTCAGGCAATATGTTGAGGGCGCCTTATGAAGCTTGTTCAGCCTCGAATGGTTTGTCTTTTGTGTTTACTAATGATGCTTTTTAGGGTTCCGTACACAAAAGGTAAAACGGGACTCTATTACTAAGACTTCGCTGTCTGTCCGTCTGTCACCAGGCTGTATCTCATGAACCGTGATAGATAGTTAAAATTTTCACAGATGATTTATTTCTGCTGCCATTATAACAAATACTAAAAAAAAAACAGAATAAAATAATAATTTAAGGGGGATCCCATAAAACAAACGTGATTATTTTTTTGCTCGTTTTTTCTCGATGTTGATAACGGTAGCAGGTAGACGCATGAAATATTCACAGAATATTGAGTTATATTATTCACTTTAAAAATAAATAATAAAATTAATATTTTATTTTCCCATACAATAAACATGTTTTCTTGCCGTTTTTATAGATAATAGTACGGAACTCTTCGTGAGTGAGTGCGACTCGCACTTGGCCGCTTTTATTAAACCTAACCAAGAAAAAGCTTTTACTTGTAACTACTTCCGAAAATTAACATGTTCAATTCACACACATGGTTGATTCAGACAATGGTTAGTTAGAAGCAATTATCACGAATGTATAACTTGTAATGCACAGGAAATATAAACTAACGGAAGAAGATTAAACGAAATTCAGCCACGGAATGAGCAAACTTAAAGTATTTCAAGCGGAAAATTAATTATGTAATGGCATCTTTATAACAGTTGGCTTGTGAATAGTTTGAGTCTATGTAAAATAGTTGAAGCACCAACATAGCATATAGCATAGAAAAAGTGTTTGTACGGTGATCGAGAGCGCCCATAATGCAGAAACATCATGGGGGGGTCGTTCTCTTCCTTCAAAATAAATGTGGTTGAGGAGAGCTCGGGATACCACGCGTCAACTCGTGAACGGGTTTTGCTTGCTGGAGTTGATCTGCTCTACGTACGAGTATAAACGCAAGCATTTATATGGGCGGCTAAAATAATTTAGTATGGTTTTCTAGCATATATGGGCGGTTCAGAATTCAGGCGGTTAATTTATATAGATTTTATTAAAAAAAATATTTAGGTTTATTTTTATATAGTTTATTTTTTACGAATAGAAGTAGCAGAGAAAGGAAGAGAGAGACCGTAGAGCTGAATAAATGGATACAAGTAACAGTCTAAGTTAATTGTGGTCATTGTAGTAGCAAATTAAGATGATAAGTATGGAATGGTGAAACTCTTAGTTGTGCCATTTGTTTAATAAAATCTAGCAGAAGAGATTCATCACTTCATCATACTCATTTGGGTCAAGGTTATTGTATTGTTGGTTGCCACTATGACTACTCAAACATAAGAAAATATGGTTTTGTTTACCACTTCGAGAGTACCTAAGCTGAACGGATTAGTATGAACTGTGATATAGGGATTGCTGAAACTATAATATAAGACAAAGGCTTAGCGTAGGCCTTAATATTTTATAAAATTTATCATCATCATTATTTGTGTCACTATGCGGCGCGGATACGGCACACGGCTATAATTCAACGAAGTCGTAGTCAAGATTTTCAATAAATAGGAACTTGTTAATTTATAACACTCTTTTATTAGATTCACCTGGATGCATGTTTGTTTGTAACCGACTCCTTTGGACTTTATTTTGACCAACTTCAATCGGTCAGATTTCATTTAAACTTTGTAGACTTATCGATGACCGATGAGTGATGACAATAATTACACAAAAACAACAATTATTTTAATTGGTGTGTTCTTTAAGTAGTGTTACATTTTGAATTTATCTTTTTTAACATTTGAAGAAATGACATGATGTTCATTTACGACATAGTCAATTACATTTTGCCTTTGAACTAGATTAATAAGTGCATTTATTCAATTAACAGATCCGAAGTAGAACGCAACGACGACTTTATAGCTTCCTATGTTGTTATCGTGTTAAGCAAGTAAGTAAGTAAGCGGTTACGTTTGTGCGTAATTTAGCTATTTTTATTGTTAGTAAAATCTCACTCTTCATTATGTTAGCAGTTTTATTAACCTCTAATAAAATTTTGAGCTTCCTACATTTGATGTATTACAGTGTGATTATCTAGTTTGAAGATTTTTGAAATAGTTTTTTATGCTTAGACGATTTTTTTTTGTACATTGCCATAATGAGAAATGGAAACCTAAGATTTAACGACAGGTTTCGAACTAATAACACTGTTGCTAAACACAAATAAAAAATAATATAATTTTCGTATAGCACCGGTCAGCTCAACTACGAGTATTTCGGTCCACTTTCTTGATACGTATTTTTATTTATTTAGAAAATGTTTACAATTCATACATTTCGGCGTACATTACATGTAGGTAATGGGCTGACCCCCTGTCAATGCAAGCCAATATTTTGCACCCTTTAATTTCCCTCTCTCTTCCATCTAGCCTTCTAACTCTAACCACGGTCAAACGTGGCGTCAAATGCTCCATAGGCAAACAATCAGCTTATAAAAGATTATATTTTCTTTGTTGCATACCCTGTCATCCATTTCGCATTTCCATCACAAGGTTTTCAGGAAGAGATTGCCTATGGTATAAACAATAAAGAGTTTATTTAACTTATCTATCTATATTTAACTACAAACGCCTACTCACAATACAATAAAAAAACCAAACACTCCTAAACGTAGAAAAACATCTAGAGAAAAGTATATAGATTTCTTAATTAACCCGTATGTGTTTCAACACCATACACGTGACGAAATTGTTTTTGCCAAGTGTGGCGAAAATTGATTAGATACCAATCCCAAAAAGTACAATAACACTCCCGAAGTTGCACAAGAGTCGCACCCAATATAGTATTATATAACCTCCGATGTGACTCATCTAAACATCGAATTGACGTTAGATTTCATCTCAACCCACTGAGACGCCCATATTTACTTAGAATACTCAATGGGCGGGACAATGCACGTTTTGTATTTATATTTTAACACAATTTAGACTCATGGGAATAAACCTTGAATCAATCAGAGTTATTCTTTGATCTTATTCGTATTGGTTCCGGGTTATGAAGCAAGCGTGCTTTTTATATACAAGATAGATCTATGATTGGTCACCAACTCGTCTGATGTTAAGCGATGGTGTGGCCGAGGATGGAGCTCGTCGATCTAGAAGATATCTATTCACTCGATTCTAGATTTCTATTCTATTTTCTTCTTTTTAGCTTTTTGTTGGTAAGAAATAATTTCGAATAATATATTCCCATGCTTCATTCAAACGTAAATTTCCACTTCCACTCTAACTTCGTGGGTTTTTCTCGTATACCATACACAAAGCGCATTGTAAATGCATCTAAACAATGGATAGATAATGAAATTAAACACTTTTTGTTGCAATATGTCGAGATCACAATGGCACCCAAGCACATGCCTGATTAATACACCACAATTAGTAATCAATGGCTAATATTTAATACGCCTACGTTTAATAGTTAATATTGAATATTGTTGGGATTTGGTTGTTGAAAATTATTAAATTATAAGTACAATAAACGCAGCATTTACAATGCAATATAAACACGTTGTCATTTAATGTGGATATGCTAGGGTAATTAGAGACTTAAGAGAGGTAAATATGCCTATATGTGTTTGTATTTGGTTAAGTCAGATATAATGCAAAAAAGTCTCTCACAGTAGGTACCAACCTAAGTAGATACTTTCTATACATTGCAGTGAGTGACAATTAGTCAACCTAATTCCACAGAACCAAAACTACCTTGAACGCGTCGGTAAACTTAGTTTAAATTTGATTAATTGGTCTACAGTGCAAGTAGTGCATATTAAGGATCTCTGAATAGAAGATTGGTTCCAAACATACCGTACGTCTACGGTCGGACAATGGCGGCGAGTGGTACAAAGCGAGGACCTTGTACACATGATCTTCTCCACACCACATCGACGGATATTACGATTAAACCGAGCGAGATTAATGATGGCCAGTAATTACTGAAACACAAGCCCGGGCGTGAGAAACCAACCGATTGCATTACGATGCGATAAACTTTTTTTATAGTTCTTAATAACATGCAATTGTATCGACGATAATGTCTTCATTACAGGTTTAGAAACATTTACATACGTGATCGGGATTTGCATATCGTTTATAACACCTCTCGTACATGGGCATTGCAAAAAAATCTGGCGAAACATCTCGTTAAATAATTGCTACCTGGCGAGCGAGCTATGTCTAAATTATTTATTACAATGTACTAAACAATAGGAGTTTGTACACGAATGCGCCGTTTGATTTGCCGGATCGGAATGTGAGCATCCTCCGAGCTAAAGGTCAGCGCGAGGTCGCGGCGAATGCAAGAGATACTGGAAGGTAGTTATAGTTTACTTTTGTACAATAGCATCACCGCAATTAGGTAGAAGGTAAACTGCGGAGCATTATCGTTCTTCGCGTGAATCGTTACGCGTAATGGACTTATAAACGGACATTTTAAAATCGTTCAAATCAATTTTTATTAATGCTGACCTTTGTTTTAACTCATTTAGAGCTCCATAAAGTGTGTAAACATTTACCTACCATCATATAACTATTTGGAGCACTTTAATTTTATCTTAAAATAATCTTACATCGTGCGGACATGGATGCCCATAAAACCTAAGTTTTATATCTAAACACCATGCAAATTAAGTGATGTTTTTTATGTTCATCAGTCTACCCGTGAGCATGTGCATGCAACAGATTGCAACATCGTCGAAATATCGGGAACTTAACAAAATACAAGTGTAGAACACAGTATTCTCCTGCAAGCCTTGTATTGGTATCATGGATCGTAAACAAATTATAATTCCACCTTTACATCCACTTATCAGTGGAAATAAAGTATACTTATATATTGAGGTTGCCAATTGATATAACAATGTGGATAAAAAAGATTTACCATTTAACTTTCGTGCTGGTCTGCTGTTAGATTAAAAAAAATGCAAAATACTGACAATAATTCCAAGCTCATCCTTTTAATCGGTAATCACATATCAGCAAATATCATCGTCTTGCTAAACTGAACAATCGATGCAGCATACCTAAGTATGGTTAACTTGATGTCCTCAAGGGCATTCAACTTTTCATTGTTTGAATATCTCGATCTGATGATCAGTCGGATCCCTTTGTCTATGCTCATTTGGTTATCACGTAGCCTCGGTCAAGTGGCGGTATGGTTGTAATTGGAGGATGCTCGGCAAGATGACCCCGCGTGACGCAACCTAACCATGACGAGGTAAGTACGAGGCACCGTACTTACTACGGTGTTGCCAATCTTGTAGAAAAACTGTAGATTAGCACTGAAAACTAGAAAACTGTGAAACCTAGTACCAAATAAAAAAAAAAACAATAATTTGAGTTAATTAGTTGGTAGTTTTACAAAATTTAAATGTTTTACTAATTGTCTTTCTGTTGCAATTATATTTTGTTCTGTTGTCTGGTTTAAAATTTATTAAGCTTGATAGCTTGAACATAGGAAGAAGGGTAGAAGAGTTATGCGAATAATAATTTTATTATAGTTTAAGAAACTGAAACAACCGTCTCCACATATTTTGAAGTTAGTCGTTTTAGGTTTTTAATGTCGTTTACTGGGATGACATATTTTTCCAGTTATCTTGTTTTAAAAACCAAAGTACTGAATTGATTTAGATACAATTTATATGGGACCACTTCTGAAGTATAATATAACCTACCAAATAAAAAACAAAAAAAAAATTTGCGAAGTAGTCGCGTAACAAATATAAACACCACAGTCGAATGGAGAATCTCTTTCTTTTAGAAGTCTGTTAAAAAAGATGACACTCGTTGTAAAACAAAAAATTATACTCACCATAATTAAAAAAAATAAAAACTATAGATTTGGAGGTATCAAACCAAACTGTAGATTTTGGATTCAAACAGAAATCTTCCAAAAACTAAGTTAGCTTGCAAAAAATGATAGATCTACAACTTAAACTGTAGAGTTAGCAACACTATTACACAGAGAAGCTTCTAAACAATATTAAATGAAAACTTTTGTTGCTAATCCTACTCTTTTGTACAGTTTAGGTCAAGCTGCGTTGCGGTTAGCCCTGCCAATGATGCAAGCTACTAGAAATACTCTTGAATGGTGTCATACTAAGACGATGAAGATAGTTAAAGTAGTTAGAATGTATAATGTATAGCTTCTGAATTATTAATAGTCAATATTGCTTAATAGTGTGCATCAGTAAGCTAGTACAAGTATATCTATGTACTTAGGATTCTAGCAATTATAGTTACAGAACTCTAATTACATATTTATGTCGACAGCCTGCTAAGTCAATATTTAAAATACAACCGAAAAACGTTGTCTTCCTTCTTGGGCTGTCGAGTTAAAAAAGTAGAAGTCGATGGCACAATCTAGTAAATTTTAACCCAGTATCCCGGAGTTTATGGCGTTATAATCCCTTTATATTAAAAAATGAGTTACATGATCGCCGAGGTCTATGCGGACTTAGAGATTGCAAGTCATTATCATCATCATCTCAGTCACAAGAAGTCCACAGCTGGACATAGGCCTCACCCATGGATTTATAAAAAAACCGGTTGGAAGCGGCCTGCATCCAGCGTCTTCCTGCCACTTGTATGATATCTTCTGTCCACCTTGTGGCTGGTCTTCCTACGCTGCGCTTGCCGGTTCGTGGTCTCCATTCGAGAACTTTTCGGCCCCATCGGCCGTCAGTTCTACGTGCTACATGCCTTGTCCACTAATAGATTGCAAATAGTCAAAAAGTAATATTTCATTAATTACGTATATGCGCATACGCGGAGCAGTTTAGTTCCCGCAAGCAGTACCCTTTTAATAGTTGATGTGTGTGTCTGTCCTAGCCGAGTTCAATAATATTTTAAGGAAGATAAAGACCCGCCACACGTCGGCTCAGGAATGAGCTTTTAATGAGCATGATCACTCTGGATCTACACGCTTTCTGACTACCTATTCACTAACCCTTTAACAGCAAGTACTTACCTTACTCACATCGTTTAACTTCAAAAGGTTTACATCAAGATGACCTGCCTGCAGTCAGCTCATCTCAAGCGAATTAATTGACCGGTCTGCGCAAACGCACGTTCATTCCACGCACGTTGCCACACCGCTTGAGGCAACACCAGAGTTCCTGCTTTTTATGTACACGCACGACTTAGAATTTAGGCATTCATTGGCGTTATTCTCTTGACCAAAGCAGGCAAGTGTAAATAGTTAGCGGCTATTTCATAATCTAGTATTTTATGGGTAAAATGATTGCGTTTTGCATACCTGATATTATGACGTTATGAAACCATGATTTGTGATTAATGTGGTGTGTCGTGTCGTTTTGTTACAGTATCATCATCATCATCATCATCATCTCAGCCATAAGAACTCTACTGCTGGACATAGGCCTCCCCCATGGATTTCCCCCCGTCTTCCCGCCACTTGTACTTGTTTGTTGCCCGCCAGTATCATCGGGCTAAACATATTTATTTATGTTCACTATTTTTGAAATATACGAACACTAGTGTATGTAACTTATCAATGTCAATGAATATTAAATTACGTAAACTGGTTAGCAAAGGGGACATTTATTTAATGCTAGATCTACTATTGACTACCAACTCGCCTGATGTAAGGCGACGGTGTGGTCGAAGATGGACCTCGTCGATCTAGAAGATATCTATTCACTCTAGCCTTGAAAATTCAAGATTGTTGTTCTCAGGAAACTGAGATGGTGGCAAAGAATTCCATTCCTGTGCAGTACGCATCAAGAACGTGGACCGATATCGCTGAGTACGGATTTTTGGATTTTTAAATAACAATTGGAATATTTTGCAAAAATTAAAAATATAATGAACGCTAACAAAAAGACTGATCAGATTTTCCTAAATGATATATTATATCACATACAGAATGAAAATAACAAATGATAAACTTTAAAATTATCTCTAATAGGAAGACAAATTGGGATTTTCCATATCCATTTTGTTGAGGAGCGGGATACCTAGGCAGACAGGAATATACAGGTTTTTGTGCTTTTTATTTATGAGTAATATAGCTGTACTCCGTGATTTCACTCACTTGTATGTATCTTAGGTATATTTTAACCTACTTTAGGTTAAAATAAGCAATTATTGTCTAAAATTTTATACAAATTCCTTTAGTTGTTTTTATGTGTAGAAATAAGACAAAACTCTCACATCTATATCTATGAATTATTATTGCTTTGACTTGAGTGATTACCTAACTGATTTACACCGTATAGCCCAAAACCGCCCGCATCTCTTCAACTTGGAGGATAAGCACCTGCCAGAGACTTAGGTTTCTAATACAAAATATTTTTTCGTTCACGCGTAAAACCGAGGAATTTTACTAGTTCAGAATATTAGTGTCGAGTGCAATTGTTACCTTATACATTTCAAAGATATAAGTATAATAATAAACTTCAATATGAAATAATTACTGAAATCAATTTATTAGCTATTTTAATATACAGATGTATAATTTATAATGAAACTGACAATATAATAACTAGTAAGTACAGTAATTTAGCTTCAACCAAATATAATATAACCAAATAACTGTCGAATATACTAATACATTTCAAGGTTTTAGCATTTTAATAATCACAATTCACGAGCACACTTGAGCTTACATTTAGTATTCTTGTACTTGCATATTGCTCTAGTGTATGTGTGCGCTGTGCGCCCAATGGAATTAACGGGCGTCACTCACACATACGTATCCACGATACAAACACTAACAAAGGCTATGTGTAGTCGTGACTTGGAACGACTGCCATAAAATACCAATAATGATTGTATACAAAGTATGTTCTGGCATGGAATGTAATTGATGAGGCAGGTAGGGGACCCGGAGATGTCAAGGGCTTCGTCCAAACAAAATATTCGTACGTGATAATTGTATATCTATGTTTATTGGATAGGCAACTAATATCCAGGCAACGTATGATTGGATGCATAAAAGTCATAAGATATTATGCAAATAATAGTATGTGTATATCATAGGCTGATGTTTAAATAAACCCGTTAATTGATGGCTTACTTAGGCTATTTACTGAATCCCCATTCAGTTCAATGCAAAGGCGGCTTATTGACCTAAGCTTCGTTTAACTATCAAAACCTTGTGATTAAATCAATGATCAAAAACCTATGATCAATGAGTTGTAAAAGGATATAATCTGGGTGTCTTCAAATCAAGAGTGAATAGGTTCCTTCTAGGCAAGCGCACTCTATTGAAGACCGCAACTATCGCTTAACACCAGGCGAGTTGGCGGTCAAGCTCAAGTTCTATATTGAATAAAAAAAAACAAAAGAATATAAAAGACAAACGCAGAAACATGAGACTGATTATGTTGTAGTGAATGTCACTATTCACATCTAATTATTAATCATTATTATTTGAATAACAACACTTAAATAAAAACTATCATTTATTGCAACATTAATTGTACTCAACATTAATTGTTTTGAATAGTTCCAAGTCGTTGCTAAATATTACGTTATAAATGTTTGTTCTCACGGTGCGCGGTGTAAAAGACTTAAACGCGCGCGCATAACGCTCCTAACGAACTTCGACCTTACTTCACATAAACTTTTAATATTGATGGTGATTATACATTTACAGTATATTTCTGTGTGTTAATATTAATATTCGATAATTAAATCCGAGTCTATAACCTGGTCTCATGTTAATAATTTATAGAATATGGGAACTACGTGTAAGGAACACAAAAATACCTTTGCGCGTACGAAAAAGTATGAGATTTGGCATAGCTAAAGTTTATATAGAGAAAAAGTTCACAAACTAATTTAATGATTTACGATGTATGATATTCTTTGTTGATTCATAAAAAAATTGACTAATTTATTTTAAGAGATCTTAATATTAATTTATGTGTAAGTTTCATCAATTATATTCTATGACAATAAACCACTAGCCGTCGGTGAGAAGCAATTTCGCGTATCCTGATATTTCTTTGGGGCTAACTGGGACCCCTGATCTTAAGATTAATCGACTGGCCGGGTGGTGGGAACTGCAAGAACTAAAAATCTAAGATGTAGGTTGGAATTGTTAAAAGACATAACGCCATTAGTAGCGTATAGTGAAAGCGCAGCACATTCTACCTAATTTTCTTTCGCTGGCAAAGCTATGGGAACCCATTTAGTGGGTAGCGAGTCTCCAATTAGTGCCTAAATAATTTTGTACCGTTTTCTCATTGAACTTCTCGTTCATTATACAATAGATTCATCAGTCATCCACATACCCAAATAGAGTATATTTTTTATTTATCTTAAGTTTAGAAGAGCCTGTCAGTGTTGGTTTTGGCTCCACCCACCAAAGACCGGGCGTCAGCCCGAGAGTGAAGTACCTACCTAGTGAGAGGGTGTGTAAGATGACCCCTAGAAAGTATAACCCCCGAGATAAAAATCTATTAAATATTCAGACTAATATATATATATAATATGGTGATGCAATTTGAACTCTTCTATTTTGCATTTAGACTCGTCCATTTTAGGTTATTTTTAGGATTTAAAAAAATTCTTAGATCATAGAATAAAACGTTTATTCTGTATTATATCTATTCTAAATCCTCAGGCAAATCCGATCAGTAATTAGTAGATTTATTTTGTGATTAGGAAACAAAAATTCAAACATATGTACATCCTCGCAGCTTTCAATATTAATTTAAGAATGATGAAAATACTGTGAAGATTAATCATCATAGCGAAAACAGTATTTTACGTTTTCGCAACAGTTATTCATTCATGATTTTGAATGTCTAAACCAAACGCTAACCACAAGCGAGTAAGACGGCTACATTAGGCAGGAATGAAAGTTAATCTAGTCTAAGTGCGTTACCCGTCTGCCTCTCAGCCGAGATGTGATGCGGTAATGCGGGTCAGATGTTCTGTTTGCGACATTATATGTACGCGGACGGGGTGACTTACATCACTTCTATTAAAACTTAAATCCTTCCTAGATATGGTCTCTTAAAAATAAAATACAATAAAAAATGTTTAGGAATACAATCTAGTTCGTAGTTTTATTCTATTTCTATTGTTAATATACCAATTGTATTCTGATTTGTGTGCCTAAATAAAATAATAAAAATAAATTTTCATACAATTTTTTATTCACTTTCAATCATAAGAATTTATACTGTACAACGTAGTCACAAATATTTATTTTTGTCTATATACTTCTTAAAGCAAAACATTTTATAGACCAAAACATAGAATGCTGTGATATTATCTTGACTATATAACATTTTTGTATAAGAACTGAGAAACTAAGCTTAATTTAAAAAAAGTTTAAATTTCTATATCGATATAAGCCCTATGGGGTTTCCAAAAAGACCGATTGGAACATAACAACATATAATCGTATAGAGAACCTCTTTTTTAATCTATCAAAATTGATATTTTTATAAACAAATACCTACTTCTTATCACTCGTTGTGCATTATCACTCATTGTTAATTTGTCAAGAGCCAAAGCATGGAGTGGGGCTTAAATAGAGAAATCTAAGCTCAGCAGTAAACTAAAATGAATACTCGTAGATAACGAAGATGACAATTAGGAAGAAGACTGTAATATATACTTATACCATTCTGCCTGTGGTATGCAGTTTCGCTATGTTATTTTCGTACTTAGATGCCAAAATACACGCGGTAAAAGTAGAAAGTGCTAATTACGTGTTCTGTTGGACATTATTGTGTTAGAAAGAAAAGGTATTTATATTTCTCATGTTACCTACAATATTAGAAATGTGTGGAATACTACATTGGAGTAAAATACACAAATAAGTTAATTTAGTTTTTTACGAGATATTTGCCCCGGTTTGGCGTTTTGTTGTTTTATTTTAAACCATAATGTAAATGTAATGTAATAGATTACCAAGATAGTTTAAAAACGTATTTTAGAATGTTGTGTTTTGTCAATAATATGTTTTTTTTTTACTTTTACATTGAAAAGCAAAATTGATCCTTGAGTTTTTTTTTAATAATAATAGATAAGTCTTGCGCTTGACTGTCAACTTGCTTGATCTAGCAACGCTGCGATCATTGGTTTCTTATATAAACATGTAGTTTGTACACAATACAGGAATTTACAGTGGAAATCTTTTCATCTATCTAAAAATATTTTATTACTCTGTTCAAAATTAAGAATGCCAATTTCACAGACACAGAAATTTCTAAAAGCATTTATGACAGTTTTGAAATTAGTAAGCTTATTATACTAGGTATCTTGTTTTATTGTCGTTATTTAGCAAATTACATTCTATATCCATATCTTACGATATATTAATATTTTGGTATTCCCGGAAGATAATTTTTCACAATTTAAATACAAATTAGTTACAAGGATCAAGGATGTAGACCTTCCTTAAATGGAAAACAAAAAACGCATACATATCTACAAAATGTATCAACGTATGTCCTTTGTTGTCAGCGCCAGCAGTTTCATTAATATGAGTCTCCATGTATTGAGTCATCCTATGTATTATGTTGTATTTACTTTAGTACCTACAAGTCTTTGTGCGATAGGTAAAGTATCGTAAACCCAGTTCAAGCTGCGACCGCAGTGACCGCACCACAATGCGTGGCGGCACCGGCGTGTTGTGCAACCAACGAGTGTGCCTCGGCAGTGACAACAAACTTCATTACGCTTTAATGATTTATGATCCTTTTAGTTTAAGGTGTTTTTTTTTATACAAGATAGATCTACGATTGACCACCAACTCGCCTGATGTTAAGCAACTGTGTGGCCGAGGATGGAGCTCGTCGATCTAGTAGATATCTATTCACTCTAGCCTTGAAAATTCCAAGATTGTAGGTCTCAGGAAACAGAGATAGCGGCAAAGAATTTCATTTTTGTGGTTTGATTTCCATACTAAAGTATTTTTACCAATTGTGGTCGAAAAGATTATAGATTTTCAATGAAGTAATTGTGGTTAGTTTTAATAACTGTTTTCATTGGCAGCAAAACATATTTGTCGATGAAACAAGTTGAGATTAATAACATAAATGTCAATTAAATATTTATAAAAAATATTTGAATCAAATTTGTTAATCTCCTGTTTTCTTTAAGAAATATGAATATAAAATAAGCCAATAAAGACCGATATTAAAGGTAACCATCATTACTTCATCGTAAAACCATATGTTTTTCGACCATAATTACTTAGTAGTAATATTTAAAGTCGTTTTTTATTTAAATCTTAGTAGTAAATTTATTACTACTTAGTAGTAATAATTAAAGTTTAAAAAACTGAAACAACTGACTTCTCATGGATGCCATTATCAGGACTGGACCAAATTGAAATAGTAGGTACCACAAGGGAAGCACTAGCTTTCAAATAAAAAAATAATCATCAAAATCGGTTCACCCTGTCGAAAGTTCTGAGGTAACAAACATATAAAAAACAGTCGAATTGAGAACCTCCTCCTTTTTTGAAGTCGGTTGAAAATAATTTTGTATGAAAATCGTATCACCTTAAAGGGGAACGTCTTCTATGGTAAAATCTGTAATAAAGTACTGTATCTACTAAATAGTTCATGCTGGAACAGTTTCTGCAGGTTTTCGAACTTTACCAACACTGTAACTTGCTAAAGTTAAATGCCAATATTCCATGACCCGTAAAAAACAGAATAAAGAGTGAAATTAATTATATATCATGTATAACCGAAACCGAAAAACATTTAGTCTTACAAATTATGACAACGAATTATATGTAAATAATGACATTTAGCAGATTCATTACACAATTAAATAGTGACTAGGTATTGTATCTTAGTATTGTTTATAGGTATGACTAGGTCCTAGTTATACCTATAAAGACCTATAGATAATACTTTCGCAAATCCCATGAGTACTATAATATTATTTATACAAATGCTTTTATTATGGAGATCGTCCAACCTTAAATCCGATTCCCAAGATAAATGAGCAGCTTACTGACACAATGCAGATGGCTCGTCAGCCTACTAAGTACTAACAGTACTTAGCTGACGGCACCGGATCTACCGACGCGCTTGAACTTTAGAATCTGTTCAGTTAGAGAAACAATGCGGCAATGAGGGCGCTGCTGTCCTTATTTCATTGTTTTGCGTTAGTTCCCATATTTTGCCGCGATAGTTCTTATTCCAAACATACTCTAGTACTAATAGGTAAATGTTCAAAAGGCCACGATAGCCAGCTTCCTTGTGATAATTGCTACAGTTTCGAATCCTTGAGATGGTCGAGAGAATGTTTGTAGTATATGATAAAAATCAGTGAGCTTATGCGTAAGTGAATACCTAAAATAGAATACGTTCGGACTGATATAATGCGGTATGTAAGTTTAAATTTTTTAACCGTCTTCCATAAAAATACGTTCAGACTGACATAATGCGGTATGTTATTTTATAGTTTCATTTTATTTTTTAACAGACTTCTAAAAAGGAGGTTCGTGGCGATCTTTTTGACGTTGACACAGTTTTTGATATAACTCATATAATTTGTAAAATAATTTTTAGTTGCAGTAGGACAGTATTGTCTATGAATTTATTTCTCAACAAAGAACCCTGAAATGAAAGGACACAAAACCAAGGGGCAACAAAACCTTTATAGAGTTTCGTTTTTTTTTCCTTTTGTGGTATCGAACCCTAAAACAATGCAATGCAATGGAGAAATAGTTAAGTTGCAGTTTTAGTTCGTTATGCAAGGGGTTACATGCGACGACGAGTTAATCGTGCTCGTATTCACGCAGAGATTGAAATTAACATGTAAGTGCATTTGAAATACTGAAATAAACGAACAACTAAGTATAGGTTCCGTCACGAAAAAAAATATAACGCTGGTTTGTTTACATTTACGAAAAAAACAGTGCTCTTTTTACGTGACGGTAACTATATAGCTACTTAATCAGATTTATGATAATTCCAAGACAGACACCATGGTTTCAAATCTATAGACTATTATGCTCATAACAGGTAAGATTAATTATATCATAAATAAAAAATAAATATTTGTGGAAATTTCACACAACACCATCTAGCCCAAACTTAGCAAAGCTTGTACTATGGAAATAGATGGCTGATAGAATACATATGCACATACTTTTTTTTTGTATCAATATAAAAAAACGACTATAACCGACATAAGTTAGACTGCAAAAACCTTTTTAATGCAGTCGAGTATTTTGTTTTTCTTTTAATATAGATACTTGTCAAATTAATATAATTATTATAAAGAGAACATCCCCAGTCACTGCAAGCGAATGTTAAATCTTATCCTATAATCCTTTCTAACCCTATAATACCTTCTCCCTTTCATCTAACCCTTTAATCACGGTCAAATGTGGCGTCAAACAGCCTCATGGTCTTTAACGCTCTGTCTACCCCGTAAGGGAAAATAGACGTGATTTTGTGTATGTATGTATGTATAGAGATTATACTTGACTGACAGAATTGTTTAAGAATATTTTTTGAATATTGTGAGAATTGTAATTGGTCTTTTTCCGTTTTTATCTCAATAAACGAATTTGAATTTGAATACTTATGCAGATAATTGAATACTTATGCAGATAATTGAATAAACGTGTAGTAACTCAACGTCACATGATAATAACAACTTGTTTCATCTCCAACGTGAATCATTGTGAACAATGGAGCTACTTACGCCCAATACGGCTTCCTCTCGAATACCTCGTTAATGAAACGTGCATATGGTACTGCATTGACGTAGTCAGGGGTTTTGTGGGGTGGGTAAAGTGGGCTACTCAGGAATAGGTTCTTAAAAATAATCGGTCAAGAAGTATCGAGAGACAAATATGGCATGGTCAATGATCCCGGCTCTGCGTGGCAAGTCTCAAGTAAGGTAAAAGTCCGACACGTCTTCAGTCGCGACACGTTTGGCAACGCTGTTAGACGTACGTCGTAACTTGTAAACAGTGACAATGCCATCCTGTGTGTTTAGAAAATACAACACCTAGATATATAAGGCCAACATACTAAAAGTCCTTAAGGATGTGGTCTCATCCTTGAAAGTTCTGACAATTGAGATTTGCCATGCTTTTAATTCATATTCAATGAGTATAACCTTTCTATAGATAAAATCATTTTATTATTGGCAGCGTAAAGAGCATGCTGGGTACGATGCCAACAAGTAGTAGTTTTGCCGTCGATCATTGTAAATTGTTAATATTTTATTCATCTGTGCTCATCTCATTTAATGTTGAACTAATTTAGAAAATGTCATCGATGTTCGTGTGGTACTTAGACATTGGTTTTTAAGGGTGAGGGGGGGGGGGGGGGGGGCAAGCCTACCTGTGGTCCTACCTAGCTTCGCTAACGTGCATGTGGTGAATGCACGCCTCCCACGCCACGCCACTCGTGCGCATCGCTCATGGCAAATAGCTATCAATATTTCAATCAGGATGGTGAATGGGTGTCAGTAATTTAAATACCAATTGACTAATACTTATATTCAATTATTTTAAGCAATCCTCAACGTACGTATTGTTATCATGTTCAATTTTAGACAAATTGTTTGTGTGGTCTCGAGATAAAATTAGAAGAGTAATTACCACCTATCTGTGCTTGTAGAGAAACAGATATGACGTTGTACTTATCCAAAAATAAAACCAGAGTTTGTTCAGCTAGAGAACTAATTGTGGCTTTGATGGCGCTGTTGTCCTTATTTCATTGTTTTGTTGAGTTGGTATATACTTACAGATGTTAGTTCCCGAGTTTTTGGCTCGGTAGTTCTATATTTAAACAGACTCTAAAACATTTATCAGTATAGAAAAGACGATTACGCATATAATATATAAAATACACGATACACAATTCACAATATAATTCAAATTAAGATACTCCGAGGGATTTTGTAGGGAGGTTCAAATTAAGCCACTCCGAGAGACAAATTTTGTAGGGAGGTGGAAATTTCTTGCAAAGTGTAAGAATTCACTGAAATATTTTGAGGCCCAGTTGACTTGATCCCAAGTTAAACTGCGAGCCACAGCAAGTCTTCTATGCCTATTAATTAGTTTTTTTTTTGCCTTAAATCTGTTAATGTGGAATGAGCTTCTATCTAAGATATCTCCGTTAAAAGCTATGACAAGCAATGCTTTGAAATGTTAAATATCTGTAGTAATACAGATCTTGACAGATTACGAAGAATTGTCAATTATGTTAGGTAAAGCGTTCACTTGTTTCCCATGTCATTACATAAAAATAAATGTACACCTGTAAATAAATATATCAAATCGATTTCACCATCCATTCTTACATTAAAGATATAGGAAGAGGATATTTTCCACTCAATCGATTCGATATGATTGAATATGATTTGAGTTCTCTTCAAGAACATGATTTCAGATGTAAAATCAAATTGCTCGTTTTATAGTCTATGAGAAGGTCACGCTCCGATGCAACATGCTTAGCAATATTTTCGTCTACACTTTTACAAAATTTGTCGAGTGTTGAAAAAAATACTAATATTTTTTTTTACAATCTACAGCTTCTGCAATCATAAACCGAGTATTTGACCTTAGTGCCGCATCATTTCCACCGGCGGCGCAGTGAAGGCGGGCGGCAAGCTTTCAGCCCCCCACTCGGCGCACGGGCGGGCGGCGCGCGCGCATGCTACCAGTCCAACCGCGGCGCTCAACGCGACGACATGGCCCCTCTGTGGATCTTGCTCACTTTACTCCCCATCTTGGGTAAGTCGACCCAGTACTTACGCGTGAAAAGTGCATCAAAATTGTGCTTGGAAACTTATCAGGTTTGGATGCCTCATTGACGGGATCAGGTAAGGTATATGTGACTTGGAGAAGGTAACTGTGGTCTTCAGTGAAATCATCGTGTGCGGAAATGCGTTTGTGCCAGTGTCAGAATACATGCATGCATGTGAAAGTATATTACAAAAAAAAAACAGTGCTTGTGTGTAATGTCCAGACGCGTGGGAAATTGATTTTTTTATTGTAAAACAATCGACGTCTTGTTAGCTTGATAACTGTTAAATTGGTTTCGATACGGTTTTAGTGTGCTATCAACATCGACGAGCGCTAAATCAATTTCATATGTTTTATAATTGTTAACAGGCTATTTCTCAAGAACTATTTCGTCAATTCCATTCATAATTTGATTAATTTACACATAACATGATGCTTAATTGATTCCCTATGTAAATTAATGTTTGTGAAATGATTATCTAATACAAAATATCATGAAGAAACTGCAGAGCTTGCAGCTCCAATGGCGTCGTAAAATGTAATACGTTTGATACGTTGCGTTAATATGGGATATCATTGATTGATGAAGATTTATTTGCTAAAATAGTAGATTTTAATACAAAACAATCAGCAGTTAATTTGTTGTGTGTATATACTGTTTAATATTAGCGTTTCATTCGTATATAGAACATTAAATTATAATTTTAGAACAAAATTGTTAAGTGCAAATACCGCTGCCAAAATTTGGACCTTGTTTTTATATCTCGCTCTCGCAACTATATTCAGAAGAAGACAAAAACTAAAACCCGCCAACAGTGCTGCATTTTTTTTCATAGGTACCTGTAACAAGTTTTCTACCTCTGAACATTATCTCATTCATCATCATCATCATCTCTGCCACAAACCCATCTCATTACAATAATAATAATAATATTATTATAATTTAATACTATATTTTTATGGTTAGAATCATGAATGGAGCTTTTATTTACAGTGGTACATGATGAATGATCATGATATAAAAGTAATTATATAAATCAGATGATGTATCGAGGAGTAGAAAGCAGTTTTCTCTAATCGTATGG
The DNA here is from genome assembly GCA_947563715.1 of Lycia hirtaria. Classification (NCBI taxonomy): domain Eukaryota; kingdom Metazoa; phylum Arthropoda; class Insecta; order Lepidoptera; family Geometridae; genus Lycia; species Lycia hirtaria. The sequence continues at coordinate 35,769,867 of OX387382.1, read as the reverse complement.
ACAAATGCACGATAAAGGTTGCATGAGGCGAGCGTCAGAATCTGACTTCAAGATAAAGGACATGTAAGACAAAATAAGTTATTGAGTTAACAACGAAGTTACATCTTCACATTAACGTAAAAAAAGAACCTTGTTTAGGAATCTAAAATAAGTTTGAAGCAAATGAATAAATGCTTCAAACTCATTACACTCATTGTTTCCCACTAGTATTTCTTGTGTTGGCGATGTCAAGGAATATTTAATTATATTCAGACACGAGCATACATTTCCAAACATTTGTTTAGCCGGTAATCCAACCCAAGACTTCAAGCTTAAAGCAGACGCACATCCACCGAGTTAAATAGGTTCTCAAGTTGACTAATGTTTTCTTACAATAGATCATAAATGTACAAGTCTAGTACATCAGGCGAGTTGGTGGTCAAGCGCAAACCTATTTGTACATAAAAAAATATAAAAAAAGTTACTCCAAGCTGACGTTAGATGCACCTGCATACATGCTGCACGGCGCATGGCGCGGGCGCAGTTCTTGCATAACCCTTGCACTTTCCTTTCGCTGGACGCGCGCGGATCGTATCGCATGCGATAATCGATTCCCCAGATTTGCATAAACGTTGTTCCCACGGCTCTAGTAGGCCGCTCTCCGCAAGTAGGCCGCGCGCCGTGACGGTCGGAGAACGGATGGGTAACCTCGCCTGTTGGCTACAATGTGAACCCAATCACATACAAATCCGTAAAGGTCTCAAAAATTACCGATGACGTTGTAGGACTTTTGTTTTTATTAGATTTTTTATGTGTATACCAATGACATTCCCATCACGGTCGATACGTTTACGGACTTTTACAAAGTGTAGGAATTTGAATCATTTTTATTTGTGTCCTTCTAAAGGCAGGAGTTTCCTATTATACAAAATAATGATTTATTTACACTTCTCATTAAAGGACATGTAAGAAAAAACAATACAAATACACTAAGAACTAATTCTACCATCTACACCCCCCTCTCTCTCTCTATCTATATCTTCAGGTAGACCTGAAGATTTTAAGTACAAAAAACAATTTTAAAATATATATACAGAAAACAAATAAAATTAAAAACTTATTCAAAAACTCCACTGGTGGTGGGGAAAGTAGCCAGAATACTGGCAGCATTGCTACGTTCAAATTAAAATAAAAATAAAAATACAATACAACAAAAATTTAAATATTTCTAAAATAAAATAATTACCAGGTAATATTTTTAAACTTTGGGCTGGCCTAGAAAAAACGCCGGTCTGATATGGAAAATTACGACATAGACTGAAGGACACTTGAAGGATCACCGTTTCATGGTGGATATTCCAAAATCCCGAAAGAAACTAAGTGGGTATTTCCCAATAGATATAATCTGGGTGTCTTTAAATCGCCAGTGAATTGGTTTCTTCTAGGTAAGCGCGTTCCATCATAGACTGCAACGTCGTTTAACATCAGGCGAGTCAAGCGCAAACCTATTTCTACATAAAATGACTAGATGCATAAATAAATAAATAAATAGATCAAGATCGTATAAAGTGGAAAGAAGTTTTTGCCTTACAGTGAGACAGCATAAGGCTTCTTATAATAACAATGCTCATAATTTCACATTAGACAAAAATTGCACTATTAATCCCGATGACGTTGTCAAGTATGTTGGTCACCAAAATTATTATTATTAATGAATTAATAATATTCTGTTATTTTTCACAAAAAACTCGTTTTGTGAAAAATCACAGAATATCATCCGCATCAACAACTTTAAACGCTTATATTTTGGAAGTTTATTGGTCGATTTATATTGTTTATTCTGTATATCATCATCATCATCTCAGCCATAAAAAGTCCACTGCTGGACATAGGCCTCCCCTATGGATTTCCAAAAAGACCGATTGGAAGCGGCTTGCATCCAGCGTCTCCCTGCCACTTGTATGAGGTCATCTGCCCATCTCGTGGCTGGTCTTCCTACGCTGCGCTTGCCGGTGCGTGGTCTCCACTCGAGAACCTTTCGGCCCCATCGGCCATCAGTTCTACGTGCTATGTGGCCTGCCCACTGCCACTTCAACTTGCTAATCCTCTGTGCTATATCGGTGACTTATTCGGTGCTTTATCGGTGACTTTGTATATTTATCACATTTTACTATATTATATACTAAATCGATTATTTTATATAAAAATCATGCAAGTTCCTTATTAGGTTCTTAATAGATTCAATGGTCGCAAATAAATAACAAAATCGTGTGGTTACAATCACAACAACATTGTCGTGTGATAATAATTCAAAAAACATTCATCGCTACGTTTTATGTTCATGCAATAAATTCAACGACGTTGCTAAAGTCGTACACAAATCAATGTCTCCATCATAATGACATATTGTAATACACTAAAAATGCTCACATTGGATGCAACTCTTGAGAAATATCTTAAATGACAAAAGTTCTCATGAACACCTCGAGTTAAGATAATCATATCTGTTAAGAGTCTAACAATAGTCAAAAAATCTACATACACATGAATGAATGTTGGTAAAGCTAATGTATAGTCGCCAAGGCGTGAGAATTGCTACTTCCTACACGTTCTTATGAATGAAAAGCGAAAGTATTGTAGCCTGTATATCGACATTTATTTGTTACGCCTATTCTTGGTAGACATAACGTGAGATCGATTGACCGTTTGTCTGACTCATCAAAACATTCTTATGTCACGATTGTATATTGTTGGATTGGAAGTCTCTACACTAACGATTAATTCCATTCATAGACAGTATGGTTACTATCGTTCGGTTAGTATGGAGTGAGTTGTTATCGATTTCTTTCAGTTTGTACTCTTTATATTAATTTAAATGTAATGTGTATAAATTAATACAGAGTATTCATGCATAAGGTACGATAATCTTTTCCTGTCTCGGGGTCCAGAATTGAAGTATGTATAGTTTTACCTGCATCCACAAACACGGTTTACCGTGTATGCAGGTAAAACTATGAGTTTAAAACTATATTATGGTATTCTAACTATGGTACTCTATCACTAAAGTGATTGAAACATCAGAGTACCATACAAGTATAAAACTTTGACAATTTTGCGTGATGACGTCTTTATAGCGATGCAAAGTTGGCTCACGCTCATTTTTATCTTGATTTTTCTGCAATTAAGTGTGTGAGACAAAAGTTCAAATGAAACTACTTAGAGTTTTTAACACTGGCCTTAAATTTTATAATACTCTCTTAATTGCAGAGAAAGCAGGATAAAAAAAAAGTCAACAGGCCAACTTTACAGCACTATAAACGATGATCATAATCCCCCTGATTTTTAAATTACGTAAAGCACGGACGTAAAGTATGCATTAAAATCGGTTAAAATTATTTAATTTCCAATAAGCACTACAGTAAAAATCTAAGAAAGTATTCATACTGTCCATATAAATCGGTTTCGATTATATCGTCCGTATCGCAAGCGAAACTTCATTAGCATAAGCTTTGCAGGTCAAACAATTGTATAAATATTGCGCGTCGAACAAATAAACAATATTCCAGTGTTGTAACAAATAAATAAAGCGTAACTACTTAAAAATTAGCTTCGCTTAAGACTTAATTCTGCTTCAAATTATTCTATGCACAATAATTGGATTTGTTACGTGCGCAGTGCATTACCTGACTAGAATAGTTTTTGTTTTTCCATGTGTATTGAAAACAGTGTTTAGAAAGTTAATTAGATTATACAATACATAAATCACCTTTTACTAAAGCAGACGAGAGTAACAGGTGTATTTAGAGATTCCGTGTAATTAAGACTTCCGACCGGGCTTCCACATTAGTTCATTCACACAATCATACATAATACATACTCTCATTTCCGGCGGAATTTTAATCAGCCTAATATATTCAAAACCACACACTAGGAATGCACTTGAAGAGTGTAAAAATAAAATATTGCTATTCTAATTTCGGTATGCGCTGGAGTCTGAAATGTGTGTGTGTACATTATTATACTTAGGTATAAAGTACCCCACGTTTTATCCGCAACTTTTTGAAATTTTGTTGTGAGTTTTATTAAAAAACGTGGTAGAAATATAATATGTCGTACCACCGTGGTAGTGATGCAATATTTTTTGTGATTAAAAACCAACGTTTGACTACAACTCACCCCTTGGAAAACGATGATGGTCGAAGTTGAAGCCAAATTGCCCATGACATGCCTATGTATTCTAGTCCTCAAGCTACCCGGGTTGTATTTACTAGGAAACATCGAGGCTAGAAGTGAGTTCCACTCCTTTGCAGTTCTTACTAGAAACAAGTCCCCGGGATGGAAAGATGGGATTAACTCCTTGCATTTTTACACTTAGACCTCGTGCACTTTCTTCATAATTCTGATGGGCAAATTACAATGCCATCTACAGCTATCTCTCTCGCGCATCACAACATTTTAAGCGTATAAAATTATTGAATAGGGATATTATATAATTATAGTTTAAAAACCCGACTTCAAAATACGTAATTCGTTTACTTGGATGACATTTATTCAGTTTTTTTTATAAAAACCAAAGTACTGAACCGATTTTGATAAAATTTATATGGGTGATCCCTCTGAGAAAAAAACATCAACACGGAGTAATCGCATACAAAAAAACTTACAATGAGTTCAGAACCTCCTCCTTTTTGGAAGTCAGTTAAAAAATAACATGCAGTCACAACGAGAATCTTATTCCTTGAAGTCCGTTAAAACTATACATTCATTTATCAATAAATAATTTGCCTAAATACCTCTGCTTTAAGTATTGCATACCTAATTGAAGTTATTACGTAGTCAATGGTTCCGTACATAATCAAGCAGTGTTGTATGCAAAGCGACCACACAAGTGGAGCATGCACTAAGTACAGCATCGTAACTGAGTCGTTAGTTACATAAGGCTGTGGTTGTGGCGGATGACCTTTCCCCCGCCGCCGGCGGGATGGCACGGCGGCACTGCTTCGCTCGGTTGCGCAAGCTGATGCTATCGTCTGCTCTTTGCCCTCCACCTGACGTACGCATGGGAAACCGAATGGGTCTCACTTGTTGATTTGTCGGATGATGGACCTTTGAATCTTTGTTCATGCTTGTTACATTCATTTATGTAATACTTATTGGCCTTATCTTATAGTAAATGTGTGTTACTATAGACTTCTATAGATACCCCAAGTGTATGTACTTAGCGTGTCAAAACGAGCGTGTCAAGTACGATAAAAAATGGCAGTTGAAGACAAAGATTTATTTAATTTCAGGTAATATATACTTCCGATTCGATATTTTCTCAACTAGTTATTAGCGTACAAGCGCGCCGATGCATTGGGTTGAATAAATTTCGCGCGGATGGCACATTCCATTACAAAATCGCTTATGAAACGTCACAGTAGGCACCAAAAATGTGGCACGCAAGGTTTTCATATAAATGAAGTCGCATGCTCCATCTAATATGTTTGTGTGTGTTACAGAAGCTAAGTACTTGTTGAAACTTGAAAAAAATATAGTAAAATATTCATATTCAATCATTTGTGTTCCCAATATAAAAAATCATTGTGAATCAGAAATACGAGACGAAAGGAATGAGAGAAAGAATATTTATTGGCCGCTTTGTATAGTATAGAATAGAGTAACCGGAGCTTGATGAGTAAATCCTAGAAATTATGGGATCTAAATCTTACGTTACGTTAGGTCTTGGGTTCGAATCCCACGGCACGCACCTCTGTCTTTTCGAAGTTATGTGCGTATTGTTGATTGCCGCCAACTTCAAACGGTGAAGGAAAACATCGTGAGGAAACCTACATGTCTGAGAGTTCTCAATGATCTTGAAGATGTGTGAAGTCTGCCAACCCGCACTTGGCCAGCGTGGCAGACTATGGCCTAACCCTTCTCACAATGAGAAGATGGCCCGTTCCCAGCAGTGGGACAGTTTGTACAAACAGGGCTGAAAAAAAAACTTACGTGCAATTGCTTAGTGGTAGAAATTCGTTTACTCCTCTTCTATAGACAAATGCGAGCTAAATATCATGAGCTGTATCATTTATCCATATAACATTTGTATAGATGTGAATACTATAATTAAAATGTAATCATCTTCAGACCATGGTTTTTAAGTATAGTCATAAGACTAAGAATAATTTTATGGCTTTATATGTTTAAGAAATTAATTAAAACATGTGTATTTGGTGGTTAAATCTCGAATTACATTTAGTTCATGCCACCGAACGGAACATGTCGACGGTTGGTTGGATTCCACTATTACAAGAATTGTTTTTTTAAATCAAATATAGGTTTGCGCTTGACCGCCTGATGTTAAGCTATGTTGCGGTCTACGATGAAGCGCGCTTACTTTGAAGAAACCGATTCACTCGCGATTTAAAGACACCCAGATTATGTACATCGGGGAAAAGCGTATTCCACAATTTATCGGTTCGTAGTTTTATTGGTGCTAAATTATGGTATACGTTACCTGAACAGTTTTTTCAGATAGCTAATCCGAATGTCTTGAAATGACGAGCGAACAGTTTTCTTCTAGCCAAGCGCGCTCCATCGTGGACTGCAATATAGCGTTCAACATCAGGCGAGTTGGTGGTAAAGTACAAGCCGATAAATAAATAAAAAATAACTAGCTTATGTAGGTCTAAAAAATATAGGTCTGTACGTACGTCATTTTTTTAGACTTCACAGTTTCTTTAAAAGGTCTCTTTTAAATGTTTCGCCAAATGTTATCGTTTCTAGTTGTGGAGACGGAGATTTCCACACAAAATAGACGTTATTACATTCTGCGGACGTACTCATAACATAATATGTCTTATCTAAGTCCAGCGTAAGAACAAGATTATGCTAAGGGCTACAAAATAGTTGGTATTTACATCTAAATCCCTAAGCAACATTCTAATAACCACCGCGCATTCTAATTACTATTTACCTCGAAGTTGGCAACGTTCACCTGAAAACCAGCTCAGTTATGTGACGAAATCGACTCGTCTCATTACATTTGCACGACCGAGAATACGTTTTCTAAATTACGGGGAGTATCTTTAATACGATCTAGAGGTAATATGTAAATATAACGATGTACCAAGCAAGTCATTGTGAAGAAAAACAATGTTTCCGCCTTCCTTCCGCTATGCAAGGACGTACATTCAACGTACTTACGTAATATAACGATTAAAAACTGTGCCAGTTTTAAAACGCGTGAAACTTTGATAAAGTATCAACGGAATGTAGCGTCAGTCCTCAAAAACGTCCAAGCTCAATGAGATCTAATTAGACCTCTTTTCGATTTTCAAACTAATTCGAAGTGGCAAAATACCTATATGTCTCTAGACTTCTTTATCTAAATAAGGCTCTAGCGCGGCGACATAAAGTCTTTATATCAAAATCTTTAAGTTCGTCATTGTTGGCATAATATGAGTGTCGGTAAACCCCAGGACACTATATTCGTGAATTTTGTTTTAGACAACGTCCATGTGATGGAAATCATTGGAGTGAAATGTAATTTTATTAACGTTAATAAGTGTGGTTTTATAAGTTTTTTACCTAACCTAACTTTTCCTAAGTGTATTTTCATTATGAGACCTTAAAGTTGATAATATTGTTTTTGCTACTTATTCTAATCACTACAACACAACTTTATATTATATGTGAATGCCTAGCATTTCACGCTATTCTTTCTGTATAGAAAACGTGAAGTTATAAACATTCATAGATACAAAGCACGTGTACGCAAAGCCCTGGTGTCAGTATTCATGTTGCACGGGAGTACGGAAGCCTCGGTGTGCGACTGAAACTAAGGGGTAGGAACACAGATATAGTAGATGAAGCATGCCACTTCATTTATATGAAAACCTTACGTGCCACATTTTTGGTACCGACTGTGACGTTACATAAACGATTTTCTGATGAAAAGTTCCATCCGCGCGAAATCTATTCAACCCAATGCATCCGCGTGCTTGTACGCTAGTAACTAGTTAACAAAATATCGAATCGGAAGTATCCTGGAATTAAATAAATATTGGTCGTCAACTGAGATTTTTTATTATACTTGACACACTCGTTTTGACACGGTAGGTACAAACACTTGGGGTATCTATAGAAGTCTATGGGTAGGAAGTATCTAGTGGCTACTATTTTTGCTGAGTATGCCAATATTTTGAGTATTTTGAATAAACAAAGCTATCAGCAGTAGAGAGGTCCGGCCTCATACTTTGCTGTTTTAAATATGATCGCCACCAATAACTACAGCTTTATGTCCAACAGGGAGTGCAGCCCGTTAGAGAGGTCCAGCCTCATACTTTGCTGTTTTAAATATGATCGCCACCGATAACTACAGCTTTATGTCCAACAGGGAGTGCAGCCCGTTAGAGAGGTCCAGCCTCATACTTTGCTGTTTTAAATATGATCGCCACCAATAACTACAGCTTTATGTCCAACAGGGAGTGCAGCCCGTTAGAGAGGTCCAGCCTCATACTTTGCTGTTTTAAATATGATCGCCACCGATAACTACAGCTTTATGTCCAACAGGGAGTGCAGCCCGTTAGAGAGGTCCAGCCTCATACTTTGCTGTTTTAAATATGATCGCCACCGATAACTACAGCTTTATGTCCAACAGGGAGTGCAGCCCGTTTCAACTGTAAAGGCCGTATTCTCGGCGCGTACTACGCCGACGCGAAGGCCGGCTGCAAAGCGTTCCACGTATGCGTGAAGGTGGCTGGCGGCGGCGTACGAGACTTCAGGTTCTTCTGTCCCCCTGGTACTCTGTTCCACCAGGAGGCGCAGACGTGCACTGATTGGGGGGACGACGACCCGCTCGCCTGTCCCGCGGACATCTACGACGGTCAGTTCGATCTATACAAGATCGGATCCGGTGAGCCCGCTTCGCAACTAACATGCACTCGCAAATATTTAACTGCAACCTTCCTATCCCCACCATCTTATGGACATCAGAGGGAATGTGTATTTCGTTAGCGCTGAACCTCTGATATCCCAACGTCCTCACCATCTTCTTAAAACTGGGTGGTTTTAAGAAGATGGTGAGGACTCTTTCTAAAAAAATAAAAAAATATTTAACTGCACTCTTGTGTTGACAATGTGTATACAATAAAAAATTGCTGAAGTGTGTAATATAGTTACTATTTTTTTAATGTCAGTTCTAGATAAGTAGCAAATCAACATATGCCTTTTAAAGAACTTTGAGACACCTTAATAAGAAGGTGTTTCTTTTTATCCCACTTATCTAGAATGAGGGAAACTTTTTACCTTTTCACCCTACTTTTTTGCCTAAAAAGGAAGGTAATGTTTTACAGGAGATTGATTTATTTTGGTTAGCTACATTTGCATTTGAGTATTTTGTTTTTTCATATATTTTTTTAAATTTTTTGTTTTGTTATTCTGTCATTTTTACACAATCAACTATTTACTGAAAGTAATAAAAAATATATCAAAAAAATTGTGTTTTTGTCATCTTATCACCTGAAATAAGGGTTAACATCATTATACAACGTCTATATTTATGGTTCTTAAGGCATCTGCAACAGATTTAGTTATTAATTGAGTCAAGAAATCTACAAAAAAAATCTAAATAAATCTAAAGATTTTGATGGTGAATTTTTCGTACAGAACGCGTTGATGTCTTTTGTTTGACATATATACAATATACGCAATTGAACTAGTATAAATATATACACATTTGTAATATTTAAAAAAACTTCTAAATTTAGAATAATACGAGTATTTCAAAAATTTCGAACATTTGTGATATTTTCCAGTTATTACATTTAGTTTTATTAAGACTAACTATAAAAAAGTATAAATAATTATAAATTATCATTAAAATATCTTACGGATATATCGAGATGGAGAACATAATATTGATTTCTTATTAGAAACATAATTAAATGTTGATATGTGATATCACCTGTGACATTTTTAATATATAGCCATTAAGTATATTATTGTTACATATACAATATAGTTATAAATGGGCATACACAATACACATTGTTGACACATAATGATTTAGAAAAGCGTTGTAAATAATATTTGTGAGTGTTGCTATATTTAAGCAAATTAAATTTTAAATTCTTGCTACACCAGGCCATATATTTCAAGTTGGATGAACAGCACAGAAGTGTTGTTTCAATCTGCCTAGCTAAGTCAGATGGGAAACCAGAAAAGCAGCGAAACCACAGTGAATTATTTAGATGAAGTTTTAAAAGGTTAAGGACCAATGCTCGTTATAAAATAGGTATACTTACTTATCTATTGGTTAATAATATTGGTTATTTTATGGTGCTAGTTAATTGTAGTACAGATTTTACACAGATATTTTATATGGGCTTGTAAAATTAAATCCTGTTCGCAGAAAAAAATACTCATTAATGTTCTGTTAATGAATATTCTGGTATGCATTATACACAAACAACAGAAAATATCAGACAAACTCGTGTTTTAAAGAGGCATTGTATTATTTAATATGAAAAACTTTTACTATTTGACCAAATTTGAGTCAACTTTGCACCGCTATAAGAGATGAGAGTTAAGCCCCCTGAACACGAATAAATATAAGCTGTTCTATAAAGTACTTAATACTCTTTTTCTCTCTCTAGTTCTCCGAAATATATGGATCTGCTCATATTATTATCATTTCTCGCTATTTCAGATTTGGTTTCATGTTAAAGTTGTTCAAAGCGACTACTATTACAGATTCCATAAAGTATGGACGTTGTTTAACCCATCCAGACGTTCACTGTTACATAATGTATAAACAAATAAATATGTACATATAATACAATTGCAGAAGTATTTTATTTCCGAGCTGCGGGTAATTAATAGTGTTATGCGGTAATTGAAGCAAATAAGCGATAATAGTAATTAAAAGTAGTTAAATATCGGTTTAATTGATTTAATTTCAACATGTAGTACGAAAGGTTAGTCGTGGCGAATGGTACCGGATTGCAAAATAACTAGCTTTAGCTATAAACGCTTAAATTGCGCTTTCGGGTACATAAGACGAGATGGCCACGTTTTATGATGTAAAATAATATCGCTGCTTTATTAGATGCGATTAGTAACTTTAAACTTTAGAGGTGCAAATGGATGTGCAGATAGCTTCAATTGTGCCGCTTTGCCATCGTTACTGATAAGACAATGAGAAAACTTATGAATGTGACCTTTATTCAATCGTTTATTTTCAGTTTATGACACAAAGAAGGTGTCGTCCAACGGCAATCGCGAAGAAGAATCAGAGTATGGATTGCAGCGCGCGGAGACTGGTGACCGGCGATTGTCGCAAAACAATCAGAACAATAACGCTGCGAATGATCTCCGAGCTGCACACTCTTCAGATTTCTTCAGTGGACAGAGGGATCGTGGCCGGGATGACAGCGTACCCCCCGCACCTCCCGCTGTCCCTTCAGTCCCTCAGTCCGTCACCGCTCGCCCCGCGCAACCACGTCAGTCTTTCCGAAGAGCCACTACGCCAAGAGCAACGTCCCCCACAACCCAATACACGACTCCCCCACCGCCGCCACAACCTTCCAGTCCTTCCCAATACGAAGTTTCAAAGCGAAAAGTCATTAGAAAACGACCTGTATACACCACTCCGGCGCCTACGTTCCCTCCAAATACACCACAACAATCTTTATACGGACCTCAACAGCCTTTCAAGGAACAACCACAACAGGTTTACAAACAACAACAGTCTTTCAAGCAACAACCTTTTAAACAACAACAGCAATATAAGGAACAACCTCAGGCTTTTAAACAACCACGACAGCAAAACCAACAACAGAACTTCCAAAACCAACCTCGCTTCCCATCTCAGAGTCAAATTCGAGCTGACGCGACGACACCCAATGTGCCGCCGCAGTACAGGGAATTCAAAGACGAGTATGTAGAAGTGAGCCGAGTGACTCCCAAACCTAACCGTTACTACCCTAGCAACCCTACCCCACTACCTTCCTCATACGCTACCCAGCCTGCCCCTCAGTTTAACAAAAAGAACGGTCTCACTGAGATTTATAACTACGAAGCTCAGTCGACTCCAGGTCTCAATGTGCAGCAAAACGACGTTCCTTTCAAAGTAAAGAACAGCTTTAATGTTGACACCCCGAGAGAAGACTTTGTCCGAACCAGACCTCAGAACAACTTTAACAACGGAGGCAGACAACCCACAACAACTACAGATTACAATGCGGCTACACGTCCCGTGCCTACGACACAGTCATACAAGAACTTCAACAGTGTATCATATGAGCCGGAAAAAAACAATTTCGTCCCGTTTTCGAAACAAACCTACTATAACCCTACAACCACACAACCCACAACCACCGCTTTCACCACCGTGCGACCGGAGCCTCCACAGAACCTGAACACAGTAGCGTATAACACGAACATTGGCTTCCACTCGCAATCAAACTTCGCGAACCCTGACGAAGACGACGGCCAATACCGCCCACCGCAGGGTGAAGACGACGGCCAGTACCGACCTGAACTCTACGAACGGGAGCTTCTCTCCGGTGCTCATTCTCTAAACATAGCCGCGAGCGGTAACAGACTGCCTGAAGATCAGCAGAAGAAGGCATACTCCAAAACGCAGCCTCCGCCGAAGATTACCTCGCAGACGGCGGCCCCGCGTCCGTTCCGACCCGCTCCGACCTCGACCTCGCCGCCGAGACAAACTACGAACGCACCCGAGTACACCACCACAGTAGTGCCACAATCGCAGAGAACTTTCGACCTCTTCCAAACGTATACGACAACATCGAGGCCCAGTGAGACCCCGGGTGGTGCGCCGGACTTTGTCCCGATCAACAACGGTCCTGTGCGGCCGCCGACAACGGTCGCGCCCCGTGCCCCTGAAACGCGACCTCCCAGACCGGCGCAGGCGCCTACGTTCCCGCCCGCCCCAGCTCCGCGACCGACCACTCGCCCACCGCCCGCCGCGAAGCCCAACAAAGAAGACGCGAGCTATGACTACGCGTATTACGACTCCGACCCTGGTTTCACAGAATACGACCATATAGAAGAATTCGGCCGAACTAAGAAAAGAGCTTAATTTAAACACGTAAAATCACTTCATCTTTCATCACTGCCATTAAATTAGTCGCTTCGCACGATAAAAATATAAAACTAACAGAAATAAAAAAAAAAACAATTTAATATTTGTTTGCTAAATAATTTAAAGAAATAATACTCCTCACCGAACCATCATAATCCAATAAATATTTCGATGAATTTTCGTTTCTTAATCTTTAGATAGGTACTCAATGTGGCCATGAAAAAAAACCTCGTGCGTAAAGAAGCTTATCCGTAGTTACCCTAAATTATTTTGTGATATTATTATTGATATAATATTGGAAGGAAGTCGTTATACCTATTTTGTAGATAAGTACGCAAGGTAATAGATAGCATATACTCGTAGCATGGATCAAAATTAATGGCAACCTTGAAAAAGTATCTTGTAAAAAAAAACTTATGCCATAATAAGTTTAATCTTTTGTACAGGAAAATGATCGTATAATTTAAAAAATGCTATCTATCTATCAGTAGGTGCAATAGTGTGTAAGTTATGACGGTAGATTGTAAAATAATAATTCATTGTAAATAAAGATTTTTTGTAAACAATGGCTTGTGTAATTCGTGTCATTTCCCAAAGCTTGTGAGAACGCAAGAACTAGTAAAAACAATTTAAGCAAATAATTATGTGTTATGAGTCCCAGCTCCGCTCCTCATCTACAAGTTATAGTCAATTGAACAACAAATTATTTATTATGCCGGGTTCACAGCAATGATATTGACAATATAATAAGCGTGATTAATTCCAAATGCGCATTTTTAAAAAAAATAGATCTATCTCGCCTGATACGAGATATTCTAAATGAATGAGGCATTTTTTCTAAATTGTCGTGCCATACTTTTTTGTCGATTCAAACATAAATAAGTAATTTTACAATGGAATGTATGTAGTAATGGCACATTTAAAAGTAAAATTACGGATTACTCACATGCATGCTTGACTGAGAGAAAAATAAAAACATTGAATGTAATAGCTGATCCTCTTCTCGAGCAAACTGTAAAAGTCGATTAAAGGAATTGAAAGAAATTGACGTTAATTTTTGTAGGCGATGGGATGACCCATATCACAGCCATAATTTTGTATATCTTGAGATCCTCTAACAACCGGCAAATATCACGTCAAATATCCTTAATGTCGTAGTTTTTGAAGGTCTTAACCTTTACTTTCTTCTTACCTTTTAAAGGAAAATAAGTGTAATAAAATAAGCCTATCGCCTACAAAAATTAACGTCAATTTCTCTAAATTCCTTTAATTATTGACTTCTACAGTTTACTCGAGAAGAGGACCACATACATGTACTCACGTACCTACATCGTAGGTAAGTACGATTCTCTCGTACGTTATGGTGCCAGGGTTGAACCTATATTGGAAAATATCAAAAAAGATGTGAGTGACCTATTTTATTTAAGAACACAAAATTATGGGAAACCTACTTGTACCGAGTAAATTAAGACAGATTATTCTAGCAAAAACAAAAAAAAACGCATAAATGCACATTATGGAATTTGACAAGCGCAACTATAACATGATAGACCGTTGAAAACTGTTTGATAACATAGACTACTCGTATTGGAATGGACTAAGCATGCCTAAATAGCAATCCTGACTAATATTATAATACTATAGGTACTTAAAAGCGAAAGTGTCTGTCTCTCTGTCTGTTTGTTACCTTTATAAGACCAAACGGCTGAATTTGTTGTTAAAATTTGGTACAGAGATAGCTGAAAACCTGAAGACGGACAAGAGTATAGTCATAGTCAATTGAACAACAGATTATTTATTATGCCGGGTTCACACCAATGATATTGACAATATAATAAGCGTGATTAATTCCAAATGCGCATTTTTTTATCAAATAGATCTATCTCGCCTTATACGAGGTATTCTAAATGAATGAGGCATTTTTTCTAAATTGTCGTGCCATACTTTTTTGTCGATTCAAACATAAATAAGTAATTTTACAATGGAATTTATGTAGTAATGACACATTTAAAAGTAAAATTACGGATTACTTACATACATGCTTGACTGAGAGAAAAATAAAAACATTGAATGTTGAACAACCTTGACTTTCTTCTTACCTTTTAAAGGAAAATAAGTGTAATAAAATAAGCCTATCGCCTACAAAAATTAACGTCAATTTCTCTGAATTCCTTTAATTATTGACTTCTGCAGTTTACTCGAGAAGAGGACCACATACATGTACTCACGTACCTACATCGTAGGTAAGTACGATTCTCTCGTACGTTATGGTGCCAGGGTTGAACCTATATTGGAAAATATCAAAAAAGATGTGAGTGACCTATTTTATTTAAGAACACAAAATTATGGGAAACCTACTTGTACCGAGTAAATTAAGACAGATTATTCTAGCAAAAACAAAAAAAAAACGCATAAATGCACATTATGGAATTTGACAAGCGCAACTATAACATGATAGACCGTTGAAAACTGTTTGATAACATAGACTACTCGTATTGGAATGGACTAAGCATGCCTAAATAGCAATCCTGACTAATATTATAATACTATAGGTACTTAAAAGCGAAAGTGTCTGTCTCTCTGTCTGTTTGTTACCTTTATAAGACCAAACGGCTGAATTTGTTGTTAAAATTTGGTACAGAGATAGCTGAAAACCTGAAGACGGACAAGAGTATATTTATATTACCACCACCGTTTTTATCACTACACGAGTGGAACCGCGAGGCGCAGTTAGTCAAAATATTTTTTTATATTGAACATTTTATCGCAATTTAGCAAAAACTTTGAGAGTGCTAATATTATTAAAACAGCAGTCCTTCCCTCCGGTCGTAGTCGGGTAAAAAGTAGTAAAAGCTAAATTAACTTTGTCTCTATGTCCCTCTGTCTGTTTGTTGGCTTTTTATGCACAAATGGCTGAACCGATTGTTATAAAATTTGGTACAGAGATAGCTGAGAACATGTTTTTCAACACTACGCTAGTGAATCAGCGAGGCGCAGCTAGTTGTCCATACAAGGAGAAAACAAATTCCTATCTTTTTTCGATTTCAATCATTCCTTTTTTATGAAATTTTATAAAAAAATACGAGAAAACAAGTAAGTTGGTAAATACAAATATTTATCTAATTTCACGTGGACGAAACGAATTACATGCAATGAGATTTTATATAAAGAGAGGTTATACTCATTGATCAAAGCACAGTTCTCAGCATTTTCAAGGATAAGACCGCATCTTTAAGGCCTTTTAGTATGTTGGCCTTATAGATCTTAGTGTTGCACTTTGACAGACAGACAGGATGGTAGTACTGTCACTGTACACAAGTCACGACAATCATCTAACAACGTTGCCCGCCGTGTCACGACTGAAGACGAGTCGGGCGATTACCTTAATTGAGGCTTGCCACGCAGAACCGGGGAAAACCTATCAAGGTTATCATTGATTACATGCATGTACCTAAGAAGGTACCTATCTAAATATACTTATTTATGTCTTATTGTGCTGAAATTTAAGTAATAAATACCTACTGTAGGTAATAATAATGTAGGCTAACTCACGAATCAGAGCGTATGCAGAATCTAATATACCTACAGAAAAAAATTTGTATATTATTATCTGCTCTACTATAAGAGTATAGGCCATTAATTTAAGACTATTTTTGCCAGTTTTGACCTCCTCCCTCCCTATATAAGAAAAAAATATGAATGGACCGACCCCCTCCCCCCCCCCCCGTGTAATATTTATTACGTAAGAATCTAAAGGAAAAAATAATTGATACACGTTTGGTTTATTGTAATGTTTATTTTTCAATATAACAATTTTTAAGAATTTTTATTTGTACTTTTATACACATCCGAGCGCACTTCGGCACTCGCGCGGTCCCCGCGCTTTTTCAAAGTATAATTTTAACTTTGATTTTAATTTTTGTGATCTTACGTAAGGACTATCAACACCCTCCCACCCCCTTGTAAGAAAAAATAAGACATGGTCAACCCCCCTCCCCTCCTAAATCGTCTTACGTAATAAATGAATGGCCCTATTCAGATAATATATTATGAAAGCAAGCATTAAAGTACATTTAGCGCCATCTATTCACGAGCAGCTGTACATTTTCATAGACACGAGAGCTATGACTGAGATGTATTAGTATTCAGTACCACCTTTACCATGAAAATGATTCGACATTTGCAAGTTATGCTACTCATCGCTAGATGTCACTACTAAACTATATTTAGAATATTTATGCTGTATATTATTAGATAGATAGATAAACTCTATATTGTTTACACCACTATACTAAAACACTAATTAACAAGAGAGAGCTTACACGCTAGCAAAAACAACAGGCGGCCTTATCGCTAAAAGCGATCTCTTCCAGGCAACCTTGATGTTAGAAAGCAACGTACTACTAACTAACCTAATAACGAAAAAGTTTAATTTAAAAACCTCCAGTGAATCTTGAATTAGAGTTAGCTCATGACATGCAGATTCCACGGTTTTACTACACTGATACCTTTCATATTTATTTTTGAGTCTAATCGATGCCCTAATTTGCTTTTAGTACTTTTTTTGTTTTAGTTTTAGTACATTGCCTACATAATTATTATTTTCCTTTTCAATAAAACATATTTTCAAGTTTTTAGTTTTTATTTAATTACTTAATGTTTCTGTTTTTTAAACGCTTTAGTAGCATTTCAATTTTTATCAAAACGGTTCATTAGTTAAAAAAATATGACTGCCTAAAAATTAAATTTAGTTTTTAAAGAATTCCCATAAACAAATACGAAAATAACTAATTTGTATTTTGCTTTCCTGTTACTTTTCATTCAACCGACTTCAATCTGCACTAAAATCAAGTCTTAATGGAAGTCAAGTTATTTCAGAAACTTCAATTATCTAGATACTCTAAATAAAGGTAGGATCATCACGACGTGACACCGAGTAGTGAACAAACGAATTAAGGACAACAGGGCCCCACAACATAATTGTGAACTCATAAAATTATTGAGTAGGGTTGGCTCATTTCGACTTTTGTCTCAACATGAGAGTATTCAATTTCTTTGCAATACAAGACAAAATTGAAGGTGAGCCAATTTTTAATGGCAATAAGAGAACATCTAATCGAGGTAGGATGCGAAGTCATAAGCCTCCCCGTCACTGCGACCCTTGCGAATCTATTGTAACATCAACATAAGAGAACATGGTTGACACCCTATTTTGCAGTTGTAGGTATTACTGTCCAAAGTATACTTTCCCACGCAGACTTTGTAAAAGAGTCCTAGTCCGGAACTAATATGGCATGGAGGCACAGGAGGGTTAGCAATACTGATGCCCGACTGAAGTTATGCGTTATTTGATGTCCCGTAAGCTCACCCCTCCCGTGCCGCTCCTATACCTCAGGAAGAGACTCAGTTATGCGCTAGACCTGGGCCTCAAGGCAGAGCAGCCTTGCGAGCGAGCGAGTGATGTTCAAATAGCAATTTGAACATCACTCGTTCGTCACTCGCTGATACGATTCAACGATAATTTTGACGAATGCTAGTCTATTACTATATAAATAGACTAACAATTTGTCAAAATTGTCTTTGAATCGTATCAGCGAGCGGCGAACGAGTGATGTTAACTTAGCAGCCTTGAAGCCCTAAAGTAGTTAGTCTGTCAGCCTTATCTACTCTAGAATTATCAGGTTGAGGTGAATACCTAAGTGGTTAGAGATAAATTAAAAACTGTGCTGAATTTTGTAATTTTTAATAAGTATCACAAAAATCGTAACTAATTACGTAGATACTACATCAAGAATTAAACTATCAATAATATTTACAAAGTTTCATTACATTACATAATTGGTAGAGATATTTATAATATGCCGCATTTGATTAGCCAGGTATACCATCCTTAGGTTTAGACAAAAATGCTAAGTATATATGCATTAATAACGAAAAACAATAACTAACTCATAATGATTAGTACACATTATCTCGGCTGTGCATAGCAGTTCTGTCTAAGACTGTATCTATTAGAATACCAGGTTCCTACCTATAGAAGTATATCTATAATAATATATATTTTTATTTTAATCTAAAAAAGTTCCGAAAAATATAGAATACTCAGATCCTGTCAAAGTTGGCGATGAAACGCGTTTGATGTCGTCAAAAACTAACCATAAATGCAAACCTAATGGAAGGCGTAAAGTCTGTTTGGATAGAAAATTATCATGGGAAAAAATGGGAACTAAAGTCTCGATTTAACAAAACAACAAAATAAGAACAGCACCGCCCTCAATGCCCATAGAGTTCTCTATCCAAACTGTAGTAAAATAACAAATAAACTCTATAATGAATTATGTGTTCATCCTTGCAAGGATATTGAAGTGTTATAAGTCTTTTCGCAAAAAATACGCCAATCATGGAGTTTTTCAACAGTGCATGTCTAATTATTGCAAAGAAATATAATTATTAAGAATCCACTGTTTTTTTTCAGACACATACCAAACTAGGAAACATCCTGAATAGTTTTTGCGTCTCTATGCTTCTACTGATATATTTAAAAAAAACCCGCTATGATCATAAACACGTAAATAAAGCATAAGCTATGATTATCATGAACTGAGTTATGACCCGGATGATATCCGTATATTATCATTTTGTAAATTATTTGAATATAATGAGCATGCATTTTTTATCCATACTTCCCATGAAATTGCTATGTATTATTAAACTGTACTGTAGGTACTGGATAAAAAAATAAGTATCGTTTTTGTGTTACATCACCTTCATTTACAAAAAAATACATGTACTTATTGAAGTACTTAGCTCGTTTTTTATTTCCTTTTTGGTCCCAACACAAACAATCTAGACACAATAATAATTATGGTTTATATTGGTACTAAAGTTTTTTACTCAAGTACACGTAGCTAATTAACAACAACTTTGAACACTGGCATTCCTTTTTAAATCAAGCAGAAATGCTACCGATAATTTTGTGAATCACAATACAAAATATATACCAACTAGAGTACGTTTGAATAGATATCGTGGCAAAAATGGGAACTAAAGCCTCGACTGAACACAATAATGAAATAAGGACATCAGCGCCCTAATAAATAATCTACCCATTGATATTTTTTTGAACATGAACATATTCCATATATTTTTATGAAATAAAAAAAGGTAATAAACACAAAGAGGGAGATTGATGAAAGAAATAATTATGGAGGGAAGTGGGGGTTTGCCCAGGACTGGGACAGTATATATTAATAAAAAATAAATAAATCACAACAACATTGTTTCTAATACGAGTACTTTTTAAGTAACATTTCACTTATGACAACGCCACCATAATTATCATAAGTAAAATTCAATTTTCACACAATTTTCGATATGACTATTGTCTATTTTTTCGCCTTTCTACCTACTACATATTGGATTCAAACACTATTCCATCTAGTTTCGCTTTATCGGAAGCACTAATTGAGTTGAATTTGCTATGAATCAGAAAAATCTAATAAATTCCCCACAAGCGTCTAAATTAAACATCACTCAGTCTTGTGATTTTTACATGAAATAAACCATTACTTCAAGAGACTTTACGTGGAATAAATCAATATCACAGCATACATAATTTGCTTAAAATGAAGCCTAGTTTGAATCGAAATTAGATGGTTGTAATTTAAGTGAAACGTTACAAGATTTTGGAAAAGTTATAGTGCACCTCAATTGAAATATATATTGGAATATAATAAATTCGAGAGTAATTACATATAATACCATACATCATTGTCACCAAAATAAATAAGTCTACCGAGAGATACCAATGCATTGTCATAATTACAATAAATTACATCTAATATCACTAAACAAGTACTAAAACTAGCTTAATGTAATTGAGCTTTCGACCGCCGCGTTGTACTCAGCAGCTCAATTTGGCAAACGAATTGAGCTTTTTTATTTGTCTATGGTCGTACACTTCACTCATATTGTCTGTATCACCGGTGAGCATAGAGTTTACGTCTATTACTTAGAGCACGGTTTGCCTCACTGCGTGGCGACTGCGCCGGCGACTCTTTGCCGGACGTCACTGAGGGCTGAACCGTTGCTGAAACCGTTCAGTAGAGGGAGTTTCATCTCTTTCGACTCCGCCTTGATGGCGTCAGCTTCTACCTTTGCCTTAGTTTTGATACCCTGAAAAAACAAACGTACACGTTTATAAAAATTATCATAATGGATACTAATAAAAACATCACACATTACAACTGGCAATAACGCACGTGCTACCCTTTTAAAAAGACTGCCGATTTCAGTTGAAACTATAGTCGAGATTTTGGATCAAAATATAAGTTATACTTGAAAATGACAATATTCTTTATTATTACAAAATGGCTGGTTTGTAGATATTCTGTTTTTACAAGATTTACAATTTGGTAAATTAGACAGGCTGCCTTACAGACAGTCCCAGGACATGCTACGCTGCTACAGCGGAGCAAAGTCAAATTCGTAGCGTGCTTCGAAGTGCGCTACGTTTTATAGATTTTTGTACAAAACACAAGGATTATTGTGTATAAGTGAAAACTTCTTTAGCGGCGTTGGGCATTTTTGGAATGGGTAAAAAATTTTAAGCTCGCGTCAGATCGTCAGACTGATAGTCAGAAACCAATTCTAACGTTCTAAAGTTTTTTTTATTTATTAAATTATTTGCATTTAAAGTTCATTATTGTATGTACAAGCGCCGTACATGAAGCGTTAGCGTGTTTTAAGAGTATACAGCGCCATCTAGTACGTTGTTATAGAACTAACTATATGAAGTGTTCATACAATAAAGTTAGTTCCAGGCTAACGTACTAGATGGCGCTGTATAGTCTTAAAACACACTAACGCTTCGCGTACAGCGATGAGTAGGGGTTGTTTGTAAAACACAATATCTTTGGTCAAATCCTTCACGAGTCAGTCTTGTTGCTATTTTATTTTTTAGTTTTCACTTCTGCCGGCACTCCCGGAGTGCAAACCGTTGTTCTTCTTTTGTACTGTAGATACATTTATATTTTAATATTTTAAACAACAATTCACTATTGTTGAGCACGTTACGTCTTTTACCTTTTTTAAAAAACATATCAAAACTCTATTATTATTATCCTATCGCAATAATGTAGCGTGGAATATTGTTAGTAAACAAACCTTGTTCTTCTTGTGGTAGGCTTGTTTGTAGAAGTCTGAGAACAGGTAGTAGAAGAGCACAGCGTGCATGCCAATCCACCAGACGAACGCACGAGGGTAGTCGCACTCAATGAACAGAAGCTGGAATGCGTGGATGAACACCAGAACGAACTGAACCTGGGGTGGAGAGAAAGAAGAAGTTAGTATACAAATACAAATAGTTTATTATCAACCAAAAGATACAGAAAACCAGTACAAGTACTTCTTAATTATACGCATGATAATATTATTTAATTAATATTTATACTTTAATGTAAAATTGTTTTTGTATCTATGCTTTCTTCCAATTATTTTGTAGTTCCTGCCAGTCAACTTTTACAGTGCTTAGGGTGGATATATATTATATAGGATTTCATATATTAGATTTCATAGATTTCCTATAATACAATTAGGTGAAAAGACAAGTAAGAAACTCGCCTGATGTTAAGCGTCATAGTTGTCATATAGAATGTGGAGTTCAAAACCCTGTCCATTTATGTACTGCACTCATTATTCTGAGCTGTCAGATGTTAGATCTCATTATTCCCAGAAATTTCGCTGAAAATATTGCGCAAAACATTTATAGTGGACAGCCCCCATATAATTCAGAACGGGCGCTAATAGACCCCATTTCCTTAATACGATTAATTCCTTGTATGTCGCTCTACCCTACATATTTGTCTGGGTAATAATTCTGAATTACATAATCGAAAATATTAAGCTAGATTTGAATACTAAAAGCCGGTTTCAGAATACACGTTACACCTTTCTATCACCACGAGATCTATATTGAGCACTATTTAACCTTGGCTACAGGCAAATATTTAGATCCATCGAAATTTGAATTATTAGGCTCGATTGGTTTAGCTTGAATAAATTAAAGGATGCGACAGTTTAAAAAGTTAACTGGAAAGTAAAGTTGAATGTCCTCATGTAGTGGAACGAGAAGAACCAGAATCCCTTAAATTCGTTTTAATGCTTTATTATTAATAAATTACAGTTTAAAAAACTAAAAAGACGCTACAAATGATTGTGGTCAAAGTTCATTGCAAGACTTTTCTAACAAATCCAAACACAGCTATGATACGATGTTCCATCATGAAGTTCTAGTTCATATCTTCCGGCTCCATCATCAGATCAGTTCGACAGTACCATATTATTGTATTGTCATCAGAACTACATACAGATGCCAATTTTCATGACGCTACGATCCTTGGAAGATGATTACCCTAGATTTAATTACATACAGGTCGACCTAATAAAAGCGTGTTAAAAATCACGATTGCTCGATAGAGAGTCGAGAAAATCCTAGAGGTGCCCAATATACATTAGTTACAGATACTTACAGAATACATCACAAAGTTATCACTAAGTTAGTAGGTAAATAATGTATTGGTTTTCAAGTTTCAAAATGAAGCAGTCGTTGTTGTTATATTATGTATGTAACCAGTACAAATCAATATTAGACCTCCAACGTAGTCTATGGCATCGTGTCTACCAAATGAATGAACCGATTTTTATCTAGTTTTTTTAAAGATATTTTTATGGAGAGGATTCTTTGTTATGGTACAATAAAATTTTGACAGCAGAATTGACGTCATGAAATGAAAACATGTATTTTAAAATCGTGGAGCATCGTTGCAAAGTTGCTAGTTTATCGGTTTTTTATCGCGTACATTTCGGTGAGTGTGCGTCTGATTTGCATGATCTCATTCCCCCATGCCCATTTTTCTATCGGACAGCAAGAAGCACGAAGACATCGTTACATGCTTCATATTCCGAAAATCCGTACGAAACGCTTTACTCCACTTTCATTGTGCGTACCGCAAAAATGTGGAATGCACTATCTGAATGGGTCTTTCCGAATAGATATAATCTAGATGTCTTCAAATCGCGAGTGAATAGGTTTCTTCTAGTCAAAAACGCTCCATCGTAGACTATTTTCGAATAAAAAAATTACCATCTGCAGCGCGGTGAGGTAACGCTTCCACCAGAGGTACTTCTGGATCTTAGGACCGAGCGCAGCGAGAAGGTAGTAGGAGTACATCACGATGTGCACGAATGTGTTCAGCATGCCGAAGAATGTCGAATGACCGCCTGCAAGTAAGAAAGCAACTTTTACATAACCAGTTCTGATATATCTCATTCCCGCCGCGGAACCAGCGTGGAAATCCAAACCCGGACGAATCCCCTTGGTCCCCTTAATTATAAGTACCGCTAAGTTGTGGAATAAGCTTCCCGAGTTTCAAAGTGTATAAACATAGTACCTAATTGAAATAAAGTTGAACTTGAACTTGAGTGGATCTTCCCCAATTCTGGGTGTTTTAAATTGAATCGGTTTCTTCTAGACAAGCGCGGTTCATCGTAGACTGCAATGGTCGCTTAACATCAGGCGTGTTAGCAGTCAAGTGCAAGCCTATTATTGAATAAAAACCCGTTTTTATTCCTTAGGTTGGAATGACATGTCAAAAGTAATTTACAAAGATTAAACCGACTTAAAAACAATCTAATTAACTTCTTCCTTTTCTGTTAATTAGATTGTTTTGAAGTCTGTTTAATGTTCTTAAATTAATTATTTGCCACGATAGTTCTATTAATAATGGGAACTGACAAACTCCATCAATTTGGAGGTATGTTTGTTCAATTCCAAGGTATTGTTTTAGGCATCTTGTTCCCCGATATTTTTGCCGATTGTAATCTGATTTTGACAGTTTACAACCAACTTCAATTCAATCAACCACTGTCAGTTCCCATTATTTGCCACGATAGTTCTATTTTTGGAAATTGAACTATCGTGGCAAATAATGGGAACTGACATACTCCATCAATTCGAAGATATTTTTGTAGTCATCTTGTTCCCCGATATTTTTGTCGATTGTAATCTGATTTTGACAGTTTTTTTAATTTTAAATCTCAATTGACATTAATAATTACTTAATATTTTTATCATCATTTATTTTGTATATTGACATTTGTTTTTTGACCATGACTAGATATATTAATTGCATTGCATTATATATTTTCTTTGACATTCGATATCTTTTGTGCAATTATTAATATTAATTTTACTCTATTGACATTTAATTTTTAAATAATTTTGAATTCATTGTAATTAATTATTATAGATTTGACGTATTTATCATTAGTGTAATGCGCATCAGCGGTGTCAATTGAATAAAATAAATAAATAATAAATATTTTTATTTATTATTATTATTTATAAAAATTTCATAAAACTCGACTTAGTGGTTGCTTAAACATGAATTCACATATGAATTCATGTTTTATCTAAGAATCCTAGGACATTCCTAGATCTTGACTGATCTAGGAATGTCTGTTTTTAATTTTTTTTACTATATTATATGGGTAATTAAGATATTATCAAATAAAAATAGTGCAAATACGGAAAACCTATTTAATTTTCATATTGACGGTTAAATTTGTGTAAGCCATTGTGTTTTTCTGTTAGTGAAAAATATTAAATGTTATATTATTATAAATTATATTTCTATTTTCTTGTAAAAATTGCAATATTACGTCAATCAAATGGGAATTCTGTTAGGTTCTATATTTAATGATTTTAAACATAAATTAACTTGGTTATCGAATTTATTATAGAATAGCCAAATCTTGTGGTTTTACTCACGAAATTGAAAAGGAAGGCACCCTCCACATTTTAACGTCTCTAGGGCCAGATTAGTCATCTGCATATTAGTCAGTCACTAAGATCAAAGTCATATATGGATATAGATGCTTATTTGTTTCATGAGTAGAATACTCTGAATGACGTAATTGCGGCCTACGATGAAGCGCGCCTGTCGAAAGGGACCTAATTACTCGTCTATTAGTGAAGACCTCCTTAAGAACGTAACGTACCTATTCATCAATTCAGAAGTCCGTACAATAAAAGTGAAACCAAATTGTTTTATTCGGTTAAAAAATATATGTAGATTATAAACCACATTCTATAATCTCGCAAAAGGTGTGAGAATTAGAGAAAAACACAATTTTTCAAATCAATTTTCAATTTCAATTTTTCACAAACAAAATTGTGTTTTTCTTAAAACACAATGTAATAATAAAATGTAGTAATAAATATAATATGGCAGCCACACCCGTGACACAAAACGCTACTAGGTATATCTCCTTGGTGCACAATCTACTATTTATTCCATAATAAGTAATCCAACATGATTTCTATTTTGAACGTTTGAAATTTGACTAGCTTTTGTGTACAATTAAAATATCGCCTTGAATTCAATTCCTGCGCAAGATTCGCAATGTGGAAATTCAATTTAGACCAAGGTTCGTTATTTTAATTACTTTTAAAATAAAATAAAGTATAATTTATGATCCTTAATATTATAAAATTTGAATAAATATACCTACATATCTATGTAACATCACTGTACACAATTTGTACGTGAGAACGAACATCTAACTACTTACTCGTAGATGATCAAAAAAAACCATTCAAAACCACGAAAAATTAAAAAAAATAAAACTAAAATGGTGCTTATATTGTAGAGAAACTCACGTTGACGATCCAAATAAATATGATAGCCAAAAAATCAAATCATGAATGACCTACATGCAATAAAGTATCTAAAAATCAAACCACGAAAGACCTATATCCAATAAAGTACTAAAAATTAAACCACGAAAGACCTTTATGGAATAAAGTACTAAAAAACAAACCACGAAAGACCTTTATGCAATAAAGTAATAAAAATTAAACCACGAAAGACTTTTATGCAATAAAATACTAAAAATCAAACCACGAAAGACCTATATGCAATAAAGTACTAAAAATTAAACCACGAAAGACCTTTATGCAATAAAGTACTAAAAATTAAACCACGAAAGACCTTTATGCAATAAAGTACTAAAAATCAAACCACGAAAGACCTTTATGCAATAAAGTAATAAAAATTAAACCACGAAAGACCTTTATGCAATAAAGTACTAAAAATCAAACCACGAAAAATCTTTATGCAATAAAGTAATAAAAATTAAACCACGAAAGACCTTTATGCAATAAAATACTAAAAATCAAACCACGAAAGACCTTTATGCAATAAAGTATCTAAAAGTATTAATGATATCATATGACTCATTATTAATCAGTCTTGTTTATCCTCTTAACGTGCTTATTTACATAATTACCTAAATATGTTTTATCTGCGATCACACTGTTTTACACATACGTACGTTTCTAAATTCTCACAGGACTCACACTTGTCCGGTTTTTTTTTGGGAAAATGCAGACCGTACAAACACAAGTGGCTAACTTTACGTCATACCTACGTTTAATTTTTGGCATATCAACAATATTTTCATTGAAGGTTTGTGTATTTTGTAGTCGTCAAACATTCATAAGTTCTGTTGAATACTTATATGCTCCTATTAGCTTATAAAATCAAATATTGTCTTATGGCAGAGGTAAAGCGCAGCAGTGGTTGGTTGAATTGTTTAACTTGTGTTGTATTCCTTATAATGAGGAGTCGGTAAGCTTTCTTAGAATTGTGTTTACAGTAATTCGGCGTAAGAGTAAAGATTGATCTACAAATTTTACATGGTAAGGTAAATTACACATAGCACGTAGAACTGATGGCCGATGGGGCTGAAAAGTTTTCGAGTGGAGACCACGTATCGGCAAGCGCAGCGTAGGAAGACCAGCCACGAGATGGACCTTATTTACAAGTGGCGGGAAGACGTTGGATGCAAGCCGCTTCCAATCGGTCTTTTTGGAAATCCATGGGGGAGGCCTATGTCCAGCAGTGGACTTCTTGTGGCTGAGATGATGATGATGATGAGGTAAATTAATAAAGTAATAATTTTTGATATTACAATGGATAATGATAAAATCTCGAACAAAAGTGATTTCAATTCAAGCTTCGTATATAAATTATGTCAGTTAATATGAAATCAACAAAGTTTCTCAGCATCAGTTTCTGAGCTAAATAAATTCAAGAAAAAAAACCTTTTTCAAGGTTTATATTAACTTTCAAACAAACTTATTTCCTTAGAGCACGTCGGCGTTGGATAAGGAGAAATCCATTCACTCTAGCCTTGAAATTCCAAAATTTTAGTTTTCAGGAAACAGAGAAATCGTTCTTTACAGAGTTTGGGTATTTCAATGTAAAATGGTTGGTAATACGCAGACTTTCTGCTTGTTCTAATGGAATGAGGACAGTAGAATAAGGTCGTGAAGCTCTAGCGGACACTCGCTGGAATTAATTCGACAGAATATGTATGGCCAGAAAAGCTACTTCACGACGATGTTCAAAACTAACAAGCTTCTTTGCATCTAATTTATTACCACCGATTAAACAAATATACCTACTGTTCTTCCAAAAATAAATTAAGTAAATACAAGTATAAGCTAAAAAAAAACTCAAATACCCCCGACAAAAATACAAGCTGAACCAATTTTGATGAAACATCGCTAAAATACTCTCAATGAAATTTTCTTTCGAACCAAAAAAGAATAATAGATCAAATTCGGTCCATACGTTTTATGATGCCACGGACAGACATAGATACACACGTCAAAATTATAACAACCTTTTTAACCCCCAATTTTTGATCGGGGTTTAAAATAGACGCACAGTACAGATATTTACCTATCTACCTGAGGTACGAGCAGGTGGTACAACACGTGTTTCCTTTCAATTATGTTTACTTAATACTTTTGGAAATTGCAGCTCACACTGCCCTTGTAATTTCCTTACGAAATCATGTGTAACATTTCAACATTCCAAGCGATCGAACTGGATTTTGAATCAAAATAAACCGAACTTACGATTTGGGCCTGAAACAATATGTATGTAATAAAATGAACAACAAGAATCTAAAAATGGTACGAGTAATAGCGGCCACAAATTTTATATATTTTTGTATGAGATTTTGTGAATATATGTGGAATTTTCTGTAGGTATGCTGAAATTCTATAATTCATTCAACATACCTATGTCGATCTTTTAAAATGCCTTGCTATCTCCGTTTTTAAACGACTTCAAAAGGAGGTTCTCAATTCGGCTGTTTATTTTGGTTACCCTATAACTCCGTCATTTAGAAACCGATTTGGATAATTATTAAATATATTTGTTTGAAAGGATAACACTATTTTCAAATAAAATTTCATTAAAATCGGTTCAGTAGTTCGGTTTTTAAAATGAAATTGCGCATTTTGAAGTCGTGTTGTTTAATTTTTTTTAACTATACTAATAATTAACGTAAAAAATTGGTTCGCGCTAATGGTTCGCGCTTACTTTTATTTTATTTTTGGCGCAGTCAAATTAATGAGACAAAAGTCAAGGCGATTATTACAATAATCACAATTCTAAATTAACTTGCTTCGACTTTTGTGTAGCTCTTTTGACTGCAGATGAAACAAGATAAATCTATTGTTCTTAGTTAAAATATTTTCCTTAATAAAAAACAAAGATAATTTATGGACAATTTATTATTTTTATATAAGTACTTATTCAATTGCAAATTTTAATCACCTTGCATAAACAAGATTTCGGATAAAAACGCGTAACCTCTAAGATATGCAAATGCAAAAGCGGACTGGGCATGGCAAATTCTTGTTTTGATAAATTATTCCAAAGCATGGCTTTCTGGAACCTTCTATAAGTAAACTACAAGTATGCCCACGATCTATCGAAGGATCTGCGTCATCTATGTCGTGTTATTTGACCAATTGGCTCGGTAAATATTTAAAAGCAAACCATAGGGCGTTTAGCACTCTATGTCGTTACAGCAGGTAATCGACTTATAGATAGATAGATTCAATCGAGAACTTTCTTGAGCCTCTAAGTATTTATTAGATAAATAAATGATGTTAATTGTATGTAGACAGCACAGTGCAATGTGAAGCATAGAATTGTTTGTTTAAGAGAATTGGCTGGTCTGTCAATTTTTACATCATGTGAAAGGAATTTTTTAGCACACATTGAACTTGAAATTTATAAATAAATACCCATGTGTGCCAACCGTATTATCTATTGAATATTTACATCACACTCACGCTAATAATTACGAACTAGGATGTGCGTGACTGATTGAACGAGTTGTTGTTTTGACGCTAAAATGACTAATTAAATAAAAAATATAATTTAAAACATAGGCTACTTTTTCTCTGGAATAAATTCACAATACCTAAATAAGAGTAAGTACAACCGCGGATCAATAATCTTGCTAAGAAAAATATACTTGTGTGATGATAAATACTAAAGTATACCTACAAAGTAAAGTAAAGTATAAAGTAAGTACTAATACTTAGGTATTAAGGTACTGAGGGTCTTGAGGGTCTGAGGCTAGGGATCTTGACATTCCCAGTACTGGCAATATATCAAGTAGCGGTATATGTCAGGTTGAACCAAGTCACAGCGCTCGAAACATGCTTGACATGTTTCATTAGATTTTTGATATTATGTATTTATATAATTATATTGACTTCTTTTTCTTTTTTTTAAGTTTATCAAATTTTTCTCATTAGAGTATTTTTTTCTGGTGTACATATACTTTATTATACGTCTTGTATACTTATTATGTAGAATTATATTAGTTATGTTAAACTGTGACCTGTAACGACTCTTATCAATAAATTGATTATGATTATTTCGGTACTAAAATAAAATAATCTTAATTGAAACCGTGAATTCCCAAAAAATGTAAATATTGTCATTTAGATACACAATTTATCTTTAGCTAGAGTTCATCATTTGCAATAAATTATATTATTGATGACCCCCGATAGAGCTTGCAAAGTAATTTCTGCGGCAAGGAAACTCCAATGTATTCTCAGATATAATAGAGGGTGGGTTTATCCAAACAAATTGACCTCTGCTAACGATAAATTTGACGAATAAAATCTAAATCACGAAATTGTTATGAAATATCAAGTTATTTTACTCGTGTCAGGTCTGATATCAGCAATTTATTGCAAACAATTTAACGGTAGCATTTTTATGATAAGTGAATGAGCCAATTTTTGTTAGCTTTTAGCGAATTCATATAAATAAATGTATATAAGTATATGTAACTAACATATACTTAGGGTATATGTTAGTTACGTTTTTCAAGATTAAAACAAGATGAAAGTTTGTATAAAAATCTATTTAAAAACAAACAACAAAGGTTGAAAATAATTTTATAAATGTGGGCACAATGTTTTATACATATATAATTTTTCAGAAAATTAATTATTCTAACTAATAACTATAATTTTATTTTATACTATTTCAATTTTTGTTATTTGATTCGTTTCGTTTAAAAATTAAAACGTGTAAATAGATAAATATGTCTCTTACTATTGTAAATATTTATTTTTTGAAGATATTACTAGTGGTAAGTACCTATAAAAGTTTCAAAGTGAAAGTAAAAATATGGTTGTTATTCGGCAATACATAAAAGAAAATTACAATGAAACGATTCAAGGTTTATCTAGCAATCCCAAAGTAAATCGAGTGTAAAGAAAAGTTAATTGCCATAAAACGTAGAATACCCTTAATTACGTACTTTATATTATTCACATTAAGCGCAACATAGTTACGATAAATTACAATTAATACCGCATTAAGAGCAGAAGCGGTGCATGATGAAAAATAAAGGAATTTACGAAGATAAACCGGTTCTAACCACTACGTAGACGTCGAACCACTTATAAAAAGGAGTCTAGTGTTTTTTTTTATATTTGCAGAACATGGCATTTTGTTTGATGACTCTAACAAGTGCATATGAACTCTTAGTACACATTCAAAATTGGCTAGAGATTTCTTTTCGCTTAAACATAACATAACAAACATAAATTTTATGCGAAATAGATAAGGTAAAACCTAGATAGTTGCCCCACTTTTCACAGTACAAAAAGCATAATATTTAATTTGTGAAACTGGCAGGTAATTTAATATATATTAATATTGGTGGATATTGATTAACAATGAAATAGGTAATACATAATTATAGTTTAAAAAACTGGAAAAACCGATTTCAAAATACGCAATTCGTTTACTAGAATGATATTTTTTGAGTTACTTTGTTATAAAATCAAAGTACTGAACCAATTTCGATAAAATTTATATGGAACGACCTTTGACGTATTACTTTCCAAACGAAAAAGAAACATTAAAAACAATTCTTAATTGGCGGAGTAATAATAAAATAAAACATACAGTCGAATTGAGAACCTCCTTCTTTCTTGTAAGTCGGTTAATTCTTTTTTGTAAAAGAGACTCGACAACGAATATACCTCAGTATCTAGCAAAGAGATGGTTTCTTTTAGATGAAATATCTCTATCGAATATTGGACTGTAGTTAAAACTTAATTAAAACCCCTACTACTCCTTTATAAAGCCCATTTCTCGTTGAAATGCCAAAAATCCGTACTCAGCGATATCGATCCACATTCCTGTTGCGTACTGCACAAGAATGGAATTCGTTGCCGCCATCTCTGTTTCCTGAGACCTACAATCTTGGAATTTTCAAGGCTAGAGTGAATAGATATCTTCTAGATCGACGAGCTCCATCCTCGGCCACACCGTCGCTTAACATCAGGCGAGTTGGTGGTCAATCGTAGATCTAACATCTATAAAAAAAAAAAAAAAATACAAATATGTATGTACTAATATTATCATTTACCTCTGTAAAACCACATTGGTAAAAAAAGAAAATGGCCGATATCCGGGTTCCTATTATATAATAATACTTTGATGATTCCGCGATGATATAACACCCACTTAATTGTGCGGTTATTCTGGAAATTCGATGAGTATAGCAAAAAGTATGTTTTTTTTATAATGCTTCACACAATACGTTCTAATTACTTGAGATCGATGAGAATTTCCAATAATAATTTACGTAACACATGTTTATCCTTTTTAAGGTTCCGTAGTACTACGAACAATCCTTATAAATTCGTCAAGGCCATCTGTCTGTCAGCTTTCTGTCCGTAAGACACAGTCATTTTATTTAGATACTAGTAGGACTTCCCTCCACTCGATAATATAATATGTGTAAAGAGAGAGGATGACGATTTTTTTTATTTTACGACAAACTACGGCAAATTACGGCCTGCGTTTTTTCAAGTTTTTTTTCAGCTGCTTCACCTCGTGTAGATACTTGCGTACTTGAGTATTACTACATTCTATAGGTTTCTTGCAAAATTTCATATTTTATTAGCCCACCAAAGTGGATAATTAATATTTAATATATGGTGATAATTGTGTAAAAAAAAAACAATTTTTTGTACCTAGATCAAAGATAGATAAATAAAATTGTCATTTTTAGGGTTCCGTACCCAAAGGGTAAAAACGGGACCCTATTACTAAGACTTCGCTGTCTGTCCGACCGTCCATCCGTTCGTCTGTCACCAGGCTGTATCTCATGAACCGTGATAGTTAGACAGTTGAAATTTTCACAGATGATGTATTTATGTTGCCGCTATAACAAAAAATACTAAAAAATAGAATAAAATAAATATTTAAGAAGGCTCCTATACAATAATCGTGATTTTTTTGCTCGTTTTTGCTCGATTTTGATAACGGCAACAGGTAGACGCTTAAAATATTCACAGAATATTGAATTATATTATTCACTATAAAAATAAATAATTAAATTAAAATTAAATTAATATTTAAGGAAGGCTCCCATACAACAAACGTGATTTTTTTGCCGTTTTTATAAATAATGGTACGGAACCCTTCGTGCGTGAGTCCGACTCGCACTTGGCCGGTTTTATTGTAAAATGCCAATGGTCTTAACGAACAAATCATATCAGGTACTTAATTTTATTTTCGATTATGATATCTATCGGCTACAAAAACGTATAAAGGCCGTCACAGACACAGCTATAATATATATTAATATACCGTACTATAATATATATTATAGCAAGCTACCACACACGGAGATGATGCTATAATATATATTTTGCCTTCATTTCATTGATGGTCGGCCTAGTGTTTGCACGTGTTTTGTAATATAGGGTGATTTTAAAACACAGTAATTATGAATTCAACAAGTGCATTGTTATTGGAATTGACAGTTCTTCAGACGACGAATCTGATGTTGCTTTAGAGATGTTAGTTGCCCTGTCAGGCACAAAAATTAGTCACAATCTATGTCACGTATACAGTCAATTTATAAGTCGAATCCTGCTTCAGTAAAGTGGTGGCGACTTTACTAGAAGCTTCTATGAAGTTTTGTCGACAACGTAAAAATCGTAAAATGACCACGTTTCACTACTACATTTCACTTGCCCACACTCATGTACATGATCGAACACTTAACGAATTAAACTGAGGGTAGTTACAAATGTTTTTTAAGTGTATGGAAATAAATGTATCTGTATTTGAATAAAACACCACCATTTTTATCGCATTAATATTCAAAATAACACAAGTTTAGGAAAATAAAATAAAGCAACAACATGTTTCGACGATGTTCCCGCCAAAACTCTCTTGAAACATGCTGTATATTCAAAATATGTCTTGCTATACCATAATATATATTAATATGCGATAATATAAAAATATGCGATAATATAAATTACGGTATAGTTTGGTTACGTCATAGAAATATATATTATAGCTGCGTGTGCGGTCACTCGAAAATTTGTATAGAAAATATATGGTAATATGTTTAGCTATAAAATATATTAATATAAATTATAGCTGTGTCTGTGACGGCCTTAACGTGGCTAAGACGTATATTTTGAGAAGTTCTTGGCCAATTATTTATTATGTACATCGAGTATATAACTTTGTAGATTTCTACGTCATTCTCAATTTGCATTAAGAAGATATTTCCATTATTTGCGCATTAAAAAATGTTTGCGTTTATTACTTGCGTCGAGTATTGCACATAGTTTACAATGTTTGCTATCGTCATGACTATCTTTTGTTTGTTTTATTATTTAGCGTTCACGTTAAAGTAAACAAAATAACATGCTTCTAACTCTAACAGATCATTCTAAGATTTATTTACGTGATTACCATAAATCACAGTACATGTGTGATTTAATAATAATACAAAATATTATCTAATATGAAAAAAAAATCGGTTATTATCAAAAATTCCAATTAGTATAAAACAATAATTATTCTTACATATTATTAAAAATGTATTATCTCTTTATCCATTTAATTTCTTAGGTCTAAGTTTTTAACAATATAAAATATACATAATTATTATTAAAAAAAACTTAAAGCTAGGGTGCCGCCGGCAGCGGGGCAGGGTTCAAACTGCTACAGGGGCTACAGGCTGAGGAATCTTCTGACAATGCGTGCCGTGTCCAGAACCACTGCCTTTTGTATCCAAACCTTGATCCAACTATCAAGCGAGAGCCTCTTGAGATGTTGGTTCAGGCTCTTCGCAATTAAACCGTTCACCAATACCTATCGGAACAATGATCGTCGAATCAACATCCCACATGGCGGTTATCTCGTGAGCCAAGTCAATGTACTTGCTGAGCTTAAATATTTATTTATTATTATGTGTATTCGATAATAACCAAATTGATTTGAATCATTATAGTATAATTTGTAAACTAGTTTTATTTTACTGTCGATGAGCAATCCTTAGTTACGGAACTGGCTCTGTGCCCTTATGTAGATGTTAAAGACCCCTGGTCATGGTAATTCAGCAGGTTGCTAAGTTCAATAAGCCATAAAATTATCATAAATAAATAAAATGATTTATAACACGCAATGTCTCACCCATAAGCAGTAAGTCAATCTGAAATATAGGTAGGTATACCTACTGATGTTGTATACATTTACGTGATAAATGCGCGGTATCTACTTTTCTTTTGTTATTTTTATTTAAAGTAAGTTTACAACAGAAACGATTAATTTAATTAAAACGGTGTCATTGGACTAATAAAATTATGATTAATAAATGTTATTTTAGCTGAGAAATCTCAATAATAATACGAATATGTCAAAATAAAAATCTGAAAAAAAAAATCTGTCAAATTAAATTTTTTTTTTTTTTTTTTTTTGTCAGCTCTCTTTATACAAACTGTCCCACTGCTGGGCTCGGGCCATCTTCTCATTGTGAGAAGGGTTAGGCCATAGTCCGCCACGCTGGCCAAGTGCGGGTTGGCAGACTTCACACATCTTCAAGATCATTGAGAACTCTCAGACATGTAGGTTTCCTCACGATGTTTTCCTTCACCGTTTGAAGTTGCCGGCAATCAACAATACGCACATAACTTCGTAAAGACAGAGGTGCGTGCCGCGGGATTCGAACCCAGGACCTGCGTATCGCAAGTCAGACGGTCTCCCGACAAATTACATATTGTACAATAATCCATTCATAGTCCATCCATATACCCAATCTGTATTTTTTATTATACATTGTAAAAGGGCTTCTCAGTGTTGGTTCCGGCTCCACTGATGCCTTTCAAAGATCCGGGCTTAGACCCGTGTATACATTTGAATTATACGAATATTAATTTAAAATAAGATTTTTATTCCAGTAATAGTCTATCGTATTTCAGTTGATATTAAAAAATATATGTTCACAATCTGTTTCTGTAGGTATATAAGTCTCAGTTGATTACTAAATGAACTTGAATGAATGTTTGGCTTTTTGTTGAATGAAATAATGAGCCATTCAGTATTTTTCGGCAAATTTTACGTGCACAATTGGGGCAAGTGAAATAAAGTAGTCAACAAAAATCCACAACCTACTAGAATAGTCACTACCGCTATGCAGTGGTATGGCTGGAACTTGAAAATGACTTATTTACTGTACACACAGTCTAAAGTGTAACTAGTACTTATTGGACATTTATTATTCATAAAACTCGGACAACACAATACTTAAAGACGGCAAATGCGCTAATTGCGTGGGTCCTAATACAAAGGAAAGGAACAACTGACTGACATCAATATACAACATAACATAAACAATATTTTTTAATATAATAATGCATCAGCATTACGAAATCATTATGGTATCACGGTCGCAGTGGATTACTTATAATTATATAATGCTCTTACTGTTATTCTGAGCTTTATGTGTAGTCAAAATATAATAATATATAATCATAACACTAACCTGGAGTGAACTTGACCCCAAACCACACGGACATGGGCATGATGCCATGGTGGATGACGTGAAGCTTCGACACATGGTCATTCTTCTTGCGCATCACGAAGAAGATCTGCAACAGACATGGGCAAATAACTGACGGGGCCGTCGAACGTTCGAGAGCTTCCAAATATACTGGCGTGCAAACATTTCCTCTATACGTGGTTACATAGTGAATATGCAAATATGCGGCCCGGCGAGGAAATAAACTTGGCCCTAATGCGTTACGACTGAATGTCCACCTTGGCATTGGCTTTGTATCCACATTTATTATGATTGTTTTTATTTTTTTATTTAAAATAAAGTTTGTTATATTTTTTTTTTTAAATTTTGATATTGTAATCTCAAGAATGTAAAATGTAATATAATAATTGAGTAGATATCTTTAATATATGTGAATAAATTTTTCATAATCATCAGCCACAAAAAGTTTACTGGTAAACATAGGCCTCTGAAATTGATTATCAAAACGACTAGTTGGAAGCGGCTTGCATCCAGCATCTTCCTGCTACTTGCGTGAGGTTGTCTGTTCACTGTATGGCCAGTCGTCCTAACCTGCAATTGCCGATAAGTGGTCTCCACTAGAGATATTTTCGACTATCATGGCTCATCTGTGACCACTATCCCCACTTGGATTACTAGGCACTACTTACGTTTTCAAGTTTTTTTTTTTGTTTTCATTCACATTCACCTCATAAAATAATAGTTCTAGTTTGAAATCGAACCCACAAACAGGCATCATTAATATTACTAATTCCGTCTTTGACACATTTAATAAATATACCAAATAATATAAGTACCTTTTTACTAAGTTATACGAGTATAAGTATAACATTTATGTGCAGGAAATATCTACTATTTATACCACTATAAAAATAACATGAAATAATTAATATCTCGACTCGGCCATCTTGTAAGTTAAATGCATAAGAACGGAACGTGTTAAATTTAATCGACTGAGTCTCTGAGATGATTGAGTCTCATAAAAATCATTATCATATAGCAAGTTCCTAAAAGCAACATTAACAGTTTCACCAATAACCTCGTAAGAAGCATTCGTTATTTGCTCGCGCAATAAACTGGTTTTTGATAACGTGAAAGCCTTCACACACGTAAATTCTCTGCATCTATAAATTTTAATTTGACATTGTTATAACTGATTGCACACCTATCTAATAAAAATAAATAATGCAATAATAATTAAAGATAATGTGGTGAATAGTGATTGTTTAAAAAGTTCTTGGCCATTGTCGCTTAGCGTACACAAAATATGTGTAGATATAGCTATGTATACATAGTTTTATTACACACTTTTACATTCTTAGGCCACGTACGCAAGTACGTAGAAACGTAACATTACTAAAATTAGACATTTGTAATAAAAACATACTTCCTATTTAGCTATATAAAAACTATATTTAACTTGACCAAGTATATATGAGCTGGGTATACCTACATGTGTATATATACCTACATTACCTACATTATTTTTCTTGTTTATTTTTTAATGATTCTGTTATTGTACTTATAGCTTCACTAGGGCCTAATTGGGTCCCGCTCGTTTGTATTTTGGTGCGAGGTGCGAGACAAAATTATTCCAGTAAGACAAGCTACATGCGGTCGTTTTATATTAATACCGCGAAAGCCGAATTTGCTCACTTTTAAGGAGAGACAAAAAACTGTTTTCCATCTGAAGTACATTTCAGAAATGTGTGATATATGAAATTGAAATTCTTTCTTTATTTGGAACTGTAACATAGTGTTTTAAGAACAATAAAGGCACGATGCTACCCGCAGTAGTTCGGAAAAAACTGTGTCGCGGGTAATATCGCCCACCTCCGAAGCAAAATTACATTATAAGCACTAAGAAGACATTTACAAGCACATACATAATTATGCTTGTAAATATCTTCCATACAATCAGAATATATAGAACAAACATTTCAAAATTAGAATTTATAAAAGTTCAAGATTTACATAAAAGATAGGTATTTCTATGATAAGTAGGATGATAAGTAGGTGTGAGTGTAAGTGTATATGTGGTGAGTGAATGTGGGTGTGTATATATATATATATATTTGGTGGTGGGTATATATACATATATATTTGGGAGGGTATTTGCCAGTGTATGGAGTGAGTATAGAGGTGAAGTTTTAAAGTCTAGTCTAACAGTTATTACAAATTTTTAATTTTCAATACAATTCTTAATTAAAGTCTCTGTTTCAAGGTAAGATAGGGATTGAAGCCAACTGATACATTTTAATTTACATTTATATAAAGGAAGAGGATATATGCGTAAGTCTTTATTTATTTTATTATACAATAAAACGATAAAACGGTGATGTCGACTAGCGACAGCTGTATGACAGGGATTAATAGTATACACTTTGTCAGATCTGCGTTTATTGTGTTTATCTAGGAATGATCACTAATTAATCAGAACTGTAGTGTACTAGGCTAAATATATTGTAATTATGATACACTTCGAGAATACCTACCCAATAATGCTTAAAACGTCAGAGGGACAATTTTCGACTTCCGCGGTATGTAGGTATGTATGTATGTTATTTTTATGCCAAGATACATCACAAATTTAAGAATTTCGCAACTTTAACGTAAATTTAAATCGTGTAGCAACAATTTTAAGTTAGTTATAGTGCTGCAGTTGCTACTTGCCTTCAAAATTAAATATAAGTCGGGATGGAAATGGTGTCCTCACATTTCAATAGGCGAGTTCTTTGTATTTGTACAAGTAATTTAACCCAACATTCACATTTTAAAAACAATTTATATGTACATTTTTTTTTACTTACTGTGTCGAAGAATTCTGTAAACTTGGAGAAGTAGTACCACCAGCACCCGCTAACTGTCTGTAAATAAAAAAAAAAATATTAGGAAAAAAACTGATAGAGGAATAATCTAGATAAAAATGGAAAGTCCCGTAACCACTGCAGAGGTCTAGAGGTCATACGTGTACGTCATCATCATTTCAGACACAAGAAGTTCGCTACTGAACACAGGTCTCGCCCATGGAGTTCCAAAAAGACTTGATGGGAGCAGCTTGCGTCCAGCGTCTTCCTGGTACTTGTATGAGGTCGTCTGCCCATTTTGTGGCTGGTTATCACACGCTATGCTTAATGCCGGTGCGTGGTCTCCACTCGAGAAATTTTCGGCCTCATCGGGCATTAATTCCACGTGATCCCACTACCATTTCAACTTGCTAATCCGCTCTGCTATAAAGCTGATTTTAGTACGTCTACAGATCTGTTAATATATGATTCGATGTTGCAGAGAGATTCCGACCACATATTACTGTTACGGACAAAATTGTGGTTCTATTCGCTGTCTGACATGAAGATGATTATCTACATATGGTTTAATGACAGGCCTCATGGCTCAGTGGTAGTACGACTGCCTCCTGAGCTGTACAATACATAGATCGTGGGTTTGACCCCCACCCAGGGGAAACATTTGTGTGATGAGCATGGATATTTGTTCTGTGTTTGGGTGTTTCTATGAATCAAGTAAGTATTAACAAAAAATGTATATGTAATACATAAAATGTATATGTATATGTAATGAAAATGTATTCTATCAACCATCTAGTTTCCATAGTACAACCTTTGCTTAGTTTGGGCTAGATGGTGTTGTGTGAAATGTCGAACAATATAAATGTATACATATTTTTAAGGATTCAAGACATAAGAGTAGAAACTAGTCGAGAGCAACATAGAGTTGGATTAAATTTCGTTTATAGAGGCCCAATTTCATTTTTATCCATTCAGTCGTTATGTGGTTGGTTTCTACCAAATGTTTTCGGATATTAGCATTATGATATAAGTAGATTTTATTTTTACCCTAATGTAATCAGATGACGAAAGATGAAGTTATATTTTATAGCTTATTAAAACAAGTGTGGGATATTTATCTATGCGTAAGGTCTACATTGTATTATATTACCATTTGTATGCTGATTTTTCTAGAAATATTTAAGGATATTGTAATATAAGCAGTTCAATTTTTTTAACCTATATAAAAACCTATATAAATACCTATATAAAAATAACTGGCCAAGTACGTATCGTCTCACGCGAAAAGTAGGGTTCCGTAGTTATAAATAAGTACATCATAATTTATCTGAACATTATGAAAATATGAGTTAACTACGTTAGTTTAAGTAAAATTTGCACGAAATTTAAGTACATAAGTACATTTTTTAAGTTTATCGACTATTATTCGTTAACTTATAAAAACCCTACTTAGCCGTTATAATTTTCTTTTTAATTTCATCATATAAGCTACAAACATGCTTTTTTAACCGACTTCAAAAAATTGAGAAAGTTCTCAATTCGTCGGAATCTTTTATTTTATTTTTATGTATGTTCCCCAATTACTCAAAGATGTTTGGACCGATTTGCAATTTTTTTTTGTTTGAAAGTATTTCAGGTGGTGCCACAGGTATTTTAGCAAAATCGGTTCAGTAAATTTATTTTTAAAATAAAGTAGTCCATTTTGAAATCGGTTTTTCAGTTTTATATAGCGGAAACCTCCTAATATATGCTCCTAAAGTATATGACTCATACTTTAAACTTGAAGATTATTTCATTTTTAAATTATCCTGACATCATAATGAACTGCTTAGTGATTATGAAGACTTTGTAAAGCAAATCAGATTAAATCGGTCGTTACTGAATGGTAATAAACGCGTCACAGCGCTAGGAAATAGTTCTAATAAAAATAAATATGTATTACTACCTATCTGAGTAAATGAACGAGTGGTTTATAAATGTATCTCATTAAACATTCCCTTGCAATTATGTAGCGATGCGAATGAACTAGAAGATTACAGCCTTGGATAGGCTCCATGTGCCATTCCACCCGGTTGTCATTATAACTACAAAGTTATCTACAGAATAAAATAACGGCGCTACCATAGCCAGTTCAATACCAACTCCTTTTGAATAAAATAGTTCCCTTTTTACCATTTTACATTATAAGTTGGTTAGTTCTGACACACGATAGTACTTACCTTATTATCTTATTTAACGTAATCGCAAGTGATTTGCAAGGAAAACAGAAACTATATCCACGCGACGTGGAGGCAAACAAGAATCCTTTGCCATAATGACAAACACTTAAACATACAACATAATGACAACTTACTCGGAAATTAAATACAAACCCGTTTAAACTTAAATGAAACGAAACGCTACATTAGTTAAGCTATGCACTACTTTAGTAATTTAGTCCAGTTATAAGAACTGAGTATTTCATTTTTATTTTTTATTTTATTATTATATTCATAAGTACGATACAAATTATATTAAATTTCACTTTAACAATAATATTTACGATAAGTTATCTGAACTCGAATATAATTAAATATGTCCAGTGTAAACGGGTATTTTCGTATTAAATGTTCACTTGTGTGAAATGTCCACTAATATTTATTTTTAACACGTGTACTTAATTCAAATAAAGTTCAAATTGATTCAATTCATATTCGCATATCAATATAATATATCATATCTATATCTATCATTAGAACCTAAATAATTTAAGATTTGCCGACGACATAGTAATTTTCGCTGAGAAACCAAGCATACTACAAACTATGTTACAACAATTAGATGTTGAAAGCAGGAAAGTAGCTTTATCAATGAATCCAACGAAGACTAAAGTAATGACGAATGCCGTAAAAGAAAATATAGTAATACTTAGGACAATAATTATTGTTATTTTATTTTTATGTACTATAACTTTATTTTTGTTTTATTTTTAAGTTGTAAATATTTATAACTAATTGTATATTACTTGATGTGTAATAGGACAAGAAATTATAGAATATGTAGATGAATATAATATTTAGGACAACTTATTTCAATAAAAGACCAGTATTCTAAAGAAATAGATAGAAGAATATGCAATGCAACACTTGGAAACGGTACTGGTCTCTAAAAGAAATAGTTGAAAATGAAACAATTCCCATGGCAATGAAAAGCAAATTATATAACACATTTATTCTACCATGTCTTACTTATGGATGTCAAACTTGGCCTGCGACGAGCAAAAACAACCAAAACTAGTAGTTTTTCAACGCATCATGGAAAGAAGCATGCTTAACATAAGACTACGGGATCGATGGACAACTTAAAAAAGAACAAAGAAAAGAACAAAGGAAAAAAGAAAAAAGAACAAAGGAAAGAACAAAGGTTAGTGACGTGTTACAGAAAATAAGAAATCTTAAATGGTACTGGACTGGACATATAATGAGGAATAACAAAGAAAAATGCACTAAGGATGTAATAGAATGGTATCCGAAGAACGGAAAAAGACAATAAGGAGGTCAAATAAAAAGATGGGAGGACGATTTACCAATAGGATGGAGAAGGTCTGCCAAGGATAGAGAGACGTGGAAACAATTGGTCTAACTCGACAGACAACCTGACCAAAATGGTTGCTAATAAATTTATTATAATTTGCTAGGTAAATTAAATTAAGAACACTGCTGTTTTATAAGAATAGCACATAAGTTAAAAAGGTCAGCGAATACAGGTTTTTATTAGTATTATCAATATAATTACATTATATTTAATTGCCGCAATCAAAAGTAATTGATTTCTTCAGCAATAGCGTTTTATTCACATAAAATCCTTTAAGAAATTTATTCGAGCAGTTAATTAATATGGCGGATGTGGCGTAAAAAGTTATTACCTTTGTGTGTTTTATTTAGAAAGGAACCACGCGAAGGCAAGATTAAACACTTACTCGTACTACTTTACTAAATTAGTGGCGTAATGAATTAAACTAATCCCAAAATACTTAAAGCCTAGCCCGCTCTCTAGTAATTTAGGAAAGCCATGCGAAATCCCTAGTTCATACAAGTGCTTTTCCAAAACATGCCAAGCAAGCGTAAGCCTAAGTAGAACTTAGGTTATGTTTACGCAGCATCGTACTGACGAGGGGTTGCTGCTGGACTGAATTATTTATTAACATAATGCTA
Source organism: Lycia hirtaria (assembly GCA_947563715.1). Lineage (NCBI taxonomy): Eukaryota > Metazoa > Arthropoda > Insecta > Lepidoptera > Geometridae > Lycia > Lycia hirtaria. Next base: position 35,725,504 of record OX387382.1, on the reverse strand, counting down.
ACTAGGTTTTTGTTTTATCAGCCTTTTTTGTACAAGCTGCCCCACTGCTGGGCGCGGGCCATCTTCTCATTGTGAGAAGGGCATTGTTGATTGCCGCCAACTTCAAAACGGTGAAGGAAAACATCGTGGGGAAACCTACATGTCTGAGAGTTCTCAGTGATCTTGAAGATGTGTGAAGTCTGCCAACCCGCACTTGGCCAGCTTGGTAGACTATGGCCTTACCCTTCTCACAATGAGAAGATGGCCCGCGCCCAACTAGGTTTTAAGAAGAAACGGTACTGATAAAGAAATTCAGAAGAGCCAGACGTAATACCTCTGAGCCATTAGGCCTGCCTTGCAATGATTGCAGAATTTAACTGTTAGTAGCAAAAAAAATCGGACAAGTGCGAGTCAAACTCGCCCACCGAGGGTTCCGTACAAACTAGTAGATAAAAGGGGGAAATCGTATATATTTTTATATGTTCTTTGATAAACCGAAAAATATACATAGTAAAAATATTTAAAAACCTGTTTTAGCTTATGCTACTGAAGGTATTTCATATGATACCCCACAAGATACGGTTAATTCACTTTAAAATTTGGACCTTCATTCCTTGCATGCAGACACTATTTTTTTGTGATTAAATAAAAAATTACCAGATTTCGGATTTTCCCCTATATGTGTACTCTAACACAATGCTTCTTGCCAAATTTCATTGTTCTAGGTCAAAGGGAAGTACCCCATAGGTTTTATTGATTCCCTTGTGAGTGTCGAAATGTGCGTTTTTTACGATATATTCGGCTATAACTTTTTTTTACTACAACTATGATAAATTTGATTTTTCTTTCTGCAGCAAGAGACTATAGATCTGCGTATATGGTTTTAATTTCAACTTTATACCTTAACGCGTTCCCGAGATACAGGTCTTGACACCCGGACAGACGGACAGACGGACAACAAAGTGATCCTATAAGGGTTCCGTTTTTTTCCTTTTGAGGTACGGAACCCTAAAACGATCAAATTTTGGTTAATTTCGATTTGTATTAATTGTTCAGTATTCGCATACAAAACACTAATCACACTAAATTGATGAGAATACTGTCAATAGAATTTAGATAATTGTGCGTCGGGGCCAGTTACAATCATCTCAACCATTAATTTAATTTTTTTTAAGACGAAAAAATGTGTATTCGGTTATCTAGTTCTTTATAAACAATTTATACCAACGTTTCAAAAGAATGTATAGTATATACTGTCCCACTGCTGGGCGTGGACCATCTTCTAATTGTGAGAAGGGCCATTACTAACACGATAAAATTTTGTTGTTGGTAGTTAAACTGTTAATAATTGTACTACTGAGACTTGTAGAATGTAGATGTCTCAACAGTACAATCAGCCGCCATTACTTGAACTACTGGGAATTAAAAGTCTCAGTAGTACAATCAACCGGACTGGCAACCGAACTACTGGGAATAAACGAAGGAAGCTGTTTTTTTCCCAATCAAAAAATTACAAATAGGTACTATATTTTTATTAAGTTTTGTTTGTCAACATTTTATTTGATTCTGTCGTGCCCTGAAATCATGGTCGAAACCTATTATTGTTACACTTGAGAGCTAGAAAACATTTAATTCGAACCGTGAATGTAGAAAAGGAAGCGAATGGTATAGTAGGCCATTTGAGAATATGATTGTTTTTATTATTTCCTTACCTAATGCAAGACTGTGATCTTACAATCAAATGTCATTAGATATTACCTTCAGTATCCGGTAGAATTTATAACTTTGTTTTTATTAATATTTTTTTCAATAACTACATATGCAATTATATGCTAAATGCGAATGAATATTTTACGAATAAAGTCTAGGTCGTTTTTTGTTCGTAAGAGTTATGTAAAGTTTTTTTTTTTTTTTTTTTTTGTATATAATTTTATTTTATTTATGATTTTATTTTAATTTTATATTAGTATCAAATATATAATTCCGAATAATTTTGTTTTGATGATATAATGACTCAATGGATATGAGTGAAATTTAAAATAAGGCTCCTACCCCACCACCATTTTTAGCACTCTAGTACCGTGTCATAATTTATGTACTAGATGTTATACGTGTAGTTGATTCGTCGATCACTGTTTCAAATTAATTTTTAACCGACTTCAAAAAAGGCGGTTTTTAATTCGATCTGTACGTATGTAATATTGTCAGAACTGCACAGTTTTTGAATATGTTAGTCTATACTAGCTTCTTAACATGTGTGCCAAATTTTATAAATTTTATGTTTGTCCACGTATTACGCAGAAACTAAGTCTTGCAAAAAAAATAATAATAAAATATCTCTCAACTTAGGTGTCACTGAAAGTTTTATCAAAATCGGTTTTGTAGTTTTCAAGATATGAACTTTTTTAATTATAAAATATGTGCATTTCAACGACGCTATACAAACTACTAGGCGGATTTGAACGAAATTTGGTAGGTTTATCACTCATACAATGTAAAATGATCTGGGCATACTTTATAACCCAAAAATTTGGCGTTATAATTGTAGTGAAGTGTGTTTGAAACATTAATTAAATGAATGAACGAAATATATGAACGATTTAATTTAACGAACTTACCCAGTGAAGTTGGTTGAAGAATTTTTTTAGGTTCAAACAAAAATAGAAAAAACTAAATTAAACCGACTTCAAAACAATCTAATAAATTGAAAAGAGGGAAATAACAAGAAAAATTAAAACACAACTGGGTGTCTACCTAAATAGGTACGTACACCAACAATTTTTTAAGGTCAGTGTCTGTATAGGACTTGGTGATAGATTAGGGCCTGACACCGACATTAAAAATTTTTGGTGTACATACCTACTTAGTAGGTAGGTAGACGCCCAGTTTTGATTGAATTTATAAGGTTCCGTCCGTCAAAAGGAAAAAAAACGGACCCTTATAGAATCACTTTGTTGTCCGTCTGTCCGGGTGTCAAGACCTGTATCTCGGGAACGCGTTAAGGTATCGAGTTCAAATTAAAACTATATACGCAGATCTATAGTCTCTTGATGCAGAAAGAAAAATCTAATTTCTCAGTTTTCGTAAAAAAAAGTTACAGCCGAATATGTCGTAAACAACTCACATTTCGACACTCACAAGGGAATCAAAACCTATGGGGTACTTCCCGTTGACCTAGAACTATGAAATTTGGCAAGAAGCATTCTGTTAGAGTACACATATAGGAAAAAATCAGAAAACTGTTTTTTTTTTATTTAATCACAAAAAATTGGGTCTTTATGCAAGGAAGGAGGATCCAAATTTTAAATGGCTTTATCCGTATCATGTGGGGTATCATATGAAAGAGCTTAACACAAGCTAAAACAGGTTTTTAAATATTTTTGCGAATTATATTTTTCGATTTATGAAGGAAAATATTTAAAAAATATGTAAATTCCCCTTTTTATCTACTAGTTTGTACGGAACCCTCGGCGGACGAGTCTGACCCGCTCTTGTCCGGTTTTTTTCTTGTTATTTCTCTCTTTTCAGTTCATTAGATTGTTTTGAAGTTGGTTTAATTTGTTTTAATTACTTTTATGGAAGTATGATTCCAATATGGTTGCTTAATTATGGAATCGCACAAACATTAATTACTTATGAAACATTTCTGCACGACTTAAATACGCGTTTCATTAAAAAAAACTTTTCTCATCATAATTCTTATAGTAAAAAAAACTGCAACAACCGATTAAAAAATTTGCAATTTCGTTTACTTCGATGATATTATTATTTCAAGTAAGTAAGTCGTCAAGCGCCTCCACCAATAAATAATCTCCTTACCCTCATAACCTCCGGAGATCTTGAGTAGTCGACAGGCTGGCATCGGAAACTGTACGTGGTAAACCATCCGCTCACAATACTCTGCAAAATGATTAAACAAACTGTCATCACATGGCAACACTATAACCATGACATGTGTTAACAAACACTCGTAGATAATATGGGTAAAACCATTTCGCAACTTACGAGATGGCATTGACACTATAAACTTAACATTTTAAACTATTAGTACGAATATGAGACCCAATTTTATAGAAATTCTATTTTGACGTACTTGGGTAGATTTTTAAGATACTACTGGTGTAAAGTCTAAGCGTCAAAGGAAATTGATCTTTAGACAAAAAGTTGTGGAATGTAAAACAGGAGGTACCCGTGGAACAACTTGATAGCACAACCGGTTGTGCTATTGGCGGTTGCAAACCTGCGGATCACCATGTTCGCTCTGACTGCCAACGCCCTCCGATCCCGTTCAAGGTCTGCGTCGTCTCTCAGGGTGGTACTTAGTGACAAGATGTTCTGAATATCTAATTTCCTCAACCCGTTCCATGGGGAAGTCATATAATTTAATGGCTGGAACCACATCCACTCTTTTCGAGCTACTTTGAAAGACCATGCTTTTGCTTTTCTTGACATTGTACTAGAGTTCGTGACTTATTGCATATCTCTCGCATATATCCAGTAGCTTTTAATTCCACATACCGAGGCCCTCAGGAGCACCATGTCAGGAGCACCTATCGGGACGAGCTTTGATAGATTTGTCCCCGTGACACGTCTGAGTAGTTGGTTATTGGGTTGAAAGATTGAAAAAAAAACTATTTGATTTTTTTTCAATCCCAAACGCTCATTTGACAATTCGTCTGATAACCGAATTTTAGTAACACGAAAGTTCATGTGTATAATAAAAAGAAATTTAACTAACCTAACCTACTGAATCTTAGCATAATTTTTTATATCACAACTAGTTGTGCCACAGGTCCATCATTACCGAATTATAAAATGATCGCACAACTAATTGTGCTATTTAGTTGGTCCACGGGTACCTTTCTATGTAAAATGCCCTATTATACCAAGGTATATTTCTTGAAACTAGCAGTCTGTTTGGAAATTACAAAAAATGGGAACTGGCCTCTGGCCTACCCGACTGCGTAAGAAGGAGAGTTATGTTTTTCATCGAACAAAATAATGAAATAAGGACAGCTGCGCTCTCAATGCCACATTAATTTCCGAACCGACTCTACAACCCGGGGTTGCTAAATAAAAGATTGAATAAGTGCGTAGGGAAGTATGGTATTTATGTACATCATCATCTCACCCACAAGAAGTCTACGGCTGAACATGGGCCTCCCTATTGGTTACCAAACAGAACGGTTGGAAGCAGCAACCAACGTCTTCCTGTCACCTCTATGAGGTCTTCTTCAACTCGTGGCTGGTTATCAGCTGCTTTTGCTAAAGCGTGCTCTTGTTGCCCCACGTCCGCACCAAAGTTGAAAATTAAACTATAGTCTTTCCCATGTTTTTCGTCGATTTTACAGTCAAAACAGTAAATTACCATAGAGGTACTATTATATATACTGATATTACATATAAAGTGTGTTTTAAATCTTGGCATAAACAGAGGTCAGAAAACGTCATTCTAAATTTTCGTGTAAAAAAGAGGTCAGAAAACGTCATTCTAAATTTTCGTGTAAAAAGGAGGGCAGAAAACGTCATTCTAAATTTTCGTGTAAAAAAGAGGGCAGAAAACGTCATCGCTTCGATTGTGGCCAATAGTCTAACAACTAGTCAACTAGTAAAACAACCAAATAGTAAAAACAACTTACCTCATGAAATAACCAGCAGCTAAAGATGACTTGAAACAGGTTGTACCAAATCAGAACTTTCTTCAGCTCAAACGGTTTTCTGTTCTCCATAAGCTTCGGGCCGAGAACCTAACGGACAACATTATTATTATAAAAAATATAATAGCCAATTTGAACCACCAACAGTGTTTCAGGCACACTTAATGATATACCTACCTGTCATTCAAAAACTCACGGTCGTTTGCTATACAGGTAGGTAAAATGGACACAAGTACATATATATTTACACCGTTATTATCTTTTATAATAAACAAATCGATTATCGATTATCTTATAATAATCGAGAAAAACAGTACGTATAGATTATTACATTTGACCCACGAATTGGCACAACTCCGAAATTTTCAGATACTATTCAAACAATACTAATGACATGAATCTTATTTTCACAAGTTAATTTTTATTTGTAAATAAAATACAAATTCCTGACTAACTGACTTATATGTTGATATATGTACAGTATTTTTTTGTTTATCAGTCCTGTTTGTACAAACTGTCCCACTGCTGGGAACGGGCCATCTTCTCATTTTGAGAAGGGTTAGACCATAATCTGCCACGCTGGCCAAGTGCGGGTTGGCAGACTTCACACATCTTCAAGATCATTGAGAACTCTCAGACATGTAGGTTCCCTCACGATGTTTTCCTTCACCGTTTGAAGTTGGCGGCAATCAACAATACGCACATAACTTCGAAAAGACAGAGGTGCGTGCCGTGGGATTCGAACCCAGGACCTGCGGATCGCAAGTAAGACGGTCTCACCACTAGGCTGCCGGAAACTGCCAGCTGCTGTACAGTATATATACCTATATATAAATATATATATTTTATCTATTAATTTATTTTATCTTTTATTTAAATACATATATCTAATGTTATTGTATCTCCGAAAATAAAATTATGAAATGAATGGAGCAGAAAACAGGTTTTCCCTGTTCTACGAGTATGAATATTGAAATCACTAAATGTAATTGTTAGATACTGTACTATACTTAGACGCAAATAATAATAATTAGATAATTGGCGCTACGCAATATCGTAGGTAACTTCCAATAGGAAACGATATCCCTAATGATATTTAATGTGTTTGAAACGACAATAATTATTAACGATTAAGGATAAATTAGGTCTAGTTGGCGTATAACGCACACACATTCTGACATAACGAACAAAATGTACCAAGATGCAAATGTAGTCGAGGATTTTGAAACAAAATAGACGTAAGTGATCCGTACTTTTACTTAAAAATACTTAGATGCAAATAATAAGTGCTAGTTCTAAAAAATAATAATAATAAGTAGAAAAATAGTAATAATAAGTAGTAGTTCTTAGGTACTTGATATTAGTGTTTGGAGTTTGAGAGATAACTGAAAAAAGTTATCGCAATTTTAGGGTTGTATTGCAGTTAAAATCTTGTATTTAATATATATGACGAGTGTGTGTAAACGTGTTTATATATATTAAAGTTATTTTGTATAGCGAAGCGCAGTTGCACCCGCTTTCCTAAAGGAATCGTTCATTTCTTAGGCCAAAAGTACCCCACTTTCGATTGAAAATTTGGCTGTCTAGATTTGGATGAAACCATCAAGTATGGCACTTCCTACAAAAAGAAACATACAACTAATATACATATTTATCATAGTTTACTAAATACGTAAAATTTGTGTTTCCATAAATTATTTTATGCCAGCGATCCAGATGCTTGCTACAGAATTTCAACGAGAAACGAGACGGTAGAGAGAAATACACCAATCGCTCCGAGTGAGGCCTAATAATCATCACCAAATTCTAGAATAAGAATAAGAATAAGACGGCTACTTTTTAACCAAAAAATAACGATTTCTTTGGGACAGCGAGTGAAACCAGGATGCAAAACTAAAACAAGCTATGAGCTTTTTTGCACTGCTTATTAATACAATAATTTTTTATTGTATTAATAAGAAGTAAGGTTACGCAGAATAAAAAATGAGCCTCCGTCAGGGACAGTCAGGAAGCTCTAGTGGCAATCTACCGACTCCATTTTCAGACACTGGTTACCATGTGTAATAGAAGGAACACAAAATAACAAAGTTAACGAGCTGCAATTCAAGTATCTTAGCGTTTTCCTTCAGATAGTTCCAGTCCCTACACCCTGGTTCCATCATGAGATAGTTCCTTGTAATAATTATATTTCATTTTCATTCCATTACGATCCGACTTACAATGCAAAATTTCAGCTATATCGGTAGCCGGTGAAGTGGGTATTATTAATTGAAAGATTTGATTACAGACACCGGAACAGTTGAAATTAAATAAAAGCTAGTAAAAAAAAAAAGCTTACCTTAACCATGAACACGTATGTGAGACATATCACCAGGGTGGGGAACGGCGAAGACATCAGGAACCAACCTTTCACGCGCTGGTCACTTTTATTGTCCATCAAGTCATGATAACCCGCCACTAGCCTACTTAGCGCCTCCATTTTCACTGTAACAATGACAAACTATATTCTAATACATGTTTAATTCAAGTAAAAAAATATGATATAATAATCTAATAGATACGTGCAAGTGTGTTGACGCGTAGTACTGCAAAAACTGAATGAGCATTTTTGGACGGTACTGGCACGCGCGGCTCGATTTCGTTCGCGCGTCAAGTGTACCGTATGTCAGGGTGATCCAGCGTAAAACATACATTATTTACTTTGTAAGTTCGATATATTAATTAAATCGCAATGATGGTATGTCGTATGCAAATATCTAGGTAAACAGCTGCGGTGTTTTTGTCCATTAACATTGCTTTATCAACACGTACCTATTTGCATTTGCATGGATCAGACTATGGAAATCTAATGCTGGAAATTTACGAGTAAATGGATCACAAAAACTAAACCTAAAAGAATATTTGCGTATCTTCTATTTATACATACTTTTAGTAACGATTAAAGTCATGTACTTATTTAAACATAATTTTTCATTATATAAACATTTCTTTAGAACAAGCTTTTTTACGCCTTGCACTAAAACGAATATAGTTACTATAATTTAAAAAACCGAAACAACCGACTTCAAAATACGCAATTTCGTTAACTTGGGTGACATATTTTTTCCAGATTTTACTTTATGTTTATGTTTTGAAAATCTAATTGCTGTACCAATTTTGATGATTTTTTTATAGGGCCAATCTGAAGGGAACCCATTGAAATAACAAGTATAAGTTTAGAAAATTCAAAAATCCGCGATAAAAAAGCTGAACCGATTTTCATGAAACATAGCTAAGAACGCTCTCGATGAAATCCTCTTTCAAACAAATAAAAACTAGATCAAAATCGGTCCATCCGTTTGAGAGCTACGATGACACAGACAGACACACAGATACACACGTCAAACTTATAACACCCCTCTTTTTGGATCGGGGTTTAAAAATGAATTTTCCAAATCGGTTTATAAGTAACGGAGCTATGAGGCAACAAACATTCAATAAAAATATAACCGATTTGATAACCTCATCTTTTTAAAGTAGGTTGAAAGGTTTTTAGGGTTCCGTACCCAAAGGGTAAAAACGGGACCCTATTACTAAGACTTCGCTGTCTGTCTGTCTGTCTGTCTGTCTGTCTGTCTGTCTCCAGGCTGTATCTCATAAACCGTGATAGCTAGAAAGCCGAAATTTTCACAAATGATGTATTTCCGTTGCCTCTATAACAACAAATACTAAAAATTTAAAAAAATAAAATATTAAGGGGGGTCCCTATACAATAAACGTGTTTTTTTCGTATTTTTTTGCTCAATATTAAAAACGGTAACAGGTAGACGCTTCAAATTTTCACAGAATACTTACTTGTATATTACCTTTCAAAATAAATAATTAAATAACTATAAAGTAAATATTAAAGGGGGGCTCCCATACAACAAACGTAATTTTTAAGCAATTTTTACTCGATCTTAATTAAAAGGTAGAAACTTGAATATTTGTAAGTAAATATTTAGAAATATATTAACTATAAAAATAAATACCTAATCTAATACATAAAAACTCACAAAATGAAAATAATCCGTGCATCTAAACGCGGTGCGAGCGCCGCGCCGCGGTGTGGTGGTGGCGCGAATGCGCGGGTAGCGGGGGAGGTAACATCACGGAGCGAGCCATAATCGCGCGTATTCGCGCGAGCGTCGTCATGCTGCCCGGATGTGTATCGAAAACCTACCTATAAGTTTGCAATTTACTACTTGGAATTTCGTTGATTTCTCGTTATTTTATAAACAGAACTAAACTTTGTAGTATTATAGATGATAGTACGGAACCCTTCGTGCGCGAGTCCGACTCGCACTTGGCCGATTATTTAAATGAATGTAATATCTTAATTTGCTGTTTTGCATTTTGTCACAATATTGTTCGTAGTAATTCCGTAATACGTAGATACCTACCGCATTTATGTTATCTCAACTTCATTCAATTTGAATACATTCATAAGTACAGAATAAACAAAGGTGCAGTGTAAAATTTTAACAATATTAAGAAAGGTACCTACGTCTACACAAATTTACATCCACTTCACCCAACTCAGCAACATTTGCAATTATTACAAACATCTAATGGGTACCTAACTTAAGTTTCGGATTACGGTGCTTGACCTTTCATCTGTATAGCCTTAATTCATTGGAATAGCCGTTAAGTTTAGCTTTCATAATATTTGATACTCGTGGACAGGTCCAAACTTCGCAAGGTCGAATATACTCGGCGCGAAACACTTCTCGGTATGCCGAGAAACCAGTCCTTAACTACGTTATTTTCATTACGGACTTATTGACTCATAATCGTCATCTAATAAATCATAATTACATAATTTCCGTGTTATTCAATACAGTTCCTCGTCACATTTGAAGGGCAAAGAACCTAAATAACAAGCTGACATATCGTTGAACCACTTTATGTTTGTTTGAGAAACGCGAAGGAATGCCGGCCGAGTTAACTACTCAGATTGGTATATTATTATAACTGTAAGATTATATTGAAAAACGTTTTACTTTATTTAACAGCTATTCAAAATAATCTTGTGGAAAAAGTGTGAGATTTATTTTGTTAGAGAATACAATTTATTCTTCTTTTTTGTATTGGACCCGCATTAAAGCATTTGCCAGTGTCAACAATTAGGTTTTTTTTCAAATTTCTTGAATAAAACAAGTTGTAAATGTTCTAGTCACAATCTAAGTCACGTACCTATACAGTCAAAGTCAAGTTAGTTTATAAGTCGAGTCCTGCTTCAGTAAAGTGGTGGCGACTTTACTAGAATCTTCTATGGAGTTTTGCCGACAACGTAAAATCACACGTTTTACTGCTTTATTTCACTTGCGCACACTCACGCACTTTATCATACACTTAATGAATAAAACACCACCATTTTTATAGCATTAATGTTCAAAATAACATAAGTTTAGGAAAATAAAACAAAGCAACAACACGTTACTAAGACGTTCCCGCCAAAACCTCCAAAATATAATTTTTTTGTTGGATTTATCTTTGTCATTTGACAGCAATGACAGTTTCAAACACTGTCATTGTTTGACAGATATAAATATTGTCAGTGTTATTTTGGTGAGAGTTGTAAATAGCGTAAGACTCAAAATATGACCACTTGCATCAGGTCTTTTTAAAAATACATGGCTCCCTCATGTATTTTCAAAAAGGCTTATGTCCTGTAGACTTCTTGTGGCTGATATGATGATTACGATGACATAAAACGGTAGTAAGTTTTTCAAACAATTTACGATAGTTGTCTCATCATATTCAAATCTGGCTTTGTCTAAACGTAGAATATAGGAAACAGGATTTTACTGAGACAAAAATTAATGATATACACTTAGTTCGCGTTTTGTTCTCAAACCCTTCATTTAAATAAAAAAAAATGGTTGTCTGTAAAGTCGGTTTACGGACGATAGCTTAACGTGACAACGTCATAACAAAACATTGATGAAATGATGATGTAACGGGACAATGAGTCATACTTTCTCGTGCGTGCAGCCGCCGTTCATCGATTTATTAGACGTTGTCACGTCAAAATGCAAATTTTATTGAAATTCTTCACAACGCGAATTGAAACTAATCAAAAAAGTTTCGGTACAAAATATTGCTCAATGTTAATATTAGATTTGCTAAAGTAACGAAATCCAAAATAATTATTTGAAAGTTAACGAACAGCCTTAACATTTGAAAATATCAAAACAATAAATTTTGACAACGCAAGTTTAGTGCATACCCCATATAATAAAATAAAATGGTATGACATTTTCGCAATAGTCTAAAGATTGCACCTTTATTCTGTTGATCCATGGAATTATGGACATGCGAGATATTGGGTGGGCACTTGGGCAGGCGACGGCAGGCGTCTGTCCAAGGCTACCCGCAATTACTTTTACGTGCTTTGGTTACGCTTTCAATTTGTTTATACTCGTCTTATCAAAATATTATAAATAAACCAGCTCGTCACATCGCAACGTCAAAAACTTCGTTGTTACCTTTGCCTTAAAAAGATTTTACATCCTTATTCAATACCGTCAATATAATAATTACCAATAATCTATATCAAAAATAACTTTAAAAAAAAACATTACTGTCAACAGGTTAGACTCCGTGTCAAATATTTTACGGTACCTATACATAGCCTCTCTAGAAGGTTCTTGATTTTTTCCCCTAAATTTTAGTTGTCAAATTGCTTAATTAATTAACAGTCGTTTTGTACAACTAATATTTTGGGAATAAAATCAAGAAAAAGTACACAATTTTTGACACGGAGTCAAAATTATCTACCCACGTTGACAAAACTTTCAGAAACATTCAAACCAAAAATGCACAAGATGTGCGAAAAGCCAAAGAAAAAAAAAACATTCAAACCTCTTTTACCCGCCTTAATCCATCCTGTTGTTGTAAGAAATCTTATATCAGTATTTATTCAAGTTAATTTGTTAACCTAAATACTAAATTTTATATCCCTATAAACATGGGATTTTGATCTTATGCCACCTTAATTGATCGCTTACAAAATTAAGACTCTTTCTTAATGGATCTCTGCACTCTTTAATAAATTCAATTGGCAAAAGAAAAAGCTGATTCCCGCCCCAGATCTGAGATCGTTTCAAGTTTTACGCGTCACAATATAGCTATTTAATTAAAATCAAACAGTCAAACAATTTTTTACCATGTTTTTTGTTTTTGTATTTTTTTTTGTACCTATTAAAAATTATATTCTTTTCGCTTGTAGATAAAATAACTGATATATCATTTATATTCAACAATCAATACAAGTGATTCAAGTTTTGTCATGACGCAAGTACTGTAAGTACGCATACATTTGCTTTGGGACAAATAATCTAGTAAAAATAAGATTTGTGACAACATAAAATACAACTAAGTATAGTGTTATTTAAATGAATGTACTGGTGTTTTGAAATACATTTGACTCAATTTCATAATGATATTATAAAAGCTAATTTTGTTACCTTTACACGCTCAAAGGGCTGAACCGATCGTTATGAAAATTAGTATAGAAATAGCTTTGGACCTGGAGACGGACATAAGCTACTTATCATCATCATAATCATCGCCGTTTTTCATAACTACGCGAGTAAAACCGCGGAACACAGCTAGTCTGTAAATCGGGGATTATTGTTGATCTATGATTTTTAGTTATTTTCCTATCATAATTTCAAAGAATCCAGTTGCAAATACTGTGATCTGCTCCATACAAACGGATTTATTTTTACTAGACTAAAACTGCTCTGCAAAATATGTCGTCTCCTTTCAGCATCATAGCTTCAACAGTTTTCATCACCGATGTATTCAGTGCAACTTCATATTTGATCAGTCAGGTAGTGAGTCACTAAGTGATTTTTCGTCTTTTAAATACCGTTACAATTTTGATTGATAGCAAAATACTTATACATCGTAGTTTTTTTTAAGAATTTAGCCGGTGGGTAATTAATTACTGTGATCATTTAAGATGTTCAGTTACATACACGGAAAAAAAGAGCCAAGAGATTTCTTTAAATCAAGACATCCTGTGGTTTTAAACATATTTCTTTCGTACAACGCAATCTATTTTGAAACACACCGACAGACAATTAAATCAAATGAATGCGTTTCTTGATTCAACTCACCAATAGTTTAACTTGGGTGAAACTTTGTTGAAGCAAAATAAGAAATCGTACCTGCTCGATTTTTTTCTGAGTAATTGTTTAAATTCTGTAACATTGTTTTATAGAAAAGCCTATTTATTTCAATTGACAAAATCATAAATCTTATTTTAGGATTTAGATTTTCGCTATTTTGATTGTAGGGAATAATCACTTAAACATTGGACAACCATTAATTAGAATCAAGACGATGGTTATCTTCGTTGGACTTTATTAAATCCAATTAATCGATAATATTATTTTGCCGTAACGTAAAATTTACTTTTGTTTAATTAAATATTTTTTTGATTCCAAATCAATACATTGTTTTAGAAGAAGCCATTCTACGATATAGTGTATATATACACGGATATTTGCTTGGATTTACGAAACCTGTTTCACCGTGTAACTTTAAAACTATACATTAAAACTTATTCCGCATTAGGATACTTAAAATATGCATAAAAACATAAAAACTCACGCATAGTTTAATTTGAATATATAAATCAAGAAGCAGCCGCAAGCAGGCTGGATGCAAGCCGCTTCCAATCGGTCTTTTTGGAAATCCATGGGGGTGGCCTATGTCCAGCAGTGGACTTCTTATGGCTGAGATGATGATGATGAAATCAAGAAATAATCTTTATAATATTCTTGATAATAATTAATCACCATTTGTATTATCAGTGCTTCCATAACATTCGCTGCAAATTGCAAATTGTGTTCATCCCGTCTAGCTTACCATCAGGCGAGTTAACGGTCAAACGTAGATCGTATAGATAGATATGTATCGGATAAAATATATTGCAGCAGTATCGCGAGACACCTTGTTTTTTTTTATCTGGATAGCGCAAAGAGGAACAAAGATATTTTTACATATTTTTTTTTAATTAGTCATCGTTTTTTAAAATATTTCTGACGTCATTCAGGTTTTACAGTTCTTATAGCTCTAACTCAAGTAACTGAAGCTAAACTTAAACCTTTTAAGACAGGATTCATTTTTGTTTTATAAAAATCTGTTATTAACATAAAATTAGGCCTTGTTTACGTGGAAAATTACGCACACCGGACAACAAAGATTAATAAAAAACTAATTTTGTATATACGCTATCATTGTCTGCATGCAAATAACCTATTTAAGTTATTTAAAGTAACAACAACGGCTTAATTCTCAGGCGGGTCAAAGACACGTTGTAAACACTTCATGTAATGCTAACCAACGGACTGATTATAGTAGCTAAGCATTATTAGAATTATAACAAGAATAAATGATTTACTTAAATTATGCATACAACATTGTCGCTGTTGTTATTTATTTATTTAAACCACGATAACATCCTATAAATTAAACAAATATTCGTAATAAGTAATAAATATGGTAATATATAATTACTTAATTAAAATAATAAATTAATAACATTACTTGCTCCTAGCTTACATAAAAAATACGCGTTGTCATCGTAATCTAGGTTAATTAAGCATAAATATTCCAATAGTTAAGAAATATTTATAGCAAAAACTGAACAAGTCCGAACCAAAATAAAACACGCATAAACATGAAAGAACCAAATAAGTAGAATTTTAGAAAACCCCAAAACTCTCGTCAAAACTTCTAAATTACATATAATAATGTGACAAAAAATGTGATATGGCTTTCAAAATACTTTAAATAAAAAATTAGTTCATAAACTAAAACCAGACTACTAAAATATCCCGCTCTAAAAAGTATGAAACAAGAAAATGTTCTCATCTGAAATTGTTGTTATTAAAAATAAAATATAAAAAAACCATTTATTTCGACCTTAAGTACATTAGCAGTAGCATTACAAATAAAGTTATTAAATTACATTCAATTAAATTAAATTAAATCAAATTAAAACAAATTGAATCAAATAAAATCATATAAAATCACATAAAATCAAATAAATCTAATAAAATCAAATAAAATCAAATAAAAAATAAAATAAAATCAAGTTAAAACAAATCAAATCAAATTAAATTATCAGCATGACACATTTGCTTATTAGTCAGTACATGAACCATACAGCAATGATTCATGTACTGACAGTCAAACCTGTTTGCGAATACATTCAGAATGGTATTAGAGCTGGCCCGAACCCTGCGCACCAGGGATGTGCACAGTTTGCGCATGGTCCTATAGAAGCAGTCTACTCGCGCCTCGGCAAACATCCCTGATGCGCTGCAGAACCGGGACAGCCCCAACAGCACCCTGAACGCATTATTATACTGCACACGAAGGGTATTGTACTGCTTCTGCGAATACGATACCCACAGGCTACCGGAGTAGAAGGACGTACAAAATGCTCTAACAAGAGTAATTTTGACGTCCCTCGAGCAACGTGCAAACCTGCGTGCAATCATATTCGCCCTTACAGACAACGCCCTTCGCTCCCTCTCTATATCAGCATCGTCCTTCAGGTCAGAGGTCACCAAGTGCCCAAGGTATTTAAATTGTTGAACTCTTCTTAGTTCCGTTCCATTTAGTTTAACAGGTGGAGGAGTGGCTGGGCACTTCCGGTCTCTGGCCTGAAAGACCATACATTCACTTTTCTTTTCATTATACAGCAAACCGTGTCTACGTGTTATTGTTATATTGTTTTACAAACTATTCGATATATATCGTGTTAATATTAAATAATAATACTAAATAAACAACTTACCTACAAGTAACAATGTCATGTCAGCCAAATCGGCCAAATCGCATAAGCATAAGATCTCCATAGTGCTACATAAGCTGATAAGCACATTATCGCCCTTTGTGTGGCGCAGAAATTTACATTTTGTACACGCTTGATGTTAAGTGCACGTTTTTGCCCAGAACTGTAGTAAATTTTACTTAAATGAACTTTTTTTAATTTAAATTATAAGTATAACGATTGTGTAATACGAATTATGTACGAATTTTGTTTTTATCAGATTCTGTTCCAAACATTAGCATCAGGAGCAAGAAATGAAAATTTAAAAAAATGATCTCGTTCATACATTCAAATAAAAACGTTCTATCATCTTTTTTATATTCATTTGATACCTGTAACAAATTGTTTTGAGTGGGCGCGACTCAATGCAATTGTTGGCCAAGCCCTAAACTGGGCAAAAACAAATCAAATATCTAACCTTTATAAAATATTAATAATTAACTAATTATTATTAAATTAAAATGATGATGATGATGATGATGATGATGATGATGATGATGTCATCCTAGCCGATTACGGCCACGGTGACTTAAGCTTCTGTAATAATTAAGCTTGGATGTTTCGCTCTTACGTGACTTATGTACCCTATTTTTGCAGAATTAAATAAAAATTAAAATAAATTAAAATATTGTAAAAGCGATACCACTCTGTTTTTCTCTCTGTTTCTTAAGCACCTTTACGTGGCTAAATGGACCGGTATACAACATGGCAAAGAGATGGTTTAGAAATTGGAGAAGAGCAGAGACTATATTTTGTCACCATCATCGTCATCACCGTTTTTTAACCCCCGAATCCCGATGCAAAACGAGGGGTGTTATAATCATACTTATATATTGTAGCGTTTTTTGTTTTTGTTGCTTAATATTTACTTGAATAAGCGTCTTCCATAAATAAATATATGACTCTGTCTATAAATTTGACGTGTATATCGTCGCTCGCATGACTAACCTGTCCTATCCCAATTTTCAAATAATAAAAACAGGTGTGTATAATGCAAATACATTAAAGTATTCTTAGGTATGTTTCATCAAAATCGGTTCAGTCGTTTTATTTGTGTCAGAGTTATTAAGCTTGTCGACACTACGCGAGCGAAACCGTAGAGTACAGCGAATTAAGTAATCATAAAAAAAACTAACAATAAAATCCTAGTGGGCTAAGAAAACATCCCAGAACACGTTACTGGTTAAACAGAAATCTGCGTCGCAGTGTAATCCTATAAGCAAGGCACGAGGTATCTTTATAACCTATACGTGATAATGCCACACAAGTGGAACACCGGGTTAGAGTGATTTAAACAAATCGATCGCGATATCGATCTGACTCATTGACTTTGAATTAGCTATTTGTTTATTTGGTATTACATGCGTACATGCATACATACAATCAAGCTTACTATGGAACCTAACGTGGTTTTCACACATTTTAAATAAAAACTATGGGTCACTCACGTCTGTTATAAGCCGAAAAATCTCATTATAGTTTTAACCGCATTCGGCGGTCTTTTTCCATAGAGCAGCGCAAACGTCACCGACTGAAAAATACCGCCGAATTCGTTTGAAACAATAGTCGGATTTTTCGGCTTAAAATAGACAATAAAGCTTATTTTCCCTTACGGGGTAGGCAGAGCGTAATAGGTAACGAGGCCGTTTGACGTCACTTTTGACCGTGGTTAGAGGATTACATGGAAGGAAGAGGGTTAGAAGGAATTAGAGGGTAAGGTGTAATATTGGCTTGCTGACTGGGGGTCGGCCTATCGCTTACATATACGCCAATCCCCTCAAGTCTCATAACTGAGTTTTACAGTATGCCCGGGAAGAACACCAGCTATATACTATACTAGCAGCTATGTACTAGCAGCTATAGTACATTCTATGTTTTTCTTTTTCTCCCAGTCCGTATTACTTACTATGTTATTAAAATAATTTATCGGTACGGTGTTATAAGTTTGACGTGTGTATCTGTATGTCTGTATGACGCATCGTAGCTCTCAAATGGATTGACCGATTTTGATTTAGTTTTTTACTAGAAATGTGTTTTCATCGAGTATTCTTAGCGATGTTTCATCAAAATTGGTTCAGCCGTTTTTTTGCCGGGGTTTTTTTATTTTTCACCTTGTTAATTCTACAAATCTACTAAAATGTTCCATTATGGGGCTTAATCGATTTTGATGCAATATAGCAACACTCTCGATCAAATCCTGAAATCTTACAAAAAATATCAAAATCTATCCACCCGTTCGAGAGCTACGATGCCACAGAAATACACGCGTCAAACTTATAGCAATCCTCCTTTTAACCGATTTCTAAAAGGGAAATTTTCAATTCAGTTTCATTTTTAGACCTACCTACGTACGTACCTACTTAGGTATACGCCCAGTATTGATTTTCTTCGTGCTATTTCTCTCTTTTCAATTTGAAGTCGGTTTAATTTTTTTAAATTACTTTTATTTCATAAGTTAGTTTTCATGCTTCAGTTACATTTACGAATAAGTTTATTATAATTAGGTTTTTGTTTTATTTGAACCAAACTTACCATTTTACATAAATATGTAAATAAATAAATATTTGTAAATATAAAGCTTTCGGGTTTTTAATATTTGATTTTTCATATTTCAGATCATCATCATTATCCACACCCTTCTCTATCCCATTGGTGGGAATAGCTCTCTCTCTCTCATATTGCTATGTATCTCGGTCTTGTGCCAATATAGAATATAATAAAATATAACTTTATTGTACAACCATACAGATAATAACTTAAAATAAACAATAAACTAGTAAAAAAATAATAATAATAGGTATATAGTAATATATAGTCCTGGTTCGACCCGACATTATTAGAAAATTAAGATCACTTAAAGATCACTGTAAAGGATATAGTCCAGTCACGAATATCTACTAAACAGGTTATCCTTGATGATTGATTGAATGTAATCAGATACAACAGTTTTTTTTAATTTGATTACCAAAATTTCCAATAATTTTATATACCTACATTGTACCTACCTACAAATGTTCGATTTAAAGGATAATATGTGAAGTTGTATAATAATAAAATCCATTGGTAGGTACAGTTAGGTAAATAAATAAAATAATGCATAAATTCTCCACTTCTATTTCCTGTAAGTGTCTGTTTCTCTACAAAATTCTCGTTTCATTCCATCATATAGCTTAAATGAAAACCAACTTTTATGCTTTAGTTAGTTTTTTAGGAATTACGCCTATATTCGCATTCTTCCTTTAATTCGTTAACAACTAGGAAAACAACTAGGAACATAACTGCAATTATTGTCTAATATAAACTATGTTTACAGAGATGTTGAATGTTGGTTCACTCGTGTAGGTATCTGTACCTACAGTTCTGACTCTAGGTACCTGTGTTTTAAATTAAGTATGAGATCTAAAATTATGATTGAATGCATCGTGCTAGAAAAACATGTTACGTTGATGGGATTTGTTCTTACATTAATGAAACTTTTGGGTAGATATAATTTATTATTTAAAGTCAATTTTACAAATTATAGGTTGGGAAAATACGTACTTACAGCTCTGCATCTCACGATTTTTTTTTAAAGTGATAATGTGTAATATTGTGGTTGAGATTCTGTTTTATCGTTAATACACTATGAATTATTATTTTCAAAAATGTTGATTTTAATGAGTAAGCGAGAGAGCGAGCTTTTGTAGCTCAGCGAGCACTTAGATATAAACGACTCGATATTATTTCGATGTTAGATAACGCAACAGATAAAATCGAAAACCCATAAAATCGAATAGTAGATCCTATCGATTTCGTCAGACAGTCAGTCAGTCAGACAGACACTCGAAGAATGAATGACAAGATTACAGAGAGCGTCGACGGAAAAACAAACGTAAATAAATAGATAACTTAAGGGTGGGCTCAAAGCTTTTATTTAAATATTTCTCTTAACTATATAAACAATTATGTCTCTTACTTTTCTAATACCCCTACTCAATGATACCTAATTATGTATATTTAAAAATGTTGTGATACACGAGAGAGATAGCTGCACGTTAGACTCCAGCTCCCGTCTCTTTTTTGGCTTGCGCTTGACCGCGAACTGACCTAAGCCTCCCGTGCTGTTCAACGTCTCTATATGGCCCACGATGGAACACGCATGCCTCTAACAAACCCAAACAGGTAGCGTACCACAATTTAGGCATTCGTATAGTATGTATTGAACCAATGTGCTCCGTTCGGATTATTAGGAGCGGGAGCGTAACTACCTTTATAGGATACCATGATGGCGTTATTTCGGAAACGATTATGGGGAAGTGATCAGTGTTGCTAGTTATTGATATGCAAGGAGTCGTCACGAGTGCGACCTCCAAGTGCGGAGTAATTGCGCATTGACGAGTCCAAGCTACGCACAGACCATACACACGACGTTGCTGTCACCGAGAACAGGATTTGTATCTTCGACCTATAAAATGAATCTTCACATTGGATGTTGACATTCTGGTAATGTAACATGAGAACTCAACATTCGGGGAATATAACGTTTTGAGCTTGAAAAGATTTATTACTATTTCTAGCAGATTGTTTTTTTTTTGTGGTTGACAGAAAAGTCAACAGGAAATGTCGCCACAATCACTGTGCTCTGTGTGTGCATGAAAAGCAAAGAAAGCTAACTAGCTTTTAAGTACCTCCCTAAGCTGCTGGAACACACCATAGAGATATGGTAACAGGTTTTCTTCTTGAGGATGACAATTTCTGTCTGTTTTTTTAATAAGCGCATCATAATTAAATCCAAGAGAGCTTGGAGCTTAGGTATAACTAGTTTTTATGTCGTAGAACAAAATCAGACAGTCTGCCTGATAGTTTCCCCTGGGAAACCTTGTCTTGGTAGTTAGAACCTTCTATTCTTACTACTTGGATATACTTTAGTTTTTATTTAATGAATAATAAAAAAAACATTCATTCATTTCTTAATTTAGTAAATAATAACGTACACGGCTGACTATCAAATTTTAATTGTATAGTAAGTATAATAACTTTACTCGTAGTTTGATATATAAATATATATATATATATACACATGCACTATATAAATGTAGAATCTATAATATTAAGGCTTTTTGTGCTGGATCATCTAACAGCCTTGCTTTGACACTAAATCTATAAACTATAAATAAAAATACTAATATATAGCTATAAACCTATTGTTAATCGTCAATTCATCTGCTGTTCCAAAAGCACGAACGGTCGGCATGGTTGACTGAAAAAATCTACTTCAAAATACGTAGTTGCTAAAAACACCACGTGATTAATGGACGACCCCTTATGTAGTCGGGTATATTATTTTTCTCTTATTACAATATATGTATATTTAATACATGTAATACAAGTTATTAAAACCACTCAAAGGAATTCTTTATTTTTACAACCCAATTAAATAAAGTTGAATTCATTTTAATTTTAAAGATAGGTATGACGTAAAAGTCTATTATTATATTGTCTATTAATAATATTGGTGACCATAAATACAATTATAAAATATTAATGGATATTTCACACTATACTATCTAGCCCAAACTAAGCATATCTTGTACTAAGGGAACTAGATAGCTGATAGAACACTTATATGTACTTTTTACCCGACTGCGTAAGAAGGAGGGTTATGTTTTTCTAGTGTATGTATGCTTGTATGTATGTATCTATATGACAGCCTATAGCCTAAACGGCTGGACCGATTTAGATGTGCGAGGTGTCGTTAGGTTAGTCTTTACTTCCAGAGTGTCATAGATTATATCTTTTTGTATTAATAATACATCTCTTGCAAAAATAAAAATAATAAAAATAAATACTTTTTTCGTAACCTCAAACTAACTATTTTGTAATAAGCAAATAATTTTACTAGAATTATTCTAAAGAATGCGCATTAATACATTTTTATAAATATTTATTAATAAATTAATAAATAATATGTGTACTTATACACAAACTTGGTTCTACGTACGTAATAGACTAAAAAAAACTTCCTAGTCTCTCGCCATTTATAAACATACCCAAGATTGCTTACGTAAATTCCAGTTAGAATGACAAAGATACCGACCAAGCAAGTATCAAACCAAGATATTTCCGCCGCCGTTTCTGTTATAGAAAAATCAGTGACGCGATATAATTGCATCAATCTAGAGACAAAAGACTTAAGAACAACACAGTCGAGGACGAGACTAGCTTGTCATTATCATGAATTATTACGGCAAAGGTGATATTTACTTTATTGTCTATCCTTGATTAGTCATTTGGTACCTATCGCTCGATCACTTTACGAGTTGCGACCATGCAATACCATGTTTGCAAAGGTCTTTGAACTCAGTTTTACAGATTTCAAACTTCTGTTTTGTTTTTTTATTGATATTTGTAATTGTAATTAATAGATGTTTAATTGTCGTAATTAGACGTAGTTAAATTAATTTAACTACGTCCAATTACGGCGACGACAGATACCCATGGAAGAATAGAAAATTATTTCGATTTTTGGTTTCGCACATACGTATGAACGTACATAATGTGCGAAACAAACAAGCGAAAGAAGACAGTCGTCGTTGGTTATGAAACCAAGCTGAAAAAGATAACTCAGAAACATAAATATAGGAGTAAGACCTAAACCATAGAAGGGTTTTTGGTCCATAAAAATATAATATGAGCTACTTTACACATTTCTAAAACGTGAATGGCATAATAATATGATTGCGTTGTATTTACAATACATGACACAAAGGCATAAAAGATATGAGACACCAAAGATAATGTTAATAAACTTTAACCAGATCGCAGATATATAATATATAATGCTCAAAGTAAATATTCCAGTTTCGCGCCAAGTTTGTATAAAATATAATAAACACGGCATAATAATAATTGCAAATGCATTTTTATTCAATAGTTAGCTTGAATGAATAGTTAAATGTACCTTTACTGAAATAACGTTTATGTCAGTAAACTTTGTATACAAATTCAAAACATATATTATAGCAATTATCAAAGCCTAGAGAAGAATCCCAACGTTTAAATTTCTAACTCTTTACCTTTATTGATTAATTAAAAATAATTAATCCAAGTGCATGTCGGGCAGGCCACGTGTAGGGCAGGGTTCCGTAGTTGCACTTTATTATATGTGGACTTGGAACAGAGCTATTTATTTCATACTAAGAACATATTGATTGACTTTGCCAGTTATGTTATACGGATGATTGAAAAACGATGCAGACAGGTACTCCTTTTATATTTCTGCGAAAATCATTATCACTGGTAGGTACATGAACTCGATCGATACACACGGCATTATTGCAAATTGTGCTTTCCGAAACACACGGCATTATTGCAAATTGTGCTTTCCGAAACACACGGCATTATTGCAAATTGAGATTTCGAAGCATATGTTGTTTGATACTATTTACGGGATATTTAACTCCCGATATTTCGGCGTAGTTGCATTAACCATATTCACGGGAATAATGCGGATGATTGAAAATGTTTGAGAAATTAATAGTTAGATGTATTAGCCATTTATTTATAAGTTTGATTGTACGTGGGTCTTTTCAAGGTCAGAGTGCATAATTATTTTCATCGTCTGCGTGCCTTATCTTCGACCACATCATCGAAAATTAGCTTTGATAAAAAATACATTCTTGCCGGAAGTTTTTGATGTGGGTTTCTAGAGTGAGGATTGACGATTTTTTTGTAAGTTCATGCACTCATTTTAATTTATATCTTCACTTAGCTGCGCCCCTCGGTGTTACTCGCTGTTTTACATAAATTATATCTAAGGAGATATTATTTTTCGGAATAAAATGTAGTCAATCTGTTAATCCAGGATGTCAGCTACCTCTATACCAAATTTCATGAAAATCAGTTTAGCCGTTTGAGCGTGAAGAATTAACAAACATACAA
This sequence comes from Lycia hirtaria, assembly GCA_947563715.1. Lineage (NCBI taxonomy): Eukaryota > Metazoa > Arthropoda > Insecta > Lepidoptera > Geometridae > Lycia > Lycia hirtaria. Next base: position 35,701,072 of record OX387382.1, on the reverse strand, counting down.
ACACACTCACAAACTTTCGCCTTTATAATATTATTAAAGATTATTATATTATATAGTGTGATAATGTTGGTATGCGCGAGCGAGACGGATAATTTCGAACTATATACTAGTTGTTTTCTAAATAATTAAGGACCTTATATTGGATTGATTTTTTTGTCTGGAAATCTGACTGCTATTATAATAAGGCAGGTGAAAAATAGTAGATTGTTATACAAGGGGCTAAAAAGACCCATTGTAACGAGGTAGATTTTTACTCCCGAGCTTTAGCGAGGGAGTAAATAAAAACCGAGTTACAATGGATTTCTAGCTCCGTGTGTTACACTCTACTTTTCAAGTTTTCACTACGATTGCGAGAAAATAAAATAATCCAATACAATAATTCAAAGTTTATTTTATTAAAAATACGTACAATTTGAACAATTCTGGATATATTTAACGAGATGTTTGCAAAGAGAATGTAAATATATCTACTCCATAGAGATTATTCTACTTTTGAATAAAGACTGTTCCGTTTATGTAGGTTCTTTGGTAACATATAAAAATTTAAGAAAAAACTTTTCCCCTAGAGCATAAATATGCAATTTTTTTCCCGCTCTAGTACGCTACAATGACGGACTTTTTGAGCAAGAGGAGTGAAAAAGCCATTTCTAAACATATGCTCCCAAATTACAATTTGCAGTCGAGACGAATGATTTGAACTGAAGATTTTTAATTGTGACTAGTGACATTTAAAGTCTAATTTATAATGGCATTATGGTTGATTTTATCCTGACATTTCCTTAAAATTATATTACTTAATACTTATAATTGTGTTGTCCATCAAAATTACGAAAATTCATCTGAATGGTAAACAAAAAGGACAATCTGTCCTTTTTGTTTACAATTCAGATAATTTTTTGTAATTTTGATGTAGTTTTCAAACATCTACACAGATAATTATCAGGGTTAGGTCGTCAGGTTATTTTTAACTTCCGACCCAAAAAGAGAGAGTGTTATAATTTTGACGTGCTTATCGGTGCCTCTGTGTATCTGTGTATTTTTGTGTCTATCTGTGGTATCGTAGCTCTCAAACGTATGGACCGATTTTGATCCAGTCTATTTATGTTTGAAAGAGGTTTAGACCGAGGGTGTTATTCCTAGCTATTTCGTAAAAATCGGTTCAGCCATATTTTATGTCAGCACATTTTAATGTTTTAAACTTACCTGTACTATTACGTATGTATCAAAATGTAATTAAATACCAACTGACATTACAATTTAAAACAAATAGTTCTTGTTACAAATGTATCTTTAGTTTTATAATGAAAGTCCAATTCATATACCTAGAATGCTAGAATGTATTTGTTATTATAAAGTATATAATATTAATTATATGGGTAGGAGACACTTAACATAAAAGTAATATCCCTAAAATGTTACATTTCGATATATTTTGTTATAAAGATTGCCAAATGAGAATAATAAAAATCTTTAATTTGGCACTGTATAGTGTTGTATTACTGGCATTTATCTATCTGAAATAAATATATTAACAGGTGATCCGATTTGTCCGGAGCGAACCCTCAAAATTGTTGGATGTGACGCCATAGTGACCATTCATCGTATTACTTATAAACGCATGTTAAAATCTTATTCACTGGATAAGGACTTGTCACTTTCTGTCAGATGGGAACTGTCAAGCGCGAAAACGGAACAAAACACTGTTTAACTAAAATGCGCTTATTCAACGTTAATAAGTAAGACGGTCAAAGTACTCATATTTTCGGCGAACACGCGTAGGCTACGTACACACGATTGGTTTTAGAAGGTTCGCTGCATGTTCGGGCTCGGAGTGAAAAATTCGATCCTCTGATAACACTATATTATATTATTATTTTTATATAAAAACTACGGGTCACTCACGTCTGTTTTGAGCCGAAATATCCGACTATAGTTTCAACCATAGTAAAGTACAGTTTTAGTTGTGAGTGTAGTTTTTATATAAAAATGTGTGAAAACCACGTTAATTAATTAAAACATTAGTTAATTAATTACATTTAAAATGAAATTAAAATCTTTGCTCCAAAGCAAGGCATACTATAGCGCTGAAGAGTTCTTTAAGGACAAATTCGAAGTACCTTGTGTACACAATTTTAACTAATAATTATTTGCTTTTTTATATAGTTAACCAATGATTAAAAGCATCTGACTTGTAAATGACATATATTTATCAATAAATTATTTGTATTTGTATTTGTAATTTCCATAGTAAAATCACTATTATTGCATTGTGAGTAGAAACTTTGACGTAGGTAATAATAAAAATTTCAACCAATCGATGTGCCACAAAGATTCTAAGCCTTTTGATATCGGTAGTTTACGAGTTTACCTAAATCCTAACAATTTATATAGTAAAAGCGAAAGTAACTCTGTCTCTCTATTTGTTACCTTTTCACGGTTAAAGTTGTAAAATCTGGCACAGAAACTATTCAGAACCTGGAGAAGGACATTGGTTAGGTATATTTTATCATCATCATCAACGGTTTTCGTCACTACACGTGCAACCGCGGGGCTCAGCTAGTATACATAGATACCTACCATAGCCTAGGAGAAAATAATAGACATTGCTATTGAATCAAATTTACATAGTCACGTTAAAATTTGAATGAATTTTTTTTACCAGGTGCTTCAAAACCTGCCTATATTCTAAGTCCTTAGTAACCGCTGTCATCGTTAAAAATGTTATCATTTCTATGATAATTTCCAATAATGAGCATGCTTTAACAGATATAACCAGTTCTATGGAATATCACATTCCGTAAAATCCAATACCCTAGTACGTTATGACGCACGTAGTCTCCTGTAGGTATAAGTACTAAGTAGGTACCTCATAATAAGACCTCAGATAGGAAATACTAAAATAGCACGAGTAGATTTTTTTATTTCATATTTATCGCTGTCGCATGTCTTTTTGATGCAAGATAGATCTACGATTAACCACCAACTCGCTTGATGTTAAGCGACGGTGTGGCCGAGGATGGAGCTCGTCGATCTAGAACATATCAATTCACTCTAGGTTTGAAAATTCCAAGATTAAACAATAAACTTCAATAATCTGCTGAAATATAGAGCATCTCAGAAGCTTATTGATATACTTATGCATTTATTAATACATTTTTTTCCTTTATTATTTCGCTTTTAGTATTCTGTATAAACTAGGTAGTATTTGAGTTGAGGAAACTACTTAGTTTGATGCAGTAGTATTAACTTACATTTGACTGTTTTGCAGAGGAAGAGGTTTACTCAGAATTAAATCATACCCGTCAACACGATCTTTACTTTTCGTACGACAATTTTGGTAAATCACAAATATTTTTACAGACTTCAAAAAGGAGGTTAACAATTCGGTTGTATTTTTTTAATGTCATAACTCATATCTTATAAGTCCATTAGAAAAATATTTTTATGCTTAAAATAATATACTTGCAGGTTGGTCCCATAGAAATTTCATCAAAATCGGTTCAATAGTTTGGTTTTTAAAACAAAATTACGCATTTTGAAATCGGTTGTTGATTCTAGCGTCACGATGAAATATTATACTATCAGATGAATATGGATACTATATCCGTACACGCATGACCGCGGCATAAAAAAATAACTTTTTTTTTTAATCATTTTTATTTTTGGGACTTTTATTGTATAAACATGTCAGTCCCATTGTATATTCTTAAACTATTGATCACTTGAGATGACTTACACAGTCAAACAACTCTTTAGCTGCGTCAGAGTTAGGATCCGCTAAAATCCTATTAAATCGGCCCACGTCCATCTTGTTCAACTTGTAAGTCACCTCAAGTGAACGTCTCTCACGCTGAAAAAAATAACTTACTAGGTATAGATTCCAAATAAAAAGTTTTTTTTTTATCTGGCTACAAAATACTCAACTATTAGACATAAATAGTCACAATCTTGGGGTGTACTTGAACTACGTATTCTACTCAAGTACAGAGGACGTACTTACCCGTAGATCGCGTGCAATGCAACCTGCTACGACAAAATTATATCTTCCGGCTTTACTACCCATAATTATATCTAATCTCTTTACGTATCAAACGTGGAAACTTCACAACAGTAAATTGAAATCTTCCATTTGTATCGAGATTATCAACCAGTTATTGTAATTGTTAGGGTTCCGTAGCTTAGCTTCATTGGCATAAGCTAAAACAGGTTTTTAAATATTTTTAGGATGTATATTTTTCGGTTTATGAAGGAAAATATGAAAAAAAATATGATTTCCCCCATTTATCTACTAGTTTGAACGGAACCCTCGGTGAGCGAGTCTGACTCGCACTTGTCCGGTTTTATTTTTACTAGTGTATAACAACTGAATTAATATTACAGGTATTTATTTTAATACACTTATTCCACTATTTCCACTATATATATTGACATCATTATAGGTAGCCATTTTGACCGCAAATCACGTGGGTTTTGATACAGTAGTGGATGCAGGTCTATTCTAGAATGGGAACTGGTTCTTAAAGGTGGATGCCCACTGGACTGGCGCTTAGCATGACCGTAACCAATGAAATACCTATTAGTCTATTCAAAATAACTGTGTAATTTGGTTATTTTAAATAGATTTATTTGTTTATTTTATATATTTAATTATTTATATTTATATGTATTCAAAATTCTGTATGTCTTGAAATCGCGAGTGAATAGGTTCCTTCTAGGCAAGTGCGCTCCATCGTAGACCGATCAAGTAGGCTGAGTAGGTGCTCCATCGTAGACCGCAATTTTCGCTTAACACCAATCTCTAGACCACAGCTATCTTTGTACTGAATTTCATACCGATTGATTGAGTTGTTTGATCGTGAACAGGGCAAAACCTTCCCTTTTACCGATTAAAATCTAGTTTTTTTTTTTGTTTGAACGAGGATTTTATCGAGAGTGTTCTTAGCTATGTTTCATCAAAATTGGTTAAGCGTTTTCTTTTTACAAATACAAATATAATATTTCCAATAGATATTTTTACTTTATAACCTTTAAGCTATAGAACTTAAATATAAATTAAATAAATCAGATTAATTCTAAGAGATATGAATCAGAATGTTTTGTCGGGAGTTTTGGAGTTTTTTAAACTTATACTTATATAATATTTGGATTATTACGAAAGTTTTACAAATGTATTTCAAAATAACATTATTTACTTTAAGCTACATAACAATTTTCTTTGTTGTATATATCTTATTTTCAATTGTATAGTTTGTATGTCATGTAATTATATATATTATTTTTGTTACATACATTAAGTAAATTATATACGACCGGGGCGACCCGACTTCCGACATACATACATATATGCCGACTTTTAAATTATCTGTAATTAAAATCATAAATTTTATATTCATATTATTTTATTTGTATTTTAATAAGAATTTTATGCCTAAGGCACAGAATACATTATTAGTGTTAAGGTAAATAATAAAATTACCGTCTTAGATTACCGTATTTAAAAAAAAAATCTAATCACTAAAAATATACGAGCTACCTATTTTTGTTCGTAGCAAACGAGCCTTTTTGATCAGACTGCTTTTTTTATCCGCCTTGTTTTTTTTTTATATACACTATAGATCTACGATTGACCACCAACTCGCCTGATGTTAAGCGACGGTGTGGCCGAGGATAGAGCTCGTCGATCTAGAAGATATCTATTCACTATAGCCTTGAAAATTACAAGATTGTAGGTCTCAGAAAACAGAGACGGCGGCAACGAATTCCATTCTTGTGCAGTACGCAACAGGAATGTGGATCGATATCGCTGAGTACGGATTTTTGGCATTTCAGCGAGAAATGGGTGGTAATTCGCCGATTTTCTGCTAGTCCTGTAGTGAAATGGGGAGGGTGGAATTAGGTCGTGAAGCTCTTGCGCACATTCCCCGAAATGAATCCTTGTATTGTTTGTACAAACTGTCTCACTACTGGGCGCGGGTCATCTTCTCATTGTGAGAAGGGATCATGCTTAATACAAAGCAATGATTATGGTTCAAAAAACTGGAAAAAAAAGACTAAAATACTCAATTTGTTTACTTTTATCAGTTATTTTGCTATAAAAACCAAAATACTAGACCGATTTTTATAAAACTTATACAGGACCATTTCTGAAGCATTTCATTTTATTTTTTATAACCTGACACAAATAAAAGTTAAAAAAAAAACGGACAACCTAGTTGATAAAAGTTTATAAACCTAAACATATTTAAAAACCTGTTTTGGATTCTGCTAATGAAGCTCTTTCTTATGATACCCCACATGATACGGTTAAAGTACTTTAAAATTTTGACCCTTCTTCCTTGCATAAAGACCCTATTTTTTGTGATTAAATTAAAAATGCACAATTTTCGGATTTTTTCCTTTATAGGATAATGCTTCTTGCCAAATTTCACAGTTATAGGTCAACGGAAAGTACCGCTTAGCCTAGGTTTGATTCCCTTGCGAATGTCGAAATATTAGTTTTTGTGACATATTCGGCTGTAACTTTTTTTTATGAAAACTGAGAAGTTTGATTTTTATCTCTGCAGCAGAGCTGCGTATATGGTTTTAATTTCAACACGATACCTTCACGCGTTCCCGACACGGTCTTGACAGACGGACAGACGGACAGACGGACAACAGAGTGATCCCATAAGGGTTCCGTTTTTTCCTTTTAAAGTACGGAACCCTAAAAATTTATCCAACTTCAAAACTATGTAATGAACTGAAAAAGGAGAAATAACACGAAAAATTTAATCAAAACTGGGCGTCTACGTAGATACGTACGAGTACAGCAACTTTTTTGAGGTCGGTATCAGGCACTAAGCTATCACCAAACTAAATCCTTTTCAGACATACTTTCTCACAAAAGATGTGGACTCAACAGCGTATCAAGCGTAACAAAATCGCAAGTTAGACTGCAAAAACGGCTTTTCTGCAGTTGAGTATTTTGTTTTTCTTTTAATATGTTGTTTTAATATGATAATATGTTGTTTGACTTGTTATTATTAATTTGATGATCGATTCGGACAGGTGTTTGTGCCATTGTAGGCCACGACGGAACCCACTTACCTACATAGTAGAAATCGAGTCACTCTCGATTTAAGAGAATCGTTGTAGCGCGATATTTTACCAGCAACATAAGAGTTTTTCATAGAACTGAAGGAGAAAACTGTTTTCAGCCGACTTCAAAAAAGAAGGAGGTTATCAATTAGACTATATTTTTTTTAATGATTGTTACCTCATAACATTCGACTGGGTGAACCGATTAAGATGATTCTTTTTTATTTGAAAGCTGGTGCTTCCCTAGTGGTCCCATTTCAATTTGGTCCAGTTCTGACAATGGCATCTATGAGAAGTCGGTTGCTTCAGTTTTTAAGCTATTGCATAGCTTCTATCGCGGGCCTTGAGCGTGGAGACCGAATCCAGAAATTCCGTAACGAAAATAACCTAACACACCGCGCGTAAAGCTAATAAGCAATAGCTTTACCGCGGCATTCTCCGAGTGCCACACGTCTTTTTTTTTAACTATAATTATCTACGCCTAAATATTATGCGATTACAATAATTATTTCTTTATACGGTTGGAACCAATAATGAATATGCCTTTACGGTTTACCTTTTTCAAAATTCACATATTAAGTTTAATAAGTTATTGAACTTCGGGACTATAACGAAATTTGAGAAACAAACCGGCATGGTTCCAATCAGATAAAAAAGAATCATCGAAATCGGTTAATGTTTAAGGGTAGTTTTCTCAATTTAGATGGGAGATCGCGCGACAACAGGTCAATTAAAGACACCTAGATTACATCTATCGGTATGTTATAACCAGTAAAAATATTCCACAACTTAGTCCGTTCGATAAAAATGTATTTAAAGCATTTCGTTTGTGTTTTTGTAACATATATCATGAAACGATAACGCTTGTTATAATTGCAATATGCAAAGTTACAAAATCGTCACATCCGTTCTTCCGTTCTTTGAGTCGGAGATTTAATATAAAATACACACACGTAGTGATTCAGTGAACGATATCGCGGCTTGAGAGGGTGAGGGGCGCCAGATTGCAGTTGCGAAAGTATTATAATACCACCAGTTGCGAGACAGGTCGCGGCTGCGGTGCGTTTGCGACACGGCCTCTTGGCAGACTCGCGAAGTTCAATGTCACTATGGCACACGCTTACAGAACGACTCATTGTTCAAAACAAATGAGAATCATAATCTATGACTCCATTATATAGGATATGCTTACTGTGTATACTTATACAACCGGTCTTACCGAAAAATTACTCAAATTTGAACGATGCTCAATATATTTTGTTAACTTCTCGCTGACACTTGCGGAAAGAAGATAGAGAATTTGAGACGTTGATCAAAGTTAAGTAACGTTTTTCGGTAGGGCCGATTAAGGCTTTGCATTACTATTTTACACGCCAGCGCGGAGCAATGGTTCCACGTTTTGTGGCACAAAATATGACTTTGCAAGTAAGTAAGCTTCGATCGCTAGTAGTTCAACGTATTGTCCCTAGATAGGAATTAGAAGAGTTGATGACAAAAGACACCCAAACATAATGTTCGGGAAAGTAACCAACTCATTATAGACAAATAACAAATTTCATCTTATGCTATGATTTCGTACGCCATCTTAGACACTCTCTTCGCTCAATCATAATTACTATAGTTAAAAAAACTCATACAACCGACGACTCCGAACATATCAGAACGTAAAGAGGTGAGACTGGCTTGGAACAGCAACTTGGAGATATAGATAGATAGATAGATAGATAGATAACACTTTATTAAAAACCACATGATAACAAAAAACAAAGATAACATTAAGTACTTGTAGTACTTTTAGTATATAGCAACTTGGAGATATATGAAACTCTTCTCCTGTGAAATTTTGTCAATGGTAGATAGGCCAAACAAGCACTGAGGCAACGTAAAGATGACTGGTGAATGGTCAGTAATGAAGCTACTTAGTACTTATCAAAGTCTTAGATCAAGATGGTGTCCGAGCAATGACATGGTCTAGGCAATTTTCTTCCCTAGTTGGATAAAAGTGAGCTGGAAGTAGCGCGTGACATGCTAGCATATTTAAGTAGTCAACTACCGAGACGAAATGATGTTTATGTTTAAATCTCAGATTACAGCAGAAGATTTGAATGAGCTTAATGTGTGAATGAATATTCTTATTTCGCGATTAAAAAAATATGTTTCTTAGCGAGGACATTTGTTTCCACTTTCCATCGTAGTTCGCAAGATCACGTTTTGTGGCCTATTGACACACAAAAACATAACATTAAAAAATGCAAAATAAATTCTACACATCTGTTTTACGATAAAAGTGATAAATTGAGCAGAGTAGGGAATTAGGATGGTAATAAAATACGTATCATAAAATAGATAAATTATTGTAATAAAAAAAACTGATACAACCTTGTACTAAAACTTCCGTGAGTGTTCATAAACAATCTACTTTAAAATACGTCATTTCTTGTCATCGAAGGTGTCATTTCTTTTACATGCATGACAAATATTTCAAGTTATTTTATTTAAAAATCTAAATTACTGAACCGAGGTCGATGTAATTTCTATGGGAATCTGAAAGTATATCTCTTTATATAAAAGAATTATTATACCTATCAGTGGCATATTGGTTGAAGTACAATGGAAATCGTTAAATTTATTTTCCTAAGAAGTGCATACCAAACCTAAAATCATTCCTGAAGATATAATACCTGTGATGGGTGCCAAAACAAGGAAACTAAGAAAATAAAGATTACACACATACATCCCAAACTGCTGATTCTAGATACATGAAATTACTCCTAATGTAATAGTAGTAGTAGTAGTACCTTCAATAAGATTTCTGAAGCGTGGTTAAAAGCATATTAATGCTACCACTACTGGTACACTATGGACTACTCCATAACAATTGGGACAATCTCTAAGTTACGAGAAATGCGGAAAAAAACTTACTTTTGAGCCTTCTGTGGTTATGGTAAACAAGCTGTTATGTCATAATTCTCAAAAATATTCCATCACTTTTATAAATGAAACAAGTTTGTTATTTATTTCACAGAAAATGTTACGGATATTTTTTAGACATATATTTATTTGTAGAAGGCAATAAAGTAACACATAACATATGTTAATAAAAATAATATTATGACGTGCCCGCCTCAAATCGCGCGCACACTTTTCTGCACATTGTGCACTTTAATTACTTAGGTACCTACTCGTATGTTGACCGTTTCGAAATAATCGATGGTGTAGAATTTCAAGTGTAAGAATCAATAAAATTTAAAAAATAAAAGAAAGTGGTGTAAATGCTAATGTAATCTAATATGCCACCCTATTCTTCTACACATTTTTAGACGATAGCAAAGCAAAGTACATAATTTTTGTTTTATGGGACCACCACCTTGAAGTTATTTGAAGAATGGGCCCAACGCGCGCAGTTATCTCTCTCGCGCATCACAATATTAAAAAAATATCAGTAGTTAGGGATTTAAAAAAAGTGAGAAATGAATTTATTTATTTAGATAGGAGAAATATTTTAAGAATCCGTAGTCCGGCTACCGTCAGTGTCGCTTGTGCATACCCAAATTTCTGAAGATATAAAATGACTGAATGAGCTTAAAATCGTCGTCTGTAAAACTAGAAAACAACATCACAAATAAACGACAAAAATTTAAATTTGAACCAAGCTAATTTTCATACACGAAAATCATTTTTAGAAATTATTAAAGCAAAAACGATTTTTATGTATCAAGATTGGCTTAGATCAAATTAAAATTTTTGTATTTAAATGTTGTTTTCTAGTTTTACAAACGAAGATTTTTGTTAAGTTCATTCAGTCACTTTATATCTTTAAAAATGTGGGTATGCGTAAGATAGAGAACGATGGTCGAACTACGAACTCTTAAATAAGAATATCATGAGATGCTAGGGGTTCACATACAATATCAAGTTCAAATAAGTAAGTGTTATAGACCTATTTTGGAACCGAGCTGTAGAACTATAAGTGGCTATTATTATCCAAAGAGATTTTAACTTTTTAACACAACCGTTTACTCTATTTTAAGTTTATTTTACATGATACCCACTGTCAACGAAAAGTTCACTTGTCATTTTTTTCGTTTCTCTTTTTGTGGAATTAACAAGGAGGTTTTATCTCCCACTATCATTTCCCACTTTATTACGGATAATATTGGATGTATCTTATCCTCGAAAGTGCTGAAAACTGAGATTCGCCATGCTTTTACTTCATGTTCAATAAGGGTAACTTCTCTATAGATAAAATCTCATTGGTAAGAACTTGTTTTTTTTTTAAATTGAATTAAAAAGTAAAACAAGGTTTTCTGAAAACTATACAATTGTTTTGAAATTAAATTTAAAAATCAAATTTGAAATGTAAATGTATTCGTTTTCCCGGGCCTGAAAACATAGATAATAAATTGATATGCAATTATGAAAACTAAGATGTGGAAGGTATATCATTATGAATAGGATTAATTTTACGCTAATTAAAAAGATACTTAATCCGAGAACAAGAAATATATGTATTCCACTGATGCTAATCTCAAATAAAATAGGATAAAAAACTTATTTTAAAATGTATAACGTAATCGTAGCCTCGAATTTTAATTAGTTAGACTAATATTATATATAATATAACTTATATACTTACTCTCAAAACGTTTTAAATAACCTCAACTTGTGCGGTATGATGCGGTATCGTCAGTTTTTTTGTCCATTTTAAATAGCCAATTATGACAAGATATTTTTTTAAGTAATTTTTTGCGACGCACATCAATCCCGAGAGATTTCTTGATTTATTTTTTTGTCTTGTCTAAATATTACGTTATTATGAGTATAACCGTGTTTTTCATTGTTCAAATTCGTTGCTTCACGGAGTTACATTTGGTGGTTGAGTTTTGTCTTCACCCTTAAGAGAGGAGACGTTAAATTTTCATAACTGTATTCTCGAAAACTCTTACGTACTTAAACGTTTGTATGTAATATAAATTTTCCAGGATAGCCGATAGAGGTTTAAGTATTTTCAGTTTCACTTAACAGTTGAATTTAAATATCTTGTTTTATAGTTTACACTACACATAGATAATATAGGAAGGCATAATTATGACCCATCCACGTAATAATATGTAAGTCACCGAAGTAAGGCTATTTTTAAATGCGCCACATAGAACTCTTCACATTAGAACATGTCGGTTAAATCCCGATAAAAAGTTTAATAAGAAAAGTATTGCTTTATAAGTTGAATATTTTTGTTACGAATTGTTAGAACATCGCCAAATACGAGTATTTCAATACATCGAGATAAATCTAGGTACCACGTACCGGAAAGCGCAGCGTAGGAAGACCAGCCACGAGATGGACAGATGACCTCATACAAGTGGCGGGAAGACGCTGGATGCAAGCCGCTTCCAATCGGTCTTTTTGGAAATCCATGGCCTATGTCCAGCAGTGGACTTCTTATGGCTGAGATGATGATGATGATGAAATCTAGGTATACACTGATTGATTGACAGACATCGAAATCTGGAAAGAGAAATACCGCATGGCATAAAAATGGGAACTGACGTCTTGGTTGTGTTGCTAGTTGAACAAAGTAATGAAATAAGGACAACAGCGCCCCCACTACGACCTAAACTGGACGGTGACTAAGACAAAAGACATGAAATTTAGAGGATTCAATACATATATTATTACATATTATCTAGTAGGTAAATAAATATTTTTCTATCACAGGTAAAACCGCCGGATATAGTGCTATACTGACAAATTCATAGGATTTTTTGAAATTATTTAAAATTTAGAATTTCAACAAACGGAAATCATAAATAAAACGTCCAAATGAGTTTAAATATCACATTTTCAAAGCTGTGCACCGAGTAAGCAACCTTCATATTTTATGTTCCCAGTACATAATTAGGTACAGGCACGGATATTCTGCGTAAATCTCGCACTTTTTGTAGGCCGGTCAAAATATTTTTATTTCTTACGGATCGTTGACTTTGTAAACTTTTTATCGTAATTAAAAAGTTTTTTGCTTAGTAATCATTCCAAATTTAATAATGCAAAAAACTCAACATCTAAAATTCAAAATCGCACTTTATCCGTTAAATCTCTATGTACGCTGTAACTGTAAGGATGAATATATGAATTGTATTATGCTTCCTTTTCACTACAATGTTTTTCTGAGTTATAATCAACGTATCAATCTACTAATTGCTAGGTAAATGCTAGGTAAAGGTCGCAATATAACTAAAGGGTATGAATATATACACTTATACAAGGGCTATTCATAATTATCTTGCATCCTCACAAGGACAGCATAGCATCATAAATTTATTTACAACTTTGTTCTATGATTTTTAAAAGTTCACAAAAGAATATGTTCCATTCATTTTGCTTAACTTTTTATCTGAAACTGCATATTTTTAACCGACGTCAAAAAGGAGGAGGTTATCAATTCGGTTGTGTTTGTATATGTTTGTTACCGATATAGATCCGTCATTTATTAATTAATGATTCTGTTTTTTTTTTTTGAAAAGATATACTTTCAGATCAGTTTCATAGATATATTATTAGCGTAAAATAATACAGAATCCTACGAAAGTTTATAAATTTCCTAGAAAATTTTAGGAAATTTATAACGTTGCGGATCTTGTTATTTTCCGGTGACATATATAATGATGTCAATATAAATAACATCGGATTAATCCATTGCGATCCACGGCCAGGCTATCTACAGACGTAGAAAATAATAATGCGTGGCATTTCCTGGCACATCAGTGCATGCACGGTATATAATTATATCCCAAGCTAATAATTTTAAAATAACCCTGTATACGTCAATGTGGGATCGAGACAGTAGCTGAAAGTGAGCAGGGCTGGAACGGGTTAAAACAGGGGACGGCAGTTTATTCTTCATTTAAATACATCTACGTTTGACCACATACTCGACACAAATAGATTGAGCAGTTAGGTTGGACCGCAGCGTATGTGTTTTCTTACGCGTAAGTCGCGGGTAGAACTAGTTTACAATAATAACTTTAAAGGGTTACTGAAGATGCGAGACTAAAACATCAAAGAGAATGTGAAACTATGTAACAACATCGGACAGACAACTTTCACATAGAAACCTAAGGATTAGACATAGTTTCATCGCAAATGGCATTGTACTAGCAAGCTTCTATACTTTATTAATCTCATTTTAGTAAAGCAAATATTTATGTGGCTTATAACGTGTTCAAGACGTTTCATGTAAATTATGTTTTGCTTGTGAATAAATTAAAAAATAAATTGTACTTTCCTTCCACTGTATGTAGTTTAAATCTCAAGGATTTAAACTACATACAGTGGTAATTTTTAAGATCTCACGAAGCCGAGGCATAAAATTTTGCTTCGGCATCAAAAAATTTCCAGTAATAGATAAACGAATGGAAAAAATGTTAGTCATTGAAACTGAATAACTTTTAACGCGAAAAATAATAAAAATTTAAAAGTTATTCAATTCTCCAACAAATGAACGAAATACTATTATTATTTCAAATACTTAGAATTGTAATTACTCGTATACAATATTATTTTTAGTTCTCTATATTTATTTAATTACACCCATTACCCATTTCTAATTAATATGGGTGTAATTAATTAGGCTTAATGCGTACTGCACTGGAGTGGATTTTTTTGCCGCCATCTCTCTTTCCTGAGAACTACAATCTTGAAATTTTCAAGGTATAAATATCTTCTAGATTGACGAGCTCCATCCTCGGCCACGCCGTTGCATTATATCAGGCGAGTCGATGATTAATCATAGATCTACCTAACATTAAAAAAAAGTTTTTTTTACAAGAAAAATATAAATATTGGGCTACAGTTCTTCTTCTACAGTGGGTCTGCCTTTTGTATCTGACCCTTGACTCAATCATCTAACGAGAGCCTCTTCTGATCATGATTTATTATTGCGATATATCATCATATTACTAATCATTATTAAGGGTTTATTTCAATAGGCTTATTGCTTTAAGCAGGCTTGATCGGTGTCAATGTATTTAATTATCAAGGTTTAAAAAAATGATGAAACAGACTGCGGCATATTTATTTGTTGATATTAATGCCATACCGAAAGGCAAATGACCTCTACACCTGGTTATTGTTTTCATTTTGTACGTTTTTCTTTTATTTATTAGCAATTATAATTTATAAGTTCATGTAACTTCTATTGAATGTTAATATTGATTTATATTGAGATATTTTTTATAAAATTTAATGCATTTACATTGCTTTTTTTTTATTTTATTATTACAACATATTTAATGTAATAAAAAAATATAATGCGTACTATTTAGAACGTGAACTTGGTTCTTGTTTATAATTATGTAGTTTTATTATTATAGATTTACAGATGATTACAGAGGAACGTAAATTAAAAAAAATAATTCGAACATAGCACGTGAGATGCTTCAATACACGATATTGTTAGTCATAAGAGTACGTATGTAAAGCCGGTTCCAGATCATTGTAACATGTAATGTAATATCTCGTGAAATGTAACGCGAATTCTGTGTATGTATGGCGCTACGAACAATACCGTAACGCTCGCACCAGGGTTCGCGCTGTCCATCCGCTCTGTGGTTTTTAGCTTGAACACAAACACACTCGCGTTACATTACACGTTACACTCGTTTGAATCTGGCTTTATTCATTTGAAAAAGGCGGAAAGCTTTAATTAAGATCGCATCGATTGGTGTTCATTGAAAAACAGCTAATATCCAGTACCGAAGCATAATGTATTCATTCAAATGAGTATGTAACTACGCACATCCCGCGATTTCACACGCGTTGAGATTTTTTTTTCTTAAGACAGTTCAATATTCTGTCCAGCTCTATGTGAGGAAAGTCTGGACTCACAGTAAATAGGATATGAGTGGACCAAACAATTTAAACACAGTTATTAGTTAGTTTTTATTTTAGTCTAGGACATAGAGTAGCATCTACCATTAAATAAATAAACAAAGAAATTCCGTAAGCCATGACAACAAACATTATTTTTAACCGACTCCAAAAAATAGGACGTTCAATGATCCACTATATGTTTTTCTACAGAGGAAATACTTCAAAGTGCCACTTCCATACAATTTTCATCAAATTTGCCAAGTACATAGTTTTGTAATCAGTTTCAATTATATGATAGTACTAGCTGAGCCCCGCGGTGTCACCCGTGTAGCAATAAAGAACTGTGGTGATGATGATGATACAATATGGATTATACCCTTCTCCAGGTCCTAAATAATCTCTGTGGCAAATTTTATAACGAGTGGTTCAGCCGTTTAGTCTTGAAGAGATAACAAACAGAGAGACAGACAGAATTACGTTCGCTTTTATAATATTGTCAGTTAGGATTAGAATTAAATTGTACGTAGCATACCGCTTGAAGTTGATTGCTTCAGTGTTTTAAACTATGAGTATACTTACTATAAACGTGTATACTTTTTCTGAAAATAAAAACCGGACAAGTGCGAGTCAGACTCCCCCACCGGGGGTCCGTACAAACTAGTAGATAAAAGGGGGGAACCATATATTTTTTTTATATTTTCCTTCATAAACTGAAAAATATACATCGTAAAAATATTTAAAAACCTGTTTTAGCTTTAGGTAGATGTTTATTTTAAGTATATCGCGTTTATTATTAATTCATGTATTCGTAACTATTCTATTGAAACTACTACTACTACTTTACGTTTATTTAGGCGATGATGTGCTAGCCCCCTATTCATCATCATCTCAGCCATAAGAAGTCCACTGCTGGACATAGACCTCCCCCATGGATTTCCAAAAAGACCGATTGGAAGCGGCTTGCATCCCCCTATTACATATTACCCTCTAATAAAATCTTTACCTCAAATTTTTACACCCTCTTCTTCCTATTTAACCCTCTAATCTCATTAGAAATATAGGTATGCATAGATTTGGCATCGTATTTCCCAGAACTTTTTTTTTAACCGACCTCCATAAATTATGTTCTCAATTCGACTGTTTTTTCAGCGATTACTTCGCCAATTATGAATTGATTTTGATGATTTTTGTTTAGTAGGTACTTCAGAGCACATACTTCAGATGTAGTCCCATATAAATTTTATCAAAATCCGTTTAGTACTTTGCTTATTATAACAAAATAACTGGAAAAATATGTCATCCAAGTAAACAAATTGCGTATTTTGAGGTCGGTTTTTTCAGTTTCTTAAACTATAATTATTCTTTGTTTGAACGGTGATTTTATCAAGGGCTCATAACAATGATTCAAATGTACTAGATGACCCTTATTTGCCCTACCGGCTTTAAATGCAAATTTTTTTTTTTAAACCAAACTACTGAACTGATTTCGACAAAATTTTTGTGTGTGACCAATCTGACAATATATCGTTTCAAACAATAAAGAATTTTATAAATAATGGAGTAGATATCTTCTAGATCGACGAGCTCCATCCTCGGCCTCACCGTCGCTTAACATCAGGCGAGTTGGTGGTCAATCGTAGATCTATCTTCTATAAAGATCTATCTTCTAAGTTATGTGGTATTTCTTTTTTTAATACAACCGAATTGTGAATTGTCACTAACTTTTGATCGACTTCAAGAATGGAGGAGGACATTCATGAAGTCGATCAAAAGTTAGCGACAAACATTTGACTTATTTTTTTAAAGTCAGAGGTATCGGCAGAAATTAGACGTAGAATTAACCCGTTATTTTATTCAAAAATTGAAGATCTATTCAGTCTAGCCCCTAAAATAAGTAACCGATTCTATAATAACTTGCGTGGTGACCCACGTGACGACCGATCTCTGTCAAATATCAGATGTCATCTCTTGTTAAATATCGTGGATCGCTGCAATAATAATTTAAAACGGTTCGGTTCTTGGACTTTGCTTCTATTTACTTTTAAATCCGGACATTTTACATCAGAATTATGCATTAAATAAATAAAAAATAAAAAAGCCTTTATTTCCTTATCCTTACTTTCCATTTCAAATGTGGTACTGTTTCTTAGTATTTAGTTAGTTATTTGCTTATTGTCTAATTGTTAGTACGAGTTGGTTTTGCTATTGGATATGGACCCCTCCTCGGGTGAAGGCCTCCTCCAGCCCTTTCCACTCATCTCTGTCCTTGCCGATAGTTTGCCAGTCCTTCCCTATAAATTCGGCTATGTCGTCAGCCCATCGTCTTTTCGGTCTCCCTACCCTTCTTTTGCCGATTGGCCTTTTCCACCTTGTAGTATTGAATGTCCACCTGGTATCTGTGTATCTCGATACGTGACCTGCCCACTGCCATTTCAGTTTTATGCATTAGTTACATGTAAATCCGGTTATTTTACATTATGTATTAGTTACATGTTTATATAAATAGATACTTTGTAACTATGCAGGTAGCTATATAATTGATGCGTTGATCATGCGCACCATACCGAGGTTTAATCGATCATTGTTACATATTTAACACAATAGATCAGATAATTTTATTGGGTAGCAAACAGTATTGGCAGAAAAGCAGTTACTATAGAGACTGAAATAACAATACGTATGTTGCCAAAATTTCAGCTTAGAAAAGACATCAACGCGCCCTTAAAATACGTATATGATTAACTTGATAATATCATAAAGTCAAAGCGACAAAGGAATGAAAAAAAATTTATTCCGGCTGATAACAATAAAATCTACATTAATATTATAAATGAAAGTTTGTGAGTTTTCGAGTTTATTTGTCAATATTGTATGCTCAAACGGCTGAATTGATTTACATGAAACGCTGTATGTACATAGATAGCTGAAAGGGTTCCTGTGGAATACTCCAAATAGTTAAAATAATATTCTTATTTTTTTTTAGTTTCTACACTAATAAATGCAATTTGGAATATTCCATTAATTTATTATCGAGACGTCAGTTATCATTTTTTGCCACGATAGTGTTCTATCAAAACAAACTCTTCTTAAATTACGTGTATTCTGTAAAGGCGACTAGTTACCATCAGGCGACTCGTCAGTTTCTTAACTATTTATAAAAAGGGGGAGAAATGAAAATAAAACATACCGGTAGTTTTAGCTGGATCACTATCACTAAGGCACTGGCAACAGTCTATGTTTCACGGTCACCTAGAAGCGCGGCGAAGATAGCGCGAACTGAAAGGCGCAAGGCAAGGCGCGGGCGCGGGTCACTTGAGCACTCGGTAATGTTCGCGCGCGCTCAACCCACCCGTATTTATCATTGTGACCGATGACGTCACAAGCCCTGAGATAAAGCGCAACCATCATTCGCACGCGTGCGCTATCTTCCTTCCCTTGTAACTCACTTTTCATCGGCTATGTCGAAACAATTCTAAGATGCATATCCGAAAATATATGGGATAGGTATGCAGGTTACACAATCCATTAAACAAAATGATAGGTAACATTAAAATGCCACAAAACCACAAAGTAGTGTTTATCAAGATATGTGGGTAGACGCTTTAATATAATTGTATAATATATGTAATTATATGTATTCACTAAAGGTCTATGATATTTTTAATTTCTAAATATTTTTTATTTTTAAGATTCCATGATAATTTGATATCAAAGAGTGATGCAAGTGACTGTCGCATCTTTCTGACATTTGCATGTTTTCACCTTTTGTCAGTAAAATGTCAGAATTCCAATGACACTATTTTTATTTTATTCGATAAATATAAATTGCATTAATGAGAACTTATTTGAAATATCAATATCAATTCGTTCGCGCCTGATT
Source organism: Lycia hirtaria (assembly GCA_947563715.1). Classification (NCBI taxonomy): domain Eukaryota; kingdom Metazoa; phylum Arthropoda; class Insecta; order Lepidoptera; family Geometridae; genus Lycia; species Lycia hirtaria. The sequence goes on along the minus strand of OX387382.1, from coordinate 35,681,244 downwards.
ATTTCTTATTATTTTTACCTGACTATAAAAACCTTTAGAAGGAGGGTTATGTTTTTCGAGTGTCCGAAACGGCTTTTTTTTAAGGCCTAATTAGAAATAATAAAAATTTGCAATCAATGCATTCAAATGGTTGTATTTATAATTGCACCCCCCCCCCCCCCCCCCCATTGCACGCCTGGCTTTGAATTCCTGGCTACGGCCTTGCCTTAGATCACTCAGCTGTTGAATTGAAAAAATCTTTGTACTTTACCAGGTGGGCACTACAAAAGATATGTAAAAGAGAAAAATACATTTTTGTGGATAATACAGTAGACATATATTATCAATAATCTATTTAAAAAAAATTGAGTTACTAAAATTACGCGACAAATCCGTAAAAATTTGTTTCATTTCAACATAACTGTTTTATGTCTCATAATGCCGTTATAGAGATATTGTTACAACTTAATTGATATTTTATCTTAATGACCAAGTAGGAATCTTAATTTAGGACTATTGAAGTTTTATTAGGTACAAGGTGGACAGAAGATCTCATACAAGTTGTAGAAAGACGCTGGGTGCAGGCTTCCTACCGGTTTTCGTTGAAATCCATGGAGGCCTATGTCCAGCAGTGGACTTCTTGTGGTTGAGATGATCATAAAGAAGTTTTATATCACATGTTCTCGTACGTTTAGAAAGCAAAGTAAATGGTAAATATTTTGTATTATATGTAATATTATTATTGAAATAAGTATTTCAATTTAATACATTAGGTACTTATCGTTTCATTTATGTCGTTTTTAGGCCTGTACTCAAAGGTCATTCATCCGTCTATCTGCCCGTCTGTTCATGTGTCCTACCCTCAAAATTGTTATAATTATGATTCTAGTGTTAACTCTTAAGTTAAACAACAAATAATTTAAACAGTCAAATGAAATTCATGCTTACGTTACATTTGTTTACTTTACTTACATTTTGTAACATTTTTTTAAAGCTACTGAATAGAAAATTACCAAGACAACAAACAACTCTGTTCCCATCTCTGTTTCCTGAGACCTACAATCTTGGAATTTTCAAGGCTAGAGTGAATAGATATCTTCTAGATCGACGAGCTCCATCCTCGGCCACACCGTCGCTTAACTTCAGGTGAGTTGGTGGTCAATCGTAGATCTATCTTCTATAAAAAAAAAAAAAAAAAAAAAACTGTCACAAAATTTACTAAATAAGAATAAGAATATTTATTAACCTTGAATAACGTGAACCATACGTGAACCGCTTCCCGTCTGCCGCCATATTTTTTGATTCAGTCATTTTTATGGCATACAGTTGACAAATTTGATTAAACGTGACACGTCCTTCACTCGTTACTAAATCAAAAAATGATAGCAGCCGACAGGAAATGCTTCGCACAAGGTTCAGTTACAGATCGGTTTTGATAACTGAATTGTCCCATGACTCTATATGGTTTTCCTCTGGTGTCACTGTTTATCTTGTGTGGTAATTCGGAAGTCTCAATGTGTGAGTCAAACTCGTACTATCTTATTCAGAGACATAATTTTTTTCATTTCACATTTAATGTCTTTAATATTACTCGTAAGTCGATATCGATAAAGTCTTGCCTAGGTTTATTCCCTTTAATGCGCAAATTTAACTATTGCATACTGATATGTATGTATAATTATAAACTACAAACACGAAAGCCGTGGGGTACGGGCTTAGAATAGTACCTCCCCCTCTCCTCCCGTGGGTGCCGTAAGAACCGGCTAAGGGAAACACTACCAGAGATGGGCAGCAGCATCCTCTGCGGAAAACGATATCTACTGCGCTCGCCAACCCGCATGCCAAGCGTGCCGAGTAATGGCAAAACCCCCCTATGACAGACGACAAAAATACCAGGTCCCCAGTCCCCGGCAGCTCCGCTATTCCGGACTACGGTAGCGGTCCCGGTCACGGCGGAGCAAGGGGTGCTAAGAATCTCCGAAAGAGATCCGGCTACCACCCCCTGCATAAACGACGACTGGCCCTGGTAACACACAATATTCGCAGAGTGGGGCAATTTGGATATGGACAACGGAACCCCAGGGGACATAGGTTGGCCGACTTTCTGGAGAAAGAGGGACTCTTCATGATGAACTCTTTCTTCCAGAAGCCACCTCATAGGAAATGGACCTGGTTGAGTCCTGATGGTTCTACGAGAAATGAGATAGACTTCATCCTGACCACCAAGAAACAAATATTCAATGATGTCTCTGTGATCAACATGGTTAAAACCGGAAGTGATCATCGAATGGTACGAGGCACTTTGAATATTAATGTTAAACTTGAGAGGTCCCGTATGATGAAGTCTACACTCCGACCCACTCACGCCCATATCCAAAACCCCGAGAGCTTTCAGCTCGAACTATCAAATCGCTTCGAGTGCCTGGAGAGCTGCGCATCGGTGGATGAGATCAATAACAGGTTTGTGGAAACTCTCCGTACGGTGGGCGCGAAGTTTTATAAACCCCATCGTACAAATAGACCGCAAAAGCTCTCGAGCCATACCCTTGACCTTATGGCTGAACGACGCTCATTGCAACTGCAGACTTCCGGTGACGCCGAGTCATATAGGCGGCTCAATAGACTCATATCAAAGTCTATGCGACACGACATCCGTACCTTTAATGCTAATCGTATTAAATATACGATAGAGCGGAATAAAGGCTCCAAAGTGTTCGCAAAAGACATGTCTATTGGGCAGAGCCAGTTGACTAAGCTGAAGATGGAAGATGGCAGTTAGCGTCGACCAAGGCAGAAGCCTTGAGGGAAATCGAGAGGTTCTATGGACAGTTATACACATCGGTCGCAAAACCTGTTAGCAGTTTGGGCAAAGATCCAAGAGCCAAACTGACTCGACATTATACCGAAGATATCCCGGACATCAGCCTGTACGAGATTAGGATGGCCTTGAAACAGCTCAAGAACAACAAGGCACTGGGCGACGACGGAACTACAGACCCATCTCGCTTCTGAGCCATGTCTATAAGCTGTTTTCAAGGGTCATCACGAATCATCTTGAACGCAGGTTTGATGACTTCCAGCCTCCCGAACAAGCCGGTTTCCGAAAAGGCTATAGTACCATAGACCACATCCATATGCTGCGGCAAGTGATACAGAAGACCGAAGAGTATAACTTGCCCCTTTGCTTAGCGTTTGTGGACTATGAGAAAGCCTTTGATTCGATCGAGACCTGGGCGGTGCTTGAGGCTCTCCAGCGATGCCGTATTGACTATCGGTATGTCGAAGTGCTGAAGTGTTTGTACAACAACGCCACCATGTCAGTCCGAGTACAAGACCAGAATTCAGAGGCAATTCCATTGAAGAGAGGCGTGAGACAGGGAGACATTGTCTCTCCGAAACTGTTTACCGCCGGTTTGGAAGATGCCTATAAGCTTCTGGAATGGAAAGGACTCGGCATCAATATTAACGGCGAGTACATCACTCACCTTCGGCTTGCCGACGATATAGTAGTCATGGCAAAGTCGATGGAAGAGCTCAGTACGATGCTCAAAGACCTCAATAGAGTTTCCCAAAGGGTGGGCCTCAAAATGAACATGGACAAAACGAAGGTTATGTCGAACGTCCATGTAGTGCCCACCCCAATATCTGTGGGGAACTCCACTCTTGGAGTTGTTGACGAATACGTCTACCTAGGACAAATGGTCCAATTAGGCAGGTCCAACTTTACGGTCCAATCGTCGTATCCAACTCGGCTGGGCAGCGTTCGGTAAACTTAAAAGCGTCTTCTCGTCCAATATTCCCCAGTCCCTCAAGTCGAAAGTTTACAACCAGTGAGTGTTACCAGTGATGACATACGGCACTGAAACGTGGTCCCTAACTATGGGCCTTATAAAGAAGCTCAAGGTCACGCAACGAGCTATGGAGAGAGCTATGCTCGGAGTCTCTCTACGAGATCGAATCAGAAATGAAGAGATACGTAGACGTACAAAAGTCACCGATTAGTAAGTTGAAGTAGCAGTGGGCAGGGCACATAGCACGTAGAACTGATGGCCGATGGGGTTGAAAGGTTCTCGAGTGGAGACCACGTACCGGCAAGCGCAGCGTAGAAAGACCAGCCACGAGATGGACAGATGACTTCATACAAATGGCGGGAAGACGCTGGATGCAAGCCGCTTCCAATCGGTCTTTTTGGAAATCCATGGGGAAGGCCTATGTCCAGCAGTGGACTTCTTATGGCTGAGATGATGATGATGACAAACACGAAAGGTTTAAATAAAATCTGCAATTGCTCTACAAATATTGTTCTCTGAACAGGATAAAAATGTAAGATGCTTATAAACTGACAGTAGGTAAAATATCAACACAACAAAATAAAAACAAAATTTAAGTATCTGAAGGTCACAAAATACCTAAGAAGAGCCCTATAAAAGTGAGCACGGTTTGTGCATTTAACTAAAAAGGAATAAAATAAAATATATACCAGCTTGAAGATTTCGAAGTATGCAAGAGAAGAAGACATCGAGACGGAAACACATGAGATATATATATATATATATATATATATTAAATAATATCAAATTCCTGTAGAATAGAATAGAATAAGATTTATTGTTCAACCACATAAACTTCTATAGATACCCCAAGTGTATGTACCTAGCGTGTCAACAAGTATGATAAAAATCGCAGTTGACGACCAAGATTTATTTAATTTCAGGTGATATATACATCTTATTCGATATTTTGTCAACTAGTTACTGGCTTCAAGCGCGACGAAGGCATTGGGTTGAACAGATTTCGCGCGGATGGAACATTTCATCACCAAATAGTTTGTGTGACGTCACAATCGATACCAAAAATATGGCACGCAAGGTTTTCATATAAATGAAGTCGCATGCTTCATCTACTATGTCGGTGTTCAACTATGTACAGAGAACTTGTGGTCGATGGGGCCGACAAGTTCTTGAGTGGAGACCACGCAGCGCCAAGCGCACCAATTGGTCTTTTTGGAAATTCATGATATATGTACTTATGTCCAGCAGTGGACTTTTTATGGCTGAGATGATGATGAAACTGAAAAAACCGACTTTAAAATGCGCAAATGTTGTTTTTAAAACCAAAAATATTGGTTTTTTTTTACTTATACGATTTTGATGAAATTTCTATGGGGTAAATCATTCAATCTCAAAGTACCTATATTCTTTCTAACAAAAAATAAAATTTCAAAACGGTTTTGCCGTAACAAACATGAAAAAAAAATGTTTAAAAAACTAAATAACTCACTTCAAAATGCGTAATTATGTTTTAAAAACCAAACTGCTGAACTGATTTTGATAGATTATATCCTTTCAAATAAAAAAAATAATTACCTTAAAGATAGTTCAAAAATTACACACATCCGCCGTGACTTGAACCAGCATAACCCGATATGTACTTAAAAAAACAATTGATAAATGACGGAGGTAGCAAATAAAAATAAATACAGTCAAACAGTTAACTTCCTTCTTTTTGAAGTAGATGAAAAATGCGCACGTAATTTATAATTATATTTCAAGTTCTGTGAAGATCCAGTTTCAAGTAACTCCAGAATGTAGCCCTGACCTTGTAAGTTGAAAGGAAAGAAAATGTATACTTATAGAAAAGTTTGCATCAACATAAAAAGTAACTTAATTATTTAATTGAAATTTAATAATTAAATCGCAGAATTTTCAAGTTTATTTGCATTCTATACTCTGATAAAGTTGATTCTATAGTAATAAAAACATAATAAATCATAACTCATGGACGTACATTTTAAGAAAACCTCTTGGTAATGTAAACGAAAAACCGCTCCGTATCAGAAGAGCAATACTAACAAACACTTCTTATTTTAAAGCTTATGTCAACATTATCATCATCATCATCTATCTGTCCACTGCTGAGCTGAGCAAGTATTTTAGCACGCCATTATTTACGGTTTCAGTTCTCAGTGCAAAACACTAATAATTATTTAATTTTCACAGAAAAAACAAAACAAGAAACCAACACCTACATAAATGTACTTATCTGAAATGCTAAACAAAATAAGTATTCACATTAAAAGGAAAATAATATAGCCAACAGAAAAAAATAATCGTAGTGTAAATGTTAGGATGTTGACTGATATGTTGTTGAGTGTTTTCGCGAAAATATATACGCCGATGACAAGTGACAAAACAAGTGATGACAAGTGAAACGGTCAACTTGTCAACTGGTCAACCCTTAATTATCACTTTTAAAATACTTCTTAAAAACCACTTAGTTATTATAGGGGTTATTTATTAAAATATGCATGTTTTTATTTTATGCAATTATTCTTTTACTAACACTTAGGAAGCAGAGACGAATTTAACGAGATCTCGCACATCAAAGTCTTAGCGTTTGGTTATTTAAAGTAATACAGAAACATGCATTACACAGTAATATATTCATCATTATCATAATCATCCTACTCTAGTCCACTGCTCCACATAGGCCTCTCCCATTGGAAACAGAATACCGAAGATTGGGCTGGGTGGCCCAGCCCAATCTTCGGTATTCTGTTTCCATCCACTGCCAACTACTTTTCGTATATCGTCACTCTACCGTGTCTCAGGGTGTCTTACTATGTTTGCCGACACGCGTTCTCCACTTTAGAACGCGATTACCCCAACGGCTATCGATTTTGTGACACAATATATGGTCGACCCACTGCCATGTCTAGAACTCTAGTTCTCTTCTCTGGCAGGTTTGACATGTAATTATAAAATACTGGGTACTTAACCATTTTTGCATTAAAAGAAGCCGCGTCCGGGCAAAAATAATAGGATCACCGCATACCGACGAATATTTCAAATCAAATCAAATCAAATTTTATTGCTTAACAACAATTTACATTTTTATCATATGGTACATACAATCGGTACATATGGAAACTAACGTGGTTTTCACACATTTTTAAATAAAAAATACGGGTCACTCACGTCTATTTTGAGCCGAAATATCCGACTATAGTTTCAACCGCATTCGGAGGTCTCTTTCAAAGGAGCAGCGCACACGTCACTCTCGGTCGGTGACGTGAGTGACCCGTAGTTTTTATTCAAAAATCGGAACATATATTAACGTCAGTGGTCTAAGCTAGCTATTGCATTTAATTCCAAAAACATGATCTTGGCATATACTTAGTCTGGCCATAAATACTGTTACAGTTAAAAATAAGAAAGATTTTACATTTGAATTTGGAATCTGTCATTTTCATACGATTGTTCATTGAGTTTTCTAATTTTGGCGCCAATACATTGTACAATATTTTGCGATATTAAAATGGAGTGGGGTGATAAAGAGAACCGAATCGCTGTGATTGCATTACACAAAGTTGGTATGGAGCCAAATGCAATTTTTAAAACTCTCCATACGCTTGGTATTAGTCAAATGTTTGTGTACCGGGCTATTAATAGGTACAATGAGACCTCCTCTGTTTGTGACAGAAAAAGATCTGGCCGTCCACGTAGTGTTCGTACGAAAAAGGTGGTCAAAGCAGTAAGGGAAAGAATTCGAAGAAATCCTGTCCGAAAGCAAAAGATTTTATCTCGGGAGATGAAGATAGCACCCAGAGCCATGTCGCGTATTTTAAAAGATGACTTAGGACTTGCAGCCTATAAGAGACGCACTGGTCATTTTTTAACTGATAATTTAAAAAAGAATAGGGTGGTAAAATCGAAACAACTACTGAAGCGGTACGCAAAGGGAGGTCACAGAAAAATTTTGTTTACGGATGAGAAAATCTTTACAATTGAGCAACATTTTAACAAACAAAATGACCGTATTTATGCTCAAAGCTCTAAGGAAGCTTCCCAATTAGTCGACAGAGTGCAACGTGGGCATTATCCGACTTCAGTGATGGTTTGGTGGGGTGTTAGCTATGAAGGAGTGACTGAGCCATATTTTTGTGAAAAAGGTATCAAAACATCGGCACAAGTGTATCAAAATACCATTCTTGAGAAGGTAGTTAAGCCCCTTAACAACACCATGTTCAATAACCAAGTATGGTCCTTCCAACAAGACTCGGCGCCAGGTCATAAAGCTCGGTCCACGCGGTCCAGAAGTGAACGTTTCGGACTTCATCAGAGCTGAAGACTGGCCGTCGTCTAGTCCTGATCTTAATCCGCTGGATTATGATTTATGGTCAGTTTTAGAGAGTATGGCTTGCTCTAAACGCCATTATAATTTGGAGTCCCTAAAACAACCCATACGATTGGCAGTGAACAATTTTCCCATGGAAAGAGTGCGTGCTTCTATTGATAACTGGCCTCAACGTTTAAAGGACTGTATTGCAGCCAATGGAGACCACTTCGAATAAGCTTTTATATTTTAAATTGTTTTATATTTATGTATTAAACTAACACACTGTAAAAGTAATAAATATTATTTGCAATAAAAAAATTTTTTTTTTCTTCGTGACAATATTTATGGCAAGACTAGGTACAATGTAAATTTACAAAATGATTACAGCTATTAGCGATAATTCTAGGTTAAGCAATTAAATTGAGTTCAAAATTACACTTATACATTGCAATTTCATTGAAATGTAATAAAAGAAAACACTGTAAAAAATATGTTACAAATAATTCTTCCAGATTGATAACATTATGCGTTGGTAACTAGGTAAGCAATGAAAAAGAAAATTAAAAACACCTTCCATTAAAGTGAATTATGCATATACGCGTTTAATTTTGAAGTATAAGAAGGCAATGACTGTGCATTTATACTATTTTAAAAAATCGTCATACATACTTTAAATCAAACAATCTAGAACGCTCTATGCGCGTATGTGTTTATTTTCCTCGTTCTTTTATAGATGAGTCTTACGAGTTCGTAGTCCGACCAACGTCCGTCTCGCTCGCACATACTCACATTTTTGAAGATATAATGACAGCATGAACATTAAAAAAATCGTCGTTTGTAAAATTAGAAAACAACATCAAAAATTTCAATTTGATCCAAGTAAATTTTCATACAAAAAAAAACATTTTTAGACATTATTAACATATAAACTATTTTTGTGTATAAAAATTGACTTGGAATAAATTAAAATTTCGGTCGAATATTTGTGATGTTATTTTCTATTTTCATAAACGGCGATTTTTATAAGTTCATTCAGTCATTATAAATCTTCAAAAATGTGGGTTTGCGCGTGCCAGACTGACAATGGTCGCACTACGGACTCTTTAACTATGAAACACCGGTTTTTGCCAATAAAATAATATCTTTGCGGCTATTGATTTAACCGAAGCCAGTAATTGACTTGTGTACCTAACCGTATATAAAGAGTTACGCAGCAAAGTGCGCACGGCTTAACTAAATATTAATAAAAACTGGAAATTTTGTTTTTATTGTCGTGTAATATCATTTTTATTATTGTGTGTTTAATACTTCATTTTTAGGGTTCCATGGTAAACAAAGAACTATATAGTTTAGTGTCTATTTGCGGCATTGCCCAAAGACTATTAGTACTAGAAAGCTGAATAAAAATTTGAAAAATGGGCGTAGCGAACAACCAAGTGCAATATAGTGTTGTACCTAATGAATGTAATTTAGTTACGATAATCTTGACCTATCAATAAGTAAGTGGGTAGCGCTATAATTCTAGTAAAAAAAAACCGGGTTCAAAATACTCAATTCGTTTACTTCGATGATAAATTTTAGTTATTTTTTTATAAAAAACAAATTACTGAACCGATTTCGATAAAATTTATATGGGAGCACCAAACAAAAAATTTCTTTTCTTTTTGGTCGGTCGGTTAAAAAGCGGTTCTTCGAAATATTTCGGTAACTCCCATTAGTTCTATAGAACTATGACGTCATAGAACTGTTGAATTTTTTTTATCCTTTTAGTTCTATGGTAGAACTATTAAAACGAAATCTCTCTCATTTGTTCTATAGAACTAATAATACATGGTAATTTTCGTTAGTTCCATAGAACTGTTGCCACATAGAACTGCTAAAACTTTTTTTATCCTTGTAGTACTATGATAGAACTATAGAAACAATAATTGTGCTATTAGTACTATAGAACTAACAACACCTGATAACTCACGTTAGTTGTATAAAACTATTACTCTATAAACTATTACTCTATATTATTTTGCTACATTTATCTACCTACTTTTGAGGTGTGATAGGAATCGGTCAATTAAAATAGCAGTGAAATATCTTTTTGGTTAAAAATGTCCAGTTAATATCCATTTGTCCATATGATTAAATCATCATAGATCCACCTCATCAAGGATCGTTACTCCACTGCTGGATTAAACACCTTTTGCCTCTACAATTAAACACCTTTTAGTCCGATCTTCAACTTTGCTTCCGCCACTGCCAGAGTTGCCTTACGGTATGTATATAAGTATGTATAACGTTGCCTGAGTTAGCAGCACTGAAGTTTGAAGGTCTGTGAAAGTTAGAAAATTGTGTGCAACCATTGCCAGGAAGTATGTTTTATGGTGTCGATTTATTTGGTAAGATTTGGCTATATTTACTAAGCTAAGTATGCGGTTTGGTGGCAACAGGACCGTAGCCTATTGTCCTAGTATACTACAAATCTCAAAGCCTGTTTTGCCTTTATTCGTTATATCTAACCCAACATCAATACGCCCTCATTGATAGGCTCTTACTACTGGCAGTAGACGATTGTTATCATTAGCAACCACCACCTCCGTCACCTCAGATAAATAACAAACAACAGCCGCCACCCTTGGTAGCTTTCTTCCAACTGCCATCAGTTTTGCCACTACTAAGATGCTGATGCAGATGCCATAACGTGACAATGGCGGCAGCATGCTGAGTACTCTGCCAAATGCTATAATTTGGAGCGATTGAAATTATTTTTAGACCTTATTCTAGAGGTTTGAGGTAATAATATTGTTTTTGGAGTAGGAGTTTTGAGGAGTTAGGTGGTGCTTAACTTAGTATATATGTAGTTTGTTGTTTGACGAACGTAAAATTGTATATACATATTATATTCTATCCTTAGTTTTGGGTTAGATGGTGTTGTGTGAAAATGTCCTTCGATATTTATTTATCCTTAAATCCAATTATTTTGCTACGCGTCGTACAACATATTTGCACATTACTTAATTATAAACCAGCTGCGTATTATATTTGTTCCAAATTACATTAGAAAACATTGTTACACGTATATTTGGTTGTTAGCGTGTTTAAAATGATTCTGCTCAGATTAGTTTTAAGCTACTTAAATACAAATTTATTTACATTGACCCTAATCATTTAGTTTCCTATTTGATACTACTTACCCAATAATTTTATTTTTGATGAAATGGGTAAAAAAATTAGCCATTTTTCTTCTACGTTTAATTTTTTTAATTTATTTAATTATGCGTGTAGAACATTATTTCAAATAATAATATGCTTGTTTATTGTTATGACAACTGTAATTAGGAAAATAATAATATGCCTAAAGATTTATGCGTAATTACTATTACGCTGATGCTTCATTAGGACAGGTGAAGTTATGCTAATAGATTACGTGACATTAAACTTTATGAGAGTAGATATTAAACCGTTTTGGAACAGTTGAAATATTGAAAAATTAAAATTTAATAACGATACAATGTTGAAAGACCAAACCAGTGTAACATCACCACTACTAAGGTGCTTTGGAACGAGTGGTGGGCGGGCCCAACCAGCGCACCTTAGGATCATCTTACTACCCCGAGTTAACAGACATGGGGGTCTACTTTTGTCGTATACTTATTCTGTACCAAGAGCTAGAAGAGTCAACAAGTCCTAAAGACACTTCGAAGGAACACATGACGACAAGAGTAAAGACTCGCAAACAAAAGACCATGGAAACAGAAATACACTTGATTATAATTTGAATATGAACTTCCGCAAACTGACACTTCATTAAATTTTTTTTAAACAGTAGCCTACTATTTCATAACTTCAGGTTTAAATTCCATAATAAAAATATTACGATGAGCATAATGATGTTTTGGATTCCATGTTATTATATTTCAAATGTTTAATGTCTACCTTCTCAACGAAAACATATGAATACCTGTAGCGTTCAATCTGGCTAATAAATTTATAATACCAGTTTCTGCAGTAACAGATGTTATATACCGTTAACAACGATTTAGTCTATACTAGTTTTAAATTATCTAACGGACTCAGATATATTATAGGTATATAATATTACAGTTTTGGTGTTACAGTATGTATAGATAAAGAACTATTGCGGCAAATATTGGAAACTAACGATTTAACAAAATAAGGACAGCAACGTCCTCAATGTAACATTAGCTCTTTAAATGAATAGACTAAAAATTCTTTTGCCGAGTCATCTAGGACCCTTTTGCTATTATACAGTTACTAGCTGTACCCTGCGGTTTCACCTGCTTAGTTTATTTTTTATGTTAGATTTTCGATTGACCGCCAACATGCTAGTCGATTTAGAAGATTATCTATTCACTCTAGCCTTAAAAATTCTAAGATTGTAGTTCTCAAGAAACAGAGATTACGGCAAAATATTACCATTCCTGTGAAGTACGCATCAAGAACGTGGATCGATATCGCTGAGTAGGTACGAATTTTTGGCATTTCAATGAGAAACGGGTGGAAATGCGCCCTCTTTCTGCTAGTCCTGTAGTGAAACGGGGAGGATGGAATTAGGTCGTGAAGGTCTTGCATGCACTCCCATGAATGAATCCTATAAAGACAGACAAGCTACTTTACTATGTATCAAGGCCGTAGGTGGGGTTCAACCCCCCAAATCCTGGCCATTATCAAAAATCCTTCCAGGCTTCAATAATTTTATAAAATGCTTCAAAAAGTTTCGCGCTCGCTTCGCTCGCGCATGATTATTTCATATTGATCTTTATTTGTATTGATTATTACAGTGCCGTGAACTTTCTAATACGAGCAAATAACCACTAACCAAAAATTGTAGCGCGTATCTTGTAGGTATGTTTGTTATTTTCTATAAAGTTGTTTATATTTAGGAATATTAAATTGGCAATCAATGCATTCAAATGGTTATATTTATAATTTTTAATAGTGTTAAAGTCGCTCTTTACCAGTTGGGTATTTCCTTTGGTTTGATTCATCTGGTCCACGAAAATTTAGGACTCGCGAACACGATCAATGAATCAAATCTCTTCCATGATTTAATATTAAAAACCTTTAAAAAAATCTTTTATTTTGACATGGATGTACTGTGGATTCATTAATACGAGAAATCTGCCTACAAACTGTTATGCAGTTTGGCAGAATTATGTCATAAATTTTCGTGATGTAATTGAAGAATAAATAAATAAAAATAAATCCGTACAAGTGCGAGTCAGACTCGCCCACCGAGGGTTCCATACAAACTAAATAAAAGGGGGAAATCATATATATTTTTTATATTTTCCTTCATAAACCGAAAAATATACATCGTAAAAATATTTAACACATTCCTTGCTCACCACTCGGATCCGAGTAGGGGCTATAGTAGCGGCGCCTCCCACTCGTATTCGAGCGAGCGAACGTTTGAGGCAGCCCCCATTCCTTGCATAAAGACACTATTTTTGTAATTAAATAAAAAATGTCCAGTTTTCGGATTTTTTCCTATATTTGTACTCTAACACAAGGCTTCTTGCTAAATTTCAGAGTTCCAGGTCAACAGGAAGTACCCCATAGGTTTTGATTCCTCTGTGAGTGTCGAAATGTGCGTTTTTACGACATATTCTGCTGTAACTTTTTTTTACGAATATTGAGAAATTTAATTTTTGGTTCTGCAGCAAGATACTATGGATCTGCGTATATGGTATTAATTTCAACTCGATACCTTCACGCGTTCCCGAGATAAAGGTCTTGACACTCGGACGGACGGACAGACGGACAACAAAGTGATCCTATAAGTGTTCCGTTTTTTCCTATTGAGGTACGGAACCCTAAAAAAGCATATTACCACAAAAAAAATCGCGCTCGCGCATTGTTACTATTTTGACATAGAAGTACTGTGAGTTAACAAATACGAGAAATTTAGCATATTACTATAAAACACTACTAAACACATTTCCATAGTTTTCCTTTGAAAATAAAAATAAAATAAGTTAGTCACAGAATGCTTGGAATAATATTTTTGAACAGTTTTAGGGTTCCGTACCCAAAGGGTAAAACGGGACCCTATTACTAAGACTCCGCTGTCTGTTTGTCCGTCCATCCGTTTGTCACCAGGCTGTATCTAATGAACCGTGATAGTTAGACAGTTGAAATTTTCACAGATGATGAACTCGTTTTTCTGTTGCCGCTAAAACAACAAATACTAAATAATAGAATAAAATAAATATCCCATACAACAAACATGTTTTTTTTTGTTCGTTTTTGCTCGATATTGATAACGGCAACAGGTAGACGCTTAAAACATTCACAGAATATTGAGTTATATTATTTACTTTAAAAATAAATAATTAAATTAAAATAAAGTTAATACTTAACGGCTCCCATAAAACAAACTTGATTTTTTTCCGTTTTTATATATAATGGTACGGAACCCTTCGTGTGCGGTCCGACTAGCATTTGGCAGGTTTTTATTTTATTTTTATTTTTGGTTTTATTATTATATTTTTTTTAAGGATGTTTTTATTTAAACAGAAATAAATACAGGAAAGAGGAACCAAATTTTGCAACAACATTATTTTTTCTTTCCCTATTTGATATATTTACTATAAAATCATGGAAAGTTATAAAAAAGTTATATAAGCCAAGTTAAGTTATATATGTAAGTACACAAATATACACGCAGTTATAAATATAACTTATGGAATATAAAAGGTTTTAAAGTATAAAACGGACAGAAAAATGAACAGAAACGAACGAATCAAGAAAGGTTTCTCATAGTACTACCTACATATATATGGAACATTAAAAAGACTATAAATTGCGGATGTAGAGCGTCGACCACCTTGATTCGGAAACCTGATACGAAACCAGACCTAGTTTTCGGAAGTGTGTGCCTCCTAACTAAAAAGAGGAAAACAAAAACTGGTCAAAAATAAACAACATTTTGTTAAATAACAACAAATAAAACAAACATTTGATATTTAAACCGGAAACTATTACGCAGAGCGTTGTAGGTACTTAAAGCCATAGTATACAAGTTCAACAAGTTTAATATTATTGAATAAAAACATGACTGATAAATATGTATAGCATAGACTAAAAATGAAAGACTCTTCGCCATTTCAAAATAAGGGTACTTAGGGAACTGTGAATCGGAAATAAGAGATTTAGTGTATTCAATTTTTAAAGTAAAGAAGACAAACAATCATTAAATAGATGTTCTTCAGTCATATCTGATTGGGAGCTACGATATCACTGACACACAGACATACCTATAGATAAACACGTGAAGTTCTAACACCCCTCAATTTGCGCCGGAGGTCAAAAATGAAACGACTTCAATAGATCGGCGCCAAAGAAATATATATGATTAAAAAATACTAAGCTGTCGCACTAAAGAAATCAAAGATTCATAAGCGACGAATGTACCTATCGGAACCCCTCTTATTTATTGAGATTTCTATTTTTCGAAGTAATTTCTCGACATCAGAGCCATAAGGTTGGATATGTCTGTTTTTGACGAAAATTGAGAATGATAGAGTCACAGGAAAGAAAAATCTCCCATAGCGGTACTAATAGTGCCATGCAGTAGTGTCAAGGGAAACAAACGTATTTATCGGAGTAATTTAAGAGTCCGTAGTTTGACTATCGTCAGTCTGACTCGTCTATACCCACATACCAACCTCTACATAATCTGTATGAGACCGCAATCATGGTGCAGTCCATATTTACACTCCTAGGATACGACACTTCTTTCTCTCTAAAACGATATAGACCACGCTTTGTTATATACATCGTTGTTTTTCTAAGTAACTGGTACATTCCCGCGCAGACGCAGGTATACAAACACAAAAATAAATCAAAAACAGCCGCTGGTAAACAATAATTTTAGATACTAACCTACCACTGATTTACTTTGATCTTTTTTAAGGCATTTATCGTATTTTCATTCACAGCCAACCAATAAATAAATGTGCTATATCTTATTTAGACAGGAAAACGATCTGATAAACATGCATATACTCGTAAATGTCAGCTGGTATATGTATCTATGTAAAATGTCGTACTACGCTAACAATGATCCGAAATACATTTGTTTGAATCTTATTTGTCCGAATCAGTTTCATAGAACTATCTGATTGTTTTATTTGACACTAGTTTCTGATTCCATAAGTTTGTTAGCCATAAGTTTTCCTCATCATTTGCCCAAACGGCTATTAGATTAGATTCGTTAGGTTTCTGTTTTTTATAAACAGAAACTTTCGATAATAAAGATTCGGTTATCAGACGAGTTGTCTAATTCAAATTTTAATTCATTTATTTCGAGTTAATACCCATAGAAATCACATAATATAATAATTAAGAAATAAAATAAATAAAGTGATAATAATAAAGTAAAATGTCAGGAAAAGTCATAAAATTTAAATTATACAGCACTTATTCAATACTCGTAATTATACAATAATAATAAATACATTAATCAGTCTATTTGGCACAGTGACGCCATGGCAGCACATATGTCTTTAATAAATTTCTGAGGAAGCGTCCATCGCTCCCACCAGGGTTGGAATTTGTAGTATAATTATACTATTTGTAGTTCCCGCCAAAACTCCAAAATTTCGTTTAAATATAGCAGAAAAAAAACCGTAGTATAATTTTTGCTCAAGTAGTATCTTTTTTACATCCATAGACAATAATTTTCCGAGAGCCTGAATCCAACCCTGCCTGCCACTACGCTCAGGTAGTTGTTGCCGCTGCCACGCAACCCGCCGCATCAAGGATCTAATGTATGTTCGGTATTTTAATAGTGTCTTTTGAAAAAAAAATAACGATTTCGGGAAAATGATATTGGATTTTTCATAATTCGGCTTATAGATAATATAACCGTAAGATATATTAAAAAAGTAAGTCGGATATTTATCATTGCTGATTTAGTGGCAGACAGAGGCCCTTGGAACGTCACAATATGGTTAAGGTTTATTTGCACATCCAATTACAACGACTGCCTTTCACAGGTCGTCGTCGCACCTGACCGCTGGCCGTTCTACTTCACAAATTACACTTCATACACCTGTCTTCACCTTACGTGCGAATTATAGAGTACAATAACTACATAATGACTGGCCTTGTGGCTCAGTTGGCAGTACCTATGTCTACCTGCTAAGCCGTCGGTTCGATCTACCCAGGGCAAATATTTGTGTGAGCATGGATGTTTGTTCTGTGTTTGGGTGTTTCTATGTATCATGTACCTATATATTTACAAAAAAAGTATATATGTATTCAGCCATCTAGTCCCATAGAGTATAAGCTTTGCTTAGTTTGGGCTAGATGGTGTTGTCTGAAATGTCCCCAAATATTTATTTGTTTACTATTTTGTAATAGTTCTACGAACAGTAGACATCGCTGGCACAAGCTTTTTACTAAAATATTTGTTACTATAATTATAGTTTAAAAACTGAAAAACTCAAACTTAGAAATACGCCATTCGTTTGTTTGGATGATATTTTTTCAGTTATTTTGTTATAAAAACCAAAGCACTGAATCGATTTTGATAATATTTATATGGGACCATCTCTGAAGTCCTCACCTACCAAACAACATGAATAATCAAAAACAATGTTCCAAAATTTGGTACAAACATCGCTGAGAATATGATTAGACATAGGCTAATTTTGACCATCATTATCATAACCGTTTTTCTGTATTCATTTACTTATAGGGTATAGCTAGCCATGTTTTGGTAAAAGATGGAGTCGCTTATCTAGAAAATATCTAAGTCTAGTCGAGACTAGTCTTAAAAGTTCCAAGATTGTAGTTCTCAGAAAACAAATAAGGCAGTAAACAATGACTTTCCACCACGTGAACGTAAGTCTAAAAGATAGTGTCCTGGGTTGGCCAACACTCATATGCCAACAATGACGAACTTAAAGATTTTGATATAAAGACTCTTTGTCGCCGCGCTAAAGCCTAATTTAGATAGTCTAGTAAAAATAAGATTTGTGACAACATAAAAGACAACTAAGTATATTGTTATTTAAATTAATGTACTGGTATTTTGAAATACACTTGACAAAATTTCATAATGATATTTTATAAGCCAATTGTGTTATCTTTACACGCTCAAACGGCTGAATCGATCGTTATGAAAATTAGAATAGAGATAGCTTTGGACCTGGACACGAACATAAGCTACTTATCATCATCATAATCATCACCGTTTTTCATAACTACGCGAGTGAAACCGCGGAACGCAGCTAGTCTATAAATTGGGGATTATTGTTGATTTATGATTTTTAGTTATTTTCCTAGCATCATTTCAAATCAAATACTGTGATCTGCTCCATACAAACGGATTTATTTTTACTAGACTAAGATTGAAAAGTCTAGAGACGTCTATTTTGCCGCTTCGAATAATGTGAAAATCTAAATTATTTTAATAGTGTAAGGGGTCTAATTAGATCTCATTGAGCTCGGTCATTTTTGAGGACTGACGATAAATTGATACGTATACCTTTGATACGTTATCAAAGGCAGTAAAGAATTATATTCCTGTACATATCAAGAATATGAAAGAAATATAGTTCATCGTCATCATCATTTAGCCATAAGAAGTCCACTGCTGCACATAGGCGTCCCCCATGGATTTCCAAAAAGACCGATTGGAAGCGACTTGCATCCAGCGTCTTCCCGCCACTTGTATGAGTACCTACTTGAAATATATTTAGTTTGTTCTTACTTTCTACTCTGTTCTACAAATAACAGAGTGTACTGAAATCTAAAGCGACTACTTTGAATTGTTATTAGAACTCATAAGACGTATGATACAGTCAAAAGATAAACCTAGGTAGTTTCAAGCTCATCCTTAGTCCAAAAAACATTTCCAAATTTGCTGAAGTAAAAAAAGCTTAACCAAACCGCCACATCAATGATCTCAAGATGAAATAACGGGCCAAGAGTGTATCGGGCTACACGCAAAGTAGGTTTCCGTAGTTGCGGATCACAATTTATGGGAACTTAAAACAGTGTCTAATTTAACACCATGAACATACGAGTTAGCTTATGTTAGTTTAAATGAAATATGCAGGATATTGTTATTTCTTACATCTCTACGTACATTTTGTTGATCAACTAATACTCCTTAACTTGCAAAACCTACTTAGCCGTGATTGTATTCCTTTTAACTTCGTTACTATACATGCTTCTACCATACATTTTTTACATACCCAATACCAACCAGTTAGCCAGTCCCCACTGGCTTAAAATTACCCTTAAAATAGTTTCACCATATCCGGCGCCTCTACCCCCGAGAGGCGTAGGATATGTTATAGTTGGATGGATATAGTATGGATATAGTTTATTATGGAACCCTAAAAACTAAAAACAGACGTTTCCATAACCAGTTTTTGCAATTGGTGGTTGCGATTTTTTATTGCCCCTAAAAATAATTGTTATCTTTATGGCAATTTTTGAGGCAACTATTTTATAAGTACCTACCAACTAATATCCGTTAAATAAATACCTGTTCATGTTATGTAAATTATATGGAACAGGAATTATGGTGCGCGTATTGAAAAATCTATCGTATACTTACGATATTAATGGTATAAAATTATGTGATTAAGTCACATTCACAGGTACTTTTGGGGGCTATCCGAACAGAATTCGTCATCGTCTGCTCACATATTAATTGGCAAACTTTTAAACCAACTATGTTTTGAGGTCGGTGTCTGGCCCTAAACTATCATCAACTAAGTTCTATAGACGCCGCGCGACCTCAAAAATAGTTGGTTTACGTACCTACGTAGATGCCCAGTTTTGTTTTTTTTCGTATTATTTCTCCCTTTCCAGTTATAAATTAAATATGTTTGTGGACAGTTGATTGTTTTGAAGTCGGTTGAATTTTTTTAAATTACTTTTATTTATTCTCTCTCTATACTCGATTCGAAACTCGCATCTTCGCGTGAAATGTGTAATTTTTCTCTTTCTTACGAATTGTGTAGAGATATGTAATTTAAAATAAACATTTCTCGTAATGCAATGCGAACTTATTAATGTTTTGCGGAGATGTCACAATAGTCATCACCGTTGTTTTCGAAAGAAAGTTGAATGATTTTAAAAGAAAGCACCCGCGTACCTAATTACCTACTCAGAAAGTCAGAACAATATTACCTAAATATTTTAAGGTGAATTCTTTTTCCACGATCTTGTAAAAGTGATTAACATGATGCATTATATTATCATATTAAATTTTATTCATTTAATTTTGCCTAATTATTATTATACTTTGATTATACTTTTGCCGACTATAATATTATACCTATACCTAGGTAAGAAGTTCAGTTGTATCACGTCTGTTGCTAAGATGGTGAACTTAATGAACTTCACTACCTTAGGCTTCATCTCATTAAAATGTTTCCAATTAGTTACCTATAACTGTTTTTTTTTTTTTTTGCAAAAATCCTAGTCTAATTTTTGAAATAGATGCACGAGTATTTTAATTATTTAAGGACTAAAGTCTAAGCGATGGATTGAATCAGAAATGAAGATCCGTAGATGTACTAAAGTCACCGACATAGCACAGCGAATTAGCAAGTTGAAGTGACAGTGGGCAGGGCGTAGGCGCATACCATGTAGAATTGATGGCCGATGGGGCTGAAAAGTTTTCGAGTAGACTGGACATCACGCACCGGCAAGCACAGTTGGAGGAAGACCAGCCATGAGATTCACAAACGACCTCTACAACTGGCGGGAAGACGCTGAATACAAGCGCTTCCAATAGATCTTTTTGAAAATCCATGGGGGAGGCCTGTGTCCAGCAGTGAACTTCTTATAGCTGATATGATGATGATGGTGACGGGCCAAAGTCAGACGTGCGACGGGAAATCCAAATTTCAAAAAGTATTTTGTTTTTGGATTTGTAGCAGGGTCAGGTAACGTAAAACTCCGTCGCACGCGTGAAGATTTATATGTGATACATAATGAAAAATGCAGCTCTGTATAAAGATTTTTGTTTATTTAAAAAAAAATTAAACACTTGATACCTAATGTCATGCGTACATCGATACACGTTATGTTGAAATTGTCTGTCTTCGGCTTACATTTTCGGGTTTACTACAACACAATTTACGCCACATCCTACGGTTCGATTTTAACATCAAAAAGACCGCACTTATAACTATTGTTTGTACGAATGGCAACACAGCAATAATTAAAGTACTGTATACATTCATACCGAACTCTATCAGAACCAATGAAGGCAATACCATAGAACCACTCATCAAAAACGTAAATGTGGCCACTTGTAATTTCTGCATATATCTTGTCCTAATCTTAAACTTTGTCACCCAAAACAAGCTAAGCAAAACTCTGATGTAGATTAAGAAATTTAATAGAACTAAAATCAATATAAAATAATAAACATTATCTCCTGAGTGGAACATCTCTGCGATTCTAAAATATCTTTGATCTACGACGTTCAGTAACGAATTTACTAAGGGAACGCCCCAAGCGAAAATCGCAGATTTAAGCTTCCTTTGTGTCACATTTGATGAAAAAACTTTTACGAGATCCATGTATGTTACAATAGAAGCTACCAAGAGCCAACATGAAAATGAACACACAAAATAATACGTAACAATAGCTTCAACTTTCTTAGCATGTGCTATAAAAAATGTATAAGACGCCGTGTAGCTAAATATGAGGTTGAGAAATACATAGTTTCTGAACGTACGCCATTTCGGTATCATAATCCAGGATACAAATGCTATAACACAAGTCACGACAGACAAAATCGCAGCAAATGTCACAAAAGTTAGAAAAAATATGAGCATATAAACCTCTTCCATGTCTTCATCATCATTTTCTTCGTCGTTTAAGTTCCCATCCGTTGTAGAAGTAAAATTGTATTCCTCAGTCGTCGTGTTTAGAAAGTCTGTATAATTGTTCGCTTCCGTAGTCGAAATAAAATAGACAATTATCATATTTAGTCCTTGCAAAATTACTCGTTTTATTTTTGAGCAATAAAATTTCCGTCTGGTTTATTCTTGGATTAGTCCTGCACTCGCTTGACTCATTTCTTTTTTCCCTGAACTGTCGTTGTCTAGTTATCCTTGAATGGAGCGACTGAGCAACTCTTCTAGAGGTGAAGATATTTTTATATCGATTAATTTGAGCAAAACATAGCCGTAAATGATGCTTTAAAATACTGAGCTTTAAAATACTATGTGTCAACTCCAGCACAGTGAAATTATTATATCTGTTGATAAGCTGATTGTTTGGTTTTATTCACTAACAGGCAACTCGCAACGATTTAATCTCGCAACGACCTAATTAATTTTGAAGCAATATTTTTAACTGAAATAAATTAGGTTCAGTCTATTTTGTTTCTTTATTATGAAAACTAACGTGGTTGTTACACATTTTTATTTTGAACAAACGGGTTACTCACACCTATGAGTGACGTCTGCGCTGCTCCTTATGAAAAAGACCGCCGTATGCGGTTGAAACTATAGTCGGAGAATTCGGCTCAAAAAAGACGTGAGTTCAAAATAAAAATATTTTGCTTCTTATGTATAAATTGTTTTTTATGCCGCGACCTTCTTTAATTACTTGATATTTGTAAAAATAACATACGATTATTAGGGTAAACTTGCCTAACTCGTACTTGTTCCTAAAACGTACTCCATCAAGTTCTCGTAACGTGAAACAGCAGTGGCGACGCAAGTGCTACAAAATGGAACTACTAGGTCGTCGTGTTACGTCACCCAAGCAACAACATTACGCTGCTGTTCCGGTCAAAATTATTCAAAAAGTACGTAATTTTGCTGTTTTCGAGTAGTTTTTTTGATCAACTCTTAAGGTTTTCAATTTTGTTGATAGTGATTCATGTAAATTAGAAGTTTCTTGCATAGTTCTATACATATTTACGTTTTAAATTACAAGACGTATCGGCGTCAGTACGGTAGCCATTTGTAACGCGGCAAATTTAAAATATAAGTTATCCTTGTGCTTAATTCGTACTCATCAGTTTGTTTGATTTCGTACCGGTACGAATTGGGAATAACTGTTTATTTATTTATTTATTATTTAAGGTTAACATGACCAAAGGGACAATTCAATACTTTCAATACAATAAGGACGAGGATCGTGTTGGGCAACAAGATGTAGAGCCACCAGTTAGCCCCCATTGACAACATTGACATCATGTGTTTAGCCAATGGAAACCGTCAACAGATCGCATGATGCTCAAGTCAATCATACTCCTGCATCTTTGACCCCAGATAGAGAGGAGATTTCAAAGTCAGATTCTTCGTCAGCGTCACCATTGAAGAGTTTAGCTAATAATCTGCAAAATCACCGGGATGAAGAAAATTTAAAGGTGAACAAGCATACAAACAACAATGAAAGTTCAAAATTAGCAGGAATTCGGGCAGCCATACAAAGTTTTTCTCTATTGTGTCAAAAAGGGCCATAAAAATAAAACAACATCTCAAGTACTTACAGAAAGTCCGTATAAGAAAGAATTAAAAAATATGTCATTAGAGTTGAGACAAAACAATGAATCAGAAAAAAGGTTGTAGTGTAGTAGAAATTTAGGTAGACAAAAAGTCGTCAAAAGGAAGAATTCAAAAGAGAAGAAAATTATGAAGAAAGCGAATAAAGAAAATGAAGAAGATAGCTGGTATTGCCCATTCTGTAAAGAGAATAAAAAGAAGACATGATACAGTGCACACAGTACGAAACCTGGATCCACGAACTTTGTGCTGGAGTTGACAAAAATGCTCGTAATTATTTTGTGGCGATTGTAAAGAATTAGAAAATACAGTCAGATATGCGATCATTAACATGATTGTTTTATATATGAGATGATTGCACAGGAGTCGACAAATTAATTCGATTAGTTACACAACAATTTATTATTAATACTTGTGGGTATATATGTCAGTTGCTGTGATTACTGACTTTATTTATAGGATCTCAAGTTTGACATAGGGATATGCGGGTACGATATAGGAATATACCGGTACGTTTTGAGAATAAATAGTCCTAAATCGGCCATTTTTCCACTTTTTTTTAAAACGTATATTTCTCAGAAGCTATTAAAGTTAAAGTTTAAATTGTCATTTTTGTTGATTAGTAAATAAATAAAGATTCTTTAAATCTCATAAGAATACTTTTTTCTTATTTATATTTCCAGATAATTAGCATTTTCTCTTAGGGGGTACGAATAAGGCAAGTTTCCCCTAAATAAATGACTTTAAATGTCCGACTATAGTTTTTTCCACATAAGATGGTATTTTTCAAAGGAGGATCATACACGTTATTGCAGTTGGCGTCTCATTTCGCAATTATCGCTGCCGATCTTGCTGCATGGTCATTGGCAGCAAATGACCTTAGAGTATAAATAACTAGGTATTCTATACACTCTAAGATGATGAGGAATGAAAAACCGACTTGTTTACACAATACCAATTTGTTTACTTGGATGTTTTTTTTTTCATTTATTGTGTTTTAAAAACCAAAATACTTAATCGATTTTGATAAAATTTATACGGGACTACGTCTGTGGTATTACTTACCTACCAAAACAAAGAATCATCGATTAGAATTCATAATTGGGTGAGTAGTCGCTGAACAAATATACAAAAAAAAATATACACTTGAATTTAGAACCTCCTACTTTTTGGAAGTCGGTTAAAAATGGTCCACGTTCTGCGAATGCAATGCCCGGCGGGTCCATAAAAAAAGTCCTTTCGACAAGTATTAGAACAATTACCTATAACTAAGTTCCTATCCAGAGTCACTTATTATTTATAACAATTCTAAAATATTTAACTAACTTAGTTAATTCCTTTAATAAAAAACAGAACCCTTTTTACTAACCATTCAGTACCGTATAACCATGGATGCACAGTTATAATACAGTTAAAATAATAATATCGATAAATCAACAAATAGTTTTTAATTAAACTAATGATGTTGGGTGGGTATTTAATGGTAAAATAAATTAGTAAGTGAACACTTCGATTGGTATTATTCCATTACAAAATTAAATTCCCTTATCAAAATAATATCATTATATTTAATCTTTAAAAATCTTTAAAAATATACATTCAAATTCAATAACATTATACCTATGTAATTGCAGGTCGCCAGGCTTTTAACCGGGCTTAATACTAATATTAAGCTATGGCTCAGTGATGACATACGGAAACGTGGTCCCTAACTATGGGCCTTATAAGGAAACTCAAGGTCACGCAACGAGCTATGGAGAGGGCTATGCTCGGAGTCTCTCTACGAGATCGAATCAGAAATGAAGAGATACGTAAACGTACATAAGTCACCGATATAGCACAGCGGATTAGCAAGTTGAAGTGGCAGTGGGCAGGAAACATAGCACGTAGAACTGATGGCCGATGGGGCCGAAAGGTTCTCGAGTGGAGACCACGTACCGGCAAGCGCAGCGTAGGAAGACCAGCCACGAGATGGACAGATGATCTCATACAAGTGGCGGGAAGGCGCTGGATGCAAGCCGCTTCCAATCGGTCTTTTTGGAAATCCATGGAGGAGGCCTATGTCCAGCAATGGACTTCTTATGGCTGAGATGATGATGATGAATACTAAGCCCCGGATGGAACCCAGAACATATTTCAACAATGATTATAGTTTAAAAAACTGAAAAACAACTACTTCAAAATACGCAATATGTATAACGCCTGTAGAAAACTGAATCGCAACCAATCGCGTATACCTATGCGTACAAACGCGACTATTCACTTCTCTACAGTTGTTTGGATGATACTTTACCAGTTATTTTGTTATAAATACCAAAGTACTGAATTGATTTTGATAACATTTATATGAGACTACCTCTGAAGTATGATCTACCAAATACACAAAGAATCATCAAAATCAATGCACAATATGCTGAGTAATCGGTGAACAAACATACAAAAAAACATACAGACTGAATTAATAACCTCCTTCTTTTTGTAAGTCGGTTAAAAAGTTGTCTTTCAATCCAAGTTATGTTCCGTCAGAGCAATGTTTCGTGAGTGCTTGGCTGCTTATAACTAGCCTTAGCTAACATGAATAGGTAACTTTGACCGAATACCAGATAACTAATAAAGTTAAGTTTGAACGGAAAAATACAATATAAAAAATCTTATTGAAAGTTTGAAGGAATGGTCATGAGTACACATGTATCATTAAATTATCTGTGTATTTATAATTTGTATTTAGTTTTTTTTTTAAAGCTTTACTTGGTCTAACCTTTAGTCTATTTATAAAAACACGGCTCGCTATCTTACCTTTTCACGGTTGTCTCGAAGAGGTCGTTTTTAACTCCCGGCCCAAAAAGATGTTTGACGTGTGTATACGTAGGTATATCTGTGGCATCGTAGCTCTTAAACGGATGTAACGATTTTAATCTAGTTTCATTTTTGTTTGAAGGATTCCATCAAAATTTTCTTAGGTATGTTCCATCAAAATCGGTTCGTCCGTTTCTTTTATCGGGGATATAGAGTTTTCTAACCTTAAACTTATTATATTATATTAGTTTTATTTTATTTAGCATTTTTTTTTTAAAGAAAAACTATACTGAAGTATGCAATATTAATTTATTCCAATGCCTTTGGTGCAATTATCTTATGTCTATTTATGTAATTTTGATTTTAAGTTGTAATGAAATGTTTTATATTGTTTGAATGTACGGTAAGGTAGTACATCTACCTATTAAAATATTTTGTGGTAACGGGTTATACATATCTATGTAACAAAACAATTAGATAAGATAAAACTAAAAACTAAAACAACTAAATAGATAGTTCGATATTGTTATGGCCACGTGCATTGATAAGCTATATTTTTACGTTTAGTTCAGTAGGTGAGTAAGTACCTACCTACGTATAATCGTTTACGTTTCAGCCCCGGTATTCAGAACTCATTCGAATTCGGAATCGATTCGAAATCTATGTCTCCGTCTCTGTCATTCTCTATGGATATAAAAAACAAACACACATACGCATTCAAATAGTATATACAGGCAAGAAAAGTCAAAAGTATGAGATACCTATTCAAAGTTTGATCCAATATTTTTAGATGGAACATTCCGGCTTGTCAATATGGCTTCAAGAAAGCTATTGTTGCTGCCACGCATTCTGCTCATCAGAGAATGCGCCTTCTTTCTCTTAATAACTTGGAATCCATCTTTTCTTGCTTCTGCGAACATTCTCGATGCACTACAGAATCGCGGCAGCCCTAACAACATTCTGAAGCCATTATTATACTGTACGCGTAGAGCGTTCCCATCAAAACATAAATGTGAAATGAGAGACAAGTTCAATATTATGACATATACCTTAGTTGTTGAATTGAACGACAAAAGAAGTGAGATCTAAACGGGTGCCAAGTTCAATGGTCAGTCCTGAAATTTATTTATAGCAACGTAAAATAAATATTTTATAACAACTTCAAATATAATTTCTTCCTATAACGATAATATATTGAAACCTAAGGTCTGACTTAGCTAGTTCTCATATACGAATTAATATTAAGTACCTACTAAAACAGTCATGGAAGAGCCCTATGTTCGATGGCTAGTTTCTACCAGCAAGCCAAATTTTCGGAAGAATAAAATAAGAACTTACAGCTTTAGAGCTTGCGAAGGCTATAATATAATTCGTATATAAAAACTAGCCAAGTCAGACCTTAGGTTTCAATATATATATATTTTGATTTATAGAAGATAGATCTACGATTGACCACCGACTCGCCTGATGTTAAGCGACGGTGTGGCCGAGGATGATCGTCGATTTAGAAGATATCCATTCACTCTAGCCTTATATTATCCTAAGCTATAAGAAGAAATAATATTTGAAGTTGTTATAAAATATATTTATAATATATATAAATATAAAATATACGTTGCTATAAATAAATTTCAGGCCTGACCATTGAACTTGGCACCCTTGGCAAAAGAAAAGTATATTATGTGTTCTATCAACCATCTAGTTTCCATAGTACAAGCTCTGTGGTACAAGCTTTGTTTAGTTTGGGCTAGATGGTGTTGTGTGAAATGTCCTCCAATATTTATTTATTTATATCTCTTCTTTTGTCGTTCAAGTCAACAACTAAGGTATTTATCATAATATTGAACTTGGCTCTCATTTCACATATATGTTTTTGATGGGATATCATTACTTTTTGTACAAAAATTATTAGTAGGTTATTCATAATAACATTAATATCAAATGATTTTTTCATTACTCTGAAAGTAGGTCTGAAGTTGCTTGAGGAGCGGGTTGAAAGTAATACTTTCAGCCCTAGGGAGAATCGCTCTCAACTGCCAGCTGTCAAATAAAAAAAAAACTAGTTCTATTTTCACGTTTCTATTGAGCTATGTTCAACTTTCTTTAAAGCCACTTAATTACAGCGCGATGTAAAATTGAAATAACATAAAGATAAGTATTGATTAAAGAATATAATATATATTTTATAAACATTAAATAAAATTATCTTACCAAAGTTTTTGATCTATGTAAACTAAAATTTTCTCATTTTTTCTGTTAAAATAATGCTAATAATAATAATCTGCTAATTCGTGTTTTTATTTTTACTTTCCTTGTATTCGTAATGAAAATCACAGTGCTTACCTCGGGTTAAAGACTTATTTAGTCCCTCGAACTATTGGCTCGAACCAAACCCCGTCTCGGGACTAAATAAGTTACTTTCACCAGTTTCACCCCTAGGGTAACAATGTACTATTGTTAATCTATTGTATTTTCCTGCGTTTACGGGGTATAATTATATTTTTTTTACTATATTATCTGTATCTTTAAAATGTTCGAGTGCATAGCCCATCTATTATCCAGATTTTTTAATGCATTTTCTGTTTATACTAATTTGAATCGAGAGACAAGGAGACAGCAAGACGGCGGCGGCGCTCGCGCTTAAGAGCGCGGCTGCTGCTCACTCGGGCAGTTCGGGCACGTTCGCGTCAAGTTTTTAGTGCACCGCCTGCCACCCACGGCTCTGCTCCACGGCCGCCGCACCGCATCGTGCGCTGAGCTCCGAAATACCTGTTATTTTAATTATTTATAAGTAATCATCTTAGACTATTGATGTGTGCTAAATATTAAAATAAATAATAATTAACACTAAATCCCAGTTAATTACGTAATAAATACGAAAGCCGACTATATAAGTTATAAGTATTAAAACTGATGTTTGGATTAAAAAGATATTAAGGGTGGTATTCCACTCTTTATTATTATATTCACGTGGAAACATTAAAATCCACATAAAGACCGGCTGTCATCAATTTTGATTGCTGATTCTTACATTACAGACACTTTATGTGAGTGTCTAATGGAATCAATTATTTGAAAAATTACCGCGTAATTAATAATGCCGCGTGTCTAGCATATACCCATAAGCTACTCGAGTAAAATGACTGGGCAAAGGGTGATCTTTACCTCTGGAGTACATCGAGAAAACCTACGTGCTATCATATTACACTGACTAACTGAGAGTGTATATTACTTACCTGCCATCACTTGAGTAAGATGGCTGACATTGCGAATTTATAATGATTCCTCGAACATTCCTATACTATGGTACCCTTAAAAAAGGGTAAAAAGTTAAATGGCTTCCATTTTAATCATTTCTACTTTTTTAACGAGCTTGAGCCAAATCTAAAATATGGTATTATGAATATATGGTTGAAGTAGCTAAAGACTTGTTTATGCTGTAGGCAGTGATCTACATAAAAAAAATATTATGTACCTAAGCGGCTGTATGTAGGTAATATGTTTGTGCTTCGCCACCACCTCACCTGATGTTAAGCGACGTTTACGTTTCGGTCCACGATGGAGCGCGCTTACTCAGAATAAAACGAATTCACTTTCGGGCAGTTAATAACTAATTTAATTCTAAAAAGTATCAATAGGAAAAAAAAAAAAATAATAATAATATCAAATAAAAATTAATAGATACACGTCTAATTAAATAAAACTATAAACAAAATTGTATTTTATCATTATTAATTTTCTTTTCGTTGTCGCGCGCGTGCATGACGATTGCCAAACAAGTACATAATAATATTATCGCCTGTTGATGCCATCTCTCGACAAGTAGCTACCCATTCATTTATTTTTACGCTTTGTGCTACCATCAGTATATGAACACACTTGAGAATTGAAAACAAAATAGTTACCACTCGGTAATAGATGACGCTATTCGCAAGTTTTTTTTGAATGGTAGTGTTGAGGTACTACAGGAAATGAGTTTATCCATTTTATTAGTCGATTCTAATGATCAACTCAGGGGAAATGACACTAGTCTAGTTGCGTGTTTGCTTCGAATTCGATTGATTACCGCCGAAACGTATTTATTTTTACCACATCACTACGTGGGTGGTGCCGAGTGGTGGATTGTATTTTTGTAATTATTTTGTTTAATTTAATAATAATTGTAGTTATTACTGCTCTGAAAATGTCTGTAATCATTAAAAAGTTATATAGATATAATACTTACTTAAGATAGTAATCAACTATTTTTATAACCTACAAATTAGTCATCGAAGAGATTAGATAAAGTAACAGACGGTGCCTGGAATTTCAGTTAGTTGCCTGCATAAAATTTGCGCGCGCTCACATGTAACATTTTGCTCTCACCTTATTTGCTGTGCTACGAATGTGGAGAAATGAATATAATTTAACACTTCATTGGTGAGTTACAATTTTAAATTGTTACATTTATAATGTTTTGTTTGTTTTATAGCATTGTTTTGTAGAGAATTTTCTCATGAAATTTAAATTTAACCCCAGTTATTCGCCATAAAACATGTTTAAGAATTGTGGTTCATTCATAGAAAGTTGACAACAGTAAGATGTTGACCATAATAGAAAGTAAGTTGCACTAGTATTCCATGTCAAATCTGTGTTTGGAAGAAATGTTTCAACTGTCTGAATAAAAATTTAGTTATCCACTTTTAACTTCTACAATTTAAAAGTGCTGGCTTAGTAAAACAAAAATTGCAGCGATTTTTTTTATCAAATAAACACATAACATGAAGATAGCTGTAGATCGGAGTTTATGCCTGTAAAGCTTTTTTTGTCAAGCTCCAACAATAACTTTACAATAGAAAAAGCTTACCACATTATCTTATAGTATTCTTATTCAATTCCTACATTGAACTTCCTCATGCTGTTATTCACATAAAAATATACCTCACAGCCACTCCTATCTACTTTTAATTCTCATTAAAATAATTTTATATCACTATATTATTGTTTACTTTAGAACATACAGCATTCCTTAAAAGTATGCACTTACACTCAATCACTCGTCAAAGGAAAATTAAGAAAAATGTGAATTAAATTTATCATTTTCGCATATTTGGTTACAATGCTACTGAGTGGAAAGAAAGATAATAACTGATTCCATTCATCCATCTTAAGTTGGAATATTTATAAAAGCAATTAATTTAACCCATACGAACTAATTGAAATAATGATATATTTGGAAACATCATTTATCATTATTCTAAACAATAGAAACTAACTATTTTAACAGGAGAGACCATCTCCGTCTATATGATGAAGATGGTCTCTTCTGTTAAAATATACAATGATAGACAGGGAGATTTCTATCTCTGTACATTTTACATGTCTCTTCTATCACAGCTAAATGGCAAAAACAAACATTATAAAATATTGTATGAGAAAGCTGAAACACTGAAGGAAGATATAGGCACCATCATGAACATTTCCACCATGCAATAGAAAGCATGGGATTGAGTAGCTGGTTAACGATGTTATTTATTGATGATTAGTCAATGTATATTATTTTCATGCTAAACTTCACACACACGAACTCACACTCATCACACTTTTTATATATGTCACACCATGAGCTGTCATCACATAATACACTATTTTATAAGCTCTTACATAACTGATAAAGCCTGGTAATAATCACTATCATTTAAAAAGTAATGAATCATCGCCTTACCCAGTTGTATCTTACTGATAAATAAAAATATGGGTTTGTACTTAGTATTTATAACAGACATTTTTCATTAGTCATTAATTTAATACCTAGTATAATCACACATGTTTCTACAGAAGTGAGTAAAAGGATGTAATCATAGCATTGATACCAGTAGATACTATAAATATTTTAACTGTAATACTGAACTGAACTTATATTACTTGATCAGACTGACTCCTTGCTTGAGAATTCATATAACAAGGGGCAGAATTTTCTACCCTACTTTAGATCAAACAGAGAGAGTTTTTCTTTTAATTTTTAACTATTTTCTAATATTAAAAAAGCGAAAGTGTGTAAGTGAATGTTTGTTACCTGCTGAACCAATTATTATGAAATTTGGTACAGACATAGCTGTGAACTTGGAGATGCACATAGGCTACTTTTCATCATCATTTTCATCACTATTCAGGTGAAACTGCAGGGTACAGCTGGTATCCTATATATTTAGACCCGGACGCCATATGCACTTTAGTCAAAAAATTGTTATGTATTCCTTATCTAAACCTGAAAGCTATGAGCACTTAACTAAAATTTTATTATGAACTTAAGTGCTTATTGATTTGGACATTGCAGAAATGAACACTTACGTCTGAATCTTAGGTGGCTTGAAATCAATATTCACCAACAATAATTTTGGAGTTAGGTGCTTACGGCTTCCGGTTCTAGATTTATATAAACCTATACAGCCTGATACATTATCTATACTCTTTTGAGGCAAGTAAAAAAATATCCACATAAATCTACTGATAAGGTTTCTGGAAACTATGAACTGATACATACTTCTATCTTAAAAATTATATTCTTCTATCTCTCCATTCTCATGTTGACCGATGAACACTGCTTGACATATACATAGGTCTTGTGTCATCGGCATCCAGTAAATTCCCACAACCTTCACCAGGTTGGCAGTCTATCATCTTGAAGACCTGCCATCTCTATGTCTGCCCTTACAGATTAACAGATTTTAACATTTATGTCACCATTATTTCCACCACCAGACCAGACTAGACGTCCTTCGGGAGTAACGTCTTCACTGCTCCTTTTGAAAAAGACCGCTATACGCGATTGAAACTATAGTCGAAGATTTCGACCCAATAATAAAGATATTTTAAAGATGTGTAACAACCATGTTAGTTTCCATAGATACTATCTATTAGATAGCAATTGAGTATTTTGTTACAGTTGGTACTGATTATGTTATATTAGTCATACTATGAATCATTTATATTTTATCAGTGATATCGGAATGTGATTTATTGGTATTATCAAGCCCGGGACCCGCTTCATATTTACTAAGTATAAATACATCAATAGGACAGTCAGTGCTTACTCAGGCTTTGCAGTCTCTGACATCTGTGCCAGTTCCTTACAGGTGAACAGTTCCTTACAGGTGAATATAAAAATATGCTCACATTACCTATATAATCTGAACTGCACTATATATATGTCATTACAAAAGTTTTGTTTGTGCAGCAAATGTGCAGCAAAAAAAACAATTTTGTTTGTAGAGTAGTCCCACTATTTATGTATATATATCCATTATTAATAGATATTCTGTGATGTTGTGAAGTAGTTTCAAATATTGATTCTGTAGTGATATTTGTTCCGAGTCTGTTTCTATATATAATTAGAATAAATATTCTATCAGCAATGTTCCCATGGTCTTGATTTGGGGCTAGTCCATCTTAAGGCCCGGCTAGTCCGCAAAAGCAGTAAAACAAAGCTTTTTGAAAATTTACAAAAAATACTTGTATTATTAGTTCAAGCTCAAATTTTTTGTATGTAAAATTTTGATCTGTTGGCTAGGGTTCGCTAGAAACAAAAACACGATTGCTGAAAAAAATCTCGATAGCTTTATTTTTTGAAAAATATGCCATTTTATTTATTTTTCCCATTTATCTCCAAAGTGTTTAAAGCCATCAAAACCAAATTTACCATGTTAAGTAGCTATTACATTTTTTTAGTGTTCTCTAGACTTACATTTTTGATACGTTTAGTGCATTATTTTATAGTAATTTATTTTACAATAATATTGCTCGCGAGCAACCTTCCCGCCGCCTTGCTTCGGCTGTTCACCCGCGCCAGTCTGTCGGTGACCACTGTCAGCGACGGTACTGTGTCGGATTGCATCGCGCGCCAAATAAAACAAATTACTATGGGAAATCATAGAACAGAGAAACCAAAAAATAAGCGAACGCGTAAGCGCCAAATTTTAGCTCATATAGAAATGATGCGATCCCGAAAATGGTAAATACCAGTTGCAAGTTATTATTTCCTAGAAATATACATGTAGCTTAGATGTAGCAAGCATGTAAGTATTTATATAGATCACTCGCACTCGCAGTTCATAAACCTATGAGTTCTATTCATACTCGTATAAAGAAAATGTACTTACTCTCACCTGATGTTCAAATATTTCAGTTATGAAAGATGTGTGAAGTCTGCCAACCCGCATTTGGCCAGCGTGGTAGATTATGGCCTTACCCTTCTTATAATGAGAAGATGGCCCGCGCCCAGCAGTGGGACAGTTTGTACAAACAGGGCTCATAAAAAATAAATGTATACATAAACATACATACACATGCTAGCTGCATCCCGCGGTTTCACCCGCGTAGTGATGAAAAATGGTGATAATAATATATATAAACCTAAAGAATCTCTGTTCCAAATTTCATAATTATTGGTTCAGCCGTTTAGGTAACAAACAGACAGATAGACAGACGACAGACAATTTCGGTTTTAAAATATTATATGATTCATACATTTGAAAAACATAACCCACCTTTTTGCACAGTCCGGTAAAAATACACCGCGGTCGCGGCAGGCGGCATATGGCGTGGCATCTTTGAACGCATCACAGACTTTGAGAGTACCTATATAGGTATACCGCCGTCTGTCGCGCGCCGCCCGCGCCGCGCGTAGGTAGGTAATTTTTACCCGATTGCGTAAGGAGGGTTGTTTATCGAGTATATTTATGTTTGTATTTATGTATGTAAGGGTGTATGTGGGTGTATATCTATGTATGTACTATGCATATTTTTAGATTACCTCCTACAGCCTAAACAGCTTGACCGATTTTGATGTGCTAGGTGTCGTTAGATTCGTCTTTACTCCCTGAATATCATATGATATATTATATTTTTTGTACTCTTGCAAAAATAAAATAAAATGTTTTTTCATAACTTAGAACTTCTTCGTGATCAGTAAATTTTTACAGCGATTTTACGTATACATATATTACGTATTTGAGTATAAAATATTTTAGATAGGTAGTTTCATAACATTTATATTTCCACCACAAATACAGGGTGTTAGGTTAGGCTAGGTTAGTTAGGTACATTTATCAGTGATAGACCTTGTTAGCATTATTCTTGTATATTGCAGATCAAAGAAGCATCTTGAAGTAATCAACGAGTCTTTGATAACATTAGAGCCAGTTGATTTGAATACTTCTAGGATTGAGTGAGCACTACAACCTTATTTATTTTACAAAAAAATATTTTTGTAACTGCAAATTTGTATGAATTGGTACCGTCAATGAAAACTCGCATAATCTGTCCCGTACTCCACCATGTGAGAGTAATAACATCGACATGTGAGTTGTGATATAGTTGTGAGAATAGAACATAAAAAAGAAATAAAACAGGCACAAATACTGCAACCAAAGAAGATGAAATATGCTACAACTGAAAGATCTGTTAATTTTTTGATATTGTACTACGGTTGTTTTTTATATTTTTGTTATGGGAAACGTTAGCTTGACCACCGATCCCGCTAGTTTTGAACGACGTTTACGGTCTACGATGGAGCGCGTTTGCTTAGAAAAACTCTATTTTAATTGCGATTGCGACGTTCTGTTACATAATGTAGGTATAATAATGTGAATCAAAGAAAATCCGTTCAGGTAGCGTATGCTGAAATTTTTCAAGGCTGTACATTAAAAATAACAACAAAACGCTCTGTTTTGTTAAATAATGTAGATTCAAACCCATTTCTTTCTATAATCACGCATTAGGTGTAAAAAGTAGAGTATGCACTTCGGGGATAAAGGTGTTTTTGTCTTGGGCGAGCTTGAATCCCTCGTTACACTCCGGATTCTAAATTTGTAACTCTGTAAATATGTGAATCTATAAATCTGTACATATGTAAATATGTAAATCTGTAAATCTGCAAATCTGTAAATATGTAAATCTGTTAATCAATAAACAAACAAAATAGACAACTTATTATTTATATTATTTGCAGGAAACTCTCTCAGGATCTTTTTAAAACCTACAATAATTGTAAGTTATTTTGTTATAAAAATCCAAAGTACTAGACCGATATTGATAAAATTTATATGGGACCACTTCTGAAATCACTTACCACAGAAAAAATAATTTTCAAAATGGTGGAGTAATCGGTGAACAAACATAAAAAAACATAGTCAAATTGAAAACCTCCTTCTTTTTGGAAGTCGGTTAACTAATGGTATTGCAATGTAATTTTAAAATTAACCTTGTTGTGTCTGCTTGTGTTTATTACCTAACATCCTGTATAGACCTTTACATTATTATCAAAGATATTTACGTGATATATTTGACCTGTAATATGTAATTCTAACCAATATTTATGAAATTTGGCAAGGAGATTCTTCAAGACCTGGAGAAGGACAAAGGCTATATTTTATCATAATCATCATCGTTTTTCATCACTACGCAGGTTACACCGCAGGGGCATAGCTATTATTTTATAAATGTGATAATTTAGTGTTTTATGTGAGTTTGTGAGTTGGTTGTTGAATGGAGATAGATATACCCACATAATATGACATACTTAGGCTTTTATCCCGGAAAAATGAACGAGTACGAGTAGTAAATTATTATTTCATAGATTTTCAAGAAATAAGCTTATAGATTGATATCAGTATATCACAACTTACTTGCCACTACAATGTAATGAAGATGTGGCTCAGACGAGTCGCACGCCGTGCGGCGAGACTCGCGCGCGGTACGACGCGCGGCTTATCGGTATCGCACTAAACGTACGCCACGTTTTGTGCGGACGTCGCGCTCTCATAAAACGCGGAACTATGCCGTAAACTGAGGTAGCGTAAAATACCTAAATTTCTGGACAAGCCTCGCCTTAAGTATAGAGGCTAGTCCATCTTAAGATATCTTAATCATAAAATTAAATGATGACAAAAAAAAGCGAAAGTAACTCTGTCGCTCTGGCTGTTTGTCGTATTCATGAACAGCTGAACCTATCGTCATGGAATTTTGCATAGGGATAGCTGAGAATCTTGAAATAAATATTAGTACATTTTGACGCAATCATTACATTGTTTCATTACTAAGTGTGTGAAACCGTGGAGAACAGTATTCTTTTCATATTCAAATATATCTGAGTATAATATATACATATATACCTAACTTTGTAATGATTAAAAGTAATTGTTTTTCCTTGTGTAGGTGTAAGATGTTTTTTTCTGCCGCTGCTCTATTATTATGTACATAAGAACTTATACTAGGTTGAACATTGAACACATTAGGATATTTAAAATATTTTTCAGATATTGATTTTATTCGAAATTTTCAACTATTTATATAATTTATATTGATCTATTTTTTCATCATGCATATATAAAAACACGCATATTTTTGCCTGACTGCGTAATAAGGAAGGTTTTAGTTTTAAAATTAATATTTAAGGTGGGCCATACAACAAACGTGTTTTTTTTGCCATTTTTATATATAATGGTACGGAACCCTTCGTGCGCGAGTCCGACTCGCACTTAGCTGGTTTTATTATATTATTTTCTACAGTAGAGCTAAACGGCTTGACCGATTTTGATGTGGCAGGTGTCGTTATATTATTCTTTAAATCTTTCGTTAAATCTTTTGTAATAATAAGATGGGTATCGGTAGGCACTTTTTCGTAACAAATAAATGATTTCTCAAAAATCGAATCAATTTTTCAATGATTTTGCGCATACTATTTAGCGAAAACGTACACTCAATAGCATATCAACCGTAAGTCACATTAAAAAATCACTCTTATGCAATTAGGGGAGTTAGACAAGTGGCATTCTAATTTCATGAACGCCAGCAGAATAGAAAAGTAAATGTATGGGATTGACACTAGCTAACAAAATGTCACGTGTCTGCGCGTCACAGTTTCTTAGTATTTCGAAGCATAAATATTTGTAGAAATAGAAACGTTTATTTAACTAACCCCCTCGAATTCGGCCTCGATGGGGCCGAAAGGTTCTCGAGTGGAGACCACGTACCGGCAAGCGCAGCGTAGGAAGACCAGCCACGAGATGGACAGATGACCTCATACAAGTGGCGGGAAGACGCTGGATGCAAGCAGCTTCCAATCGGTCTTTTTGGAAATCCATGGGGGAGGCCTATGTCCAGCAGTGGACTTCTTATGGCTGAGATGATGATGAACTAACCCCTAGGTATTTTATTTTTGACCGAATGAAACCCGTCTTTTTTGGTCCTACCTCTTTTTTGGTCCTACCCCAAAATTATGTGTTATAAGTTTGTTGTGTGTGTCTGTGTATATCTATGTATCTGTCTGTGTCATTGTAGCTCTCAAATGGATGGACCGATTGTGATCTAGTATTTTTTTTGTTTGAAAGAGGATTTCATATTTTTAGCTATGTTTCATCAAAATCGGTTCAGCCGTTTTTTTTTTTGTCAGGGGGTTTTGAGTTTTCTAAACTTATACTTGTTCATTTAATATAGTTGTTGGCTTGTTTTAAAATATTGTTCTTATAGAAATACATAGTTGCACTTTGCCTGGAGGCAGTCAATGTACTTATTTATACTACAAGTGTAATTATTGTTGTAATCGAACCTTGATTGATGAGGTGTAACTTGTTACATAACTACTGTGTAATTTGATCACAACTCCGGAGTTTCTAACCGCGGCGTGTGGCGTGCGGCATGCGGCGCGGGTCAGTAGGCTTTCAAAGGCGAATTGATAGTTCAAAGTCCAAAGTACACTGTAAAGTAGTTCAACTCAACTGAGTGTAGGATTACCATGTAGAACAGAATAGAATATAACTTTATTGTACAACCATACAGATAATAACTTAAAATAAACAGTAAACTTAAACGACATTACAAAGGCGGCCTTATCGCATAGAGCGATTTCTTCCAGGCAACCTTAGGGTAGATAGAAGTAGTATAATTAGAATGAGGTGTTTGTGGTTACATTACATATTTAACAATAAAATGTGTATGTGTGTGTATATCTTTTTCTGTAACTGTGATTTAATGTCAATAAAAATCATGAATAAAATTAAGTCAATCAATTATGATTTGATCGTCATTGATCAAGTCATCGATACAAGGATCTACCAAAAACAAAAGGATTGTATTATATCCTTTGACATAAGATAAATAAATATATGCACTGAAATACAACTGAACAAGTTTCTATTTTAAAAGAAAAATAAATTACCCGTCTGCGTAAGAACGATTATTATTGTAGTATACTTTATATATGCTTGATATGATATTGAGTATACGTTATCGCGAGAAAGTATGTGCAAAGGTGCAGTAAAATGTGTTCAAATGAGCATTTATAAGACGATTCTTGTAAAACTAGCTATTTGTTTAGAAAAGTTTGTTGAAGATTACAATTTTGCAATTTTGACGTCAGTTGTATTTATTTATTGAGTGCAAACATGTTATAAATTCTTACATTGTTATAAGTAACACATGAACATAAGTCAAAGAGCTAAATGCGAACATAATTATAGGCACCGACAACATGCAATTAGGAAACAAGCGGTCAGAAAATTAATTAAATACATGTATGTCAAAACGAATTATATAACTTAAATTTATGAAGATTAGTATACAAAAGTGTGAATAATTATGTCAAAGTGAATAGAACATATATTATCAAGTCAATGATTGAAATCGATGTTATGAACGGCTTGCTTAAAAGAGTTAAAACTGCAAGTAAAAAGATCCATATGGCTTGGATATTTTCCTATGTGTTACATTTAATTCGGAAACAACTCTATTGAGAGGTGCATTTATATTTGTACTGTTATTATTCAAAAATAAATTGGCTATAATCAGGAAGTTAATACGAATCTAACAACACTTCGCACATGTAAGAGCTATCAGGTAATATAGAAACAAACGCATACATATATAAATATCCACATACATACACAAGGGCGTCACCAGCCCATGGCCCAGGGGCGGGGGGGGGGGGGGGGGGGCAGTTAATATTATGGAGGATGAGAAAAATATGAATTGTAGATACAGGTAACAATTTCACGGCCTTAGGACTTTGGTTGCTTTGTAGTTGTCTACATTTTAAATCTCTAGGGGGGGCAGCTGCCCCCCTTGCCCCCCCCCCCCCCCCCTTGGTGACGCCCTTGTACATACACACGAAAAACATAACCCTCTACTTGTGAAATCGGGTAAAACTAAACGAGTAGCCTATATACCTCGAAGACATCGCTATTAGTAATACACGATTTACAGACAACATATGTATATGCCTAAAAATCTAGGTACTGCTACAGTTGGTTGCTTATCCGTAGAAATCAAGACTGATTCGCAAACCAACAGAAGGTACTTATACCAAAAAATCAAATTACAAGTATTGAGACACTTTATATAAACGCATCCGCCTGAGAAAGACTCCAAAATGCAGTTATTTTAAATACATGCAGAATTATTATTGTGAGAATCAGCGATCTATATGTACTAACGTGAGTATATTTTTTCTTTGTCATAGATAAGCCAATAGTACCTCAAAATTTAGAGAAATATAAAAAAACTGTAAATCTAAATAATAATACAACTAAACTGTTTGTAACTTGTATCTATTGTCGTATTTAACAGACTTCAAAAATGGAGAATGTTATCAATTCGCAGCGTATATTTTTTATGTATGTCCACGAACTACTCCTTCATTAATTCGTGAACCAATTTTGATGTTTCTTGAATTGGTGTATAGAAAAAGCTCCCATGCTTGATTACTTTTTGAGTAGTCTAAAAATGTCAATATTTTCAAAGACTTGCAAGACTCCTAATGCAATACAAAATATTGTCCCATTAAAAACACACCAGTACTGGTGTGTTTTTAATGTCAGGTCACAGGCGTGATTTAGTCTTAAACGTCATCTCATCGCAATCACATGTTATTTTATCGTATGAAAATGCGACGAAACAATGAAATTGTGTGATAAAATTAAACCAGGAATAAACACAATTCAAGAAACTACTTCCATTTACCATCAATAAAACAGTAAAATAAATTATAATAATTCAGTAAAATAAATTATAATAATAATTACGTCACGTGCTAGCTTTGTTAGTGTATTATGTCATAGATAGCGATTTTACGCATACTTTCTTAAAAAAAACGTACACTCAACAGCGTATTAAACGTAACAAAATCGTAAGTTAAGCTGCAAAAACTGCTTTTATGCAGTCGGATATTATGTTTTTCTTTAAACATATATACTTGTTAACCTACTCGTATAATTATTTTATTACTATGGAGATAAAAAGAAAAAAAATACAAAAAACACATTTGTTGTATGGGGGCGCGAGGCATTCCCCCTCACCCACACCCCCATCCTTGTGGAACTCAGCGGGGCGAATCTCAAGCTGCCGGTGGTAAGGGGCTACAGATTCAAGAACTTGCTGACAATACGTGCCGAGGATGGCTTAGCATGGCTGCATTTTGTATCTGACACTTGATAATAAGATCTAATAAGAGCCGCTTGAGATATTGGTTGAAAGTCTCTTCGCTATGATACCGTTCACCGAAACAACTATTAGGATAACGATCGATGTTATTCAACGAGTTATTGTTAATTTGTTGATGTTATTATTATTTTTAGATAAATCCACAATCCTGTGAAAAAAACAGTTATTTGTTATACAAGGCTGCAAAGTTGGTTTTTGGGGCGAGTACTTGTATTGAAACCTGAGCAAGAGAAGGATATATTTGAACCACTCGCTTCGCTCGTGGTTCAAATATAGAATCCTGAGCGTAGCGAGGGTTTCAAAAGTACGAGATGCAAAATAACTTTGCTGCCGAGTGAAACACAAAATTTTTCACCTCACTACAGCGAGGAAAACGCTAGTCCAGTGCTGCCACCTGTGACTGGTCAGTGCGATTATTCAAAGAAATGAGGTTGGCGCACTGACATGAAATAAGTATTTAATGCATTTTCAGTGGACTTGCGGTATAGAAAAGTATGGAATAGAAAGGTTCGAATTTTAAAAACTCTTTCCACGCTAGCGGACAAAATGCACTTTTCCACTCAGATTTCTAATGACAAACAGAATCTTTCCGAGCTTGTGAGGTGAAAAAAATATTTTCTTTTTATTTCACAAACACATTACAAATTACATTCAATTTATCTTTAACAATAATATTTACGATAATTTATCTAAGAAATAACTAGCTATTTCGCTTCTAGTTGCCGTTTAGGTAAAGGTAAGACAAGACGGACAGACAGACCTACCAACAGTACGAAAGCCTTAT
This sequence comes from Lycia hirtaria, assembly GCA_947563715.1. Classification (NCBI taxonomy): domain Eukaryota; kingdom Metazoa; phylum Arthropoda; class Insecta; order Lepidoptera; family Geometridae; genus Lycia; species Lycia hirtaria. Next base: position 35,638,581 of record OX387382.1, on the reverse strand, counting down.
AAACAAGTATCTACGTTAAAAGAAAAACATACCCCCGTCAAAATACCCGACCGCATAAGAACGAGTTTCGTAGTGCAAGTTACGCTAAGTTGCGCATGATATGGTGTTGAGTGTACGTTTTTGCAAGAAAGAATGTCAAAGCTACTGTATAATCTATTTAAATTAACATTCTTATATTAATATTTTTAATATTTTTTATTAATATTAATATTAAATATTTTAATATTAATATTTTTTTTTGTATTATTTTTAGTTTTTGTAAAATCACACATATGTTGTTCGATCGAAAAAGTTCTTTGGAGATTACTAAATTTACGAAAACGCCATCTTTTTGCTTTACGCCAATTACATTTTTGCGAGATTTGTATTTAGAGAGTATAAAGTATAAGTAGATTTAAAAAAAGACAAATCCAGCGACTACTCATATCGGTCAAACCGTTTATCCTGCAGGAGGTAACATAGGTGCTTACACTTAAAAACTTGGCCTTCCTTTTTGCGCAGCCGAAAAAATACACATTACATTAACGACAAAAGTCCAGAATTTTTGTCTTTACAAAGGTAAAGGTAGCTATGTATTACTGCTGATAAGAATGTTTTTGAATATTTTCGGCTCTTTGTTGCCTGTCTAGGTCGTTACCGAAACGGCTTGTAACATTTCAGTATGCGGTATCCAATGAGGTTTTATCTATAGAGAGGTTATATTAATTGATTATGAATTAAAACCATGGCAAATCTTAGTTCTCTGCTATTTCGAGGATAAGACCACATCGTTAAGGGCTTTTAGTATCTTGGCCTTATAATATCTTACGTGTTGCACTTTCTAAACACACAGGATGCTATTGTCACTGTTCACAAGTCTAACAGCGTTGCCAAACGTGTCGCGAATTCAAGTCGGGCAATTACCTTACTTAAAGCTTGCCACGCAAAACCGGAGATAATCTATCTAAGTATAATATACCAGGTACCTGGGCGACCGAGTTCCACTCGGATTTTGTATGACTGAAAATACGAGCAAACCCGGTTTCACTAAAAATGAAACCTAGCAAGATCGATTTATCGTCCCCTAGTCTACCTACAAAACAAATTTAATTAAAAGAATTGCTCGTTTAAAGGCAGCCCCGGATCTACGATTTTTTCGGACCGGGGCAGATACTTGACAGTGGCGCCCCTCTCTCCAGCGCTTAAAATAACTTACTTAAAAAAAACTTAATATAATTACTTATCTATGTGGCGCCTTTTTCTTAAAAGTTAACGGTGAGTCAACCAAGCTTTCGTATTCTAGGCGCTTTGTGGAGCAAGTTATTTTATTTTTTATCATATTAATTATGATTTTTGCGCCCCCTGAAAATGCCGCCCGGGGCGGGTGCCCCGGTTTGCCCCTCCCCCCCTAGTCCGGGGCTGTTTAAAGATTGACGAAGTCCCGTTCAAATCACGTTACTAACGTCGCGGAGTGTCACACCGATATTGCAGTTGCAGTTTTTTTTATACATTCTATTTATGGTTTTAACGGGGCGCGTATAAGACCGGTAAATCAAGTTTCGATTCCAAATAAGATATGACAAACAAAAATAGAAAAATAACATATCTAATATGAATTCCCAAATATATTTTTAGGTACCTACTATGGCTTCACCCAATGCGTCATCCACAATACTTATTTTGCTAATTTTGATCTCTTTTTTTTTTAACTTTACGCATTCTCTAAACCACAACCTTTAAGATAAGTAACATGAATATTAATAAGTTATTAACATGCCTCATTAAATTATAAATCTACTCTGTTCCATGTTTTATTCAAATACATTACGGATGTCACGTTAAAGGAATTGCAAAATTTTAAGCAAACTGTCAAAACGCAAACGCTAATAATACACTAATGAATGCTGCAAAATTCACAAAAAGACATTACAATTATCATACCTACTTTGAAAAATCACTTAAAACGTTACTAAGTCTATGTTTTAAATATACCTACTTATTTTATGTCTGCACTAGCCGCTTTATGGCTTATTAGGTTCAGGTCCCTTGAATTAAAAACCAATGACCTAGAATGCGCAGAAGCCAATACTCGAGCCTATTTGATGGGGGAGTGACGAGGCCCATAGTTGTATGATAAAACCAGTTGCCTTCTCCCGCTCCAATGCGTGTATTTCCCCATTAATTTGCCCAGTGCCTTTTAATTATACATAATGTAACTAATTCATATTATATTTAGTTTAAAAACTGAAACAATTGACTTCAAACTGCGCAATATTGTTTTAAAACCCAAACCACTGCACCGAATTTGATGAAATGTATATTGGACCAATCTGCAATCATTAAACAAATCTAAATCGGTTTATAAATGACGGAGGCGGTTACCACCATTAAAAAATACAACCGAATTGAGAAACTCCGTTTTTTGAAGTCAGTTTAAAAGCGAAAGCAATTATCCTCTGTCTGTTTGTTACCTTGGCTGAACAGATATTAAATTTAGTACAGATACCGAGAACTGGAAATGCACATAGGCTATTATATCTTATCTACATCATGGCCGTTTTTCATTTCAAGTTGCTAACTCAGCATAAAATCTATTATAGGTATAGATTAGTTTTGCTAAATATATCTCACTGGTGGATAGAGAGAGAGATAATGAGGCTGGCAAATTAGGTTCTTGCATATTTTTTTATCACTATTTTGTCTCTGTAAACATAGGAATGTCCTTGGAACTAAGAATAATGGCTTCCGTGCCGCTTCCGTGAATCCACGACTCGACATCTATCACATCCGCGGGCAATTTGAAATGTATGCCACATTAGTTCGCTGAAAATTCGTACGACGTGGCGTATCAAATTGAAGTATCAATAAGCTGTCTTTTCTACAGAAGAATTAGCCTGGTCAGTTCTAATAAAATTATCTAGGTCACTGATTCACCTCCATAACTAGATCCCGTCATCTTGTACTCAAGGGTTTTCTATGTTTCCTGGAGCTGTTAACTGACGCACATTATTTGCCTAATTTCCTCAGAACCGGTGCAACCATTTAAAAGTGAATAGTTTCGTAAAGCGACTTGTCCAGTATAGTATGTCTAGAAATCGTGAGTAAATCGTATTCTTCTAGGCGAGCGTGCTCGTAGAGATGCTGCGAGATCATAGACCGCACATCGCTGAACATCAGGTGAATTGGCGATCAAATTCAAACCTATCTAACCTATTTGAGATATATGTTCCGTCCAAGATAAGTCCATCGTTTGGTTTTAGATATATTGTTTTATTGATATAATGTTATAATATAAAAACCAGTTATCATTTCTACACATTATACAGATAGTGATATGTAAACACCCCGCCTAATGCTGATATGCATAATCTCGTACGCAGTGGGTTTGGTGACTTGGAATAGATTGTCGCGAAGCGGCATCCAATCTCACGATCGTTCCGCCGCTATTACATTTCTATGTTTTACTCAATACGTGCATAACTCGTGACATAACTTGCAGGAACATTTCGAGTAGAGATAATTCTTTCGTAATAATTCTTATTCTTTCGAAAAAATCTATAATATAAGCGCGCTTTCACATTAGGCGATTTAGCCGCGCGCTAGCAGCGCTGAAGCAGCGAAAGGCTTCGCATTACTGCGATTACAGCGCGACTCCTTTGCAACCACGCGACAAAGTTACTCTGCTGTAAAGCGTGTTTGAAAACAAACGCTATAATTTTAAATATGGGTTTAATTGGTGAAATACTATAAAACATCTGGTAACCGCCGGCGCGGCTCCAGCACTACTAATGTTTAGCAACTATAGCACTGTATCTCTATCTGTTATCTTTTTACGACCAAACGGAAGAACCAATCGTTTTAAAATTTGGTATAAAGATAGCTGAGAATTTGGAGATAAGCTACATTTCGTCGTCATCACAACGCAGGTGAAACCACGGGGTACAGCTAGTTTTTTTTATATGGGCACCAATCGCGCGACAACCGCGTGGCTGCTGCTAAATCACTTAATGTGAAAGCACTCTAAAAGCGAAATATAATTTACTAAATCACTGGTTGTCTGATTGACTAATTAAAAAATCTTAAGAACTACTTGACGAAGCTAAAATCTACTAGATTGTTTAAAGGGTTAACAGACCAACAATACGGTTTTACAACAAGGATGAATTGGATGGTCAAAACCAATTTGAAAGTTTTAATGAAAATCTTTGATGTTATAGGGAAATACATTTAGTATTCAAGTTAATGAATCAACATTGATAAGTAGTACTTAATCACTTATAAGATATGAGTTGGATTAAGGTTTTGATAAAAGGTTTAAAAGTTTCTATGAAGTCATGTTTTTAGACATGACCATTCCATTCGGAATTAAAATTTACAATGTAAAATAAATACGCACTCGGATGTGAATTTTACGACAGGGATGGAATAAGGTGGAAGAGGGCGAATATTTTTAACGAACTGCCGAATGGCCTAATGTTTTTGTATATCCTTATACTTTGGAACGTTCTACAGACACTCTAGCTCTGTCTGATACGTGTAAGATACTGGTTTAATTAGAAACTTTTCAAGCAACGTCAAACAAATAAAATGCAAATATATCTATTTATATGGGTTAACAAAATGTCAATTATATATGTATAACTGATAATTGATAAGCATATATAAAAGTCATAAGTCATATTATAAAAACTAGATCCATTTTATGATGTAGGATAAGGTCGAGCGTGGAAAGTCTAGTAACCCCGACCGACATTTAGATACGTGTCACGTCAGTCGCACAAACAAAGTAGAAACATCACTTTGTTTTGGAAATCTTAGTCAGAACCATTTTAATGGGCCTATGCAAGTAGGGTTTACCACATTTCTTAAGATATTTAATTGACTGTATGTAGGTACTTACGACAAATCTCAACGTCAGGAATCTCGACAATAATACTAGAGTCTGTCGTAGCAAAAAAATTAAACCGTTGTCTCGATTGTATTACTATTTGTGTAAAATTATTTAAAATATTATAAATAATTTAATTGTAAAAGCTATTTAGTCTCATGCAACGCCGTATAGTAGCATGTCTATCTATATTTGACAGGATTCATTTCGGGGAGCGTGCGCAAGAGCATCACGACCTAATTCCACCCCTCCCCATTTCACTACAGGACTAGCAGAAAGTCGCCGAATTCTTCACCCATCATTCATACCACCCATTTCTCGTTGAAATGTCAAAAATCCGCACTCATCGATATCGGTTCACGTTCTTAGTGCGTACTGCACAGGAATGGAATTCTTTGCCTTCATCTCTGTTTCCTGAGAACTACAATCTTGGAATTTTCCAGGCTAGTGTGATAAATATTTTCTAGATCAAAGAGTTCCATCCTCGGCCACACCGTTGCAGTTGGTTGTCAATCGTAGATCAATCTTGCGTAAAAAAAAAAGTAGAACAAAATAATGAAATTAGGACACCAGCACCCTCAATTCGTTTTCTTTCGGAACAGACTACGAATGTTTTATGAAAAAATAATTTTGGTTCAGGTAAGGTTTTGTAAGTATAGTTTTATAGAACACATCTACTTGCTTAAATATCGTTCAAGCCAAAAAAATAAAAAAGCAAAAAAATACTAACCTAGTCTCATCATCGAGATCGAGATTTAGGGCTAAAAATCAGATTTCTCATCTGAAGAAATCTCGATTTATCTTTAAATCTTGACAACAGAAATTCCTATGATAATTTTGTCCTGTCGTCTTCTACAAATAAAATAGCTATCTCCTAGCTGCTGGACTGATCATCATCATCATCATCATCATCTCAGCCATAAGAAGTCCACTGCTGGATATAGGCCTCCTCCATGGATTTCAAAAAAGACCATTGACCGGCTGGACTTATAATCATCTATAACTCACAGAGGGCATTAATTGAAAAGAAAATTCATATTTACTTGACTCTCCTTGATGACGTTTTTAGGGTTCCGTACCCAAAGTGTAAAAACGGGACCCTATTACTAAGACTTCGCTGTCTGTCCGTCCGTCCGTCCGTCTGTCATCAGGATGTATCTTATGAACCGTGATAGTTAGACAGTTGAAATTTTCACAGATGATGTATTTCTGTTGCCGCTATAACAACAAATACTTAAAAATAGAATAAAATAAATATTTAAGGGGGCTCCCATACAACAAACGTGTTTTTTTTTGCCGTTTTAATAGATAATGGTACGGAACCCTTCGTGCGCAAGTCCGACTCGCACTTGACCAGTTTTTCTGTCTTGACGACTGTAGTGTGAATCGGCGAAGATCTTATACCGACATCCTTGTCTTAAGCCAGATGGCTTCCTTGTTAAGTGTGTCACCAAGTCCAAGTCTTTCTAGGACCAGGTTTAGGCTGTACGTTGTCTATCATTGTCACAGCATTTTATAGGTAGCTATAGATAATCGTACATTGCGTATTTCGCATCATGGTGTAAATGGTGACCTTTTTGACTTGGTCGGTTCAACCAGCAGTGTCAAACAAAAAGTATGCATGTGCAATTTGCATGTTTCCACGTATTTTTACCCGACTGCTTACAAAGGAGGGTTATATTTATCTAGTGTACGTATGTATGTTTTTGTATTACCTCCAACAGTCTAAACGGCTTGACTGATTTTGGTATGCGAGGTGTTGTTAGATTCGTCTTCACTCCCTGAGTGTCTTAGGATATATTTTTTCTTGTGAAAATAATAATACAACTCTCGAAAAAATAAAAAAATGCGATTTCGTAACCTCCAATGAACTTTTCCGTAATAATTATTGTAAAACTATTGTAATTATCATCTAAATTGTTCAAATAAACTACTTTATTAATATTATTGTAAATAAGTGATTTTACTAGAATGAATCTAAAGAATGCACATTTATAACCTTTTACAGCGATTTTATACTTTCATTTACATACTTACATACTTTCTCACAAAAATGCTGAATTCAACAGCGAAACAAGTGTATAAAATCGTAACTTGACTGTAAAAACCGCTTTTCTGCAGTTGTGTATTCTATTTTCCTTTTAATATAGATACATGTTACCTATATTTTTTATTATTTATGGTGCGTACCATTATGTGGCGTATCTCGTCTCTGCCTTGATGCCGCGCTAGGAATAACGTCTTCGAGAATACGGCATCGGTATTTGCCTGTAGTAAGAGCCAAAATTATTCAACAATAGCTATACCTATAGACCAACGATTTTAATGAAATTTGGTTTGTAGGTAAATTAGGGGACGATAAATCGATCTTCGAGCTATGGAGAGGGCTATGCTCGGAGTCTCTCTACGAGATCGAATCAGAAATGAAGAGATACGTAGACGTACAAAAGTCACCGATATAGCACAGCGGATTAGCAAGTTGAAGTGGTAGTGGGCAGGACACATAGCACGTAGAACTGATGGCCGATGGGGCCGAAGGTTCTCGAGTGGAGACCACGTACCTGCAAGCGCAGCGTAGGAAGACCAGCCACGAGATGGACAGATGATCTCATACAAGTGGCGGGAAGACGCTGGATGCAAGCCGCTTCCAATCGGTCTTTATGGAAATCCATGGAGGAGGCCTATGTCCAGCAGTGGACTTCTTATGGCTGAGATGATGATGATGAAATCGATCTTGCTAGTTTGAATTTTTAGTGAACCCGGGTTTGCTCGTATTTTCAGTCATAAAAAATCCGAGTGGAGCTCGGTCACCCAGGTACTAAATGAACTCGCATGCGTCGTCTATTATGTCTGAGCTGACAACTAATGTCATCGTGAGCTTGAGACTCAACTTAAAAGTAGGCTGTGTATGTATTTACATGACACGTGACGTCATAACATTAGTAACCCAGTTAAGTATAAAAAGAGGAGTGGAGTGGGAGTGGCAATAGCTCCCTTGTTAATACTTTGTGTCATGCGTGTATATTGTTGTGAGGTTTTTCCTGACTACCCAAGAATAAAGTAATGTTTTTCGAGTGTAAGTATGTATTGAAGTATAGATGTTTGTATTTTTACCGACTTATATACCTATAGATCCTGTTTATTTTATTATTAAAATAAAGAGGTTCTCAATTCGTTTGTATTTTTTTTAAATGTGACTTTCATAACTCCGTCATTCATAAATCCATTTGTACCTTTTTTTTTTATTTCAAACCATTTGTAATTTTTTTTATATGCAAGTATTTTCAGATTGGTAGTCAATGAAATCTCATTGTTAGTAGTTTTTTAAATCAAATTAACTGGAAAAAATATTCGTTTCATTGTATATTCGTAACGTACGTAACGTATTTAACGTTAAACAGTAACGTAGGCGTTTTTTTTTTAAACAAATTTGCATTTTCAATGATGTTCACCGTCACTAGAATAGTCTCAATGAACTGCACACCTTTGGGCTTCAGTATCAGATGATGATGAAACTGGTTCTCGTTTTTTTTAATGCTGTAATAGGTTTACGCTAGACCGCCAACTCACTTGAAGTTAAGTGACGTTGTGGTCTACGATGGAGTGCGCGTAACCAAAAAAAAACAATTCACTCGCGAGTTCAAAACACCAAGACTATATCTATCGAGAAAGACCTTTAGTAGTTCGCATGATGAAAGTGGAATTAAAGCATTTCGTTCGGATTTTTGGAACGTAATACACAAGTGGTTTTACTAGAATTATTCTAAAGAATTCGCTTTTACAGAAAAATCATTTACAGCGATTTTACGCATACTTTCTCACAAAAAAACGTACACTCATTAGCATATCAAGCGTAACGGAATTGTAAGTTAGACTGCAATAACTGCTTTTCCGCAGTCGGGTATTCTGTTTTTCTTCATAGATTCGTGTTTAGTTCTCGTTAGCTAGTATTTTGTACGAAAGTGTGCTGATTAAAATCGTTTATTTCAGTTTTATTAACTATAATTATTTATGGTGACAAGCTTGGAATTTAACTTCAACTCACCTGACGCTAGATGCTAAGTAACGATGTGGTCCAAAATGAAACACAGTTTGTAATGGAAACTGGCTCCCAAGGCTACCGAAACACACCGGCGAAGTACGTGCGTCCTCAGTTTCATAGGTTGTAACCTGAATGTATTCATTGGTTATTTAGGTAATACCAAATAAATTGGTTATAATAATTATAATACATATATCTAAAATCCTTTTTTTAATTGACAAGTTGAACTCTTGGTCTTGCACTTGGTCCGATCAAAGGCAGAACTAAGAATATGTTAAATTTTATACACGCAATTCAAGTTTTATTGATTTTCCTAATTAATTGTACCTACTTACTTGTTTACATTTGGTTTCAGATGAACAAACCCTCAGCAGAGAACTACGAATCCAGACCACCGTCGCTCTGTTACCGAAAACCAATTTTGTGGTAAGAGAATGTAATTATTAGGTACCTACTAATATTATACACGTGAAAGTCTCTAAAGCTGAATGTTTAGATACGTTTTTCCCACTCAAAAATTACTAATAGGATTTTGATTAAAATTGTACAGCGTTTTAGCATTGACATCAGCCGAGTATTTCTTTACAACCGACTTTAAAAAAGGAGGAAGTTCCCAATTCGACTGTATTTTTTATGTTTGTTACCTCATAACTGATACAAATAAATTTACTTTGACTTTGACTTTAACTTTTAACTGGGTGAACCGATTTTGAGGATTCTTTTTTATTTGAAAGCTGGTGCTTCCCGTTTGGTCCCATTTCAATTTGATCCAGTTTTGACAATGTGATCCATGAGAAGTTGGTTGCTTCAGTTTTTTAAACTATAATTATAATTTTGCTTATTAAACCTTATAAAACAGCGCATGGACGAGTCCTAAATGAGTATCCATACTGTATAACAGAATAGATAAGAGTGTTTTTGTCGAACTGCCAGGACGTCTGTCGGTTCCTGCAGGCACCTTAGCAAAATATAAAAGCGATAATAACTCCGTCTCTCTGTCTGTTTGTTATGTTATGAAATTTGGTACAAAGGCATGTATCTGAGATCTTGGAGACTTACGTAGGCTAAATTCCATCACTAATTAAGGCTGGGCCCACGCGGCCACCTCATGCCTTTCTGAGTAGTGGGACAGGGTCCCAATCCCGACCATTTTACTATTACTACAGGCAGGAGATACCGATGCCGTATTCTAATAAGGCACTAGAGGAGTTTAAATCCTAGATAAACATTTAGCACAGTGTTCTTACATATTGGGTTAGGTGTTAACCATTGAGCTGTATCTACTTACGTACCAGAGGAGCTATCTGAAGCAAAATTATTGTCACATTTTTTTGGTAAAGTAAACAAAACAGCGTTACAGCGCTGGAATAATAATTACATCGTTTATCTACGATTATACGATACGATTTATACTTGCAAAGCAGAATTGCATTTATGGTGTGTTTTCTCGCCAGCAATACGTCGAAAGCACTCACTAGCCACTGAGTGAGGTGCGGCGCTCTCGCCGCAGTAGAATGTAACAAAGTAGCTATGGGTCGTGTCTGCTCTCGTACGTAAAGTACATACAGCTCAATGGTGTTAACATATTTTTTAATACCTATTCGCATTTGTATGACAAAAGTAGACCCGACTTGTTTGATTTTAATGGCTAGGTAAATATGACACCTAGAACGACTTAGGTACGTAATACCGAGAGGGAAATATCTAGTGCTTAGTATATTGTAACGATTAGCTTATTTATTTAAAAAATCTGGCTAAGTACTAATTTGTTCCGGAAACCGTTTCTCTAGAAAATTAATTAAACCGGGCGTTACTTTGCGGAAATTCATATTCAAACCTTAAATCTCAGTACCTTACATATTTCCGCTTCGATAAATATATAAACTCATTATTTTTAACACCTTCTAAAACAGAAATTACATTACAAAAAGGGGCTAACATGCTAGTAAAACAACATGCGGCCTTATCGCTAATAGCATTAAAGCTTCGATGTCTTCAAGCTGGTACTCTTTCCTACTACGAAATCTTTACGGTGGTACTGTACTCTTGTCTGCTTCGGTGTCTCCAAGCTGGTGCTCTTACCTGCTTCGATGTTTAGAAGCTGGCTCTTGCCTGCTTCCATGTCTTCAAGTTGGTTCTCTTACCGTCTTCGATGTCTTCAAGCTGGTACTCATGTCAACACGTGTTTCACCTTTTCACGAGGCATCTTCGGGACATCTTGACTCTTCGAGCTCTAATAAAGGCAGTCAAGGAATGCTTGGCTACGTCACGTGCGAGCTCTGTTAGTGTATCATGTCATACACAGCAATTTTACGAATACTTTCTGACAAATAACATGCACTCAACATCATATCAAATGTAACGAAACCGTAAGTTAGACTGCAAAACCCGCTTATCTGCTGTCGTGTATTTTGATTTTGTTCTTCCAATGAAATGTAGTCAACTTAGTCTATTAATATGAAACCAGTTCAGTTTCTACAATCTACAGTATGCTTAACGTTCTCGAAAACCTTGTGTATTGTACGTATATTTTTTTAAATGTTTCCTTTTTATTGTTTTTAGGGTTCCGTACCTCAAAAGGAAAAAACTGAACCCTTATAGGATCATTTTGCTGTCCGTTCATCTGTGAAGACCTGTATCTCGGAAACGTGTGAAGGTATCGAGTTGAAATTACAACCATATACGCAGATCTATAGTCTCTTGCTGCAGAAAGAAAAATCAAATTTCCCAGTTTTCGTAAAAAAAAGTTACAGCCGAATATGTCGTAAAAAACGCACATTTCGACACTCACAAGGGAATCAAAACCTATGGGGTACTTCCCGTTGACCTATAACTGTGAAATTTGGCAAGAATCAATGTCATATAGTACACATAAAGGAAAAATCCGAAAACTGTAAATTTTTAATTTAATCACAAAAAATATTGTGCAATTTTAAAGTGCTTTAACCGTATAATGTGGGGTATCATATGAAAGAGCTTCATTAGCACAAGCTAAAACAGGTTTTTAAATATTTTTACGATGTATATTTTTCGATTTATGTAGGAAAAAATAAAAAATATATATAATTTCCCCCTTTTATCTAGTAGTTTGTACGGAACCCTCGGTGGGAGAATCTAACTAGCACTTTTCCGTTTTTTTTTGTCATGACTCGGGCTTCTTCAAAAAACAAAATTCAAAATCTTTTTATTTCCTTATAACTATTACAGCTTAATGTACCATTGGACCTCAAACTAGGCAATGCCTGTATCTTGAGGGTGCTCAGTGCTGTGTTACCAAGAAGGATTGCCGCGCGCATTACATTCACAATATTTATATTAACAGATTATGGAATTAAGTATTATTGATCACAAAATTAAATACAATTATTTATACTTATCTAAATATGCTAATATTGTTAAGGTTAATTATTTTCCCTCTTCCTATAGATCGTTCAAAGAGGTTACGTTTATACCGTTAGATAAACTCTAAGCATACATTTAAAAAGTTATTGTTCTAATTATGAACACATTTTTTTTTAGGTATGCAAGGAATACATAGTAGGTACAGATATGCAATGCAAATTGCAAAAATCAATACAGTTCTAATTTTTTCGAATGTCAATAAACTTTTATATGGAACTATTTGTTTCGCGATTTTACGTATGATCCTAAAATTCTTCAGAATTATTTTATTACTCACCCGCTTCAAATACTACTGTTGTCATTTCGGCGAGTGTGCGCAAGAACTCCACAAACTTATTATTATACATAAATTATATTAAATATATATACTTACATTATTATAATTTCCACCCTTTCCACCACAGGACTAGCAAAGGCGACAAACTACCACCCATTCCTCACTGAAATTCCAAAAATACATACTTAACTATTTCGGTCCACGTTCTTGATGCGTACTATATAGGAATAAAATTCTTTGTTTCCTGAGAACTACATACAATCTTTGAATTTTCACGGCTAGTGTGAATAGATATCTTCTAGATCGATACGCTCCATCCTCGGCCAAACCGTCGCTTGACATCAAGCGTGTTGGTGGTCTATCGTAGAAATTTATAATTTAAAAAAGACCTATGTAATATAAGTATGTTAATTACGAGAAAACCAACACGAATTTATAGTTCTTTTTCAAGAATATTCATCGCTATACCAAATGTTTTTCTAGAAAGAATATATTATAGTAATTAATTTATTTATAATATAAACACACCGCAGATATTTACGTCATAAAATTTACCACACACATACTTATCATAAATCTGTGTACATAGTACCGCTAATGTTGTTTTTATCAATGTATTGGGCCGTGAGTTCGGAAGGTGGCAGTGCTAATGACGATGGTCAACTCCGTGGAAGATGTACGTGGTGTGACGTATACGGATTTCGAAGTAATTATGATTGATTCTGTGTGTATGACGCGCGCGGCCGGCCAGGTTTGAGCCGCGTCGGCGTCGTCGCAGGCGCATGTTGCTCTCCGCCGGCCGCGCCGCCGGACGCCTTCAGTGCTTGCTTGCGCGTTCCACACGCCGAAGACGCGCGAAAGTCGACTCGTTTGCTATTATTTATATTCACACGGTGTCCTGTACGGGCGCAGTCCATAACAAACGATAGACTCGTCCTTTCCCTGCGTGTTACGCGTGCGCCGCACACACTGCTTTTGCATGTAAGTCACCATAATGCTTATTTGCTTTTTTGACATATTTTTTGTTGTTTTATTTACACCAGTAGTTGGTGCATGCTCGAAATTCGACTGTAATTCATTAATTATGCAGTTTCTGCACTTCTTCTCCATATAAACTTTAACTATGCCAAATTTCAGTCTTCCGTGCTTGCTTTATCCTTAAAAAGGAATACAAAGTTTTCATTTTATTTATTACTATATTAATCAAGGTACTTAGTTAGATTTTGAATCCTATTGATTAAATCAACAGTGATTTTACCAGGATATGCTTTATCTGATTACACTCATTCATTAATAAAGCGCTTCTTATCAGCAGTCCCCCAACTGTTCTGCTGATAACATATTCCAGATTAACTCAAACTTAAATGCAGATAATACTGTTAAAATTAATCGTCTATTTTTAGGAAATATCGTAAAGCATCAAATAAGACACTGATTAAGTATGTAAATATAATTAAAATTATATTCATTTAAACAGTATAAAGTTAATTACTTACACTAAAACATTCAAACTTTACCTGTTCACATTAACCTTCCTTAGCACTAATTATAATTTGACACGATTAAAGTAAACAAAAACTAATCCGAAAAATTTTTAACAAGTGAATAATTCACCTGAGTGGTAAGTATATTGTTTTTAAACAAATAACTCATTTACGTGATTATTTACATAATTAAATACTAAAAAAATTAATTAAATACTAAATTAAACTAAAACTTAAACTTAAATACTAATTTACTGAATTAAATACTAAATTGTTAATGTTACTTAAAGCCGCCGAGTCGAGCATGAGAATCGGTTGAAAGTAAGCGTCACATGACATTTCAAGTTGAATTGCGTTATTTTTTGTTGACTATATGACAAATTCTCCGACGAAATTGCACATAGCGCTCGTCACTCTGGTTTAGAGACATTCTGGTTACATCCTCATCGCTGTCCAAACCAAACCATGTTAATATCTTTCAACAACGGATAAGGTATTACAGGGAGGGAAGTTAATGTAAAATTTATCCGCCTTGTTTATAAACGTTCGACGTGAACTGTCACGCACGAAAACGAAAAACACTTTAATTCAAATGTGCTTAGTAGGGGTTTACGAATAAGACGGTATATCTATAAAAGGCTATTTCCTTACTGACAGACAACGTACCTACTACACCTAAAACATCCTAAATCGCTGGTCATAGGGTCGTGAAATTCGGAGGGTCCCTACTCGTGAATTGCAGATATTTACTAAGGAAAGATTTCTTGGTTACGGGTTGTGGTATTGACTTCATTAAAACGAAGAAGATGGTACTAATGATCTTCGCAAGCACAACTTATAAGTTGACATATATATAAACATCATTTTCAAAGTTCATCTTGTGATCGCTACATGAAGTGCTAAAATCGAGACGTGTACTATAGATTCCGCGCTACCACTGAAGTCCCATGGTGAAATTTTGGAACTAAATTTGACAGGCTCGCCATTGTCCGCTGGAACACATAATACTTTAATAGTATGTATGACCGGAATGCGATTGAAGCGCCGCTTCTATAGATTTGAATGGTGCCGCGGACTCTTAACTCACATTTACGAACAGCAAATTTTCTTGTCTGTCTTGTACGTATTAAGACTCGTTCACTTCGCTCGCTCGGTCAATAAAAAAATTAATAACATTGTCGCCTTATCGCCAATAAAAATACCTGTTTTGGTTCTGTCCTATACAATACTGTTTAGTTAGCTTCTGTCCTGGCCCTCAAGTCTAAGGCAATAAATGTATGAATTCTTGTCCAGTTGCGGGCTTCAATTCCTGTTTTCAATTTATTGACTATTAAAGACTTGCTCTATAGTCGGTTTCTATTCTGTACTGCTTCGGTTCACAATTATTCTATGTCTTACTTACTTTATTCATTGTAGAGTGACTTTCAATTGATTTTTTCAGCCCCATTCCTATGAGTTGTGGTATGACCTCCAGATGTCTATCAAAATATGGTTAGTTGTTTTTCACTTATGTTAAATAAAGTTCATGGACATATCTACGAGTCCCCAAAAGTTATTTACGCTCAGCCTGTCAAATTGACTTTAATGTCTATATACTGCAACCACCCCACTTTCCATCAGGTAAGCCTGCCTTTTATCTATCTCGTATTTTGTATTCGTAAAAATAATCTCCATCTTCACCGACCTTCGTTTGTCGTAGAATTTCTGTTGGGTTAGATTAGTTAGGTTATAATTGATGATTCTTAGAAGTCATTAATTTACCTCAATTGCTTTTGACCTTTTTGTCACGGATATTTTGCTACAAATGCCTATTCAGAAAATGCAGCCAGAATACTATGAATTCATGTTTTGTTTAGTTGAAAACATATCTTCTACAGCCTTCCACTGCTTTAAAAGTTTTATCCATAGTTTTCAATGGCTAAAATAGCTTCTACACGCAATTAACCTGACTGATTTAAATATGATCGATATTTTACATTGCCCTAGGGGCGTAGTTCTTTTTGTTCGTTAATTGTTTTGTTATTTTTGTATGATCATCATCTCAGTCACAAGAAGTCCATCGCTAGATATAGACCTCCCCTATGGATTCCCAAAAAGACCGATTGGAAGCGGCCTACTTACAGCGTCTTCCTGCCACTTCTATGAGGTCTTCTGTCCGTCTTGTGGCTGGTCTTCCTCGTGGTCTTCTCGTGGTCGCCATTTGAGAACTTTTCGGCCCCACCGGTCGTCAGTTCTACGTGCCATGTGCCCTGCTCACTACTGCTATTATTCTTGTTTATTTGTTGATTATTGTTTTGTTGTTGTTTGTATTATTGTCCGTACTTACGTACACTTCGCTCTACAGTAATCTACGTATCCACTTTCCACCCAACTGCTAAATAAGATAATAATATGTAATAGTTGCATTTATTAATATTGATATAATTTTATTGACATTTGCATTTTAAACAATTTTGAATTAATTTTTAGGGTTCCGTACCTCAAAAGAAAAAACGGAACCCTTATAGGATCACTTTGTTGTCCGTCTGTCTGTCTGTCTGTCCGTCCGTCCGGATGTCAAGACCTGTATCTCCGTAAAGCGTGAAGGTATCGTGTTTAAATTAACTAATTAATTATTAATTAACCATATCCATAGTCTCTTGCTACAGATAATATCCATTATTCAGAAGTTCGTCATTGCATGCTGATGCGAATTACACAAATGATATGAACGTAAACTATACTTTAAATAAAACCTATATATATACCTAAAATATACATCGTAAAAATATTTAAAAACTTGTTTTAGCTTATGCTAATGAAGCTCTTTCATATGATACCCAACATGATACGGTTAATTCACTTTAAAATTTGGACCCTCATTCCTTGCATAAAGACACTATGTTTTGTGATTAAATTAAAAATGTCCAATTTTCGGATTTTTTCCTATATGTGTACTTTAACACAATGCTTCTTGCCAAATTTAATAGTTCTAGGTCAACGGGAAGTTTAGGTAAGATAGGTTTTGATTTCCTTGTGATTCTCGAAATATACGTTTTTTTAAGACATATTCGGCTGTAACTTTTTTTTACGAAAACTGAGAAATTTGATTTTTCTTTCTGCAGTAAGAGACTATGGATCTGCGTATATGGTTTTAATTTCAACTCGATACCTTAACGCGTTCCCGTGATAAAGGTCTTGACACCCGGACAGACAGACAGACAGATGGACAACAAAGTGATCCTATAAGGGTTCCGTTTTTTTTCCTTTTGAGGTACGGAACCCTAAAAACTAAATGATTATATATTTTTTTTTTTAATAGAACCTATGTTTCTAGTTTTTAGGGTGGTCCATGATTGACAGACTGTAAATTGTGTTTCATGAATGTTAACTTGACTTTTAAACATAAACTTGATATTTTTTGAAGTGTCTAAAAAAATGAAAAAGAATTGTTCATATGAGTAGATTTTCTCAATAATTTGTATGGATTTTTTGCCATAAAATTGAAAATTTGACCATTGAACTTGACATCTGCTGCTTTGACGCAACTCTATTGTCTTTATTTTAAAGTTTATGGAATTATATATATATATTTAACATATAAGGTATTGCAGCAAATCGTAGAAAAGCGGGGTTACATTTTCATTATCTTTCCTTTTCACTGACTTCTAAAATAAGGAGGTTAACAATTTGGCTTTATTTTTTTAATGTTTGTTACATACAGCATAACTCCGTCATTTAGAGATTAAATCGGTTTAATTGTTTTTTTTTTTTTTTTTTTTGAAGTAATAAAATATACTTTCAGTTGGTCTCATAGAATTTGATCAAAATTGGGTTCAGTAGTTTAGTTTAGAATTGCGCACTTTGAAGTCGGTTTTTCAGTTTTATAAACTATAATTATTTGTTATATTCAGAGAGCCCAAAGCCGCCAGACGTTACTTATTTAGTGACGAAAAAAATGTGTCGTACTGAGTTAGTGAGTAGTACTTGTTTAGATTCTGAAGGTTCACATTCTCACTGACTTGTACTGTTTACTGTGTACTTGTACCAATTTACATAAATTAGCCACCAAATGTGTAAAAAACAGCTAACTTATTTAGTGATAGCTAATTTTTTATGTATGTTGTAGAGAATATCATTAGAAATCCATATTGCTAGACGCTCACAGTGGTCATAATTTCAGCCAGACGCTTCAAAGTGAGCAAATAATATGACAAAAGTTTACTTATTTAGGTGGGAAATATCTGTAAATTGGCCCGCGGTACAAGTTAGCGAATATGTGAACCTTAAGAGTCTATAGAAGTACTACTTAGTGAGACACATTTCGTTCGTCTTTAGATAAGTAACGTCTGGCGATTCTGGGCTCTTGGACCTTTATTTTAAAGTACCTGGGTGACCGAGCTCCACTCGGATCTTTTGTGACTGAAAATACGAGCAAACCCGGGTTCACTAAAAATTAAACCTAACAAGATCGATTTATCGTCCCCTAATCTACCTACAAACCAAATTTCATTGAAGCCAAAATCATTCAATTCATTGAATTTAATTTTTCATTGATTTTTTTTCGTTGGAGCCGTTTCCGTGGTTCGAATTATATACATATATACAAGAGTTGCTCGTTGAAAGGTATTATGATTACATTATTTCCTGTTTAATTTATTTTATATATTTTTTTACCTTTGAGAACGTGTGAAATTTGTTTCCTTTCTTTATTTGAGTACTTTGTTTTTTAGGTTGCATTTTGTTTTAACCCTCGACCCAAAAAGAGGGGTGTTATCGTTTGAAATGTGTATTTGTTTGTCTATCTGTGATGTCGTAGCTCTCAAACGGATGGACCTATTTTGATCTAGATTTTTTTGTTTGAAAGAATATTTCATCGAGAGTGTTCTTAGCTGTTTCATCAAAATCGGTTCGGCCGTTTTGTTTTGTCGGGGGATTTTGAATTTTCTAAACGTATATTTGTGTATTTCATATTATAAATCATACGGGATATAACGATTTTTTAAAGTATAATATAGCACTTTACATTATAATCCAAGCCTAGGAGCTATTCAACTAATAAGTTATGAATGACCTTATTAGTTGAATAGCTCCTTCGCGTAAGATTTATTGTTCATTATTTATGAGCATGTGCAACGCGTTTTAGAGTTTCGAGTAAACAAGGAACTCTTATAACTTCGCCATGTCCGTCTGTCTGTCTTATCTGTCCGTCCGTCCCAGGGTTTGCTAAAAGACTATTAGTACTAGAAAGCTGTAATTTGGCATGGATAGGCATATCGGTTATGCCGAGAAAGTTGTAGATTAAAATCTTGAAAAAAAAAACATTTTATTGGGGTCCCCTACACCCAGCGAAACATCTAGTTAATAGTTACGAGTGCATTGCATTGCCACACAGGGTTTTGAACTGTCCAAGACCAAAGTCCTTATAATAGTTTGATAACAATAAAAAAAGCGTAACGTTATCATTAGGCGGAGAGACTTGCTCGTATTGACTCTCAATTTCCTATAAAAAAACTGACTCAAATTCATCATGCATCAGTTCAAAATAGAATAACCTTGACCAGAAATTTGACACATAGGAACGATTCGCAAAATCTTGATGTAAAATCGATCGCGCGATTGACCCACCAGTTACATAAGATCAGGCGATAGTATCCAGCGCTCATCACTGCATATCGATGATTTTGCGCAAGAACCACGCCCCGAGCTCGCCGCGTCGCCTTTGTCGACGGCTCGATGGTTTCGCCCTCGCCACAGACTTATGCTATGCAAAAAAGGTTTTATTTGTAAGGATATATGATAAGGAATTTGTGACATCGTCACGTTATTTTCATTTTTTTTATTTTCAGACAGAATTCAAAAATATAGTTTTTTTTGAATGGCCCAATCTACCAAATAAAAATATAAAAAATACCAAACAAATAATATTTATCATACTCACCCCGTTGAGGTAGCAATGGGCAGTGCACATAGCACGCAAAACTGATCGATGGGATGCATAATTTCTTGAGTGCACAGCGTAGGACGACCAGCTACTAGGTGGACAGACGAAATCGAACTGGTGGCAGGCTGCGCGCCAATGTTCTTTTTGAAAATCCGTGGGGGAAACTTATCTCCAACAGTCAGACAAATTAATATTCATCGAAATCGTGTAATGTTTAATCAGTTTTCTCTCTTTGTATGGACAAATGCAACTAAACGATATTCTTAAGGTGGGGATCAAAGCACGCAGCTATCTCTCTCGCGCATCATAACATAAAATCATTGAGTAGGGATATTAGAAAATTTAGTCATGATATTGGTTACTCAAATAGGAGAAATGTTTAAAAAAAATATCTTCGGTATTTTTTTAAATTGGCTGAGGACTAGGAAAATACATGTCTTTTCACTACTCCGTCATCAGTGTAAATGCTATCTGAATAATACTTTTTTAAGTAATATTTCTCCAATTTAAATAAACAAAATCATGTCTCACTTTTATAATATCCCTACACAATGATCTTATATATTTAAAAATGTTATGATGCGCGAGAGATAGCTGCGCGCTTTGAGCCCAACCTTAACTGTTTGTAGTACGAAGCGGTTCGGATCAGTACAAGCGTGTGCAATCGAATTTATACAGTTAGCCTAGTACTGGCTACTTTTCGTTGAACTCACGAGGAGGAAGTTTTAATTTGTTCGTGGTACAATGCTTTCTTCATCCTTTAGTCTTAATACACGTGTTCGAATTTCAAACTGAAAGGAATTTGAACTGCTGCTTGACGTTAAAATTTTGTTACCAAACATTTGACGCCTTCTTTTAAATAAAAAAAAATTAACCTTAAAAAAGTTGATGTGAACGGCTTAACATCAGGTCTATTTTTTTTTATTAATCTGTCAGGCACCTTGCCTAGTAGTAAACTGTTGCATTTTACGGTGGAATGCGCTTGCCTAGTCATTTATTATTTGAGAACACTTATATTTTATATATTGGTACTTTACCAATTTACCGCGCCGTATTCCAAAGTCTCGAGGTTCAATAAAAATGGAACTAAGGAATTTAGGACTCGGCTTTTTGGGATTGCTACTATGATAGTAGAAACGATATTTACTGTTATTCTAGCCGTCCGATAGAAGAAAGAGGCTGGATGGAAAAATACACATTCATCAAGCCGTTTAGGCTATAGGCTGTCATATAGAACCATACATACTACATACATACTCGTATATATATAATATATATAGTCTTGCCATAAATATTGTCACGAAGAAAAAAATTATTTTTTTATTGCAAATAATATTTATTACTTTTACAGTGTGTTAGTTTAATACATAAATATAAAAGCTTATTCGAAGTGGTCTCCGTTGGCTGCAATACAGTCCTTTAAACGTTGAGGCCAGTTATCAATAGAAGCACGCACTCTTTCCATGGGAAAATTCTTCACTGCCAATCGTATGGATTGTTTTAGGGATTCCAAATTATCATGGCGTTTAGAGCAAGCCATACTCTCTAAAACTGACCATAAATCATAATCCAGCGGATTAAGATCAGGACTAGACGACGGCCAGTCTTCAGCTCTGATGAAGTCCGAAACGTTCACTTCCAACCAAGACTGCGTGGACCGAGCTTTATGACCTGGCGCCGAGTCTTGTTGGAAGGACCATACTTGGTTATTGAACATGGTGTTGTTAAGGGGCTTAACTACCTTCTCAAGAATGGTATTTTGATACACTTGTGCCGATGTTTTGATACCTTTTTCACAAAAATATGGCTCAGTCACTCCTTCATAGCTAACACCCCACCAAACCATCACTGAAGTCGGATAATGCCCACGTTGCACTCTGTCGACTAATTGGGAAGCTTCCTTAGAGCTTTGAGCATAAATACGGTCATTTTGTTTGTTAAAATGTTGCTTAATTGTAAAGATTTTCTCATCCGTAAACAAAATTTTTCTGTGACCTCCCTTTGCGTACCGCTTCAGTAGTTGTTTCGATTTTACCACCCTATTCTTTTTTAAATTATCAGTTAAAAAATGACCAGTGCGTCTCTTATAGGCTGCAAGTCCTAAGTCATCTTTTAAAATACGCGACATGGTTCTGGGTGCTATCTTCATCTCCCGAGATAAAATCTTTTGCTTTCGGACAGGATTTCTTCGAATTCTTTCCCTTACTGCTTTGACCACCTTTTTCGTACGAACACTACGTGGACGGCCAGATCTTTTTCTGTCACAAACAGAGGAGGTCTCATTGTACCTATTAATAGCCCGGTACACAAACATTTGACTAATACCAAGCGTATGGAGAGTTTTAAAAATTGCATTTGGCTCCATACCAACTTTGTGTAATGCAATCACAGCGATTCGGTTCTCTTTATCACCCCACTCCATTTTAATATCGCAAAATATTGTACAATGTATTGGCGCCAAAATTAGAAAACTCAATGAACAATCGTATAAAAATGACAGATTCCAAATTCAAATGTAATATCTTTCTTATTTTTAACTGTAATAGTATTTATGGCCAGACTAAGTATATACATACTTACATACATTAAAAAAATAATACCCTCCTTCTTACGTAGTCGGGTAAAAACAACGATCTTCTCAAAGTCCTTCCATCCAATTTCAAAGCAAATGAATATATCGAATGCTATCAAACAAAACTAACTCTCAATTTATTAATACCAAAATTGTTTCATAACACAACTTATTTCAAGTTTATGCAAACAGTATTACCGTTAATCACCGCCATTCCGCACAGCTGTTCTATACAAACATTTTCGGCATTTATTTCCTGAAAATATCGATTGTTTCATAGTAGAAAACATTTATTTTCGTGTATAAACTATATAAATCTTAATGGAATTGTTTCAACTTAAATCTACTATTTAATCATGAACAGGTGAACAATTAGTAAATAAAGTGACTACGTATATGTATTTTATTTATTGGATAATTGTTTACCTAATGAGGTAAGCATTTATTCTATAAATAAATTTAATATGTGAATACGTATGAATCCTTTTTGGATTCATATTTGCATAATATTGAACATTTGATTAGCATTTTGATGGTGCCACCGTAAGATTCATACATATATACTTATATGTATTAACTTACTATTACGGTACGCAACTAGTTGTTAAATAAAACATGTCGCTACCGTATGGGCCGAAAAGTTCTCGAGTGGAGACCACGTACCGGCAAGCGCAGCGTAGGAAGACCAGCCAGGAGATGGACAGATGACGTCATACAAGTGGCAGGAAGACGCTGGATGCAAGCCGTTTCCAATCGGTATTTTTGGAA
Source organism: Lycia hirtaria (assembly GCA_947563715.1). Classification (NCBI taxonomy): domain Eukaryota; kingdom Metazoa; phylum Arthropoda; class Insecta; order Lepidoptera; family Geometridae; genus Lycia; species Lycia hirtaria. The sequence goes on along the minus strand of OX387382.1, from coordinate 35,615,246 downwards.
GTCCATATAGGAGGCCTATGTCCAGCAAAGTACTTCTTATGGCTGTATATAATATGGCTGATGATGATGATGACTACCGTATGAATCATTTTTGAATCCATATATTATGCTTAGTTAAAAGTTTGCGTGTAAAAGTTTTTTTTAGGGTTCCGTACCTCAATAGGAAAAAACGGAACCCTTATAGGATCACTTTGTTGTCCGTCTGTCCGTCCGTCGGGTGTCAAGACCTTTATCTCGGGAACGCGTGAAGGTATCGAGTTGAAATTAAAACCAAATACGCAAATCTATAGTCTCTTGCTGCAGAAAGAAAAATAAAGTTTATAAGTTTTCGTAAAAAAAAGTTACAGCCGAATATATCGTATCGCACATTTCAACACTCACAAGAGAATCAAAACCTATGGGGTACTTCCCGTTGACCTAGAACAATGAAATTTGGCAAGAAGCATTGTGTTAGAGTACACATATAGGAAAAATCCGAAAACTGGACATTTTTAATTAATTAAAAAAAAATAGTGTCTGTACGCAAGGAATGAGGGTCCAAATTTTAAAGTTCTTTAACCGTATCATGTGGGGTATCATATGAAAGAGCTTAATTATCATAAGTTAAAACAGGTTTTTAAATATTTTTACGATGTATACTTTTCGGTATAAGATGGAAAATATAAAAAAATATGATTTCCCCCAGTTATCTTCTAGCTTGTACGGAACCCTCGGTGGGCGAGTCTGACTCGCGCTTGTCCGGTTTTTTTTATTAAGAGCTGACGGACAATCGGAAATCCTGGCGAGTCACTGCGACTTGCAGATCTGTTGTGACAACCCCTTCCGCGTTACAGGAGCTCCCGAAGTCCTATGCTGACGTTCATAGTTTCTATACATAATGTACGTATGTATATTAGATAACTTAACATGCACTATCCGTCGATATCCATTTACATGATTAATCTAAATTATCAAATCACGTCGAATGAATTATAGTTCGGTGTATTTATTTTATATTCTTTATGTAATATAAATTACACTTACAATTCTATTTTAATCTTGTTATTTTAATTCATTAAATGAATTAATTTCTTAACTAAGTAATTCATTCTTTGAACTTCGAACTATACATTACACAGTGTGTACTAGACAGTGTACAGTCGATATTAATAAAACCCAATAAAATAGTAAGTTAGACTGCAATAAATCGCTCTTCTGCAGTCGGGTATTTTGTTTTTCTTTTAATATGAATACTTGTTATTAGTATTTTATTATTTCATCTCATCATACATATGTACATATCCAGATACATACATTTAAAAACATAACCCTCCTTCTTACGCAGTCTGGTAAAAACAGACAAAAAGGATAAAGCAATTGTGTCACTTGAGTCAATGCTATGAGAAAGTTCGCACAAATCCGAACAGTACCTTGAACCCTTAAGGTTTCACTAAGTCACCGGTCAGTCAACACATTTTTTTTATAACACAAAAAGTAAACAATCAATAAAAATACTATTAAACCACGCCGAGATTTATCTTGACGATTATCCTAAAAAAATGTTACTATAATCTAAATCTAAATGTTGTAGTTGCTGTAGCTTAAAAATTAATTATACTCAATCAAATATTATAAAAAATAAGTAATTTAAAAAAATTTAACCGCCTTCAAAACAAGCTAATTAACTGAAAAGGAAGAAATAACACGAAAAAAACTGGGCGTCTACCTAAGTAGGTACATGCACCAACTATTATTTGAGGTCGGTGTCAGGCCCTTTTTTTTACGTGAAGGAATGCCTTTACGCATACACCGCCGCCCGGGGGAGAGCAGCGGGTTATGTCGGGCTCGACACCAGAGTAGTGCCCCTACCGACTAAAACCTCACGGTGTTCCACCTGCACTGACCATATGGACCGGGTCGAGGGTTCGCTCTCGCACGCATCTCGACCTGGTCGGTCAAAAAACTTCACTGGGTAAGTTCGTTTAATTTTCAAACACACTTCACTAACTATTGTAACGTCTAATTTTTGCGTTACAAAGTAGGTATGTCAGATCCTTTCACATATGATAAACCTACCGAATATCGTTTAAATCCGCCCAGTAGTTTATTTAATGTCGTTGAAACGTTCATATTTAAAATTGAAAAAGTCCATATCTTGAAAAGTATAAAACCGATTTCGATAAAACTTAGGGTGACTCTTAAGTTGAGAGATACTTTATTTAATATAGAAAGATTTTTTGCAATACGACTTCTAGTTCTGCATAATACGTGACAAACATACATATATGTACTTATGACATTTAGCACACATGCTTAAAAGCTGGTATAGACTAACATATACAAAATATATACATAACTAACATAAACAAATATAAAATACAAAACAGATAAAAATACTATAGAACGAGAAATTGGATATAAAATGTTAAATTGAATTTGCTAATGTTTTCATTAGAATCACCCAATATATGCATCATTTGCATATGATTCAGTTCAAAGTTTTCGCAAAATCACTAAATAAAATAATATGTAATCTACATAGTTTAAAGGTCTAAGTTTGGTCAGTGTTTTCGCTTCCAAAATTTACACAAACACATGTACGGGGTCAATCAAATAAAATACTCATAAAATTAAAAAAAATCCTAAATATTCGACAGGGTTCATGGCTAGTCGGTCTTCTGAGCTGTAGGTCGTGGGTCCGATCCCCACCCATATATATCTACTTATATTAAAACTGTAACGAAGTCGCGTCTATACATTGAAGATGAAATTAAAAATATATTTTTTGGAGCATATAGAAGCAGCGGAATCCATAAATGTCGTTTTTGATTCATCAAAATCGGTTCAAAAATAGCGGAGTACAAATATAATATTCGAAGAGCAAAATTCATTTAATTCAACGTTAAGTACCCAACTACGTTTTCATACGTTAAAATTAAACCGACTTCAAAACAATCTTAATTAGATTGTTTTGAAGTCAGTTTTTTTTTTTTTTAACTACTTTTATTTTATCAAATTTAATAGTATTTACTCGTTTTGTTTGAAACTAAAACTTGTATTCACAAAACTTCACTGGGTAAATTCGTTTAATTTTCAAACACACTTCACTACTTTTGTAACGACTAATTTTTGCGTTATAAAGTATTATAAATTAGTAAGCCAGATCGTTTTACATAGTATGAGTGATAAACATAGTATGAGTGATAAACATACCTAATTTCGTTTAAATCCGCCGAGTAGTTTGTATAGCGTCGTGGAAACGCTCATATTTTAAAATTAAAAAGTATTGAAAACAATTGAACCGATTTTGATAAAACTCACAGTGACTCCTAAGTTGAGAGATATAGCTATCTATCTAATCAGCCCGTGTCCACCCACTACTGGGTATCCCTCCTCTTGTTCACGCCATCCTTTCCGGTCCTGTGCGAGTCTCATCCATTGCCAACCGACGTACTTAACAATGTCGTCTGACCATCGGGCTGGTGGTCTGCCCCGATGTCGTTGCCCTTTAAGTTGAGAGATACTTTATTCAATAAAAAAGTATTTTTTGCAATACGACTTCTAGTTTCTGCATAATACGTGGTCAAACATACTTATACTTATGAAATTTGGCACACATGTTTAGAAGCTGGTATAGACTAACAATAATTATACAAAACTGTGCGGTTCTGATAATATTACATACATACAGGTCGAATTGATAACCTCCTTTTTTAAGTCTGTTAATAACACATATTCTGAACAATTAACGCAAACGTAATTTCACTAAATTTCGGCAAAGAACTCTTCGAATTCGCAACCCATGCAAGTTACCAGTGCATAACGATGTAACTTCGTGTGATTTCAAAATATTGCAGCCAAAAATAAATGTTTTGAAATTATGCACCTATCCATAGATGACTAAATATTTCATACCGTTAAAATTGTAACAATGAACATATAAAAAAAAACATATGCACATGCTAATTCTCGCTAATTTTGTTGCGATCAAGCCCCGAATTCCCAAATATGCTTACATATTAATTATATTGTATACCTACCTATAAATAAAAGATTAAATTAAGATAGATTGATGTTTAAGTCTAACAAACAAAAAACTTTTCACAAAATTTAATGAAAGTGGCTAAGTTACTTATAGGTTTTCCAATAAAAATCGTACATTACGTTATCTATTATATTAAGAATAGAAAACTAGAGTGTACTGCTTCATCCTAGTCATCCTACAACCCACTTCCTAATACTTAAGCCGTCCTAAAAGACGAAGATCCACAAAAATTGTATCGGTAAAGCATGAAAGCAAAGCATCACATCAAATTAGACGCGCAGAGTTCAGCAGTCGCTCTCTAATCTGTTTATCAACTTGTAATTTGGCAGCTTGCAAGCTCTAATCCGCTCTCTCTCTGCGGACCTTTTAACATTTCCCTTTTTTTAATTTTCCACAGCATTTCACTTATTTCTTTCAAACAATTAAATAAAATCGCCAAATCAGTGAAAGGATCTTACTAGGTAAACGATCCATGTTACCAATTAATTACCCGACTACGGCGAAGCAAAAGGGAGGGTTATGTTTTTGACCAATACGGTCAGCAGATTATAGACTATGTGACGTCACTTTTTTTTTTTTTTTTTTTTTTTTTTTTTTTTTTTTTATGGTAATGAAGCATCTAGATGTATAATGTCAAAGGACAAACTTTAAAATATATTATTACGACGAAACTGGAATATCATCTATGTTGTTACTGACTTATATATTTTTATCTGTTCAGAGATCATAATCGTATCCCTAATTTATACAGATTTATGTATATAATTAATTCATTATATATTTGATAATCAACTGAGAGTAGATATTGTGTAGGTAGATGCAGTTATTTATGAACACAGACGGGCTATAAAAAATAACCTTAAGTTAACCTTAGACGTAGTTATATGACTTTAAATAAATAACTACGTGAACAAAGAATTACTAAATTAGCAAATACACTTAAAATGAATCGTGATACAAATTAATAAAGGACAACAATGACAATCAATAATAAAGAGAAAAACAAAAATAACAATATAATAATAATAATAATAAGCCCCCTAAAGGCCAACCAAGCGTCCTGATCCGACCACCAGGATCACGCAGGGGGCGGTAACGCACTGAAAAATTACTGGGTGCGGCTAAGATGGCTCTGGAACGTAGGGTAGGAGTTTAGACTAGGATAGATGTAAGTGTTAGGCGTATAAATAAAAAATAAAAATAAAAAAAAGCAAACTAGGGTGTAATTAAGTATGTACCTATATATAAAAATAGCAATAGTAACTAAGATAGATAAGTACCTATAGATAATAAGCAAAACCATAAAGAAGTAAGTTAATATGTAAGTACTTATACTATAAAAAGAAGAAAGACCGAATAGGGAGTATAGGCTGCTTTAAGGCTCGTAGAAATGAATTTCTTTGTGAGGCTTTGGTAGAACAGCTGATATTAGTACAGGATATTAGTTTCGGGTGGCGGTGGAGGAGTATTGTAAATACCAACAGCGGCGCCCATGGACTCGGTTAGGGAGTCTACTGTGCACTCTCACGTCTGGACTAGCGTGATGGGTTAGTTCTGTCCACCTAAAATTTTAATGAAAATGAAACCAAAAAAGAATCCCCAAGTGCCCGGCGGCCTTACGAGGGATGGCGATGATGGTAAGCAAGTACCTTGTGGGGCCAGGGGAGAGAAGAATCTCCGGGTGAGGGTCAACCATCAAACGACTAAGTATAGTAACGCGACGCTAATGGACCTTGATAATGCTTATGGATTGGATAATAATGGAATTGTAAATACAACGTGTAACATAAGTAAACCGAGTAGGAGATATAATTTAAGATCATCTCAAAAAGAAGAACAAAAAAGCACTGATAACAGACTTGTCCGACACGACCAGTCGTCACCATCATCCACTCAAAGCCTGTTTAACTCCCCTTCTTCATCACCACAGCTTCTACGACCGCGACAATACAGCTATAGATCTAGCTCTGTAGCTGAATCATCAGGGCCAGAGGATGTTGTGCAAGAGGCATTCGCCACAGGTCTTGCACCCATCGCTGGCAATACACGTGCGCGAAAAAAGTGGACGAATGAAATGAATGAGTTTATTATACGCACTTACCTTATAATCACTGCTAATGACACAAAGACTAGAGGATATTTAGATCGACTACACCAAAAATTTCAACAATTTCCCCAAATAGAAGTATCGAAACAAAGAGTTGGAGACCAACGTAGGGCGATACTTAGAAATAAACTAGTTCCAGATAGTCGATTAAACGAAATAAAACAGGAAGTACTAGACCAACTGACACAAAACAGAGACACGACAAATCGAGATGAATATCTACATAGCCAACCCAATACGGATAACCAAACACAGCACACAACAACACAATCAACTAGAATGAGATGGACTGACGAAATTAACGAAGCGATTATGAAATCATACTACAGAATAACTCAAATGGAACAAAATAAAACAGCATACAGAAAACAATTACACACTAGCTTCCTAAATCAATTTCCGCATTTGTCGCACATTTCCGAACAACGAGTAGCTGATCAACGTAGGGTAATTACAAACAATAAACTGATCACAACACAGAGATTACAAGATATTAGACAGCAAATTGAACGTGAATTACAAATGACAAACACTCAGCACACAAACGAAAGAAACATTAATAATATTACCTATGAAAGTACCAGTCAAGTTGAAGATATAATAATGATGAATATGACTCACACACAAAATAATAACAGTGGAGATACAAACATACAACAGACTTCGTTAGGCCCAGATTACCAACTTGATGAAAAAATTAGTGAAGTTTTTCATCTGACATACGAGAAATACAAACATACTGACCCAACAGCAAGACCATACATACCTAAACAGAACACTTCTAGAAAGCTAGCATATATAATTAATCACTTAGATACTGAAATATTACCAAATCGCCTACATGTAGATAATGATTTCATTTCAAATCAAACTATTATATACTGTGCAGCTTATACTGCAGCTATCTGTAATGGCTGCAAAATCAGAGAGGGAACACCACAGGTACGTAGAAAAGGCACACCAGCATGGCAAAGAAGGCTCCAAAATAAAATTGAAAATATTAGAAAAGATATAGGGCGCATGACACAATATATGGCAGGAGTAAGAAACTGGAGGATTACTCAAAATGTAGACTACATAAAAAACAAATACAAAATACACTCGCAATACGAAGAACCTAACATGACTGATAGCGAATTTCTAGACAGCTTAAAACAGAGACTCAACGCGGCTTCTAGTCGCCTCCGCAGATACATGAAATGTACACTCAGAAAACAACAAAATATACAATTTGACAAAAATGAAAAACAATTTTACAGACACATAGCAACACCGACTCAAACTACCAGAACCGAAACATTAAACCAATCACCACCCACACCTGAAAACATGCATTTCTTTTGGTCTCAGATCTGGGGGAATGCTGGTAATCATAATGAGAATGCTGAATGGATTCACGCTGAGACACAGCAAGTAAATTGCGATCAAATGCAATATGAATACGTACCAGTGGATGTATTCATAGACGTTATCAAAAGCACGCATAACTGGAAAGCGCCCGGCTCGGATAACATTCATAACTACTGGTACAAAAAGTTTACTTGTACACATCCCATCCTTCATACACATATCAACCAATTTATTAAGTCACCAGATACAATGCCACGATATATCACAAAAGGAATAACACATATGATACCTAAAGACACAACTGATCTCTCAAATCCAGCTAAATATCGTCCGATTACCTGCCTACAAACCATTTATAAAATCATAACATCTTGTATTTCTCGAATAGTTTACAAACACTTGTCACATAATAGCTTACTGGCAGAAGAACAAAAAGGATGCCGAAAGCTCAGCCAAGGCTGCAAAGAGCAATTAATAATAGATTCAGTTGCAATGAAACAGGCCCTCAAAAACAAAACAGATCTGCACACAATGTATATTGATTACCGCAAAGCTTATGACTCAGTACCCCATAGCTGGCTAGTCTATGTCCTTCATCTACATAATATCCACCCCATAATAATTTCATTTTTAGAAAAAATATTGAAACAATGGAGTACAAAGATCTCCATAAAACATACAAATGAAACTATAGCAACAGAAGAGATTTTAATAAAACGTGGTATTTTCCAAGGGGATGCGTTTAGCCCGCTATGGTTTTGTATGGCACTTAACCCTCTCTCTCGATTATTAAACAACTCTGGAACTGGACTCTGTATTACTAATGAAAGAAATAGACAAACTCTCACACATCTTATGTACATGGACGATATCAAATTATATAGTAATGACACACAAACACTTCATCAACTAGCAGACATCACACAAACATTCTCTAATGATATCGGCATGCAGTTTGGAATAGACAAATGTAAAACATTTTCAATAAAAGATCAAACAGTAACATTACAACCATACATGCTTAACACAGGCGAAGTTGTTGAGCCTATGGATGAAAATAGCTTCTACAAATACCTTGGATTCCAACAGACACACCAAATAGCTCAAAATCACACAAAGAATGAGGTGACACGTAAGTTCAGGTATAGATTAAATTCCATTTTAAAAACACAACTGAACGGTCGTAACATTGCAAAAGCCATTAATACCTACGCCATACCAGTACTCACTTATACATTTGGTATCATAAACTGGTCACAAACAGACTTGATAAAACTACAACGCACCATAAACACAACACTGACCACTCACCGGAAACACCACCCACGCTCTTGTGTCCAGAGACTTACACTGCCAAGATCTGACGGAGGAAGGGGAATAATTGACATAGTAAACCTACACAACAAACAAATATCGACACTGCGACATTTCTTTCACAAACACGCTGAAACTTCCACCTTACATAAAGCAATAGCCCAGAACGACAAAAAATACACACCTTTGAATCTCTCAAACAATAACCCACAACGCAATGAAACTATCACTGATGTGAAAGAAAAAATGGCTATATGGAAGCAAAAATCTCTGCATGGAAGACATTACCAGGACTTGCAACAGCCTCATGTCGACAAAGTAGCGTCGAACGAGTGGCTGCACCGTGGTGAACTCTTCCCTGAGACCGAAGCTTTCATGTTAGCCATTCAGGACCAAGTTATAGATACACGTAACTACCAGAAACACATAATACGCAATCCCAATGTCACTGACACTTGTAGACGATGCTGCAGTGGTTCCGAGACTATCCAACATATTACCGGAGCATGCAGAGCTATAGTCCAGACAGACTATAAGCATCGTCACGATCAGGTGGCAGCCATCATACACCAGTATCTAGCGCACAAATACCATCTAATAGATGAAAAAGTACCATACTACAAATACGTGCCGCAATCAGTCCTAGAAAATAGTGAATACAGACTTTACTGGGATCGAACCATCATAACCGACAAAACAATACACTTCAATAGACCCGATTTAACAGTATTAGACAAGACTAACAAGACCGCTTATCTCATAGACATCGCTATCTGCAACACACACAACTTACAGACAACACATACTGAAAAAATAGCCAAATATACAGATTTATCAATAGAGATAAAAACACAGTGGCAAATCAATAGTACCAGAACAATACCAATAATAGTGTCTACTACAGGAGTAATACCCAAAACACTTCACGCTAGCTTAGAGACACTTGATATCCCAGGTTCTGTCTACAAGCTGCTTCAAAAAGCAGCCATATTAAATACCTGTAGGATAGTAAGGAAATTTTTGTCACTAGAATAAACACTTGGCTGCGGCCCGTGTAATATTTACCTCCATGATAGGAGAGAAACGGAATACGTTTGATAAATAATAATAATAAATAATAATAAAAAACTTTATTTGTTCTTACAATAAACTGGGTAATAAAAATATAAACATGAAACACTTAAATATTGTTTTGTCCCACTCACCACACCCGATAGGCTCATTAGCCAAACAGTGCTTTGTTCCGTTTTTTGCGCATGACAGTTTCGGCTAAATGGGTCCACCAGACGTTTATGAGTAAGACAGTAAACATGTACATGATCCAAAATTGGGGTATTTAATAGTGATAGGTACCGAAAAATATCTCTGTTCACTGCACTAGGTCTCGTAGGAGCCTGTATAGCAGAGATCAGTTACACATCTGGCCTTCTGACCACTTTTATATTTACAATTTGGTACAATAATTGAAAATGAAAGATATATATATATATATATACAAACATAATAATTGAAAAGGAAAGATATATATATATATAACAAGTAAGTAAACCACTTTATTACACTTATTTGAATATGGCACCCTATTAGAAGACACGGAGTCAACAAAAATCGCCCCACCCTATCATGTGTACATAGTATCATTGAACAGGGATTTTAAAATAAAGGTAGAATTTGTTACATCATATTTTTGTCAAGCGTACCGTTTGCGAGACATTTATATGTAAATAAATATGTAAATGTAAATATTTGTGGACATTTCACACAACACCATCTAGTCCAAACTAAGCAAAGCTTGTACTATGGAACTAGATGGCTAATAGAATACATTATATACTTTTTTTTTTGTTGTAAATATATACATATGATACATACACACCCAGATAGAAACACCCAGACACAGAACCAACATCCATGTTGCGTCACACAAATGTTTGTCCTGGGTGGGGATCGAAGCCACGACCTACGGCACAGCAGGCAGACATACTACCAACTGAGCCACAAGGCCAGTCGAATATGCCGTCAAAGTCATGAAAACTAATTTTCATTACGGCGTCGTAAAGAAGCAAAAGGGAGGGTTATATGTTCGTTGATCAGAAACCCCAAAATACTTTATATAAAAAATAAGTTCAAAAACTAAGTCCCGACCACTGAAAAACCACGCTTTAAAAAGTATGAAATAAGAAAATGTTATAAATATTATAGTGTATTTCTTACTTACATCTTACTTACATTTATAGTGGTGTTTAGAGGATAACCGTGGTCTTATGCTACATTGCAGAATGTATTGTTTTGTTACAGTAGGTGGCATACGTATACATATTTAATTTTGATTTATATAATGTAATATCTAACCTATAGATTTAAATTAAAAATACTAACTTGAACTCCAGTAAAATTTAAATGATTAATTAAAAAATCGCGGTTAAATTAGTACGTTACCCCGGGGCAGGTAGCTTCGCAACATTTCAACTCAACTTTCAAGCTCGTTCATACATCGCAATAAAACCTTACAAAATTCAATTCTCTACTAGAACACAAGCTATTAATTGATTAGTAAAAAAATCTTTCGCAATAGGGCGAGTCGGTATGTGTGAAACGCTCGCGCTTAACCATACAATACTAACGTAATATTTGAGAAGGTTCGAGACGGGATGAATGTCACGATCTCGCGGAGATCTGGTATCAGAAGTTGTAATCTGTATAAAAAACAGCTGCTTCTGGTGCAACTGATATGTCAACATACGATGCGCAGTGAATGCACGTGAATATACGTACGTGCGATTTACTGTAGCCGCTATACGGAAGCTTGGTATGCCGTTACCGCATATATGAATGCGAATGTTGTAAAGAGGCTACAGTTTGGTGTTGCCAGCAGCTGTTCCTCTGTACAGTGTGGTGGAGCGGGTCGTATTAGTCCGCGGCTCCGTGGCACTGGGTCAGTAGTTCCGCAGGGCGCGACACTCTGGCGCAACTCCCTTACGTAAAGCCTGCGCGCGGACACCGTTCTACGGTGAAAGTTGTGAACGCTCATAGAACTCTCGAGACCGGACTACCACCTCCTTAGCGTTATCCTTTTCGCGCGTAAATTCGTGGCCTTCAACTCGGTGTTTTCTTTTTGTTATGTGTGTCTGTTTGCAATCTATATTTAAGTCTATCACGGAATGACATTGACATTGAATTGTATACACACACATAACCCGTTCGTTAACTGATTACACGAACCGAACTGGCTTATGGAATATCTTAGAAAATGTATACAAAATTAAATGGATACTCAGGTAATTTGTAATCTCAGGAAATTGTGTGTCCGAAAAGAATATCAATTTCAAAACACGTATAGAAAATTAAAGCTAATTAAATTAGCATCGTTCGTAGCGTACGCGAAATGTCTGTGGCAATTAACGGGAGTGAAAATAAACGAAAGCAGCTGTTCAAGTGTGAGTGTAAGTGTATTTTACCGTGAAGAGCAGGTCAAGGTCGTCCACAGTAGGTGGTTGTGCAACAGATGTACTGGTTGCAGCACGCTCTACCACGCCGCTGTATCGCCGCCTACCGCCGCCCGCCGCATCAAATAAATGTCTACTAATCAACATTTGTCGTGAGAAAACGTAACTTATATGATTCATAGCCTAATAACGCGGTGTATTTTTAAGGTTCCAAAGGGTAAAAATGGGACCCTATTACTAAGACTTCGCTGTCTGTCTATCCATCCGTCTGTCCGTCCGTCCGTCTGTCACCAGGCTGAATCACATGAACTGTGATAGTTAGACAGTTGAAATTTTCACAGATGATGTATTTCTGTTGTCGCTATAACACCAAATACTAAAAAAACAGAATAAAATAAATATTTAAGGGGGCTCCCATACAACAAACATGATATTTTTGCTCGATATTGACAACGGCAACAGGTAGACGCTTGAAATATTCACAAAATATTGAGTTATATTATTCACTTTAAAAATAAATAATTAAATTAAAATAAAATTAATATTTTCCCATACAACAAACGTGTCTTTTTTGCCGTTTTTATAGATAATGGTTGATAATGCTTTTATTTCCCTTCTTTACTGTCTACTTTTAAAAACGAGCAAAAAAAACACGTTGTATGGGAGCCCCTTTAAATATTTATTTTATTCTGTTTTTTAGTATTTGTTGTTATAGCGGCAACAGAAATACATCATCTGTAAAAATTTCAACTCTCTAACTATCACGGTTCATGAGACACAGCCTGATGACAGACGGACGGACGGACAGACAGCGAAGTCTCAGTAATAGGGGCCCATTTTTACCCTTTGGGTACGGAACCCTAAAATTGAGTTTTGTGATGTTATTTTATGAGTGGATTAGAACTTATACACTATCATATGAGGGGGTGTGTTATGCCGCGACGCACACACATGTATGGTGATTATGGATTTTTGAACCCTGACCCTGACTGAGTTGTGTAACAACGCTAACATTGTAAAACAATTTGGGTTGATGTGCGCGTGCGCTTACAGTCTATACGACATGCATATAGGCCTCGTGCCGACACACTCGACGCACCAATTTGCTCATTGTGGCGTTGTACCGTCATAATGACCATCGCTCTCAACCTTGCCACAAGCACTGCGATATGACACACGGCGCGGTAATTATACAATACTCTATGTTATTGTCGGCCTTTGCATCTCATTTCCCTTGATTGTTTGCTTTAATAGGAATCTTGACGTTGACGCTGTCCGCTCAGTTACTAGTTTCCCCGTAGCCCTTCGCAGCGCAATGTCAACAAACTAAAGTCTAGCGTCTCAGCATACCATGCTTCTGAGAACGTGACAATAGTTGGAAAGTACATATGATACACGAAAACGTGATGTTTAGATTTGAACGTGCTGATCTAATCGTATGGTGGTCAGCCCTTGTTGCTTGAAGACCTCTGGTATACTTAGCTGTAACACAGATTAAGTAATAGTAGTTGCTATGATTATAATTATCGTAATTTTCCTATGGAAACTAACGTGGTCTTTACACATATTTAAATAAAAACTACCGGTCACCTTCCTTGTAGCTAGCTCGGGTAACTATTATAAGTGATCATAATGTTTGCGGCAATCTAATAGCCTAAGAGCCCACGACGGCCAGACCTTCGTTATTTTATAAAAGCTGAAAGTTTCTCTGTGTATATCTCTAACACAGGTAAGAATGACCAGTAATTAAGAAAAAGTTTTATTCAGATATCATTTATACTGGAGACGGAGTCGTGAAAATACATATACCTACCTACTTCTCAGCCATCAGCCAACTTAAAAGATAACAGAGAAAAACTTTTCTTTAGATATTTCTTCTAAAATGTCTAATTCTTCATAATATCTAATTTATTTTGGGGGCGATAAGACCTGCACTGACGTCCCGCTTGGGGTGTATTGTGCATTTCCCCCCACCAGCCTACCCAAATCATTCGAGCTCCTTGACATAACGGAGCACAGCCTTCATAGGTCACAGCACAGTTAGTACAGGGAATCGAGCATGTTCACAGATTTTAATCACATGGCGAGCGTGATGTAGCATGCTCGAAGCGAAAGGTACATTACACCCTGTAATGTCGATCAGTACCCACGTTTAGATTTCGCTCGGCACACATTTCATCTAATAAGTTTGTCTATTGAAGAATTGAGTGTGGCGTTGTTGAAGATACATGTGCGAAACTTTGCTCTAACAAGATGATGGTTTAGAGGAAACCAAACTAATGGTGTAGGATCTTGTAATTCAATATTAGCCTACCTACTCGGACCAGGCAAAGATTTTATATAAATTATCAGAATTAGGTTTAAAGAAATAGTTTTGTCATTTGTTTTGTATTTTTTTCTGGTTAACTTTTTTTTTCTTTTTGGCGATGTTATCTCTTAACAACAAAGCCCTTGGAATAAATTGTAATAAAATAGGTTTGTAACCTAAATACACACGCTTATGAACTGTCTAAAGTCCAAATTTCTGGACATCATTCGACCTTACATTCATTACATACGTATTAGGTACCTTTGAGAATTTGTAAGCTATCGCCAAACTTCATTTAGTGTGTAGTATTATTAAAACATTTTATTTATATATATATATAAAAAAAAAAACACGGTAAAACTCAACAGTTGTCAGTAACAACACATAGGCTCAAGCCCTGCATATTTAATAGTAGGGGTATTAAATAAGGCTAGCTAAGCTGGCAATAAAAAAAAACGTATTTTACAACTGAAATCTTAACAAAATGTTACCGAACAAGATGTATATTATTATGTATTGCAAGCCGCTTCCAATCGGTCTTTTTGGAAATCCATGGGTCTATGTCCAGCAGTGGACTTCTTATGGCTGAGATGATGATGATGATGAAAATGTATATTTGGCAGATGGATATATTAACGACGAGTATAATATATTCGTAATGTGTATAACGCATTGAGTAACGTACGATATAGATCAGTGTGCCGTCGGTTGCGGTGGCATTGGAGCGAACAGGTAAACTGGTCAGATCGCCCACCTTTCTCTCCAAGCGCGATGTGCACAATGACGTAATTGACGGAAACTCCTGATAATCACCCATTAGGTATGTATGCGAAATTGCGCGAACGGAGGACAAAATCGCTATTTTTTTACACCTCTACTTCCGGCATACGCATCACTTAGTAGTACAGCGAGTAGTATTCGTTATTCGCATATTAGAAGCATTCCACGTGCAAGAATGTATAAATGGTATAGCTTGCTCAACGATATTGCCTGTTCGTGAATCTTATCACTGTACTTATGTAACGCTCGTTCTATAGAATGCGTTCATTCTGTACATGTGCAAAATCTGAGCCAAAATGAGAGTTTATTATTGCTATATCGTAGATAAACTAGCTCTATTAGTTGGTACAAAGTATGATTATGACGTTTGTTTCAAAATTTGTTGTTTTGTGCATCGCTTTGTTTTCTGCAAAACAATTAAATCAGCTGATACCTGAAAGAATATTATTATATGATCAATGAAAAAGAATATTCTGAAGCTTTTTGCACGTGGTTAAAAAGCTTCTGAATCGAATGTGATATTTTTTATGGGGCTACCGTTGTAAGGTTAGAAAATAAATTACCCGTCTCAGGACGTCTAGGCAAATGTCAAACATCGCAACTATTTTGTATAGAAAAACCATACATCTGTTTAATTATTTTGTAAAACACTGTCTCTATTTTAACATTCCTGCTTTCGTCGCCACGCCAAGAGTTTTTTAGACCTGCCTTATTCAGACGTTTCACATCGAAAAAATCATCGAAATCGGTTCATCATCATCATCATCTCAGCCACAAGAAGTCCACTGCTGGACATAGGCCTCCCCATGGATTTCCAAAAAGACTGGTCGGAAGCGGCCTGCGTCCAGCGTCACCCTGCCACTTGTATGATATCCTCTGTCCACCTTGTGGCTGGTCTTCCTATGCTGTGCTTGCCAGTTCGTGGTCGTGATCGATGTCGAAAATCGGTTTACAGCCCGAAAATATCAGAGACCATAAAATAACATACCTCAATTTAGAACCTCCTGTTTTGAAGACTATTAAAAGTTACCTTATGTTCTTCTTCTTTTTTGTATTGGACCCGCATTAAAGCATTTGCCAGTGTCAAGTATTAGGATTTTTTCAAATTTCTTGAATAAAACAAGTTGTAAAATGTTCTAGTCACTATCTAAGTCACGTATACAGTCAATTTATAAGTCGAGTCCTGCTTCAGTAAAGTGGTGGCGACTTTACTAGAAGCTTCTATGAAGTTATGTCGACAACGTAAAATGACACGTTCCACTGCTTCATTTCACTTGGCCAAACTCATGTACTTGATCGAACACTTAATAAATAAAACACCACCATTTTTAACGCATTAATATTCAAAATAACACAAGTTTAGGAAAAGAAAACAAAGCGACAACATGTTTCGATGACGTTCCCGCCAAAACTCCCTAACTTATGTTACGAGGGGCATTACTATACATGTCACATTACATCGATGTACTAATTTGTTAGTAAAGTTTTTATTGATTTGCTAAATACAGGTCCAAAGTGATCATAAAATTGAGACCTCTCTGGCTCAGACTAATAAAAATACTTGCACTGTTAACAAGCAATGTAGGCAAACATGAACTTCAATATATATGTACATCAATATGTGTTTATGGCTCACGTCATGTTGAGAAGTTATGTTTAAATAATGTGCTATGAATATTAAATACTACGTAAAGCTTTTAGCCAATTATATCGACCTCAGAATAAATCAATATTTATAGTATAAAATACGTCGCGATCCAAATTAACCGTAAAAATATTATTAAAATATCCTAATATAATAACGTTTATATATTGTAGTATACAAATAATATAATTATCATTTGAATGCTTGTTTTGTGTTTAACCTTATTGTTAAATCATTCGCATTGAAATACGATCTTCTTATCAGCACATTTGAATTTGAAGAGACTGTAGAGGTAGATAACAATTGACTGAATAATTTTATTATGTCGTGTAAGATTAGTGTGCAACATTTTCTTTAGGAAACAGAGAGGTTAGACAAGTGGCATTCTTATTTCGTGAACTGCGAGTAGAAATAGAAAAGTAAATGTATGGAATTGATATTAGCTATCGAAATGTCACGTGACGGCACGACACAGTCTCCTAGCATTTCGAAGCGTAAGCGTTTGTAGAAATAAAAACGTTTGTCACTTGTCAAACCTGCAGAAGTACGTCCCCATTTCACTACAGGACTAGCAGAAAGTCGAATTACCACCCATTTCTCGTTGAAATGCCAAAAATCCGTACTCAGCGATATCGATCCACATTCCTGTTGCGTACTGCACAAGAATGGAATTCTTTGCCGTCATCTCTGTTTCCTGAGACCTACAATCTTGGAATTTTCAAGGCTAGAGAGTGAATAGATATCTTCTAGATCGACGAGCTCCATTCTCGACCACACCGTCGCTTAACATCAGGCGAGTTGGTGGTCAATCATAGATCTATCTTGTATAAAAAAAACGTACGCAGAAGCTAATCTTAGTAGGCAGTCGGATCATAACAGAGTCTATTATCAAAATGATCAATGGTCCGATTTTGATATAGATAGTTGGTAAATATGGTTGCTATGATTGATTTTGAATATAATGACAGAACATAATTATGTACAATACAATTACGCCAATTACATATGATATGCACGTCCAGTAAGAGATAGGATATAGTGATACTTATATTTTATTTTATAACCTGTATATTACTTACCTATATTCATACAAATAAATGTATTTGATTTGATTTGATCTAGTTTTTTTTTTTGTGTTGTTCACGTACCTATTATTAACGCAAAATATTAATTAAATATTAATACCCAATACTCTGCAGGTTAAAACGAATCTAACGACACCTCACACCAAAACCAGACATTCTGTTTAACTACAGGATATGATGTGATAATTACAGCCCAAAAACACTACCCTCATTCTTGAGCAGTTGGATAAAAAAATTAGTTCTCAGTTTCGCAGTTAAAAAAATAATTCATCCCCACATTACATGTAGTTGAGATACCAAATTTTTTTTCTTCAAAATTTTATTCTATGACTTTTTCGACATGATTAGTATGTACATGACAAATTACAACTTTCTAGTACTAATCGTCAATTTTCTAACTAATATAAATTAGCTCAGAAGAAATTTTATGCACTTGTATTTATAATATATTTTTATTGTTTCAGAAATTAGTCAATAAAGAAACTTTACCCAAAGATGGCTACCATATACAATTGGTATAGAGACCTCATGGATAACCGAAGCGGTAAGTTGACATTCATTATTTATGCCATTTAGTTTGTAAGTTCAGATGGTTGGGTCAAAGGTCAGACACAGAAGGTTCCTTATGCAGTCCTTACCACCGGCAGCCGTGTTATCTTTATCACAGAAACTAATAATGGAAAATAAAACATATCCTACTTCTTAGACAGCCGGATAAAAATTACTCAAATAAATTTCAGAAGTTGTTGTGTGCAGCGATGTATTTAAAATTAAAAAAATCTATGAAACGCAAAACTTCTATTTCTCATCTTCATATATTGTTTGTACAATCATATATTCTTCTCTCTTTTCATTCATGGTGGTTGGGAACGCCTTCCTGGTTTTGCTTCTCTACTTCGCCCGATCTTCGACGTCGTCGTCTTGGTCAGCTCGCATTTTCTTATATCCTTTATCACTACAGGGGGGCTTTCTACAAGCTTTCAAGCAGTCTTATTTCAATATTACTTTGACTTTTGTCTCGTTCTTCCTATTGTTGTTGTTGTTGTGAGAGCAAGACAAAGGTCAAATTAATATTGAAATAAAATTACTTTTAGGATTTTGGTAAACCCCCAGCTTTCCACGTTGTTTTGGGCCTGCCTCTATATCCAACAATGCAGAAACTAAAGCTAAAAATGTAAGTGGTAATATTATCTTGTACGCATATTTACTCTTCAAGTATAAGTACCTGGGCGACCGCGTTCCACTAGGATTTTTTATGACTGAAAATACGAGCAAACCCGGTTTCACTAAAATTGAAACCTAGCAAGATCGATTTATCGTCCCAAACCAAACTTCATTAATATCGTTGGAGCCGTTTCCGAGATTCAGATTATATATATATATATATATATATATAATATAGAAGAATTGCTCGTTTAAAGGTATTAGATTTTATGATGGTTAGATTACAAAGGCAGCAGCAACGTCGACAGCAACGCTGCTGCTCGCCGACGTCACTGTTTGCTCAACACGTTATGTAATGAAGCCGGTGCGCTCGCGGGCCGCAACATCGTCTGGTTACAGCCGACGGCGCGCCGACGCTGGCCTCGCGACCTCGTTGTGCTAACTCCGAGCCACTTCCAAAATTCATAAGGAGGTCAAGTGCATGCCTCCGCACAACGCACAGTCATCCAACCGCGCGCGGAATATACGAGCACTGCCTAGATTATTATTTTTACCTCACTACGATAAAGCAGAAGGGTTATGATTTTAGATTTTTACATAGATAAAAGATAGATAGATAAACTTGCTTGAACTTCAACAGAAATTATTTAAAACTAGTGTAACGACTGGCGGCCTTATCGCTAATAGCGATCTCTTCCAGGCAACTTTAGGATGGAGATGAACTAAAGTAATATGACGAGGTGTGCAGTAATATAGATTGGAGGGAAAATAAATATATATTATAATGAATATCTATATTGTGTATGTATACATATTATAATTACCTATATATTAACTATATATATTATAAGTATAACCTATATAATAAGAATAAAATGAATGTCTTCTCCAATGAGAAAATTAAAACTTCGAAACTATTTTGAATGAAAGGATAGTTTATTAAAGCATACATCTTTCTCTTTCTTTTATAGAGCACTTTCTCTGTTTTAACAATCTTGCTGGCTCTCGCTTATCGCGACGCGTTGTCGAATTTCTTCCATTTCACTATATCTTCCCTCCCCCACGCCATATTGTTTTCTTTTCTATTCTATGGTCATACTCACTCATTCTTCTATTGCAGAGTGCTCTTGAACATAGGTTTTTGACAGGTTGTCTCATCCGTTCTTTGCAATTTACCTGCGCATCTGAGTTTTTATGACTCAAAGAATCTAACTGTCCTTCCTTTATGACAGATTTATCCAGTCCATGAGTAGAAATCAGTCTGCTCTCAATTATCATCTTAATGATTCGTTCAACGTGCGCAGCTGTCTCTCTCGCGCATCACAACCTTTTTATACACATAAAATCATTGAATAGGGATATTAGAAAAGTGAGAGCTAAATTTGTTTATTTAGACAGGAGAAATATTTAAAAACAATATTTCTTCATTGACTTTTAAATTGTCTGAGGAATAGGAAAATAGGTATATATTTTTTTCTAAGTCCGCCGCCAGTATAATTGATATTTGACTAAAACTTTTTTAAAATGTTTCTCCTCTCTAAATAAAAAATTTTAGCTCTAACTTTTCCAATATACCTACTCAATGATTTTATATGTTTAAAAATGTTTTGATGCGCAAGAGAGATAAGTGCGCGCTTTAATCTCGACCTTAAACAACTATGTACATGGTTTTTACATTGCGTTAGAAACAAGATCAAAAGTCCTTACCCTAATGCAATGCCCCCTATACTATAACGCCCATACTATAACGTCACATGCCGGCACATGTGTTAAAACAACGCGCCGCAATGGCATATTGCACAAGTTATTAAATGAGCACATAATGTCCACATCATAAGGAAATTCACATTCTCAGTGTTATTTGTTCTTTGTGACTGAAGTGCAAGGTGTTCACGGTCAAACAGATTGTGCTCATATGTTGTTATTCTTATTGCGTGTCGTTCTTGACGGAATTGCGGTGTACCTAATTATGTACTGGGAAGTGTTTTCGGGGTCTCGAACTCTGCCAACCTCTCTCTCTATATATATACTCGGTGTGACAAACGTATTGCAATTATGCCATACAAGATTTTAAATTCATCATCAACCATTATCCACCCACTGTTGAGTATAGTTGTTCTTCTTCTATTTTGTATTGGACCCGCATTAAAGCATTTGCCAGTGTCAAGTATTAGGATTTTTCAAGTTTCTTGAATAAAACAAGTTGTAAATGTTCTAGTCACAATCTAAGTCACGTATACAGTCAATTTATTAAGTCGAGTCCTGCTTCAGTAAAGTGATGGCGACTTTACTAGAAGCTTCTATGGAGTTTTGCCGACAACATAAAATCACACGTTTTACTGCTTTATTTCACTTACACTCGCGCACTTTATCGAACACTTAATGAATAAAACACCACCATTTTTATAGCATTAATGTTCAAAATAACACAAGTTTAGGAAAATAAAACAAACCAACAACACGTTATTAAGACGTTCCCGCCAAAACTCAAGAGTATAGGTCTCCTGTTTAGCGCGCCATTGTTTCCGGTCTTGTGCCAGTCTCATCCACTGTCTTCCCACTGCCTTGTCGATGTCACCTGACCATCGAGTTGGTTTTAAATTATTAGTGTTGTTGATATTGGATTGTTAAGGGCAAGCGTGAAGCAGCGAATTATTCTACCCGTCATTCAGTTGCATTAAAAAAATAACATGAATACACACATTACATTTACCTGACATCGGAGTCAAAAATAACTCACTCCGTGTCTAAAATAATGTGCCTACCTTGTCGATAATTTAATTCGTAATAGTTAAGCGCAAACACATACACACACCGAACCCACCGTCCCGCCAACACAACCCGGCGGCCTATATGGCATAGGTAGTTCCTATGTCGGCAAAGTCAGCGGGTCGGTGGGTTTGGTGTGTATTACGCTTTAGTTAAAAAATCGAAATTTGTGGACACCGTCCACCTATAACCATAAATCAACGAAAAAGCAAAAGCAAAATATACATTTCCCTCATTTGCATATCGTGGTGGACACTTAAATTCCGCATGCGTGACAGTATGATATTTCTGGACTAAACTGGGACCCACGTAATTTTTATTAGGGCTTTATGACGTTTTGTGACTATGCATCTTAAGCCAGCTATACACATTGGGCCAAAGTTGAGCGAACTGTTGGTATAATGTGTACAGCGGGCATTACAAATAATTTTCGTCCATGAGCCGTTCCAGTAACATAGGTATAAAACATAGCATAGCAAGTAGTCAGTGTGTAAAAATGTTAATTATTCAGCCAATTGTAAAAATTTAAGTTGCTAAGAGGAAAAAACATATTTCCTGATTTACCTTATCCGGTAAATGTAGGTATGTTGCGGTTACTTACTATTAATTTGCGACAGATAAATATATAATCTTGTAGATATATATATATATATACGTATGATATCTGTTTGTATAGATACAGAGTGAAGAAAATTGGGCATGCATATAACCCTGACAGGAATGTCTGGTCCATCTGAATCTACAACTAAATAGTGATTTTGCACTAATGTCTAGTATATGCGAATCGCTCGCGTGCTCCAACCTCGACCACATCGTTGCTTACCAATGCGATCAAACGTGGCACTATTTCTTGTAATAAAAATATTATTTTAATGTTTTTCGATTTTTCGACTATGGCAACACAGCGGATTATAACTATAAAACCACAGGATTTTACCAGAAACACAGTACATAAAACTGATGGTCCATAGGACAGAATTTTCTCAAGTGGAAACCCCGCATCGGCTAGTGCAGTCTGAACACCAGCCGCAGGGTAGATAGACGATAACATACAGGAAGACGTTGGATGCAAGCCGCTTTCATTAAGTCTTTTTAGAAATCCGATGTCCAGCAGTGGACTTCTTGTGGCTGAGATGGTGATGATGATCGTTATGATGTGGGTAAAAGGTTGTTGGCATAAATTGGCTACTTAGCTATACTCACATCAGGATCGATCAAAAATCTCGAAACAACCGACAGTCGAGTGGACTTGCGGGGTTTCGATTGCTTAAATAACTCATTAAATATGTTAGCCAAAAGTAATTCAGTTGCTGCAAACGTTTGTAACAGTACGTACGAAACCAACAAGTGGTAATATAATTTCACAAGCCAATGACTAATTTAACTCTACTTCAATAGAAGTAACACTTAATCAAACATTTTCGTTATGTTATAGCCGTATGTCCAAATATTGACTAGTATGAAGAACCAGTTAATAACAAGTCTTATATTAACTATGGGTTTTTTATCTACCAGGGGCAGTAGTTTTAAAACATGGCTTCGTTTGGGATTAAAACATTTTTAGTAAGATGTATCCCATCAAAAACATAATACTTATGTACAAAAAGCCAAGTCGAGCTGCGTTCTACCACAAAAAGTTGTGAGATCTAATGTAAAACCAAGTCGGTTAAATTTAGTTCTATTTATGAGAGCATTTATCCAACTATTTTGTAAGAAATTGTGACCTAATTAGTTAACTAACAACTTTTGTAGTAACCATATCGATATTAGACATCTTTATTTCTTTAATTAGAATGAAAAGGTACCTTAGAATTTTGATGATCGGTGAGTGTATAGATGAGTAGATGAGTGAGTCAGTGACAAAATCAAGGAAATTTGACTTGCAATAATTCTTAAACCACTGGTTCAAATTGAATGAAATTTGAAAGTATACTTAGTATCATTATATTCCCTTTGTGTCTGAAGTTTCAGACTTCTAGCTTTATCCACAACAAAGTTACAGGGGTGTCGAAAGTGCTCTGAATGGCTTCGAGAAAAGGATGGTACGGAGTGGCCTTGCTGCTCGGCTTGGCCGGGGCCACTGCCGTGCCCCCAGATTCATGAAAAAATAACAGACGAAATCCAGATTTTGAACCAGTAAAGCTTAAAACATCTATATTTATTTCACACCATTTTTTATTATGAGTATAATAGTAATATATAATGATTAGAGACCGGATTATATGCAACAAAAAAAAGCTTGAAATATGCATGCAAATATGCATGAAAAATGGGTAAAATATTCATAAAAATTGTTAAAATATGCAACATAAATGATGAATTTTAGAAAAGTAAAGAAGGGAAAAGTGCATATTTTTTTACTTCTAAATCAGCATTAAGTTGGTAAATTACGTATTCGTTCAAAATTTTACAACCTTGTAGACTATAAATTATAGTCTATAATAATATTACTACTCAATACAATTAAACGAATTAAATAAAAAATTCATCTTATGAAAAAAAAAACGAACAATTAGGTATTAAACTTTTTTTATCTAACATTTTTTGTGTAGGTATAAAGAGAAATTTTTTGTAAGACATAATTTTACACTTCAAATTCAAATTCAAATTGATTTATTTGCTAAGACATAGGTACAATAAATATGTAGGTCTTAAATAAGGGTAACCTACCGAAAAATTTAGTACATATACATCGAAAATATGCATGATCACTAAATTTAGAAATATCCAATAATCGCTGGTAAATATGCAAATGCATATGAAAATATGCAAATACATATATGTATTTGCATATTTTCATATGCATCCGGTCTCTAATAATGATTGACTAATATGCTGGTATAATGATGAGGACACCATGCGTGTTTTGAAGTTTAAATTGTCGGGTGACATTACAATGTTCAGCAGAAGTGCTTGTGATCTCTTTAATACACCACTAAGTGGTTTTAAGAAACCGATAAGCAACGAAAGTACATCCAATGATAATATGTCGTTATGACCGTCTCTAAACTCGCTGGGCATCTGTTCGTTGCCTAGTTGCCCACGTTTGAGAACTATCCATCTTAACATTTGAGCCGGGTCCATAAATTACAAGAATTTCATGGTTGTTGAACCTCCCTTTCGCCCTTTTCACATTTGTGTAACATCTTATGACGGGGCTGGAATGACAAAGTTATATGGAATTTAAATATAGACATTAGTTTTTTTTTTATAAGGTTAGATTAAATTTGGTTCTAATTTAATACTTTAGATTTAAACATATGTTATAGAGTTGAATACTTTAAATTTACACGTGCAATATTACGAAGGTAGACATAGGGATTCATCCGGATCACACTATACTACAGTCAGTGACGAGTGTGACATGTTGTGATGTCACACCTTTATTGGGGATCAACAAACTGTGCCATGTTGTGATAAGAAGTGATCCCTCCTCTTTAAAGTATGTCATAATTTACGGTAGGTCGCCGATGGGTTTTCGACTGGACAATATTAACATGATGATCTGTATGTTTGTAGACCCTCGCGTAAAGGACTGGTCCATGATGTCGTCGCCGGTGCCAACGCTGGTGACCTGCATATGCTACGCCTACGTCGCTAAGGTGATCGGACCCCGGCTCATGGCCAATCGCAAACCCTTCGGACTGAGGAACGTTCTCATCGTGTACAACCTCGCGCAAACCTTGTTCAGCACTTGGATCTTCTATGAGGTAAAGTTGCCAATGTTTTACACTAACATAAGACGCCTTTCATAATAATTTTATTATCGTTCGTAATTGTTTCGCGATCATAATCGCTGTTTTGTGCAATCGGGAGTCGAGAGAAGCCTATATCAAGCGGTAGACTAACATTTTACGTAGCCAGGGCAGTACTGTACTTTGGCTTCTCCAGGGCATCACCATTCGAATATTAGTCTAGTAAAAATAAATACGTTTGTATGGAGCAGATCGCAGTATTTGCAACTGGGTTGGGGGATTCTTTGAAATTATGATAAGAAAATAACTAAAACTCATAGATCAACAATAATCCCCGATTTATAGACTAGCTGCGTTCCGCAGTTTCACTCGTGTTGTTATGAAAAACGGTGATGATTATGATGATGATAAGTAGCTTATGTCCGTCTCCAGGTCCAAACCTATCTCTATACAAATTTTCATAACGATCGGTTCAGCCGTTTGAGCGTGTAATGGTAACAAAATTAGTTTTTATAATATCGTTATGAAATTATGTCAAATGTATTTCAAAACACCAGTACATTCATTTAAATAACAATATACTTAGGTGTATTTTATGTTGACACAAATCATATTTTTACTAGACTATACCGTGTCCTGTCCAGGTGTTCTATTTTCAAATCACACGCAAGATGACAAACAAATCAATTGACTGACAGCTATACCTATTAATAAAAAAATATTCGATTGGTTAAAACAGAGTTGCGTTAGCGAATGACGTGAACTATTACAGCGAGTGACTTCTTGGATATGTTAAAAAGTGATATTTGTATGCGAAGACTTGCATATGATTAAAAGAATTAGCACTAAAGCAAAAGTTACACTAACTATGGACTTGACCGCAAATATGATAACACTTTTGCGGCCAGCATAAATTAGTCACAGCCGAAAAACCCATATCTTTATTTTATGAATAAATTTTAGGTAGATTTCTATTATGTGATGAAGGTTGATAAAATCTAGCTTTAACTATTAAAATTATTTCAAGGTACGAGCAGAAATTTTTAATTTAATATTAATTTCGTTTGTTCATGCTAAGAGGATAAATAATTTGTATTAGTATAGTTGCTGTTTCTCAATATTACCTTGTTGTTAAGTAAATATTCAAAAGGAAAATCTGACACGTGGGTGGAACCTTTACTGTTCCAAGCGTAGAAACGATATGTACCTAATGGAAATCCATTAGGTGAATATTGGTTGCAACCACGTACAACCATGTGTATTATTGTAATTCGCCCTTATGGCGTACACACAGGGCCGCAAACAAACAGAAGAAAACAAATGCCACATCGATGTTATATTATACACATTATATAATTTCGATTTTCAAAATAATTCGAAGCGATAAAATAGATGGCTCTAAACTTCTCAATCTTAATTAGGGCTTTAGCGCGACGACATTATAGATTAAATCAAAATCTTTAAAGTTCTTTATTGTTGGTATATAAAAGCTCAATGACACGGAGCGAGTTTACAAGCTCCTCGCGAACTCGGTGGCTTGTAGCTTGTAAACTAGACCAGTGTCACCGAGGCTTTACAATCGGATACTCAAAAGCAGATTGTAAAAAAGCTCAATGACACGGAGTGAGTTTACAAGCTGCTCGCGAACTCGGTGAGTTGTAGCTTGTAAACTAGCCCAGTGTCATCGAGGCTTAAGTATCAGTCAACACGGAACACTAATTTCGTGAATTTTATTTTGAACTTTGCGTTAATGTGATAATAAAGTCATTGGCCACAAATAAAGCTAGCGGCCGCTGGCCATTCGCGGCACACTCAGCCTCTGTTTTGCCGGCTTTATTTTGCGATCAAGTGTGGATACGCCATAACTAAGACCTATAGTAATATATTTACCACCATATCCTTGATTAAGTATATATTTATTATTGTTTTTCCCAAACATTGGTTAGAAATGACGCGGCAGCAAACTTCTTTTCTCTACTTTTAAGAAACTTTGAGCAGGATGTTGCTTATGATTACTTTCGTTTATTTCAATATGAAATCTGGCCGGACCATAAATGACGCCGCAGCATACGTTCCTCCTTTTAGGTGGTGTTCTCCCCCATCAATGAAATATCACCCACTACTAAAAAAATTACTACTTAAACCCCAAAAGTTCGTCAATATTAGTTTGAAAATACAACTAATAGAGAAGAACAAACAGACACACATGCCAACGAAAGCCAAAAACACCGTTTTAGAAATAGAGACGCTTAACGTAACTCCGTCAATAGTTAAAACATGCTTCTAGGTAAGTGTTTTAAACTACAATATCATAAATATGTAGTGAATACGTATGTCCTTGTATCTTTTCGGTATTACCATTTTTATGTTTATTTATGGATATAACATACCGTATTAAAATCCCATGTATCACACAAACTGGCGATTATCAAAATGGTATAGTTAACCTTCATGTCCTTTATTAACATAATATGACGAATATATTCGCCTTTGAATTCAACCACATACCTTATTATTTTTTCACTACATAAAATATCTACAATGTCTGGGAAAGAGAGATGTGCCCTATGCATACTCTGCGAATAAGAAAGAGATAGGCAACACATGACATGTTTTTGGAATCTTCTTAAGTAATGTTTTCGGGATGGTTACTCATTGAAATTAAACATTTTTTAACGGATTCATCGCGTATATTTTACATAATTGTATCACCTAACGTTTCGAACACTGCAGCATCCGTACAGGGGAGACTAGATGACATTTGTCTTTTTTGTTATGTAATTATTAATTACTACCGCCTATTATTTTTATGCAAAACGTTCCCTATGCACGTTGTCAGGTATCGCAGATTAGTGTTGAGGCTGAGATTTTATTAATTTTATGATCGGGTCCCTTGCAGGTGGCCAACCATTTTCTCTATTAAAGTTCGGATATTTCCTAATTTCAATAGCCTCGTGTAACATTCTTGGTACATTACGCGTCCCTCTTGCCAAGATATGAGTATTATCAAAACGGATGTAGTGTAAAATAAACGCGATAAAAATTGTTTAATATCTATAGGCAATGTTAATGTTGCTATGGAAACAAGAACCCATAATTGCCCGATAACAAAATGTCCCGCGAAATTTACAATTATTGACTATCTACTTACACATATTCATAATCCTATTTTGTAACAAATTTACATAGTTTCAGCTTATCTCTATGGTTTTAGCATTATTTTTAAGGAAAAGTTTCACAATTTTCCTATATTTAACTATGATAGTTCATGGTGATTTAATTGTTATATTTTTTTCTGTAAAAATGCTGTATGTTTATATCCACAGTATCTAATGAGCGGTTGGTGGGGCCACTACAACTTCAGCTGTCAACTGGTCGACTATTCAACGAGCCCGCTAGCAATGAGGGTATGTATTTGTAATCTAACCAACCAAGCGTTGGTGGCGCCACCTGCGACATATGTTCGAAGCAACTACTCAGCTGAACCCTACCCAGGTTCCAAAGACTGACGAGAGATGTTTCACTATTAAATAAATAAGTATTGGTGGACATTTCAATTTCACTATTGTATTGAATTTGCTTATTTATAAATACTTAATGTAGGTATTCATTAAAATAGCACGTCATAATTAGGGTAAAAGAGATTTTTATAACGATCTGACTCGAGATAAATATCAACATCTGTACCTCTAAACGGAATCTTATACATATTAGGGTTCATTATTTTAATTCGTAATAATATAAACCTTTTACCTTTTAAACCGATATAGCACAGCGGATTAGTTAGTTGAAGTGGCAGTGGGCAGGGCACATAGCACGTAGAACTGATGGTCGATGGGGCCAAAAGGTTCTCGAGTGGAGACCACGTACCGGCAAGCGCAGCGTAGGAAGACCAGCCACGAGATGGACAGAT
This sequence comes from Lycia hirtaria, assembly GCA_947563715.1. Lineage (NCBI taxonomy): Eukaryota > Metazoa > Arthropoda > Insecta > Lepidoptera > Geometridae > Lycia > Lycia hirtaria. The sequence continues at coordinate 35,585,646 of OX387382.1, read as the reverse complement.
GACCTCATACAAGTGGCGGGAAGACGCTGGATGCAAGCCGCTTCCAATCGGTCATTTTGGAAATCCATGGGGGAGGCCTATGTCCAGCAGTGGACTTCTTATGGCTGAGATGATGATGATAATAAACCTTTTTGGTTAAAACGTGATTTACTCTCAGTGTGTTTAGTTTGAGTTCTCGCTGTAGATCGGTATAGCGTCATTGAGAAATTGCTAAAGCGGTTGGTGCTAATTCGCTTTTTTTTTTAAACTGTAATAGGCTTGACTGCTTTATTGCTGATGTACGTCGCTGCTTACGATGGAGAACCCATACCTAGAAAACAGCAAATTATTGGGTTCTCCATCGTAAGTATTCAAGTTTCTAATTATTATATTAAATATAAACATTAAAAAGTTGAATTACAAAAAAGTCCCACTCGACACGTTTTCCCTCATAATAATATATCAATATCCAAGACAAGAAAAACATACAGTCGAATTAAGAACCTCCTCCTTTTTTGAAGTCGGTTAAAAATAAAGGTATCTTATTGGTGGATTTTATACACATCCGTACCTACATAGAGTAGCACATATCTTGTGTAAAAGCAACCCCGCACCCCTCTATAGGACGAGTATCTACAGTCAATCGCGTAGTGGATAAACTATGGATTATGGCAGGCGGTTGAAAATAATCCTACTACCACCTATTTGAAAACATAGAAGTCAATAATGCGTCATGACAAAACAAAGCATGTATAATGGGATTGAATACAAATTTTGTCGTTTGTTTCCCTTGACACTACTACATGGCACTGTTAGTAGTGCTATGGGAGATTTTTCTTTCCCGTGACTCTACCATTCTCATTGACTGATTTACTCGTATATTAAAATTATCCCGTGGATTAACCGATTACCAATGACACTACTATTTGTCCGCAAGAGCATCGTCACTCTTAAGGACTAACAATTTCATTCATTTTTCAACCGACTTCCAAAAAGGAGGAGGTTATCAATTAGACTGTTTTTTTTTTTTTGTTTTGTTTTTTATGTTTGTTACCTCATAACTCTCGACTGGGTGAACCAATTGTGATGATTATTTTTTTATTTGAAAGCTGGGGCTTCCCGTGTGGTCCAATTTGGTCAGTTCTGACAATGGCATCCATGAGAAGTCGGTTGCTTCAGTTTTTTAAACTATAATTATTTATGTAGTAATATGTTTGCGCTTGACCGCCAACTCGCCTGATGTTATGCGACGTTGCGGTCTACGATGTAGATCAGTCATTTAATATTACTCTCAAATCCAGACTTTGATATAATTCATAGGTTTAAAGTAATGTTATATTATTGTACAGGTTTTTGTATTATTTTATAATAATTGAAGAAACGATGTAGTGTTTACTTGTTTTGCTTTCAATAGTAAGCACGTTTAATATTTTAATAATAATATTATAATATCTATATTAAAATAAAATAAAAAAACAACGGGTTGCATTCTGGGAGTGCCGGCAGAAGTGAAAACTAAAAAATAAAATAGTAAAAAGACTGACTCGTGAAGGATTTGAACCTCCGCACTCCGATTGACAAATTGAAATTTATATCGGTGCTCTAACCTATTGAGCTAACGAGTCTTGCGTGCATGTGACGAAAATAAGCATTCGGCGCAACGAAATGACGTCATGCTAGAAGGACGAACTTGTACATACAATAATGAATTTTAAGTCTTACGATCTGACGCGAGTTTAAAATTTTTTACCCATCCCAAAAATGCACAACGCCGCTAAAGAAGTTTTCACTTCAATAAAATACTCACCTACATAAGAACTGTTTTCGTAGTGTAACGTTACGCTTGTTATTTATTAGTGATAAGATGTTGAGTGTATGGTTTTCGCGGGAAAGTATGAGCAGAGCTGTTGTACAATTGAAATGATTCAATGGAAGTAATGTATCTAATGATACAATTGTGTCGAATGGGAGTATAAAATACAAGTACTGGATGTCAAGGTCACGGCCCTTTTTAGTCGTCCCAATCAGTACACACCGCATCTACAATTATTGCTGATTAAATAAATACGGGTCATTGATTAAATGTCAGTAATAATGAACCGATGCGTTACAAAAGGTGACATTTTACGTACGGTCAGAGGCGAGAATCCTTGGTAAAAGAAAAAAAAACTGGAAAATAAAGAAAATTCATTTAAGTATTTCGTTTTTCTTTAAAATCATTTAGTTATTCATGTATTTCAAAGTAGTAAGTAAGCTAGTTGTTTAACAAGCATTCAATATATATACTACTAGATACTTGTTACGGTTTATTTTTTATTGAGTTGACTTCATGAGTAACAAATATTTACAAAAAATCCTTTTTTGGAGGAGGTAATTTGGAGGAAGTAAAATAGGCTTAAGTCGTTAGATTCGTCTTCACTCCCGGAGTGTCTTATGCTATATTTTTTTGTAATAATAATACATATCTCACAAAAATAAAAAAATGCGTTTTTCGTAATAATCAAATGATTTTACGCATACTTTCTCACAAAAAACGTACACTCAACAGTGTAACAAGCGTAATAAAAGATTGCAAAAACTGTTTTCTGCAGTCTGTTTTTTTTTAAAATATAGATACTTGTTATGCATTGACATTTATGGCGCACGAGGAAATGCCAATTTAAAAAGATAATATCAAACGGGGTGCTATAATCAAATCATAAATATTTAAGTTAACCTTCAGGTTCGCATAATCTTTACATAACACACGCTAATAAAACAACCTACACAAATATTGGTCGAATTCTATTGTTATTTTACTTTAATATAGCGGATACAGGAAGTATTCGTATAGAATGGAAGGTTTCGTGTTGATTTGTAATATTTACGTTTTAGCGAGCATGAATACATACACGAAAGCTACGCTATCGGTTTTGCAATATATACATATTTTATCAGTTTACTCCATATCATAAATATAGATAACAAGCAAAGTAAACTTAGCCAAGTGTTGTCTTAACAGTTTGGCTACTCGCTAACTCAGCCTACGGCCCCGCTAAAAGACTGATGCTTGAGTTCATAGATTTTTTTATAAATCCTGTAGAAAAAATATTTTTCAGCCTTTTACCAATTTTTCCAGAAATTATTCTAGTATTCTCTCCTATAAAAAACCGGACAAGTGCGAGTCAGACTCGCCCACCGAGGGTTCCGTACAAACTAAATAAAAGGGGGAAATCATATGTTTTTTTTATATTTTATACGGTTAATTCACTTTAAAATTTGGGCCCTCATTCCTTGCAAAGAGACACAATTTTTTGTGATTAAATTAAAAATGTCCAGTTTTCGGTTTTTTTCCTTTAAGTGTGTCGAAATGTGCGTTTTTGCGATATATTCGGCTGTAACTTTTTTTACGAAAACTCAGAAACTTTATTTTTCTTTTTGCAGCAAGATACTATGGATCTGCGTATATGGTTATAAATTTCAACTCTGTACCTTCACGCGATCCCGAGATAAAGGTCTTGACACCCGACGGACGGACAGACGGACAACAAAGTGATCCTATAAGGGTTCCGTTTTTTCCTATTGAGGTACGGAACCCTAAAAAAGGTTGAAAAAGTTTGCTTCGATTTATGTGTCACTTTCTTAACTATAGAAAAAACAAACTTTAAACGGTAAATACCTAATAAGAGATCATGTCCCACGAAATTACTTTAAAAGCAATAGAATCTTGAATATTAAAACAAAGTAATGTATGAATTAGCAGTGATAACCTGGTCATTGGCTACTACCGATGATTTAATTAAATAATTAACTGGCCTTACTACAATAAGAACATCAATATCACGCTTCTATGGACCAACCTTAGAAATTATAATGACGCACAGTAGAAATCGGTTTATATTGTTCGCATAACAATTTGTTATGCGACATTTAGGATAGGCTCGTTTTGGCCGCGTTTTACCCGACGTTAGATACGTGTTAAACATCCGAATGTAATGACTTTTTTTTTCTAATCCATCGCTTGCAAAAAAGAAAAAAAATACTTTCTAACCTATACCATTATATAGGTTGAACCTTGCAACATACAAATACTGATCAAGAGGTGGGTTTTGTTTTAAATTGTACTTATTTTCGCCAAGGTTACGATATAAATCACGTTTTTGTAATACTATAGTTATAGTTTCCAAATAGGTTACCTTTCAGGGACCAATATCTGGTATAGATTAAATACAATGGGGTATGTAAAGTTTTTTTTTCGGTATTTTTTTAATATTTTTATTTGATAGATTGGATCATTTAAAAGAATTAATTTCAATATTTTTTTATTCTGTTCAGTACTTATTTTTAAATATTTTTTAAAGATAAAATCGTGATGACGTCACATTTACTACTGAATAAAATATTGTGATAGGCTACATGTACTAAAAAAAATTATTTATGTCTAACTTGACGGTGACAGTGACATGTATATTTCTACAATTCTCTAGAAAATTGGTTTGTTATGACAGTTGTCATAGAGATATTGTCTGTGCTCGATATTCAATGCCAATGCTGTCAGCATCAACTTTTTTTTAAATAACTGTGACGTTATTTTTGAGGTCGACTGAAGGTCAAGCATTTTTTATATTATCGCAAAAATTTGCGCCATCTCATCATTTTATGAGCCCAAAATAAAAAAAATATGGTTTATAGACATACAATCTCGAAATGGTTTTGGAATCAGCATATGTTACATTTTTCTTTACATACCCCATTCCTTATTAAACTGTGTATCAAAAAAGACAGTCAAATGATTTTACCATTATGCCTTATGCAAAATGCTTCTTGAAGGTTTAATATCCGAAAGGCCGATAAATTAATAATCTGCTTACATTATTATAATAATGTGTACATTTAAGTCAACCACGTGCCTTGATTATAAATTAATTACCAAAATGTTTGCATAATACGATAATTGACCTTAACTAATAAGACCTTATCAGCATTGATAATTGGATAAAGATTGATAGATATCTGCGGGCGTTTAACATATAATAAATCTATCAATGTGCGTTATAAGTTGTCAGTCGTATCATTATTTGTTTATCCAATTTTAATCGTATTCGTTTTGTCATAATAATATGTTCAATGTTACATTGATACTTTTATTAGTCTGACTCAGCGGACCTTATTCATCATGAACATTAAATCTTTTTCCTAAATTATCTATATACCAAACAATATAATAACATTTTTCTTTGAAATTTAATTAATGAATACCTGGTCATTAAAGGCATTGTCGGAAAAGTCAAAAAGTTTTTGTAATGCAACTGAATAAGGAGACTAACAAAGCGCTCGCCTGATGTTAACCAATTATAATTTTTTTCTAAAATTAAACTTATTATTACTCTTTACTTATCAGTTCTAAGTTACTTACAATAAATGTATCAAAAATATGTATATCACTAAAAAACTTAAAAACTAGAGCACCCGGCAGTGGGGCAGGGCTCACGCTACCGGTGGAATAAGCTAGACTGAGGAACTTTTGGCAATATGCGATGTGTCCAGGATATCAGCCTATTGAACCTGACCCTTTGAACCTAACCTAACCTTACTATCTAATCTTAAAACTTATTGTACGTTATTCAGATAAACTCACGGCTGGAGCCGGGTATTTTTGTGGGCTATTATTACAAGTATGTTACAGAGGTTACCAGAGGAATATTATCTGTGGCATCGAACGGATGAACCGGTTTTTGTTGTTGTTTGATAGTAGAATTAGTCGGGACTGTTCTTAGCTATGTTTCATCAGAATCGGTTCAGCCGTTTTTTTAATTGTCGGGGGTTTTTGACTTTTTTTTTAAACTTGTTTGTGTATTGTGTCGCCCGGATATACGAATAGCTGCTATTATTTCTTTTTTATCATTAATACATACGTATCCTCTAAAACCACAAGTTCTATGAAATTATTACACAAATCCACACCGTTTTTTCGAAATTTCTAGAAGCAATTTACGAATATCAATCATGCAGCTGTCAACAATATGTCTATAAACATAATAGATACCTACCGTTTAATTTGGATAAATGTGGAATTTTTAGGAATTGATTATCAACCTTGATCAGTTTTTTACACGATTACTTAAAAAGGAAGTCGGGTTATTCTTTTTTATTAATATACGTGACTACAACGCTGCATCATTCAATCAAAACAACTAATGTTCATTTATCAATAATGTAATACCTCTTTATGTGCTTCATCAATTAATAATCTTGTTACACTATGTATTATTGATTTTGTACTATATTTGTTAGTAAGCGTGCGACCAGTTTGAATGGTATAAGGTCACTTATTATCCGTTAATGGTATGTGTAAACACCATATTTTACCTTAAGTACATAGAACAGGAAACTCTTAGTCTAATAGTGATTATACAGCTATTTGTTACAGCCACGCCAATGCGTATTTGTAATTATCTTATTTATTATTATTTAGCTGTTAGGCCTAGGCCGCACTACGGTTTTTACCCACGAGCGGTAACCGCTATAAACCGCGAAACCGCTCGAGACGGTACTAAATCAGTCGCGGGGGAAAACCGCAAGTGCGGCCGCTTATATTCGTTACCTGTTTCATAAACTCACGCGGTTAAAAACCGCTGCGGTTTAACCGTAGTGCGGCCTTAGCCTAACGGTTATTTTTAACCCTCTACCTAAAAGAGGGGTGTTATGTGTTTGACGTGTGTACATGTGTGTCTGTTTTTGGCATCGTAGCTTACAAACGGATGGTCTGATTTTGATCTAGTTTTTTTTTGTTTGAATGAGGATTGCATCGATACTGTTCTTAGCTATGTATCATCAAAATCGATTTAGTCGTTATTCTTTTGTCAGGGGTTTTTGAGTATTCAAAACTTATACCTGATATATAATTCCCCGGATTATTCTATAGAAGGTATTATTTTTAAATGTAAACTTTCTGAAGAATAGTCTGTGTTCATAGGTATTAATTAATAAACACAATGTAAAAAACAAACATCAAACAAAATGAATACAAAAAATCTACTGATAATTAATATAATTAAGAAACCTGTTTTTAGTTAGGAAAATAATTATATATACCTGATGCAATTATGTATGTTAATTTCGTTCGTATGCCAAATGTCTGATCTTTTTTGCTAAAACGTGACTTTAAAACTGTGACAGACGTAGGGCATAGAATTTGACGCGCAATTTTATTGCACTAATGTATCATGGTTACTTAAAAAATAACCAGTTGCTTTATTCCCAATTCAATTCAAGTAAACGCATGAAGCGCTTACTTAGAATACCTGCAGTGTCCTACAAACCCATTGTGCATAAAAAAAGTCTTCTTCTTCTTCCGGCCTTTTCCCATTTTTATTTGGGGTCGGCTCTCCTAGTCCTTCTTCGCCAGAGACTACGTTTCTGGGTAGTCTGTGAGTCTATGTCGTTGTTAACAAGGTCTTTTTTGACAACATTCATCCATGTTTCATTGTGCATAAAAAAAAGTAGTTTCTAATATATATATATATATATATATATATGCGCTATACTATTCAGTTATGGGCTGTAAAATTAAAAACATAAAATAAATAGTGTTGAATATGGTATTTATTTTTATTTCGTCATAAAAAAGCTAACCACATAAACGTGGTTAGTAGTTTATATTAAAAATAGTTTTCTATTCTTTTATTAACTTAATTAGTCTTCGAGTATTTACTCCTGAATTAGTACCACCTTTACATATATTTTTCTATCACATCCCAAGGTTGTCTGGAAGAGATCGATTTTAGCGATAAGACCGCCTTTTGTGCTATTTTCTTATGTGTTTATTGTCTTATTACTTTATGTGGTGTCAATAAAGTGTTATTGATTGATTGATTGATAAACAAAATTAAAATATCTTCAAAAATAAGAAAGTTACAAGCCTTATAATTTCATGTTGACGGACAGCACACGATCGCGTTAGATGACGTCGCGAGAGAGGGGCAAAGAATACCTCCTCTAAAACTTGAAATGTTTATATATCGGAAGCTTATTGACCGATCGATATATGTTTTTTTAGTAAATGTAAGTATTACATTTTAGTATGTCACAAAATAAAATAATCCTATGAAATAAAATTCATGCTCATTCCCTATTGTCTAGTACAACTCCGTTTGCGTCACAAGCCTCCTTTTGTTCTGTTACAAGTATTAGACGTTGTAAACCATATTGCACTTCATTGCAATATGTTAAAGATTTTCATCGGTGTTACAAGATGCGCCATAGGGAGTCCTCTGCAATTCTCAGGCGTATCACGTGATGTTTACATAGTGTAACCAAATCTCCATTATATATATAATAAATATATGTGGACATTTCACACAACACCATCTAGCCCAAACTAAGCAAAGCTTGTACTATGGAACTAGATGGCTGATAGAATACATATATACTTTTTTTCTTGTATAATATACATATAGAAACATACTATATACTTATAATTGTGATTAATTTTCTACAATTGGACGTTTTAAATCTGATATACCAAGATTGGGCGAGCGGGTTACCATCTCATCGTCGGGTATGGATCTGTATGCCATTTTCCTTTAAACTTTATAAGGTTTATATTTAGAATTTATAAGGTTTCTAACCAGTATGTTTCTATATTTGTCTCATGGGCTCTCTCAAAGATGAAAAACAATCTGGGAAAGGTACTTCCATTGAAAGTGATATATCTTTATCAAATTCACCAACTCTGCAGCACGGTCTACCATTTCAATACTTTCATGTGAAGCCCCCATTTAAACTTAATTATTCTATATTATATATGTACCTACATATCATAAAATTAAATCTAATCCTATATTATCTATGTACCTACATATCATAAAATTAAAACTAATTTTATGTATGTAAATGTTACCTTTGAATCACGATTATTATTCCATAATGCTAAAAAGTGTGAAAGAGGAGTTGCCTTATCACAAGTAATCGCTGTCGCTTAATACCAGGTGACAACTCAGGGTCAAGCGCAAGCCTATTTTCGAATAAAAAAATTGGATGACATATTTTTCCAGTTATTTAGTTATAAAAACCAACATACTGGACCGCATTTGATAAAATTTCGATGGGACCACCTGGAAAGTATATCCTTTCAAACAAAAAGAGATTTTTTCAAATCGGTCCACGTGTCTTCGAGTAAACGGGGAACATACATAGAACAAGTATCAATGTTAAAAGAAAAACAAAATACCCGACTGCAGAAAAGAGGTTTTTGCAGCCTAACTTATGTATTTTTTAATTTTGATGTACCCAGTGTCACTCTCACAACTAAGACGAATCTATTGACACCTCTCACATCAAAATCGGTCAAGCCGTTTAGGCTCTAGGGCGTGTCAAAGAAATATACGTACATACATACATACACTCGAAAAACATAACCCTTCTTCTTACGCAGTCGGGTAAAAAAAGATACCGACTTTATCCGATTTAGTAATAATATTTAACTTTTTGACTACTGTATTTCTGACCGAGCCATCTTCTTCTTCTTCTTTTTTGTATTGGACCCGCATTAAAGCATTTGCCAGTGTCAGGTATTAGGATTTTTTCAAGTTTCTTGAATAAAACAAGTTGTAAATGTTCTAGTCACAATCTAAGTCACGTATACAGTCAATTTATAAGTCGAGTCCTGCTTCAGTAAAGTGGTGGCAACTTTACTAGAAGTTTCTATGGAGTTTTGCCGACAACGTAAAATCACACGTTTTACTGCTTTATTTCATTTGCCCACACTCACGCACTTTATTGAACACTTAATGAATAAAACACCACCATTTTTATAGCATTAATGTTCAAAATACCACAAGTTAGGAAAATAAAACCAAGCAACAACACGTTACTAAGATGTTCCCGCCAAAACCTCCGACCGAGCCATCTAATATCGTCTGTCTTACTAATTAAGTATGTTCTCTATGTACAGATGGCGAATACGTGCTGGTGGTACTACTTCAGCAAGTTCACGGAGTTCTTCGACACTCTGTTCTTCGTTTTGCGCAAGAAGAACGAGCACGTGTCCACTCTGCACGTGATACACCACGGGATCATGCCCATGTCCGTCTGGTTCGGGCTCAAATTCGCGCCTGGTACGTACAGACAGACGCTTTTCATAATAATAAGTAAAAGGCGGAGAGTAAAGTAACTGATGGCCGGTGGGGCCGAAAGGTTCTGAAGTGGAGAACACTCACCGGCAAACGCATCATAGGAGGACCAGCCACAAGGTGGACAGAAGACCTTATACAAGTGGCAGAAAGACGCTGGATGCAAGCTGCTTCCAACTGGTATTTTTAGAAGTACATAGTCCGAGCCCTATTTCCAGCGGTGGACTTGTTGTGGCTGAGATGATGATGATGACCTAAAATACTGATACTGACTTGTAAGTAATGTATCATTTGAGGCCGCGTCGCACGTATGGGTTTGCAAGCATTTTTAATCAGAATAAAGTTCAGTGCCGCGTTACTAAGAGGTTGGATTTACGATCGAGTGGCGTGGCTCGGGTCAGCAAACAAACGTTACAAGTCAGTCTCCGATAAGTAAGGTAAGCGTCCCGTATCCACATCGTACCAACGGATTAAAAAAAATATAATACATGTCTTAACTGTCTGTGTAAACAATACTGTATCTTAACTGTCTGTGACAATTTACACATTAACGGCCTTACCGAAAAACGTTACTTAACTTTAACCATCGTCTTAAATTCTCTGTCTTCTTTCCGCAAACGTTATTACGTGTCAGGGAGAAGTTGACAAAATATGTTAAGCAATGTTTAAAGTTAAGTAACGTTTTCCGGTAAGGCCGTAAGTATTTATTGGTTTATCAAAATCCGTTATGTTAAGTCCGCGCGATATTAAAATATAAACGCTTGCCGATTAAAAACTCGGCCACGAAAGGATGCTCAAAGCATGGCTGTACCGAGTTAACGCTTGTTAGAAAAAAGATAAACATAAGTACCAGTATCTCTCACCAGTATCGGTCTCTATCTCTTACTCTTTAAGCTTCAACTTAGAAAGCTCCGCTTAGACTTAGACGTGGCATTATACAGAAACATCCACTAATTTGTAATACAAACTCTTTATCAATATTTGAAAGAAGTGTCATGTGTAAAAACGAGACCAACTTTATTTCACATTAGACGTTGCTGAATAAGTCTACTTGAATTAGATAGATCGATTTAGGAACACAGCTAATTATGAACACACAAGAAGTGTGGTGATACCGTTTAAATATAATATTATTATTACATAATTTCAGCCATATTATAAGTCAAATACTGTTTAGGCAGTGCGTCGTTTATTTTTGCACCAGAAAAATAGACTGTTATACCGCACGACGACGAAGGGTTCTAACAAACCAAATTTTGCGCTTTCAGACTTTTTAATTAAGTTACATGTACTCGTACATATTTGCTACATTACATTACTTTTTTAAAGAGACCTCTCTTAACACAATGAGACGATCTGAAAATTTAAACTGACTGACATAGATTGCGAGATAAATAAAGACTATACATGAAATGCAAAATCCAAGGCAAACTTGTTCGATAAATGTAACTGGTTTTTGCTGATAATTACTTAAGAATAAAAATTTCCGCTCGGCGGCAAAGTATTCAAGTTATAATATTGAATTGAATTTCCAGGTCTAATAACGAAATGCTAAATAAATGTTAGCGCCTGAGAAAGTTGTAGCAACAAAATGTTTGGAGATTGTATAATTCTCTGAACACGGTCTATTGAAACAGGCTCTAAAGGCATGCCAATCGCTTGCACTCGGCGCTGGTACTTAACCGATTTCAAATTAAAGAGGTTCTCAATTATACTGTTTTTTTTTTATACTCCATGATATTTCGACGATTGTGGTTTTGATTTATTCTAGTTTGATTAGATAAGATAAAAAAGAAATGTCGATACCTATGGTTTAGAAGATTTTTAACATTCTACAGTTATGTGCATATTTTCTTCAGGCGCCTGCTATTTGAACATAGATTTTTAGTTTTTTATGCAATAATTATTCATTGTATAATTTATTCATTTTTCCTGTAGATAATTTAATTCAACGTCAAATTACTTTAAAAAAAACTACAAAAATAATAAACCCATTTAATTTCGTAACTGTATGTATACGTAATTGTATTTAAACAAGTTTATCCAATTAGTACATGACCTGTGATGCCACCTTACGCATTCAATTAGTTACAACTTTTTAAAGGAATAAAATAATTTTATTGTAATTTGTTCATTTGCATTGTTAATTTCTTTTACTATCAATCAAACAGGTGGTATCATATATTGGACAAATGTAAGTATTAATTCACATTTGTCCACTATTTAAGAGAAACGTTTACCGTTCATTTTTTCATATAAAATAAAATTGTTTTTTTCTGCTGAATGCATTTGGAATATTCTTTTTATGTAAATTTGCAATCATAAATGGCTAGACTTCTCCGTTTTGCTTTTTTTTTCATTTTCATTCATTATAAGAGTAGCTTGCGAAATTAAAAATGAAATAATTGATAAAAGTAAAACATAGTATATGTATAGTATAATGTGGACATTTCACACAAAACCATCTACCCCAAACTAAGCAAAGCTATGTGTACTATGGAAACTAGGTGGTTGATACTTTACTATACTTTTTTGTAAATACACACTTAACTAAGGAAACTAGGTGGTTGATAGAATCTGGGGGCACGGCAGTGGCCCCGGCCAAGTCGAGCTACATATATACTTTTTTGTAAATATACACTTATGATACATAGAAACACCCAGACACAGATTATAATGTGGACATTTCACACAACACCATCTAGCCCAAACTAAGCAAAGCTTGTACTATGGAAACTAGATGGTTGATAGAATACATATATACATTTTGTAAATACACACTTATGATACATAGAAACACCCAGACACAGAACAAAAATCCATGCTCATCACACAAATATTTGCTCTGGGTGGGGATCGAACACATCTTTAAGTTCGTCATTGTTGGTCACCGATACTCGTATATCGGTCAACCCAGGACACTATATTCGTGAATTTTATTTTACACTTTACCTTCACGTGATGGAAAGTAATTGGTTCCAACCATATAAAATAAAACCGGCCAAGTGCGAGTCGGACTCGCGCACGAAGGGTTCCGTACCATTATCTATAAAAATAGCAAAAAATCCCCTTGGATCCCTTCCCCAAAGGAGCCCCCCTTGAATATTAATTTTATTTTAATTTAATTATTTATTTTTAAAGTGAATAATATAACTCAATATTCAGTGAGTATTTCAAGCGTCTACCTGTTGCCGTTATCAATATCGAGCAAAAACGAGCAAAAAAAACACGTTTGTTGTATGGAAGACTCCTTAAATATTTATTTTATTCTATTTTTTAGTATTTGTTGTTATATCGGCAATAGAAATACATCGTTTGTGAAAATTTCAACTGTCTAACTATCACGGTTCATGAGATACAGCCTGGTGTAAGACGGACGGACAGACAGCGAAGTCTCAGTAATAGGGTCCCGTTTTTACCCTTTGGGTACGGAACCCTAAAAAATCATTGTAATCGAATAATATTAAGGGGTAGAAAACAGCTTTCTCCTATTACATGAAATAATTCGTAATATACTGTCGAACATCCGTGATCATATATTTAAGGGAATTTGCTCGACTTGGGCGATTCTCTGTAAGCTCGTAATCGGCTGTCCCAAACGATTTTTTCAAAAGTAATTTAGTTATTTTTTAAAAAATCACTCCTACTGAAACTTTAACCCCGAAACTTTACGGGCCCATTGTTTTTAGAACCATAACTATTTTAAGTTTATTTCTAGACGTGATAGAAGCTCTAAAAACACAGTCCCCTGGCTGTCCCCAGCGCTGGATTCCCACCTAGCAATGAGATTTACGAAGAAGTTATTGGAACTACATACATTTGGCAGTTAATATCGCAAAGAAAAATAATTAAATTATGTTATTTTCGTAAAACAAGGTCTCATTACGTATTTTATTTATTTAGTAAAGTCCTATAAACTTTGTCCCCAGAATTTTCATACAGTCCCCTGCCAAAAAGTTAAAGTCATAATAAAAAAAAACTGTAATGTTTACAAACGTTTTTTTGAGTGAAACAAAACGCAATTGTTGTTAAGTTGGCAACCTTGCCGAATGCAGCGGCGAAACGCCATTATGTTTAGTGTCAGAGCGTCATTAGTGAGGTGAAAACGCGTTTGGACCGCTACCACACACAGTCCTCTGTTAAGTAATAATATATATGTTATTTACTTTAATTATCTCTAATATATAATTCATTGTTTTATTATTTATGTCTAAATTGATCGGTAGGTTCTTAGAAAACTATTTTACATCAGTTTTGTAAACATTGTGAAATTTAACCGAAATATACAGTCCCCTGGCAACAGTCCTCTGCCTGAAAATGCAGCAGGGGACTGTTCTACGCAACAAGGGACTGTGTATTTTGCGTATTTGTTATTATTTTTATGTACTGTTTGTGTAAATGTATCCGCTAGTCAGCTTTATTGATGTAAGAATCATCAAAGTATCATTGCTTCGCATTATTTTTCTTTAGAAACTTAAATTATTTTACACAGTCTGATCGAACACACATGATATGGCTCTTAAAAAAAAAAGTTATTCCAATAGGATTTACTACAGAAAAATAGAGAAGAAATTAGAGAAAGGGAAAAGTTGAAATACCAAAAGAAGAAAGAAAAAGGTTTGCGGTAGTAAAGAATATAACACCTCGTGAGAGCACAGAGCTGCCTTAAAGAAGTGGAAAGAACATTCTACCGTATACCGAGCCAAAAGACTTAGACTGAAAAGCGTAACTAATCCGTAAAAAAAACGTACTCAGCGATATTGATCCACATTCTTGTTGCGTACTGCACAAGAATGGAATTATTTGCCGCTGTCTTTGTTTCCTGAGACCTACAATTTTAGAATTTTCAAGGCTAGAGTGAATAGATATCTTTTAGATCTTCAGCTACATCGTCGGCCGCACCGTCGCTTAACATCAGGAGAGTTGGTGGTCAATCTTAGATCTATCTTGTATAAATAAAAATACTTTTTTACCAGAAGTAGATACTCCGCCTTCAAGACCCTTCACTCCAGCTCTAGTTCAAATATTTCCAGTGCTAGTCTATAGCAAAAAAAAAGAAGCCACAAAGTGACGAAAGAAGTTTTACAGAGAAAGAAATGAAAAGATCGCACGTTTAAAGAAAATTATGAGAAGTACAAAAAAAGATTCGCGAGATTTGAAAGTAAAAACAAAAAGAACGTTGAAGATACAGATGTTGAAAATGTTAGACGTGCCTGATCAAAGAAAAGAAGTAGTCAAGAAAGCATTATTTGGCGACGTCATTAGTAAGCAGTTAAAAGAAAATTATTCCACATTGAAACGTACCAAAGAGAGACAAATCCTTAAAAAAGTTGTTTCTTGCAGTATTGTAAAAGTACAGGCACTGGATACCTAAAGAAATGAAGTCGTTGTCTAGCCCGGCAAAATATCTAATCTCAATGGCTTGGATGTACCTGTACTCGTAGCTAAACGGTGTAAAATACCTGATAGTTACTAGTCGTTCAGAATTACTTCGAATAAGATAGTAATAGCCGTATAACAGCCGGTAAAAAAGAATTTATAACCAGAAAAACTGTGAAGAAACAGAAGAAATATCTTCTTGACACAGCTGTTAATCTTTACAAAAAGTTTATGACTAGGAACTTAAAAATTAGCTACCAAACTAAGCTTAGCTGTGTACGATCGGCCCGTGTAAAATAATTTAAGTTATTAAAGGAAAATAATGTGAAGCAATGATAACCCTACATTACATTATAAAACAGACTAGCGGATAAATAAACACAAAAAATACACACAAATAATAACCAATTATGCAAAATACATAGTCCCCTATTACGTTCAAAACAGTCCCCTGATGCCTCAAACAGTCCCCTGTCATGATTTTTTGTAAAATCGCTAATAACTCGGAAAATACGTATAAATTCAGTGGGCCTCCCTATCTAACTAAAATAATAGTTAATTATCTTCGAAATAGAACACAGTTTTTTGGCAAATGTTAAAAAAAATTGCCAGGACAGCATTTGTAGGGGCGTGTACGAGCTTACAGAGAAATGCCCACTTAACAAAAATAATGTACTGACGGAAATTGCGGTCACCGATTCTCTTAAGAGTATCTAATTATGGAGTCGGATGTAGGTATAATAAAATCAGGAGTATCGTGCCGTGTCACGTTGTGACCCACGTTATCACCAAGTTAAACCTGTTTGCAAATTTCGCCTCAAAATGTAAATTATATCCATATACATACCTCATTAATGATATTTGGACAGGCGTGTTTTAATCGCGGTCATACGAATATTTAGTTGAATGTCTGTAATATATCCTTGGAACAAATCACCACCTAAACTATAGGTAAGTATTATTTTTAGTATAAAAATGAGTGACGCTATTAATTGTCATATAAATTGTCATATAAATTGTCATATAATATATTAATAGTCATATAATCTAAAAATAATATCGCAGATAAATTTATGATGGTTGTTATGTTATCAATTTGTAGATGATAAAATAATCTATTCATATTAAACATTTACAATCAAGACTCATAAATATTGTTACTGGTAGATTTGTGTGCAAACCACAAAATAAATTTGATATTTTAAAATATTAACGTTTAATTTTCTAGACGTGACATCATTATTATATCTCGTATTCAGATATTAATGTTTCCTTAAAGAAACATCTAGCACGCAATAAAAATAGCCTTTATACATTTTGCGTATACGTCGGTACAAAAACTATGCCATTTTGAATATTAAATATGTGAAGCCTACGCTAATAAGTTGTAGGTAAGTAATTATATTTGCTCGTATAACCTTGCTACACATTATGTGCTACCATTATGGATAATAACAGTATTGTATCATGATTAGTAGTTTAATTAAATTTTAAGTGCGTTTATGATATAATGAGAAGCTTTTATAATGAGCTCCTATATTTGTCCTGGCACGAAATAAGGTCGTTCTTGTAATTAAATAATAATTCAGCTTCCTAGGAAATAAATTCGGTTAGTTGTGTTATAGTGGCCTCAGTGTGTCATGCGGTTCGGGGGGAATCTAGCCAATGATCTTAACATGTGGCATTTGTAATCTAGGACCTCGCTCTGACCTAGACAGAGCTGATTTCTGCCACTACAAGGGCATAGCTTAACAAATATATGCTAAAATGCGGATGTAACCACCCAAAATTCAAATAAACCAGATGCTGTAATAAGGCTAACACGCCGACATCGTGAATATTAAGTAATTGGACTAGTCAATATACCTGTGGGCTTGCAACGTCGCGGCGGCGGTTGACTCTTAAGAGAATCGTTTACCTCACTTCTTTATACAAAATATGTAAATATCTCGAAAAAGTTTCCGGCACCCTAGTGGTGAGACCGTCTGACTTGCGATCCGCAGGTCCTGGGTTCGAATCCCACGGCACGCACCTCTGTCTTTTCGAAGCTATGTGCGTATTGTTGATTGCCGCCAACTACAAACGGTGAAGGAAAACATCGTGAGGAAACCTACATGTCTGAGAGTTCTCAATGATCTTGAAAATGTGAGAAGTCTGCCAACCCGCACTTAGCCAGCGTGGCAGACTATGGCCTAACCCTTCTCACAATGAGAAGATGGCCCGTTACCAGCAGTGGAACAGTTTGTACAAACAGGGCTGACAAAAAAAAACACAAAAAGTGGTAGTCAAATGGTCCTAAGTTCCCAATAGTCTAGTAGAAACCGTCTGATCTGTAATCAACAGGTCTCGGGTTCAAATCTCGCGATACTCACCTCTGATGTGCTTATTGTTAATTGCAGCCAACTTCAAACGGTGAGGGAAAACATCGTGTGGTCGGTCTGGCCTATATGTCAGAGAGTTCTTAGCGATCTTGTAGTTAGATATGTGAAGTCTACTAGACCAGTATGGTAGACTATAGCCTTACCCTTCTCACAATGAGCCGAACCTAACTGTGGGACAGTTATATAAATAGGGTAATAGATTATTTACATTGGAAATTTTTAACATGGTCTGTTACTATTTATCATATATTAGTGAATCATGAATTTCTAGGCCTTGTAGTTTATAAATGCAGTGAGGTACACGTTTTCACCTATATGTCGCACAGATAACATAAACTGAATATAAAATGATATAGAACCTTAGTAAAAATTAAAAACCTATTTAACAATATTCTACATGAGTACTATTGAAAAAAAAACATCCATCATATACATATTTCGTTTTTGCAGTGCTAATTATCTCCGAGTAAAATATAAGTGACATACGAACATATAGACGAAATCGCAAATTTATACGGGTTCCTCATAATACTACGAAACTCTATAAAACCGAAATCATATAATGTTTAGGGGTTGGAAACAGTTTTTTTCTGTTATATGATATAATGTGCGACATATTGGCAGCATTTGCGCGGTCAACGACTCTCTTAACAGACATTTGAAACTACTGATTATGATCTTCACGAGTTTAACAATATGAATGTGGTTATTATTACATATTTGTGTTAATAATATGATTGTGTAACACTAGTTTTGCTAAAACCATATACGCAGATCCATATTATCTTGCTGCAGAAAGAAAAATAAAATTTCTCAGTTTTCGTAAAAAAAAGTTACAGCCGAGTATGTCGTAAAAAACGCACATTTCGACACTCACAAGGGAATTAAAACCTATGGGGTACTTCCCGTTGACCTAGAACTATGAAATTTGGAAGAAGCATTGTATTAGAGTACACATATAGGAAAAACTCCGAAAACTGGACATTTTTAATTTAATCCCAAAAAAATAATGGCTTTATGCAAGGAATGAAGGTCTAAATTTTAAAGTGAATTAAACGTATCATGTGGGGTATCAAATGAAAGAGCTTCACTAGCATAAGCTAAAACAGGGTTTTAAATATTTTTACAATGTATATTTTTCGGTTTATGGAGGAAAATATAAAAAAATATATGATTTCCCCCTGTTATCTACAAGTTTGTACGGAACCCTCGGTGGGCGAGTCTGACTCGCACTGGTCCGGTTTTATTTTTTAGTTTGATTGATTAAATCTATCATTCGCTGGGAAACTACCCACTCAAATCAGGAAATGCGGCTATAAATATATATTATACCTATGTGTGCGGCTGTGCGGGCACTCAAACATAGTAATGAAAATATATGGTAAAAATCATCATCAACATCATTTCAGCCATAAGAAGTCCACTGCTGGACGTAGGCCTCCCCCATTTATTTCCAAAAAGACCGATTGGAAGCGGCTTGCATCCAGCGTCTTCCCGCCACTTGTATGAGGTCATCTGTCCATCTCGTGGCTGGTCTTCCTACGCTGCGCTTGCCGGTACGTGGTCTCCACTCGAGAACCTTTCGGCCCCATCGACCATCAGTAAAAAAAATGTTAAAAAAAACATGATATGGTAAAAATGAAAATGAAGAATAAAATTTTGAATGGAAACTCCCTAATGGTAAACCGAGGACCCCTCAAGTTGGGGTTTAATTTTTGCTAATGCCTGAAAGATTTTTAGTTATAAGCAAACATTCAGAGTGATGGCGTATGAACGCTTTGCTTGTCAACAAGAACTAGATTAAAAATAACAACATAGTATGTTATGATAAATATCTTTCATGTATCCTATTATTCTCATTTTATGTAATGTTTACATGGTTAACCTTGTATAGGACCGGTAGTCGTTTTGTTTTCGCCTATGACTTCAATTTGACAACAAATATACATAATTAGCACCCGAAATTAACACGAAGTAGTTGTGGCCTTTATTAGCGATTTCGTATCCGCCACAGTTTTACTAGCAAGTCATAATCAAAAGCGTAAATAAAAATTCGTTCAACCCTCTTCGCAATAGACATGTGTTTTACTTTGTTTACGTAATTTATTCGCTTTGAACTAGTGAATGAACAACCTTTTGCGGAACTCGCTCATGTAAACATTGTCTTAATCTGTACAAGTTATTCTAGTATCTAAAACGAGCAAAAACGATCGCGGTACAAAAATATAACCACCGCAAAAAAAGCAGATAAAATTTGCGGCAGACGTCATCGCGATTTGTTTTTCATCGGACGCATACCGCAAAAAGAAGTATAAAATGATAAAGCACTTATTATTTTGCGCTTATTTTGATTTCAAAGTAAAAAGTTTAATTGTGTGAACTTTTTGAGGTTATTCGTATTCGTATTCCACATCCCCTTTGTACAGAGAACACTGAACCTGAACTAAACTTTAAAGTGTCAGATTTATAATAAAACCGACCAAGTGCGCGTCGGACTCGCGCACGAAGGGTTCCGTACCATTATCTATAAAAACGTCAAAAATCACGTTTGTTGTATGGGAGCCCCCTTATTATTAATTTATATATATATATATATATACCTAGTCTTGCCATAAATATTGTTACAAAGAAAAAAAAAAATTTTTTATTGCAAATAATATTTATTACTTTTACAGTGTGTTAGTTTAATACATAAATATAAAACAATTTAAAATATAAAAGCTTATTCGAAGTGGTCTCCATTGGCTGCAATACAGTCCTTTAAACGTTGAGGCCAGTTACCAATAGAAGCACGCACTCTTTCCATGGGAAAATTCTTCACTGCCAATCGTATGGATTGTTTTAGGGACTCCAAATTATCACGGCGTTTAGAGCAAGCCATACTCTCTAAAACTGACTATAAATCATAATCCAGCGGATTAAGATCAGGACTAGACGACGGCCAGTCTTCAGCTCTGATGAAGTCCGAAACGTTCACTTCCAACCAAGACTGCGTGGACCGAGCTTTATGACCTGGCGCCGAGTCTTGTTGGAAGAACCATACTTGGTTATTGAACATGGTGTTGTTAAGGGGCTTAACTACCTTCTCAAGAATGGTATTTTGATACACTTGTGCCGATGTTTTGATACCTTTTTGACAAAAATATGGCTCAGTCACTCCTTCATAGCTAACACCCCACCAAACCATCACTGAAGT
Source organism: Lycia hirtaria (assembly GCA_947563715.1). Taxonomy (NCBI): domain Eukaryota; kingdom Metazoa; phylum Arthropoda; class Insecta; order Lepidoptera; family Geometridae; genus Lycia; species Lycia hirtaria. The sequence continues at coordinate 35,564,599 of OX387382.1, read as the reverse complement.
CGGATAATGCCCACATTGCACTCTGTCGACTAATTGGGAAGCTTCCTTAGAGCTTTGAGCATAAATACGGTCATTTTGTTTGTTAAAATGTTGCTCAATTGTAAAGATTTTCTCAACCGTAAACAAAATTTTTCTGTGACCTCCCTTTGCATACCGCTTCAGTAGTTGTTTCGATTTTACCACCCTATTCTTTTTTAAATTATCAGTTAAAAAATGACCAGTGCGTCTCTTATAGGCTGCAAGTCCTAAGTCATCTTTTAAAATACGCGACATGGTTCTGGGTGCTATCTTAATCTCCCGAGATAAAATCTTTTGCTTTCGGACAGGATTTCTTCGAATTCTTTCCCTTACTGCTTTGACCACCTTTTTCGTACTAACACTACGTGGACGGCCAGATCTTTTTCTGTCACAAACAGAGGAGGTCTCATTGTACCTATTAATAGCCCGGTACACAAACATTTGACTAATACCAAGCGTATGGAGAGTTTTAAAAATTGCATTTGGCTCCATACCAACTTTGTGTAATGCAATCACAGCGATTCGGTTCTCTTTATCACCCCACTCCATTTTAATATCGCAAAATATTGTACAATGTATTGGCGCCAAAATTAGAAAACTCAATGAACAATCGTATAAAAATGACAGATTCCAAATTCAAATGTAATATCTTTCTTATTTTTAACTGTAACAGTATTTATGGCCAGACTAAGTATATTAATTTTATTCTTATTTAATTATTTATTTTTAAAGTGAATAATAATATAACTCAATATTATGTGAATATTTCAAGCGTCTACCTGTTGCCATTATCAATATCGAGCAAAAACGACTAAAAAAATGTATGTTGTATGGGAGACCCCTTAAATATTTATTTTATTGTGTTTTTTAGTATTTGTTGTTATAGCGGCAACACACATCATATACAGATATACATCATCTGTAAAAATTTCAACTGTCTAACTATCACAGTTCATACAGCCTGGCGACAGACGGACAGACAGACAGCAGAGGCTTAGTAATAGGGTCCCGTTTTACTATTTGGGTACGGAACCCTAAAAACCAAATGTAATATCCGGGTTATCGGCCCTGTTGTTTTATATTTTTTTCTCTCTCCTCGCCTTACTCAATTAGAATGCAGTCCCATTTCTTGTTTTATTTATAATTAGCTGGATGCCACGGTGTACCTGCTATTGAAAAATACCTTAATAAGATACTTTACTATAAAATACACTTTCCAAATTAATTTGTCTCTGGGACTTAGTGGTTTAGGCTCAACGTTGTAGAGACGTAGAGCCTATCAGTCACTTAGAACATTACGTTTTATCCGTCTTACTAAACGCTAAGTAAACGATTTCAGTGTTTTGTTCCGTTTTCGCGCTTGACAGTTCCCGTTTGACAGAAAGTGACAAGTCCTTATTCACTTAATCAAAAGGACTTGTCATGACAAGTCCTTATTCACTGAAGAAGGACTTAAAATTCAAAATTCAAAATTTTATTTAGCTTGTGGTCCTGGGTACAAGGGTAAGTTGGTATTTACATTTTTTAGTATTCTGCCAGATCCTGCTTTAAAGCATACAAGCAGTTAATGACATGTAATTTTGCAATTATAACAATAATAATTTTAGTTAGTTATCAATTAATTTTTAATGCACTATAATAAGATTGTCAAAAGCTAATAAGGTATTATAATTATACATCATACATGTCATTTAGGTCTAACAACAGAGCACAACCAGTTACTTGATATCACTTAAGTACCGCCTAACACATTATATTTTTTGCAATAATAATTCAAATTTAGGATGCAGAGACAATGAAAATAGGAAGTTATCATATAAGAAAGACATTTTTCAATAATTGTCATACATTAAATTTCTAGGAACATGAGGATATTTTAGATTTTTTTGAACAATACTATAATTTGTTACACATTTAAGTTACTAGGAGTATGAGAATATTAAAATTTATCAGTTAGGAAATCATTAACGTTATAGTAACATTTTTCAAGTAATAGTTGTTTTAATTTTACTCTAAATAGATTAGTTTTTAAGTCTCTGATTGATTTTGGTATGTTATTATAAATTAGAGGTCCCATACATAGTACACTTTTGCTCATTAGGGCAGTTTTCCTTGGATTGTGTCGACATCTATTTTGGTCTCTACGATTTCTTAAAGTAAAGGCTGATAGGACAGGAAACAAATCTGGATTACTCTTCACAAACATGGCCAATTCCAAAATGTACAGGGACGGAAGTGTGAGAATTTTGTGTTTTTTGGAATAGGGCAAGCAACTATCGGTTACTTGCAGTCTAAGCATTGAGCGTATGCAACGTTTTTGTCTTTTAAATATAATATCTTTGTCAGTGGAGTTTCCCCAGAATACGATACCATATCTGAGAACAGATTCGACCAATCCATAATAAGCTGAAAGCAATGTATCAGTATTTAGGTTACTTGAAAGTTTATGCAGTACATAGGCTAACCGAGTGACTCTTTTAGAGAGATCATCTATTTGCTTTTTCCAATTTAGTTGTCTATCAATTATTAAACCTAGAAATTTAGTATGTTCAACTTCATTAATGATGTTATTACCATAGGTTGCTTGAATATTAGGCTTACTTGATTTCTTTTGATTGAAATGTATTATATTTGTCTTTGTTAAGTTTATTTTTAAATTATTATTATCTAGCCACGAAATTACAGATGTTAAAGATTTATTTATGTCAGATGTATATGAATTTATATCAGAGCATGGTATCGTTATAGTGCTATCGTCTGCAAAGAGCGTCATAGGTTCAGTTATAGCTCGAGGTAAATCATTAATGTATATTATAAATAGTAGTAGACCCAAGACACTGCCCTGTGGAACTCCATATAGCACGTTGCGTTCCTTTAATCTGTATACTACTTCACGTTAACTAAGTGTAACTCTTGTTAATGGTTTGTCATTGGTTGTAGGTGGCCACAGCACATTCTTCGCTCTACTCAACACTTTCGTCCACATAGTTCTGTACTTCTACTACATGGTAGCCGCGATGGGACCCAGATACCAGAAATACATCTGGTGGAAGAAGTACCTCACAGCCTTCCAGATGGTGAGTTATTCAGGAATCTATGTAATACTTTAAATGAGCAATTCTTGTATGTATATAGATATATATAATTGGAATCTCGGAATCGGCTCCAATGATTTTAATGAAATTTGGTTTGTAGGTAGATTAGGGGATGGTAAATCGATCTAGCTAGGTTTCATTTTTAGATAACGTCGTTTTATCCGTGTTTTCAGGCAATGAAAAACTAGTACAATATCATTAGAAAACGAAAGTAAATTTCGACTCTGTCTACAAGGTTGTAATAGCTCAGGGAAATCGGGCAATTCTGAGACCTCGGTTCGATTCCAGATAAATGATATTATTTTTTCATTTATTTTTCAAGTTCCTTCTTTTGTTAGAAAAGTTATTATAAAAAAACCGAGCAAAGCTCGGACTTCCAGGTACTATAAATGTAATAACCGTAAGATAAAGAATAAAAATATAATTCAGCCGTTTGATCGTGAAAAGGTAACACACAGACAGAGTTACATTTTATTATATTAGTTCGGATATACATATATTTTGTTATTATTGTGAATAAGTCCCACCAACACGTATGTTTAATAAATAAATATTTGTGGACATTTCACACAACACCATCTAGCCCAAACTAAGCAAAGCTTGTACTATGGAACTAGATGGCTGATAGAATACATATATACTTTTTTTTTGTAAATATATACATATGATACATAGAAACACCCAGACCCAAAACAAACATCTATGCTCATCACACAAATATTTAGCCTGGGTGGGGATCGAACCCACGACCTTTCAGTTCAGCAGGTAGACGTTAACACACTACTAACTGAGCCACAAGGTCAGTCATGAAAGTTTGAAAGCGACGATGTGTTTCAAGATAAAACACGCATATAAGTATTAATATCGGATTTATATAAATGCAGTGATAGCTTATTAATTTAAGTATTCATCTTGCTTATTTAATTAGTTTTTAAGTTTGTTATACTTTATTGTAAAATAGATAGTTGTTCTTGTCGGTAAATGCGTAAGCGAGCAGTTTGTTGACGTCTACGGAAAAACCAGTATTATTTTTTACGGCCATAATATAAATTGTACATCTCGAGCAAAAAGTCCAATCGGAGTATAAATGTAAGGCCAAAAATAACTTACCCGCGCCGCACTTTGTGTATTTTTCCATATGTGCCTGATCGTGTGGAGTAATTCCTAAAGGCTTTGTTTGTATATTTTTTCACACAATACAAATTTCACTGACGACAGCTGAGAATTTAGAGAATTTAATGAAATTCGAATTTCAAGAAAAGTACAAAATCTTTTTTTATTTAAGACTCTATAGTTCGAAATTGTCTGCTCACGCATACCGACTTTTTTTGAAGATATATAATGATGAATTAATTTATAAAAAAATTGTCATACTCACTAGAAAGCAACATCACAAACTCTTAGAATTTTTTGAAATTATAACACAAAGAGCAACTTCTAGGCAGCCAATACAAAATTACCATCCGTCTTAGGTAGTCGGGTAAAAACAGTTCGGTCAAGCAATCGAACCGCGTTCTATTTCTCTACGCAATGGTTGTCCTTACGCGAACGGATAATTTTGCACGCATTTCAAAACGGCGGAAAATAATTTATCTGATGCCGAGAGCCGAGTTTCTACAACTTCCATTTGAATGCTGTTTGCGTGAATGGCGGTCATTCTGGACATGCCACTTTATGGAAATGTTTCAAACAATTACATGCAAGTTTATGCGAGTTGCATAAATTCAATGTTCGCCCCATTCGGTTCCATACAATACTGATCTATGTATATTAGTCTAGTAAAAATAAGATTTGTGACAACATAAAAGACAACTAATAATATATTGTTATTTAAATTAATGTACTGGTGTTTTGAAATACATTTGACACAATTTCATAATTATATTATAATTTTGTTACCTTGAAAACTAGTATAGAGATAGCTTTGGACCTGGATACGGACATAAGTTACTTATCATCATCATAATCATCACCGTTTTTTCATAACTACGCGAGTGAAACCGCGCAACGCAGCTAGTCTATAAATCGGGAATTATTGTTGATATATGATTTTTTGTTATTTTCCTATCATAATTTCAAAGAATCCCCCCAGTTGCAAATACTGTGATCTGCTCCATACAAACGGTTTTATTTTTACTAGACTATATTTGGTCGTCACGAACTGCCTCTGTAAGCCTGTTTTTCTTTATTTTTGTGATGATCGAAAAAGACGCTTGCCTGATGGTAAGCGTCACACTTACCCAGTAACAGTCAAAAATGTACTGTTAAAAAAATCCTGTGTGGCAATGCACTGCGCTAGTCATTCTCATATGTTAAATCTCGTTATAGGTACTCGGAAATTTTGTTGGAAACATTATCCTTTAAACCGTTACTCATAATGTTTGCACACTACTATTTCGCGGCAGAATAAATTATACAATTGTGCTTCCCCTAACGGACTGCAAACTACACCACTACTATAGATTTGAGCATTTGTATAGACACATCAATTGAACATTCAAATCAAAGGTAACAATGAATAAATTTATGTGGCACATACTATAATAGTATTCTGTGGCATCATCCTAAGAAAGAAAAAAACAACCAACTTACATCATCGAGGATATTTCAAGAAAAATATTCCGAGATTTATGTACATAAATATGGAAATTGTTTCCGTATAGTTGCGTCCATATCTTTGCGGTTAGTGCGATTATGCATATTTGTCCAAATACCATCTAGGTAATGGGGTGTGTAAAGTCAAGTTTCAGGTATTTATTTTATGCTTTTATATAAAATTTTATACTATTTTAAGGAACAAATTTTAATATTTTTGTTATGTTTTTTTTATATTTTTAATCATTTTTTAAAGTTTTGTAGTGGGGAGTGCTGAGATGTGTAAAAGTTGTCCTAGTACTTTTGAGTAACCTTACCATTTAACTTACTTAAAATAACAAGACCTCGTTTGTGTAGGTAAACATTGTTTTTTTTTTTATTTATACTTATTATAGAATGTGTCGATAAAAGCGGTCTAAGTGAAATTTTTCGGGTCAATGGAATCTGAAATAAAAGGGTATGAGTTAAAAGGGAAGATTAGTCAAAAGTACTAGACCAACTTTTACACGTCACAGCGCTCCTCACTACACAACTTTAAAAAATGATTTAAAATATAAAAACAACATAGATCACAAAAAATATTGAAATTGTTCCCTTAAAATAATTCAAATTTTCAAATAAAAGCATAAAATGTTACCTAAAAATTGACTTTACATATCTACCTCATTATGAATTATTTTTTTTATTCAGATTTTCAAAAAAAAACACTGATTCTCTCTGTAATCTTGTCATAATAACAATAATCAACAAAATTCATACTATTAGGTATTAGTTGTTTCCCGCGACTTCGGTCGCGTACAAAAAAAACCACTCGTCTAAGCACAAAATCATCAATCCGACTCATTCGCGAAATGCTTTCTTACTTTATTGTTACTCTGCATCTTCTGCATAGATCCACGGTTTAAGTAGTTTTTGATATTATGCGATTAGCCGATAAGTAATGGTATTTCTCTTTCAATGCTGATGGTCAATTACGTGTATGACGTCAATGCTTATTTACATAATGTATGTGACATTATGTAAATAAGCATTGACGTCATACACGTAATTGACCATCAGCATTGACCGGGCAGGGGTGAAAAAAAAATTAAAACTTTCAACGGTCGAACGCAACCTACATTAGTCAATAACACTTTCCTGCTCTTTTTAGTAAAATCTGTAAAGTCAGGGGCCTCTTTTGGAATAATATGCGGACTTACAGAAACAACAATTTATAACGTACTAGCTGTTTGCCGCGGTGTTCACTTGCCTTGCTCGGTGATAACATTCAAATTCAGATTATATTTTATTGCCATTCTATATTATTTGGTAAAACAAACAATTTTGATGATAATGATGATGAAATTTAGCGATTTCGCCCTTTCACTGTTCCGCTCTTAAAACGTGTTGGAACAGATCGCGATATTGTCAATTTGGACATTAAACATCACAAAATCCTTAAACCTAACCTAACTAGACGTACAGAAGATTCAATTCGCACATACTACATTTCTACCGTCTTACTTATAAACGCAGTTAAAATCTTATTCGCTGAATAAGAACTTGTCACTATCTGTCATCTGTCAGGCGGGAACTGTCTCGCACGAAAACGGAACATAACACTGTTTAACTAAAATGAGCTTCTTCAGCGTTTAGCGTAAGACAGCTAGTGTGCATCTCTTTCTATCGCTTTGCTCTTATTTCTCGCAGCTAAGTTCTAATGTCTCTAGCCTAAGCCGGAAATCTTTCATTACTTGTAGAGTACCTAAACCATGGAGTGCATTTGAATCGTTAATCCACAGACATAGAAACGCATTCGACTTCATTTATATGAAATCCTCGCGTGCCACATTTGGGGTATCTATAAAAGTCTATAACTGTACCATAATTTATCTGAACTATGCTCCAGGTATAAATTATGCATATTCGTGTGCAAGAGCGAGCCATTATCAAACCTTTACTTTCAATGGGGAATATGCATGATTTATTTTTATTTCGTCATAAAAAAGGCTAACCACAAATAGATCCATTCCAAAAAAAAAACAAAATTAAATTATCTTCAAAAATAATAAAGTTACAGTTGAGTAGTCTAAGGGCGTATATTTTGCTGCTTCGAATTATTTTGAAAATCGAAAATATTCTAATCGTGTAAGGGGGTCTAATTAGACTTCATTGAGCTCAGACGTTTTTGAGGACCGACGCTACATCCCGTTGAAGGTCTTATTTATGTTTTTTTTATTTATTTATTTTTATCAGCCCTGTTTGTACAAACTGTCCCACTGCTGGGAACGGGCTATCTTCTTATTGTGAGAAGGGTATATGTATTTATGTGATTTATTTGTTGCTTAGGTGCAGTTCGTGATGATCTTCACCCACCAGCTACAGGTGTTGTTCCGGCCCTCGTGCCAATACCCGCATATATTCGTGTACTGGATCGCGATGCACGGATTTCTGTTCCTCTTCCTGTTCGCGGACTTCTACAAGACGCGCTACAACAAGCACGGCCGCGTCAACAGGAACATGGGATTCTGTATGGTGAGTCATCTTAATTTTTTTTTACCGACTTCCAAAAATAAGGAGGTTATCAATATTCGACTGTATGTTTTTTGTACGTTTGTTCACCATATTACTCCGTCAATTGTGGATTGATTTTGATGATTCTTTTGTTGTTTGATATGTCATACTTCAGTTGTGATCCCATATAAAATTTATCAAAATCGGTTCGGTCCTTTGTATAAATGTATAATTTTCATGTTCCGTAGTACTAATAGTGTACACTATCATGAAAATTATAGACTCTATTTGCCAGATGTTGAGAAAAAAATTCCATGTATAAAGTTGTTGGTGATGTTTGTTTACCTCTTTTGTTAAAAGGTTATTATTGGAGATTAAATAAATAAATAAATAAATAAATATTTGTGGACATTTCACACAACACCATCTAGCCCAAACTAAGCAAAGCTTGTACTATGGAACTAGATGGCTGATAGAATACATATATACTTTTTTTTTGTAAATATATACACATGATACATAGAAACACCCAGACACAGAACAAACATCCATGCTCATCACACAAATGTTTGTCCTGGGTGGGGATTGAACCCACGACCTTTCAGTTCAGCAGGTAGACGTAAACACACTACCAACTGAGCCACAAGGCCAGTCAAATTAATGTTCTCTGTTCAGGTATTATTTCGGACAGTTTGATAAACGGTTTCGCGTCATACACCCGAGACATTGAAATATCGTAACTTTATATTACATATATATATAAATTATCACCTGTGTATATAGAGCTGCGTCGTTAATTGTACGAACGCTGAAAGAATTCGATTTGTAGTTAATTGGTGTGCTACATTCACATTATAGGCTAGGTTACGAGCTGCTAGTCGGCGAGTTTAAAAGTGAGCGAGTAAGCGAGTGTCGATGACACGGATGACACAACACTCGCTCAGTAGCGAGCTAGCTAGCGAGTTGGAACCACGTTTTGTTTTTTCGTTTATTTTTTATACTTATGGGATGAGGAGTAAGGTTTTATTATTACTAAATCCTTCACGGTTGTAAACTTTTTAAAGAAACCTCTCTTCACCCGCTCGTTTATTTCTTTGTCAAGAATGAGATTTGTCATTGAATGTCAGATGCTTCCACTTCGAAGATTAGAAAATATGCAGATGTTTACACGATAATCCTTATCATTAGACACTTTTGCAAAGAAAAACGTGTCGGTGGAACTCTGCGATTCTATAATTTGACGCACTTCACTCAAGAATACAATGAAAACAACAACAACTAGTTAGCTAGCAGCAATTATGACACACAGCTAGTTAACTAGCTTACAGGCCAACTCGACAGCAAGTGGCGAGTAAATTAACCCGGCTTTCTATTTGACAAACAGCTTTTTTACAATCGGATACTCAAAAGCAGATTGTAAAAAAGCTCAATGACACGGAGCGAGTTTACAAGCATGACTCGCGAACTCGCTGGCTTGTAGCTTGTAAACTAGCCCAGTGTCATCGAGGCTTTACTGTCTAAAACCCTTTAACCCTCTAACACTCTCTCCCATCTAACCCTCTAACCATGGTCAAATGTAGCGTCAAATGACCTGATGGTATATGATGTTCTGCTTACACTGTATCGTAAAATAGGCATGATTTTATGTATGTATGATAACTTTTTCTTACTCTGGTTAGGGGTGTATTAGTCCTGCACTGTCGTCTTGCTTGGGATTTTTTGTATCCGTTTCCCACAGATCTCTATTTCGTTTGATTGAATCGTACAGGCTTCTCTAATACAAATGGTAGCTTACAAGCTCGCCAGTTTAAAATTTTACGTACTAGTGTCCCGAAAAGTATTTCGACATATGTTTTAAATGGCTGCTGCAGGGTGACAACAGATATCGACCCGCGGATTCATGGACGTGGTACATGTCGCCGTTTTCATGAACTGTAATAATTAAATAACTATGGGTGTAATTAAACAATTCGATCTCATAGACTCAAATTATAGCCACCATAATTATAGCTTCTTGCGTGACTTCGAACTTTCTTATGAGACCCCGATCATCCTCTATTTGCTCAGTATTAATTTATTAAGGTCGCAAACAAACAATCAAAATCAAATAGTTGTCGCCAATTAGTCCTCGGTCAACAAAACGGAAGTTAAACTCGCTACTCAACAAATATAACACGTCTCTGATTTTAACTAATCAATATTTATAAGGACACTAAACGATTCGTCACAAATGAAAAAATTGGTTAATAAACTCCGTTTTGCTTTGTTCTACTTCATTAGCCGGTCAAATTTTATTTTCAACAAAGGTTAAAACCCTCAAATTAAACGTTTGCATGTTAGAGGTCAATGCTACCAACTTAACAAAAATAATCTCACCTGTAGTGCAATAGTTAGATCAAGATAAAGTTGGAATTATATTACTGAAGTTCAAAAGGGCAAAGTTCTAAAGTAATGTCGCAGCGACTTATTTCGAGTTATTAACAGTTAGTAATCTTTATCATTACTAATAGAAATGAAACAAATTTTAACGGATTTATCGCATATATTTTACATAATTCAAACAATTCATTCAATTTTCATGTAACAATCGCGAAACCCTTAGAAAACATTTTTTTTCTACTAATATTATAAAAGCTTGGTAATTCTGTCTGTCTGTATATTCGTTACCTTTTCACGACCAAACAGCCGAACCAACTGTTATGAAATCTGATACGGAGATATTTGAGAACCTAGAGACGAATATAGGGTGATAGTTAGATAGATGAACTCTTTATTGTACACACCTTAAAAGTAATAACAAATAACTTAAATAGACTAGTGCAACAAAAGGCGGATTTATCGCTAAAAGCGACCTCTTCCAGGCAACCAAGCCAGGAAACAGGTTGCATTTTACTATTAGCATCACCATCGTTTTTTGTCACTATGTAGATGAAACACACACACACACAGCACAGCTTCACACACAGTCTACGTTTATGTCATAGTTGCACTTGCCAAATTCTTTATAGAATTACTTTTTAATTTTCGTCTTAAGGCACCGGTAGGTAGCAACATATTTGAAGATATAAAATACCGGTATGGGCACTAATAATTATAATTACCAGAAGTTGATACTTTTGAATAATTTAATCTGAATAATTTAACAGATTAAATTATTATTAACATAATGCTCCCTCAACTCTACTCTGCTTAACCTTACCGGGTTCAGTTGAATATTTTATCTTAACTCATTAGTAATAATTCCGATAGCTATACTTATCTGTGAATAGAGAGATAAAGCCAATTGTTCACGGTAACGGACGTGCCTTGCGTTCGTTATCAAATATGAATCACCAGTGGATTGCACCGTTATTTAGTGTCAAGACCGTAATAATACAACAAATCATTATGTGCATACGTCTTCAATTCGGCTTGAAGTTGTCGACCCCCACACCTGTGTTGCTAAATATGCTAAATATAACCGGCTTACGTCTCGGATCCAGGCTACGATTAATCAAGGTGCTTGCTCGAGCTAAATTTATAGATTTATTTTACTATGCAGTGGAAACGATATGATATATTAACGGGTAGTTATCCCAGTTCTAAGCAGCGCTTATCACCGTAATCGATGATGAAACTTGAATATCTCATACGTTCCCATTAAGCGGAGCAAAAATATAGAGATTATGATGCAGGCGTAGCTCTGAGTGAGGGAAATTTCTGGTGGTTTGAATTATTTCTTAAATTAACACGTATTACCAAAGAGAATATAACTGCACTTAAGATTGGAATCTTTCATAGAAAATAAAATGTATGAAGATATTTCAAATTTTGATTTGAGTCGAAATGTATGAAATTTGTGCGACATTGACAATTCGATATCACCCTAACCTATCATTGTCAATTTGATTGTTTTTATTCGCGCTACGGACAGGTTAATGCAGTTTGGCCATATTGCCTTTGTCAGGAATAAATTGATATTTGAGTTGCGCTAGGCTGACTTATTACCATCAAGAAAATATCCACGTACTGTATGTATGTACGTGGATATTTTCTTGATATCTTATCACGTATGTATTTATAAAATATGTCTGTCTTCTGGGACATACAATTTTCATATCATTTTATTCCTTAATTAAAACATAAAATAGAAAAAAGGCTTCTAAATCGGCATTACGTCGGATTTTATGTGCCTCGTGCAATGTATCTTGTTTCGAACCGCGGAAATAACTAAAACAAACATGTATCTGTGACATAGTAATTTCTACTCATTTTTCTCCCCTACCAGCTAAAAAAAGAAATTCTTGAACTTATAATTATCATTGTATTTAAGGTATGTTTACTGGTGATTATATTATGCAATCGTTTCTACTACTTATTGCAAAAACTATGTACTGCAAGTCTCTAAATGGCAAACCAAATAAATGACCGTTAATTAATGCGCTGATAGCAAAAAAGTACATAATGCATGTTTTTGTTCAAACTACATCATGAAAATTATTTATCTTCGACTTACTTTTTGCTTGTGTTATGATTTATCAAAAAGAAATATTTCAAATAGTTGTAATAAAAAACTTACCTAATCTAATACCTTTAAACGAGCAATATATATAATCTGAATCTCGGAAACGGCTCCAACGATTTTAATGAAATTTGGTTTTTAGGTAGATTCGGGGACGATAAATCGATCTTGCTAGGTTTCATTTTTTTTGAACCCGGGTTTGCTCGTATTTTCAGTCATAATAAATCCGAGTGGAGCTCGATCGCACAGGTACTATTATTATATAAGTATATAATTATGGTACTATTATATTAACAATGTGTTATGAATAAATTATGATTACACTAAAGTAAACAATTCTACATAAAATTAATTTCCCATAACATGATTTTATTTTATTTTAAAAGCTAATGAATGGATTATAGCATATCCCAAGACAATAGTTGATATTGATAGTGTTTCCATCGTTTCCCAAGACAGTGATACATACCTATAAAAATTGCAAGATGTTATGGGATAGTTTAGTTTCTTCATTTAAGAAGGAAGGTAGCCCCAAAAATTCATGTGTCCAGAACCAGCTCCCCTTGATAAATGACAATTTAAACTTTTCTATTTCTACAAACGCTTACTCTTTGAAATATAAGAACCAATAACGTGTTATTTAATATATAAACAATAATTTCATTATTTTGTACAATCGAGATGTTAGTTCCATTCTTGTCATTCATTTTTTGCTACGATATTTCTCTATCCAACCAAACAGACTACCCCATGCGAGGGGTGGAGTTAAAAAACAACCATCTTTACATGTATGAAAATGAATGCCCCTAATACTTTTTGATATTTTTTTAACGTAATTTGCTAGGGGTTCACAAAACATTCCTATCGGCCAAATTTCGTTCATGTTAGTGCCAAAGTCTCTGAGTAAAATGGCTTTGGAATACGGACAGACAGACATGGACATAGCGAATTCATAAGGGTTCATCGTAGAACTATGGAACCCTGAAAAGATGTCACGTGCGAGATACGGCTTCTACCCATTTATAGGTATGTATGTAAATATGTTGAAGAGCACCAAACATTATGTTCAGTCAGCCACCGATAGATAACAGATATAGAAGCCCAGACCAGGCTGTGATCAAACTCCTCTTAAAAAGAAACCTCCTCTTATCTGTAAAAAATATACAAATATCAAAATATCATACTCATTACATTGTCGCGGTCATCCATCCATCATACACTATCTCGTTAATCTATACATATGTTATTGATTAGTAATTATACATTAAAAGCAAATAAACTGTCATTTTTGCGTAATGTAAAACATATGTCATGAGCAGCGTAACCAAAATCACGATAACTAGGAAAAACCACTCGATGCACGTACAAAGTAAATATTCGTCTACGTCTCACAAATGTCTCTAATAGAATATTTGTCGAACACTTTAAATCGGTCCATTGCGCGGATATTAGAGCGTGTTTGTGCGTCAAACGAGATTTGCAGGCGTCAATGTATTTTTGTATGATAAATTGAGTTCTACGCAGTGGTCAGTGCTACTTAAGGCATTTTTAAGCACACACAGGAGTGAACCATCACATAGCGTAAGCGTAAAGTTCGATACCTACGCTATAACTCGCAAAGTAATCTCCGTTTCCGCTCACGCCTCGTTCAGTTCTGTGATGCTCCCGACCCTGGTGTGGTCGATGACGACAAATCTCTCTCCATCTCTGACGATCTTCAGCCTGACGTATTGCGTCAGAGATTTATGTGCCCATATTTTGTGACACTTGGTCGGTCTATCTTATTGGGCTGCGTCCCCTGGGTCTTTTTCCTTCCACTTTACTGGGGCAAAATCCTCTGAAGACAGATGCTAGACAGTGTCTTGGTAATCTTTAATTCCTTTGGGATTGAGACATTAGTTCTATGAATTATGAAAAATTAAATATTGAATTCGCAGCATGCGATGTACCGATTACTTTTAAAGCCACCCGAAATCGACTGCGCTATAATTAGTGCAATGAACAGTTTGGTCAATCTTGATATAGTTATATAGTTGAAATCCACAGTTTAGTGACTGTGACTTGACATTTGATTCTTATGGTCGCTTTACATCAGGCTCTCGCCTGATGTAAAGCGACCATAAGAATGCTAATCATGCTAATTTTTCTTATTTAATTATGAAATAAAAATGCATCTCTTTGTGTCAGTCTATCATATCCAACGCAACGAAGAAAATATATCCCCCGTATTTTTAAACATAACGTTTCCCTCAACTCGATCTCACTCTGAAGTCAGTTTCGAGTACAGTGTTTTTGTGTTAAGTTCTGGAATATTCTACTCTCTCTTTTTTTATACGTTATAGATCTACGATTGACCACCAACTCGCCTGATGTTAAGCGACGGTGTGGCCGAGGATGGAGCTCGTCGATCTAGAAGATATCTATTCACTCTAGCCTTGAAAAGTCCAAGATTGTAGGTCTCAGGAAACAGAGATGGCGGCAACGAATTCCATTCTTATGCAGTACGCAACAGGAATGTGGATCGATATCGCTGAGTACGGATTTCACTATTCCATTCAAGGTTTCGTCAGATACCGTAGCGGATAATTAGTTGTCGTTTTTTTTTTCTAGACAATCCCGATCCTAAAACAGTGTTTGATGTCGCCGAAATATTGTCAACCGTATTTATTTTCTATTGAGCGATAAATAATGTAATGTTTGTGTTGTTGCAGGCTGTCATGGATGAAAGTGAGCCAATCAGCAAGAACGGGTACAAGCAGGAAGGCTCCGAAGTGCCGAGTTCGTACGCCTCCTCGGGCGCGGATGCGTTCGTACGCCGCCGTCCCGTCTCCTAGTGTCAGTGACTGTACCCTATCGGACTCCAATAGACAATTTTTAAAATATATTTCTATATTGTATTTAGATACTTCTATGGTTATTGAAAAGTTTGTTAAATGCACAAAATCACACCGTTTCGGATCTCTCTCGGATTGCCTTGTATTCTTTAAAGTACAAAATGTAGATATCGATACGGATACTGTGGTTTGTTGATTTGTGAGTTCTAATCGCGTTCAGTGGGCTTGGGCGTTGTAACGGTACGTTGCTTTTTTTGAGCGAGAACGAGACAAGGCTATGAATGCGCGTACGCCTGTCTCGTTTTAGCACGACGAGAGTCGACGAAATGCTGTTACACCGTGCAATTTCTCCGGCTGATGCTCGTTTTTGTCGAGTAGAGTATAGAAGATGTTTATTGAACTGTAACCCGCGGCCCCCGACATCGAGCCGTATTGGCTGTTGCGAGAGCGAGATGGAGAATTTTGTATTATGTACATTTATGTATTTTTATCGTGTAAATCTTAATTGTCGATTCGTGTAATTAGGCTAAGTGAAGGTTAACGGATTTTTGTAAATATAATTTTATTACGGTTTTGCTAATGGCGAATAATCATGTTACCATAGAGAAGGGCCAGAGTGATAACATGTCCAGTGTTGAATCTTACTGCATACTACGTTGCGCTACGTTTCGGTGCGCTCGCGCTTAGAACAACTTTATACTTTTAATACTTGTGTTCTTCCATGAAAGCATTTGTTTTGTTTTATACAAAATTTCCATGTTATTTATACAATTTAGAAGATATTATTAGATTTTAAACGTATTTTATAAACATTATAGAATTATGATTCGTTTTATTTACATGGACATTCATTATCTCGACATTTGTGTTCGTTAATCGATCAAATGTCGTGTAAAATCGATTTAATTTAAATATTCACATCGGAGCTAGAGATACGAGTGATTGAGATAATGATTGTGCACAATCTCTTACACTGAGGCTACATCTGACGGTTCCATTTACCGCTAATGCTATCTATTATTTATGAAGTGTATAGAAATAGCTGCTCTATCTCAATAACTTATTCAATCTGTTCGTGTTTTGTAATCTAAACTATTATATTTCTAATATGATGTATTCTATTGAAAACTACTAACTTTATCCTGCAAACTAATTATTCTGGTGTCCTACTTATTCACATTTGTCCTTAAGTGTCTGTTATTTTTTTTTTTTTAACGAATTCAACTATCTTTATAATGCGTATTTTAAAACAACTTCTGTGTAGCAATATGTTTTATAAATGTGCATTCAGCGACGAATTTTCAAACTAACATTTAAAGAACATTGTATAAAATATATCTGAAAATTATCACGAAAAGAATGAGAACTGATAGTTTGGTGAATATTTTCTATGGCTGTTGGCCGCGTAGCACATAGGTGTTAACATTGAAAATTATACTTTCACCTATTAACTACAAAAACTTATTTTCAATATCAATGTTACCTTACCCATTACGTTCCCTCTATGTTCAGTGGCCGTGTAACACGTAGAGTTTGTCATACTTGTCATTGAAAATTATACTTTAATATTCAGATGTAAAATCTAATTATGAATGTAAATTTTTAGCTCGATACGTTGCTAGTGCCAGTGCCCTTATTCTCTACAATCATTGCCAACGTAACGCATAAAAATTAACATTAAAATTTAGACCCTTAATTGTCAAATTTAAAGCCTAATTTTCAATGTCAGATCCCACGCATTACGATGCCCATGGTATTAGAAGATATTTCATGCAGTCTAAGTGTAAGGGCCAGCCGGCTTGTAAGGTTCGTTTCGTATCGTGTACTTGACGCTTTAATTGTTGTAATTTGAACCGCCACGCGCCTAGCGGCCGTTTGATGGCGAGCGCAGTCAGATCGACACTACATGCAGGTCTGCTCAACTTAATGCTAATGTCACTCTTTTGCAACTGTATTATTTATTATTTTAATAAAGGATTGTACAAAATTCTATTTGTTTTTTTTTTCTTTCATGGACAAATTATAGATATATGTACTCAGCATTCTTAAAAAATTCAGAAATTTCTCGACTTGGACCTGACTCGAATGACTTTTTGTTCATAACTAAAAAGCATCAATGATATGAAACATTGAGTAAATTGAAGAATAAGTTACGTTCAATATTACGGGAATATGAAGAGATACGTGAAGTGGAAGTGGCAGCGGGCAGGGCACATAGCACGTAGAACTGATGGCCGATGGGGCCGAAAGGTTCTCGAGTGGAGACCACGTACCGGCAAGCGCAGCGTAGGAAGACCAGCCACGAGATGCCTCATACAAGTGGCGGAAAGACGCTGGATGCGAGCCGCTCGAGTTTTTTTGTATACCCAGCTTTTTTCAAATGGGTCAAAACTGTTTTGTAGTCAATTCCCAGATCTTCAGCTATGTCGTAACTACTGAAATGCCGATCTTACTCCACATCAAAAAAATTGGCGTCCATTTTAAAATCCATTCTATATGCGAAAATAATTTTTCCCTGACCTTATTATATTAAAAGAAAAACAAAATACCCGACTGCAGAAGGTAGTTTTTGCAGCCAAACTTACGAATTCGTTACACTTTATACGCTGTAGTGTACGTTTTTTGCAAAAAAGTATGCGTAAAATCGCTATAAAAGATTTAAAATGCACATTAATTACAATAATCCTAGTAAAATTACTTGTTTATTCCGAAAAAGTTCGTTAAAGGTTACGAAAACGACTGTTAGGTATTACAAAAAAATATGATATCTGATTCAGGAAGTGAGACGAATCTAACGACACCTCGCACATCTAAATCGGTCAAGTTATTTAGGCTGTAGAAACATACATAGGTACATATATACATACATATACTCGAAAATCATAACCCTACTTCTTTCGCAGTCGGGTAAAAAATGTATATGAAAAAGAGAGAAAGCCACATGTCTGAACATCAGATTCCGTCGTAGTCTTTTTACGTCTGATCACTTCTAAGAATTCAATCAAAACAATTATGAAGGGCAATTTTTTCAGCCTCCCAAAGACAAGAACCAAAAACCCAGGAACAAAGGAAATGTTTTTTCCAAGTTTGTATTTATATGTAGTTATGTTAGTTTGTAAGGTATTTATAATATAGGCTGGGTTCCTGTGGCCTATAATAACACTAACTAACACTAATTCGCCTAATCTCAACTCAAGCTATGATGTGGCCGAGAATGGAGCTCGTCGGTCTAAAAGATATTCAAAAACTCCAACATTATAGCTCCAAGAAACAGAGAAGGCGGCGTGGAATTCTATTCCTGTGTACGCATCAAGAACGTGGAACGAAACCGATGAGTAACTTACAGGTTTTTGGCATATCAATGAGAAATAGGTGGCAGTGTGCCGACTTTCTACTAGCCCTTTGATAGAATGCGAAGGGTGAAATAAGGTAACTCTTGCCGCCGAAATAAATCCTCTAGCAAATAGACAGAGAACCAGACAAATTAGGTAGGTACTTTAAGGCAATTCTGGAGACAACTTATATATGGGTGATGATTTTAGCTCCTATGACCAGTCTGACTGCTTAGAAATATGTAGTATTCAAATAGTTCCCTAAATATTATATATAAAAATTAAGCGTCAGAAAATGAGTAGAAGCGGCTGGTAGAATTTACCGCCGACATAGCGTCGTCGGCGGTAAATTCTACCAGAGTAGGTACTACCTACTAGTCTGGCAATATTGATTATTAATTTCTAACGATAATGCGAATAACATAGGTATATAGGTATCCCTTTGATCCATTCTCGTCAATGTTTTTCACATAACTACCTACGAATAGCTCGCGCATACCCACATTTTTGAAGATATCTAATGCCTGAATGAACTTATAAAAGAATCTTCATTTGTAAAACTAGAAAACAACATCAAAAATGTTCGACAGAAATTTCAATTTGATCCAAGTCAATTTTCATACATAAAAATCATTTTTACGTCAACAATTTCTTAAAATGATTTTTATGTATTAAAATTAATTTAACTTGGAACAAATTGAAATTTTTGTGGTCTTGTTTTTTAGTTTTACAAACGATAATGTTTTTATAAATTCATGTAGTCATTTTATATCTTCAAAAATGTGGGTATGCGCGAGCGAGACAAACGATGCCATCTCTAGCGGTAAGTTCATCAATTAAACAATCTACGCTTCTATGATGTATGTTTACCTTTACAATTATCGAGTTATGGCGTAAAAACATACATTTACGGAATTATTTGAGATGTGTGCTCATCGAATCACTAACATTGCGTCCTCTACTTGTTTACTCAAGAATGACATCAACAACTAACTAGCACATTTCTCAAAATATGCGTAGGTACATGCATATGTATATGTACCACAATAATGTAGTCATGATCCGTCTCTATGATAATAGATACACAAGCTGTCTGCTATTTTAACGTCGATAGTTATTGCTCTGAGAATTGTTTTATGTCTAATGCCAAAATGTAAAATCATGTAAACAAATGTACATATATGTATATACAATGTCATAAAGAAGCGACAGCTCAATCACATGATGAGTATGTCTGATTCTAACTAAAATTATTTACCTAAACTACTAAACTAAATTTACCTAGTACTTACTGCAACGGCTACTGACCGTACCGCCACCAATGATGTAATACATAGATAGGTTTTCCCCGCCTCTGCGTGGCAAGCCTAAAATAAGGTAATTGCCAGACTCGTCTTCAGTCGCGACACGTCGGGCAACGCTGTTAGTCGCAGTGTCGTGACTTATGGACAGTGACAATGCCATCCTGTGTTTTTAGAAAGTACAACACCAAGATATATAAAGATCAAGATACTAAAAGGCCTTTAGGATGTGTCTTATCCTCGAAAGTGCTGAGAACTGAGTTTTGCCAGGTTTTTATTTCATATTTAATGAGTATAACCTCTCTATAGGTACCTACAATTTCATTGACCGCCACGCCTTTACCAAAGCTATAAGTAATACCTATCGCTATAAGCAATACCAAAGCTATAAGTATAATTTTGTGTCACCGCATTTAAATCTGTTTTTTTTTTTATTTCTTTAGCGAATTATACCACTTACCATTAATAAAAATTGAATTGAATCAACAGGGAGGTCTTATCTCGCAGAATAATTTCTCATTTTTACGAAAATTATTTACGCAATCTTTCACACTTGACCAGTTTTTAGTATTTGTTGATTTACATCAAAGTTAACCCTACAATCTTGTAAATTTTAAGACATACCTATTACCGTTCAAAAGATCTACGACAGACAGACAAAAACCTTAGCCTCACGAATAGGCAAATAATAACGCACCCATAATACAAAAACCTAAAAATGTGGTAAAAGCACGAGCGGATAATGAACTCTATTCGCATAGCCCATTAGGTAAACAACTCTCTATTTTACTATCAAATTCTATACTTATTCGTAATAATTGGCCCTTGAATTGTAGTATGTAGGTAGGTACTCGTAGTTTGGTGGCGAGAAAGGGACTTCGTACCTAATTAATATGTCGCAAGTAAGTCGACAAGTACCTACGTTACGTAGATTCCAATTGTAACAATAACAATAAGCCATTACCTATTGTTGTTGTGATAACTGATTCAGAGATTAGATTGTAATTGGGAACGTAGGTACATCTGAGACTTAAGAAAAAGGCAGACAGAACACATACTTAGAACTTGACAATAAAACTAAGTTCTAAGCTAAGGTAGGTAATAAATTTCAACGAGAGTTATATTTGTGGCACGAGTAGAGAGACTTTTCACTATTGACTTTCCTCGTACTACGTTTGGACGTGTTGTTCTTTATTCAAAAAAAAAGTAATTCATCCTTAATTTTTTTATGTTACCGGGTATGCATGTAATAGGTTTATATTTTATATTGTTTTCCCCATATATTCTTGTGTAATAACAGTTTTCTTCGCATTTACAACATTTATCAAGATGTAATGATGACATTTCTGGGTAGGGATGGTGAATAACTAATACTTATTTACATACCTCAATCTAAATGATATTGTTTATCTGATTATCTAATCTGAGATATAACAATGATATATTAGAAATATAACTCTTAGGTAATATCAAATTTCGTATTTCGTTGTAAAACTTTACACTCGAGTTTAGTGTGTCATCTGCATTTATCTAGTCTAAGGTGCATATAAAATTTACAAGATGTTATTTGTAGTGATTGTGTTCTAAAGTAGACGCTACGTCGAAAAATTGATCGGTAAGGTTTTTCAGGAGTAGGAATGTTTATATACATACCTACTCCTGAAAACCCTTACCCTCCTTATTGAATAATTGGGTATAATTCTGTCGTCTACGTACTTATTACATTACTCGTACTCATCTGAAGTATGTAAATAGGTACCTAATAATTTATCAGCTCTTTGCTAAGCATCTAATTATAAACTTTTATTTATTGAAATAGGTTGTGTGAAACAAAAAAAAATGATGTGAGGGGTGTGTAATGGGATGTGGGGTGTGTGTGTGTGGGGGGAGCTACAAATTCCGTATGATAGGTAAAAACACAATAAACCGTGATAAGGTTTATATGGAGGATTTATATGGTACTCTTTGAGAAAAAAAGTCGGTAATTATTTGCTATTATGTTGAATGTGAATACTTGCTAGGTTAATGTTGCAATAGGAACAAGAGGCTGAAAGAACCAACTAACAAAGAAATGATCTGCAAAATCGTACTCTGCCATGGACACAAAATCGTATTCTGCCATGGACACAAAATCGTATTCTGCCATGGACACAAAATCGTACTCTGCCATGGACACAAAATCGTATTCTGCCATGGACACAAAATCGTACTCTGCCATGGACACAAAATCGTATTCTGCCATGGACACAAAATCGTACTCTGCCATGGACACAAAATCGTACTCTACCCGACTGCCGATGGAGGGCTATGTTTTTCGAGAGTATGTATGAATGTTTAAATAATTCGTGCTTATCGGAGTCTGCAGTGTCAATTTTTATTATTCTTATTAATTTAAAAAGTATGATTGTATCCTGCCCAACTAAAAAGTGTAAGTAGTAAAATGCCCAAAAGCGTGATAGGTACGTCTGATGAACTGCGCTGAACGTCCATCTAGCAAAATGTCCAACTATCAGAATTCAGAATTTGTTTTTCTATCAGAATTATTTCAGGAAGCAGAACAACTACATAATTTAGAAAATCGTGACTTAAAAAAAAAAAAAAAAAACACATCCTTTAATACGGAGCATCCTCGTAGCTGTCATTTGCATAACACGTTTTTATCGATCACTGCGACATCCGGTTCGCTGGTCAGACGACATCGTTAAATTGTCAGGAGAACAGTGGTCGAGACACTGGACCGGAAAACATGTCATGAGGAAGACGAAATCAACGCACCATCCAGCACTAAACAAGTAAGTTTAGAAGACGGGAGTTTTGGCGGGAACGTCTTAGTATCGTGTTGTTGCTTTGTTTTATTTTCCTAAACTAATTTTGAACATTAATGCTTTAAAATTGGTGGTGTTTTATTCATTAAGTGTTCGATAAAGTGCGTGAGTGTGGGCAAGTGAAATAAAGCAGTAAAACGTGTGATTTTACGTTGTCGGCAAAACTCCATAGGAGCTTCTAGTTAAGTCACCACCACTTTACTGAAGCAAGACTCGACTTATAAATTGACTGTATACGTGACTTAGATTGTGACTAGTACATTTACAACTTGTTTTATTCAAGAAACTTGAAAAAATCCTAATACTTGACACTGGCAAATGCTTTAATGCGGGTCCAATACAAAAAAGAAGAAGAATTTCAGAAAACTTTAAACCCTACGACATAAAATAACCGTTGAACCGATTTTGATGAAACATAGCCAAGAACAATCTTGATCATATCCTCTTTCAAACAAATTAACACTACATTATATCAAAATCGACAAACAGAAAGCAAGACACACAGATACACACGTCACATTTGGGTCATTTTGGGTCGGGGGTTCGCAGGTCGCCTGGCAGATACGAAACATTGAATATGTTTTGTAGAAAGTATATATGCATGAAAGAGTTTTTTTACTGAAACAAATATACCTATCGTGCTTTCTTTTGAAAAGCGCTTTCTCTATTTTAATAATTCTGGCGCTCCCCGCTGGTGGCTGTGCGTCGCCACGCCTAAGATGTTTAAGGTTTGAAGATCTACATATAAAAGGCAGTGCTATGTATATTGGCGCTGGATGCAAGCCAAGTAATATGTATAGTCATAGAGACCCTACAGACATGTATAAAAACCTATATTTAGTCTTACGGGTTTTCCACCAACGTAAGTATCAAATTGCTATAATTAGGAGGTCCATGCAATGAACAAAATACCTTATGGCAAAATTAGGGTTATTATTACTTAGGTACCTACTTACTCAGATTATATATCTATACGTAAATAAAATAACAAGATCATTCAATACCGACCTCTCCATCATTATCATCAGTCATCATATCAGCCGATATCGATCTAATGCTGGTCCTGCGCTGATCTCCAGATCTTGCCCTCGGACTTGACGATATCGTCTCTCCTTCTGGCTGATGATCTACCTATCGGTCTATTCGCTCCTCTGGGGCACCAGCCTGAGCCGCTATCAGTCCCTGATAAATTAACTAGTAGTTCTACGAACAGTAGACCTCGCGAGAGAGCTTATTTGCAGCTCACCTTGGGTCATCTGTAGATAATACCTACATAAAGTTGGCTCAGGAAGCCATATTAAAAACGAAAGAAAATTTGGCCAATTGTTGTAGAGATGCTTCACTCGCTCATCAAATAATTTTATAAATGGAGAAAACGTATTTCAAGAAAATTATTCAGCTAAAATGCATCAAGCACATCCACAATTCCACACGCCCTCACTGTTACACGCAATCTCAAGTTGGTTGTCATATCTCGACAACCACTTGACCAATTCTGTTTATTTTTACGTGAAGTTGTAATAATTGTATAATTAATCTACCTACCAAATTTCAATAAAATCGGTTGGTAATTAGCGCCGCAATAAACTTCCCCCCTTTTTATGGGAACCACCCCTCTTATCAAAAATCACTGATGACAAAAAAAAACATAGAACCTATATGCCAAGTTTCATCAAAATTGGTTCAAAATTACGCCCTGTACGCGAAGTACGAACATACAAACAAATCACATACATACTCACAAACAAACTGACAGACGAAAGAAAATTTGGCCAGTTGATGCAGAGACGCTTCGCTCGCTCGGTCAAATATTTTGGTATCTACGCGGATTTATCAGAATGTTGTAAGAATAGATACTGCTCTAAGAACATTATCGTGTATTAAAAAAAATGTTTTAGTCACGACCACCCGAAAATCAGCGGATTTGAACCCTCAAAACCCCCACGAGCACCAAAAGTTAGCACCCCAAGGCTTTTAACTTACCACAAGTGATCTGATCCCTATAAAAGTAACTGCTTAAAATAGCTGCGTGACTACTCGTGATGTCTATAATATTGTCAACCTAAAAACTCGGAAAAACACCAAAATCACCGAATTTTACTTGGAAAGTTCGTTTATATACAATAAATAATATTTTATCACCTAATTTTTGAAAATGCCAGTTTCTACTACATTGTATAAGTAATATAAAATCTTGCCAAATTTTGTCTAAATCCGTCCATCGAGAACACCGTGCAGACAAACAGACAAATAAAACTACGTATTAAAATCATCAATAGCCATGCTTGCTCAAAATAGAATAGAGTACCTGTAATTTTATTTTAAAATATGTGTCAACAATCAAAGGACAATAACATTACTTACCATACTATTAACATTGTTACTTCTTAACCTTTTGAACGCTAGGTATAAGGTCTTCTAGAGAAGAAAAACTTTCATAGTTCATTCCCTCAGCACCACGGTCTTCCATAGAAGTCATTTTTGCTCATTTCTTTGTAATTTTACAATAATTTTCAGAAATATAACAAGGTATTTTTCTGCTTCAGATTTTTCAAATTTTGACACTCATAGCGCGGAATGTCTTAGTCGTGCGTGTCGCTGAAAAGTTTACTAATACTGACTAGTTTCGGTCAAAACAGCTTAGTTAGTTCGGTAAGGTGGCCTTCATCAGGTAGAATGATCAGGGAAAATGCGTATGCGGTTCTGATAAAGATGAATATTTGAATAATGATGAATAATCGTTTTGACCGATACTAATCGATATATCCGACATAAATAATACGTAGGTATGTAACACCCGTATGTGAAATCGCAATAGTCTATAACTCCAGTGTAGCATCACAACATCCGCTTGTTAATAATATAACATAGCACTACTTTTCGTAGAAAATTGTACAATGCAAATCATTATTGTATATTTACTGTATTTTATTTATTGAAAGATGATCCATTACAATTTAGAGAGTCCTATGCGGCTATCACTACGAATTTGAGTCGTAGTGTACTAGGAACTATAGGATTAACTTTGATTTGTAATACAATAAATAAATCAGTATAATTATTATAGAAGTCCAGCTAAAAACTATCGATGAAAATTACTTTGAACATTTTGTAATAAAAACTTTTCACGATATAAGTAAATGTAAAGCATTTAACTTTACAGTTCAGATTTTGACCAAATATTTTGCTAACAACAAACCTACATCCATGTGTTGCATGCAACCATGTATTGCAAGCTTGGCAAGAAAATATCTCGCTCTTGGTCTTGCTTTAGTCCGGCCACGCGTACTCTGAAAAGTATCACAAATAGATACTGCATGCCGGCTCGAATGGCTACTTACGTCGCCGTGCCCCAGAAGAAATAAGAGCCATACGATAACGAGATGCCCTCTATCACTGCTCCTGCCGCTGACGGTGATATCTTTTATCCTTCTGCGACAGTATCGACACGAGTGACCTGAGGGGTTAGACAAGTGACATATCTACTAATTTCGTGGACGCCAGTAGAATAGAAAAGTAAGTGTATTGAATTGATATTAACTAAAGAAATGTCACGTGACGGCACATCACAGTTTCTTAGCATTTCGAAGCGTAAGCGATAATATAAATAGAAATGTTTGCCACTTGTCTAAGACTGATGATTTGATTATATTCTCACGCTGCCAACTTCCCAGGTTGCAGACCGAAAACTAAGCTATGAGCCGAGACTAAACTAGCCAGCTTAGCCAAGCTAAGCTAAGCTCAAGTAAACTAAAAATATGTCCCGTGCACACCAAGAACTATAAGCGAAAGCTCGGTCAGTGTTCAAAGGATGTGCGAAGGGGGTGCAGAGGGGCTTAGCTCGTGTAGCTGCGCATCGGCATATACAACTAACTTGGCTTCGTATATTTTAGTTAGCTCACATAGTTTAGTTTGCATAGTTTGCAAACAAGTATAAAAAACTGCGTCAGCTATGCGAGCTAAGCTTAGCTCTTGGTCTGCAACCCGCTAAAAGAGAAGAGTGTAACGGGTAAGAGTATATAAGCACTTATTGCCAATGCAAGCTGATTTTCGCTTTATTGCATCGCAAGAAGAGCCGCTATTTAATTAAATGTGCTTGCGGAATAAACCTTCTGTACCTGTACTATCAAGTACAGTATTAATAACAGGTTCGACTTGTTGTCACTTGTTTACATGCAACCACGTTCAAAATGTTTCACATTCACTATACCGTAGACATAAGTAAAGAATTCGAGTCGAGTGAGGCAACTTTTAAAGAGCCTTTTAAGGCTTGTAGTGTTACTCTATTTATACCTACTCTTGCTGCCGCTAGACGCAGGTAAGCAAATATTAGCACAATTTAACTTCTAAATTCTGTGACAAATACGACTACTCACTTAAAACATTATTCGCTCATGTGCATTATGTATTTCAATGATTGTAAATACGTGATGTTCATGCATATATTTTGATAGATTTTCGGGTTTACCTTAACCTATCAACGAAATTTTGAATTTCCGGAATAAAATTGTTGCTCTAAGTGTACTTACTCTAAGACCATAGGTATACAGCAAATTTATTGAATTTGTTTATTTTGTGAATTGACGAGACATGCTTACTATTATTAAGTATTGGTGTACAAATATTGTGGCTAATTTTAATATTATGTTTCAATATGTCAATGAATAAATATATCTATCTATGCAATCTTTTACGCACCTATGCAGCAATAAATATCAATCACAAAGTTTTACCTACTCTGCACAATAAGTATTGCTGTTTGGGATAAATAACACTTGAAAATCAATTTAAAAGTAAATAAAAAAATAATTATTTGAATGTTGTGATGATCACGTGATGCACGATGTCGTCATACCCGTTTATACCCATTTATATTTCAGGTTATGTTAAATATGCGGATAATGGTTAGTATTCTGTGATTATTGAACGGACTCAAAGTCGTACTAAAGCCTGTTCACACTATGATATATTTTATACACAATACATAAATTTCATTTGTATATTGTTATTAAATATGTAAACTCTTGGTCTAAATCATCCTAAATTCCTTATAATATCCGAATTTAGAATTATTTGTTACATTTTCGCGGTCAAATGGCTGAACCGAGGATTTTATTTCGTACAGCGATAGCTGAGAACCTGGGGAAGGACTAAGGACATAGGCAACATTGCATCACCTATCATCGTTACTGATTTACATTACTTCTAAACCGCAAGGCACAATAACAGTTCTTTAAAAGTTGTTCCTCTGGTTCGAATTTCTATGTAAGTAATCATATTTTGCATTGCAGATTTGATGTTACTAGCAGATTTAGGTACCTATCGTGAAGCAGTTTAGGAATTAGCCTGGTTTTGCTTTTGTGTAGTACCAAGAAGTTTGTATAATTGATTTATTGTAGTTGTAATTAATAAAGACACATTTTCCCTTATTTATTTATAATATTATAGCGTAGTCTGTAGGCGCTTCGGTTCGAAAAGCCAGACACACCCGGTAAGTATAAGAATTTGAAAGCGCTGTTGCTAATGACGTTTTTCAAAAATTTTATGAACTTAGTGAACGTCGAAATGGCATAGTTTTTGTGTTCAATAACTTACAAAAATTAAAATAGGTTATTGACGCAGAAGGTATTTCAGTCGATTTGATAAATCTTAGTGGTAGAGAATTTATCAAAATCTTTAGTGATCATTTTTGTAAGCAATGCCTGCAAGTTTTTATTATAACAGAGCGGTACAAACAACTTCCTGCCAAATTCTCTGTTTAGCCTCTAGCCCCGCTAAAATGTAAAAATTCTCCAATTTCCTAACAACTCCAATTCCGAATATTCCAATATTACATTGTCTCGCTCTTTCTACAGTTAATAAAGCAAGACAAAGGTTAAAGTTATATTGAAATAAGATTGCTATTATGATTGTGGTAATACAGGGCTCTACCATAGTGAAGTTAGTAGCACTATTCAGGATTATAAACGAAAAACCCGGGTTGCGATACGGGTTGCGATTCAAAGTTTAGCCACACTCATTTCAACATCTCAAATTATTTAAGTAATACGCATGCACTAAAACTTCGAGGTATCTTCAAAACATTGACTCTTCTTCAAGATAACCATGACTTTGCTTAGTACTTCAACTTGACATTCGGATGTTGGTCAAATACTTGACAATGTACCTACCTACTGGCAATGGAGGTTTGACCTTTGTACGCGTAAGCCAAATACACTGATAAGCAAATATTTACAGCATTATTCTGACATTTATTAGGTGTACGGAACGTAATCATTATGTAGGTAAAGAACATCTATCAAACTTAATCAATTCTTTGATTTTATTTCTCTGATACTAACCGTGGTGTTTTGAAACTTCTTCGCTCCTACGTGCAGCCCCGGATCTACGATTTTTTCGAACCGGGGCAGAAACTTGACGGTGGCGCCCCTCTCTCCAGCGCTTAAAATAACTTACTTAAAAAAACTTTATATAATTATCTATGTGGTGCCTTTTTCATAAAAGTTAACGGTGAGTCTACCAAGCTTTCGTATTCTAGGCGCTTTGTGGAGCAAGTTATTTTATTTTTAATCTAATTAGGATTTTTGCGCCCCCTGAAAATGGCGCCCGGAGCAGGTACCCCGGTTTACCCCAATTTAAGAATTTTATATAATATCTGATCACCGTAATATTATTTCTATTCATATGTGGAAGTTAGGCGTCTAGTATGTAGCTAAGAGACAAACAGAATGAAGAGCAATACTGAGATGGCCTATATTTCATCCTCACCATTTAAACACTAAAGATTTTTTGCATATGTAATTATATAACATCATCAATATAGAGTGGACAGCAGTAGAAAAATTCACTGTCATTGCCCTTCGATCTGAATCACAGTAATGCTTGCACACTACTATATATCAGTTGATTATGCAAAGATACGGTACTTCCCCCGCCAGACTGTAAAAAGTCACGCCAATATAGACATAGACAGATAGTCTACTTAATATATACATAGAAAAACAACTTAGATATTTATGTGTGTGACGACACATAAATATCTAAGCTGTTATTATAGGTACATTAAATACTATTATTGCGTAAATATATAATTAATTTCAGTTTTGTTTTCAGTTTCAGTCATTTTTCTTTGTGTACAATCCATTATACAAGCAGTATTTTTAACACGAAATTAGATCATATTTACATATTTAGATATATTTAACCTGCACTGTAAATTAGGTAAATCGAACATAATCATGTACTAAAATAAATGCTCAATTGTTGAAGATTACCTTAGTGTTACTTACATACCTATTACTCATGCTCGATGTATTTTAGTACCTATTTAAGCATACCTGCCTAAAGTTAAATAAATACAGTACCTACAAAATAAAATATCTCATCTTACTAATATTGTATTAAATGATTAAATGCAACAATTTTTATGTTTGTTACTTCTTCACGCTAAAACGGCTGAATAATTTGATACGCTAGCTATGGTAGGCTACATTTTATCGATAAAATAATAAAGTTTCCTATGGGCTGACGACTGAAATCACTGGACTGTGATTAAACTGAAAAGGTTATAGGTTTAAGCAAGTTTTAGTGTACCATAATCACATAATATCCTTTTTTGTCACCATACAGCAACATTTTAATTGCACTCCATGCTGTCAAAAAAGCTGCAAATTAGGTACCAGAGTAAAATAAAAAAATGACCACATAATATGTGGTCATATTATGACAGAATATCCTACTCTGCCATCTGTTGTGGAGACTCGAAAATAAATATGTTTACGTTTTATCGCAATCTGATCAATGATTCTATACTAAACTGAATTACAAATATTATCTGCATCTCTACAAATGTATCTTGAAAAAAATTGGTTGTCTGTAAAGTCGGTTTACGGACGATAGTTTAACGTGACAACGTCATAACAAAACATTGATGAAATGATGATGATGATGTAACGGGACTATGAGCGTAACTGGACACTGAGTCATACTTTTTCGTGCGTGCAGCCGGCGTTCATTGATTTATTAGACGTTATCACGTCAAAAAAAATGTTAACATATTGAAAAACGTTACATAACTTTGCAATGCTTAACGTATTTTGTCAACGTCTCGCTGACACGTAATGACACTTGTGGAAAGAAGATAGAAAATTTAAGAGGTTGGTTAAAGTTAAGTAATGTTTTTCGGTAAGGCCCATAATGAACAGTAACAACCTAAAACGTTGAACGACAAAAAGCCGCAAACGCGTTGAAGTCTTTTATATGAACATTTTTCCTATATAATAAAATTCTGAACCACTATTCGTTTTAACCCCCGACCCAAAAAAAGGAGTGTTATAAGCTTAACCTGTGCGTCTGTGTGTCTGTGTGTCTGTCTGTGGCATCGGTAGCTCTCATATGGATAGTTCTATTTTGACCTAGTTTTTTTTAAAGATTTCATTGAGATTGATCTTAGCTATGTTTCATCATAATCGGTTCAGCCGTTTTTTTTTTTGTCGGGGGCTTTAGAGTTTTCTTGACTTATTCGTAGAACTTTGTTTGACTTGATTTTTAGGTTTCCAGCCTATTCGAAAGGCTACAGTCTCTGTCTATCTGTCTGTAAATATGTCTTACCATATTTTCTTTAGATATGCCTACCATTCCAGAATATTTCTACTGTATAAAATATATGTGAAATTACAAATATTCATAGATTTATAGCACATTTTGCTAATTATTCCTGTTTTCTGCATGTATATGTTGCTTGGGAGTACGAAAGCCTCGGTGTGCGAGTGTACTTTGCCGGGTTTTTTAACTTATAAATATTCGTTTTTATAGTCCATCGAAAAGAACAGTTACATTATGATTAAACTACTACTTCAGAGACAGCGTAAAAATAGGTTTAGTTCTCAAAGTATTTTTGAGAATCACTTTTTTAAACTATCACGGTCATTCATTAGAAGACTATTATTATTAACGGGATATTTACCGTGGTACGCGTTAATTTTGAGCTCCCGATATTTTGGCACAGTTACATGCACCATGTTCACGGGCGACTGAATAATAACTAATTTTTAACTGAATAAACTAATTTTTATCGCGCTTGCTTCGCTCGCGCATTACTATTATTTTGACATGGAGGTACTATGGGTTCAATATTGTGAAAAATAAAGCATATTACCATCAGTACTAAAAAAATACCACTATAATTTTTGCGCTCGCTTTGCTCGCGCTTTATAACTATTTTGACAAAGAAGTACTGTGAGTTCACTAATACGAGAAATTTTGCATATTACTATAATAACGCTACTAAAATTTTCGCGCTCGCTTCACTTGCGCATTATTACTATTTGGGCATGGAAGTACTGTGGGTTCACTAATAATAGAAATAAAGCTTGTTTTTATAAAAACACCACTAACATTTTCGCTCTCGCTTTGCTCGCGCATTTTTAGTATTTTGACAAAGAAGTACCATGGGCTCACTAATACGAGAAACAGCATATCACTATAAAAGCACTACTAAAATTTTCGCACTCGCTTTGCTCGCGCATACTTATTACCTATTTTTGTTTATATTTTAATAATAAAATATGCGCCAAGAGACCAAAACAATCTTAATGTTACTCAAACGAGTTAGAAATCTTTGATGATTTCTGGAAATTCTCTTCTAAATCCTGAAACGAATGAAAATTAATTTAAATTTATATACCTTTGTTAGTTACGCACGTATTGTAATCTTGTCCACGATTATTTGCGGTTATACCTGAATGGTATTTTTTCACCTTGTAATTTTGCAAGATCCGCACTTCTGTGTGAGAAATAACATGTGTAACTATATTTGTGAAGTTCATAATAACTGCAGTTATTTCCTGTATACAATCACAATTATGTATTATGGTAATTATTTTATTAGTTGCTAGTAAACTTCCTTTCAAATCAACATCAAATCACGCTCTAAAAAATATAAAACAAGAAAATGTAATAAATATTTTATTGTATTGCATACATATTCATAATGGTGTTCAGAGGATAACTGTGGTCGTATGCCACCTACTGTAACAAAACAATGCATTTTACAAAGTAGCATACTACCACGGTTATCCTCTGAACACCACAATTAGTCTAGTAAAAATAAGATTTGTGACAACATAAAAGACAACTAAGTATATTGTTATTTAAATGAATGTACTGGTGTTTTGAAATACATTTGACACAATTTCATAATGATATTATAAAAGCTAATTTTGTTACCTTTATACACTCAAGCGCCTGAACCGATCGTTATGAAAATTAGTATAGAGATAGCTTTGGACCTGGAGACGGACATACGCTACTTATCATCATCATAATCATCACCGTTTTTCATAACTACGCGAGTGAAACCGCGGAACGCAGCTAGTCTATAAATCAGGGATTATTGTTGATCTATGATTTTTAGTTATTTTACTTTCATAATTTCGAAGAATCCCCCCAGTTGCAAATATTGTGATCTGCTCCATACAAACGGTTTTTTTTTTACTAGACTATATGATATTTTTTTACACTTTCTTTAATTTACTTGATGCGTAG
The DNA here is from genome assembly GCA_947563715.1 of Lycia hirtaria. Taxonomy (NCBI): domain Eukaryota; kingdom Metazoa; phylum Arthropoda; class Insecta; order Lepidoptera; family Geometridae; genus Lycia; species Lycia hirtaria. The sequence continues at coordinate 35,531,060 of OX387382.1, read as the reverse complement.
GTTAATAACTAAACTACCAGGTACAAGAAATAGAACTCACTGACGCCTTTCCTGTTTTGCTGGGAACTAAAATCTTAAAATTTTCAAGCCTGGAGTAAATAGACATTCTACATGCGTACACTATCCGTGGCCACGTCGTCGCATAGGTACCATCAGAAAAATTAGGTTGAAACGCAGATTTTGTCATATACTTAGGCACATATAAAAAGCTGTCTGCTGCAAGTATTATTTCGATTATATTTTTACCCGACTGTGTAAGAAGGAGGGTTATGTTTTCAAGTGGTGTGTTCGTATGTATGTTTCTATATGATCGCCTACAGTCTAAACTGCTTATCCGATTTTGATATGCAAGGTGCCGTTAGATTCATCTTTACTTCCAGAGTATCATAGGCTATATTTATTTGTAATAATAATAATACATTTCTGGCAAAAATATAAAATGCGTGTTTTCGTAAACTCCAATGAGCTTTTTCGTAATAAACAAGTAAGTTTGCTAGAATTATTCTAAAGAATGCCCATTTATAATCTTTTACAGCGATTTTACGCATACTTTCTCATAAAAATATGTACACTCAACAGCGTATCAAGCGGAACAAAATCGTATGTTAGACTGCAAAAAAATACTCTTCTGCAGTCGGGTATTTTGTTTTTCTTTGAAAATAGATACTTGTTAGCATCTAACTAATCAAAATTCTTGTACAAGTACAGTTAGATACAGAAGGCGGCGGTGGTAAGGGATCGCCTTGGTCTTAGCATCAGCCACCTGCGCAGGCGCCAGTTGTCCTTACTCGTCCTTATTTCAACGACCTTCCGTCAATTTGCTGACACTCGTTCTATGTCAACGCCCTCAAAGACATCGGAACTATTTAACTACCGCTCTATAATAATATTTTGACATCGGAAATGTTTATAAAACAAACGTTTGTATAAGCCACATTAATACAAATGAGAATTAAATCTTGAATAATTTGTATAGGGGGCTGACCCAGGGCTGCCAGATGTACGATTTAAATCGTAAACATACGACTTTTTGGCGTATTTGCCGCGGTACGATCGCTAGATCGAAATCGTACGACTTTATAATACCTGGCCAAAGCTATTAAAAAAAACAGAATTGGAAGCATTTTTTCCGGAAATCCTCTAAAAAAAAGGTAATTTTCCGGTTTTATTGAATGTTTAAGTTAACCCTATTGACTGTACGACTTTTTCGATGCATTTTTCCCTGATATACGACTTTTTTGTAGCAGATGTACGATCACCTCTTTTATATATCTGGCAGCCCTGGGCTGACCTATCTAGTAAATTAGGTATTATTATTACATAAAACTTTGATCTTGTGTGCTAAACTTGTATATTATGCACCAATTTCGAGGTCGCCTTGATTCATTTGAGGAATTCATTTTGTAGACACGGAAGTCATTCTTTTGTAGTTTGTTGTTTCAAGACAAGAATTATCATCTACCTTCACGTTTGTTTTATTGTGATATTGGCTGCAACACAACATACGAGTATATTATATTTTATTGTAGATAATAAGAAATAATAATATTTCGTGCTGTCATTGATTTTGTCAAGTAATGTTTTAGTTGCTGTTAAGTTGTAATAAAGCTGGGTAAATAAACGTCAGAGACGAAGACGTTATTGGGGTACCAATACAAAAAAATATTGATTATACCTGTTTTCACGACATCTCAAACTAGGGATCCGTGGCATTTTGCCCGCTCTACCATCCTATTGTTACGCCTCTGTTTACATAACACAGATAAACACACCTCTTTTGGATCAGGGTTTAAAAATAACGCATAACTTGGACGCGTTGAAGATGAAATAAATAAAAAACAATGTTAGCTTGAATAAAATATTGCTGTTGATATTGAATATTACTTGTAATAATAAATGCCATAAATAGTAATTGCATTTATATAATCATACTAATAAATAAAATATTCCATTGTGCAGATAAAATATTCTATTTGCGTCATCGTGCTATCCTAAATGACTATAAATTATTAACAAGATGCGACCAGTGGTTTTTCCTTTAGTGCTGGGTTGTTGCTTTTTAAACATTAATAATACTGATATTAACAATAAATCTGATTTATAAGATACTTAATTTATTTATTTTATGTTTATTAGAAAAATATGAAATAATAATATACAAAAACTGCTCTAATCTCTGATTTCACACGTTGCGACATTCAAGGACAAAAATACCAATTCGCAGTGACATATCTGTAGATCATAGATCAACAAATGTACATCAATAGCTTTAATTGCGATTCCAAATTGAATTTTGTCTCACTCTTTTAACCATAGTAAGAACAAGACTAAGTTCCCGGCAGCTTAGTGGTGAGACCGTCTGACTTGCGATCCGCAGGTCCTGAGTTCGAATCCCACGGCACGCAGCTCTGTCTTTTCGAAGTTATGTGCGTATTGTTGATTGCCGCCAACTTCAAACGGTGAAGGAAAACATCGTGAGGAAACCTACATGTCTGAGAGTTCTCAATGATCTTGAAGATGTGTGAAGTCTGCCAACCCGCACTTGGCCAGCGTGGCAGACTATGGCCTAACCCTTCTCACAATGAGAAGATGGCCCGTTCCCAGCAGTGGGACAGTTTGTACAAACAGGGCTGATAAAAAAAAAAAAAAAAAAAAAAGAACAAGACAAAAATCTAAACACGTGAACTTTGAGAGCTCACAATGGCGTATTTGCCAGCAGGCGTTGCTGGCAAATGTTAAAAAAAGTAATAGGTAGGTGGTTATTTTTTGCAGGTAGTATTATTTGCACATTATTTTTGTGCCTAAGTTTTTATATAAGTATGAAGGCATGTATTTTTATGCTTACGAGTATTTATGACAATTAGCTCAAAAAACGTACTATACAAGGATAATTTCTTGTTATAATTTAGGGTCCAGTAAAAATACAGAAAATCGTATGTACTTAGGTACTGCCTAGTATAATCTGTTTGATAATTATTACTGTTTGTTTAATAATAGTGATAAATACATACATAAAATTAAGCCTGTTATCCTTTACGAAGTAGGCAGAGCACCGATGACCGTGAGGCCACGTGAGGCCGTTCGAGGCCACATTTTGACCATGACAAGGAGAGGTTAATAGAGGATTAGGTAGGATTAGAAGAAAATATTGACTTACAGTGACATGGCGTGGGGGTCAGCCCATCGCCCACATAAACGCCAATTTCACTCAATGGCTTTAACTGAATTTTACAGTATGCCCGGGAAGAGAGGCAGCTGGTACATTCTATGTTTTTAACAAACTTCCAATAAGAAGTTCTCAATTTGACTGTATGTTTTTTTTTGGTGGACATTTTACACAACACAATTTAGCCCAAACTAAGCAAAGCTTGTACTATGGATACTAGATGATTCATAGAACACTTTTATAGAATACTTTTTTTTGTAAATACATACTTAGGATACATAGAAACACCCAGACACAGAACAAATATCCATGCTCATTACACAAATGTTTGCCCTGGGTGGACATCGAACCCACGACCTGTAAGTCGTACTACCACTGAGCCATGAGGCCTGTCAATAATGTTTTATATGTTAGTTCAGCGGTTAATTCTTTTTGATGATATTTTTTTATTTGGGAGGTAATAGGTACCTCAGAGGTGGTCCCATATACATTTTATCAAAATCAGTTTCCTACTTTGGTTGTTATAACAAAATAACTGTTTTTTTTTTTATTATCCAAGTAAACGAATTTCGAAAGAAACGAAAGTGAACAAATTGATTTATCAATAAAAAAATGAATTTTTTAAGATTAAAAATTCAAATTGAAATTATATTGCGTCTTTTGAGCCAAATGCAAAAACCTCTACGTCTTTTTAAAACCAGATTGGAACCTAATGTGAAGCAGACGTACCTCCTCTTGACGTATCTGTTTGCGGTTTACCAAACGGTAATCCCATTAATACATTATCCAAGACTATAAGTAAAAAATATAAAGGTGAATAAAAGATAATCTACGATCTCAGAGAGGTTCGTACGGTCTTAAATTAGAAGGTATTAGGTATATGCACATCATGACACTGAAGGATGTGGTAATGATTAAATAATATTGATTATTAAATAAATTATTTTCCATAATAATACAACGATGTTTTTTTTAAAGATTTAATACGTCCTTCTCTATAATTCGTGAGCAGGTGTCGCAAAAAAAAAATCCTTGATTGCAGTAAATATTCTTGTACCTTTTAGAGAATTTAAAAACATGAAATTAATCCATATATCTATGCTATATAGTTGTTGGCTGATTAATGAGGTATTGCGGAAATTCATATCTTATACCTGCGTACATACGACAATTATTTATTAACTAGTGTGTTTGTGTATGGAAGCGGAATTCCTGTTTTTTTTAACAAGAACGTACATTTTTAAAATTTTACGTTTTTAAGAGGAATAACCATCAGGGTCAAAACATTTGAAACCTTCTACTTTAAGAGGTAGTCCCATAATTCCCATATTCCATCAACTCTGGGTAAGCCGTTTTTACCAGCTCCAATTAAACGAATTTAAATGTTAATATGCTTTAAAATTACTGGCTGCGCCTCCTAGCGTATTGCTTACTTATTGATAAATTTCTCAGACACAGCATTGTCTTCTAAAAAAACATGTAATGATCATGTTAGACGCGACTAATCCGTATTAGCTTTCGGCAAAAACGTGATATTAATAATAGTAACCAGACAAATGCGTGTCGATCAACGCGCAACGTAGGGTTCTATAGTTGCACATCACGATACATGTGAACTTAAAGCAGGGCCTTCGATCGCTTGAGCCGCTCTGCCTTTTTAGTAAGCTTTTACGACAGGCAAGAGATAATGATGGCGTATTCTACTGCCTGGCTCCAGGGCAGAAAGAACGGACTCCTACAGTGAAAAATAGCATTTGCACACCTCAATATTTTTAGATTACCTATCTTATGATACCCCACACGATGGAGTAGATGAGAAAAAATATTTATTCCCACAGTACATGTAGGAGGAGATACCTACACCAAAGAAAAAATCTCAAGATTGTATTCTACTAGTTTTTCGGCATAATTAATAAATGTGTATATCCATAGCCTTTATTTGAGAGGCCTCATGGCTCAGTAGTAGTACGACTGCCTCCTGGTCATGGTCATGGGTCATGGGTTCGATCCCCACTCAGGGCAAACATTTGTGTGATGAGCATGGATGTGTGTTCTGTGTCTTGGTGTTTCTATGTATCATAATTATGTATTTACAAAAAAAAGGATATATGAATTCTATCAGCCATCTAGTTTCCATAGTACTGGCGTTGCTTAGTTTGGGCTAGATGGTTTTGTGTGTCCACCAATATTTATTTATTTTATAACAAATTACAGTTCTCTAGTACTAATAGTCTTTGAGCAAAAATGCTGACAGATACAGATATGGGTATACTACTCGTATAAGGGTTCCTTTCCTAGTTTACTACGGAATCTTAAAAAGTGAACATTTTTTTAACATTCAGGTCGTAAAAATATTTGTAACATAGAAACTCATTATAATCCATTTTTTATTATACTACAAATAATATTTTTACTCGACACGTTTGTTGACGTCATATTTTAGGCAATGTAACGCGTAGACAAACGGATGTTAACTACGTATTTTTACGTTATTAGACCAAAGTTGACGCATGGTAGTGGAGATAAGTAAAAAGTAAATATACACTACACGTTCATGGACGTATTTACACTTGTACTTGATTTGTACTTGGGTGCATAATTTTAGAGGAATTGCCGGGTGCAAACTAAGTAGTACCTATATATTAATAAGCATTGCTAGTTATCACGCAAAATCAATATCGAAGGTTTTTTTTTACATCTGATATACAATTCATTATTTATGAGTACATGAGGTTACTCTGTGATTATGAACTATATCCCAAGAATTAATCTGGAAATTCCCCATAAAGTGGTCTTTTTTAGGGTTCCGTGCCTCAATAGGAAAAAACGGAACCCTTATAGGATCACTTTGTTGTCCGTCTGTCCGTCGGGTGTCAAGACCTTTATCTGGGGAACGCGTGAAGGTATCGAACGCAGATCTATAGTATCTTGCTGCAGAAAGAAAAATAAAGTTTCTAAGTTTTCGTAATAAAAAGTTACAGCCGAATATATCGTAAAAGACGCACATTTCGAAACTCACAAGGGAATCAAAACCTATGGAGTACTTCCCGTTGACCTAGAACAATGAAATTTGGCAAGAAACTTTGTGTTAGAGTACACATATAGAAAAAACCGAAAACTGGATATTTTTAATCTAATCACAAAAAAATAGTGTCTTTTTGCAAGGAATGAAGGTCCAAATTTTATAGTGAATTAACCGTATCATGTGGTGTATCATATGAAAGAGATTCAGTAGCATAAGCTAATAAATGTTGTTGGTAAATTGAAATTGTCGAATCAAATGGAACATCTGTTTCAATATGAATAATTAAATTATGTCATAAATTTCGTATTAAATTTTATTTAGAGCGATAAAAATTATGTTATTTATCCAATATCGGTACATTATGCAATGAGAAGCTATAATTAATATCATCAATCTCAGCCATAAGAAGTCCTCTGCTGGACATAGGCCTCCTCCATGTATTTCCATAAAGACAGATTGGAAGCGGCTAATATAGCGGATAATTGATATACTATATAAATACTCTATACTATACTATATTACTATAACTATATAAAGTTAGTAATTTAGTAAGTTTGTTGGTTTTAGGAAATATCTGGAATTACCTACTAAACCGATTCCGAAAATTATTTCTTTAGTTGCAAGCCTCGGCCACACCGTCGCTTAACATCAGGCGAGTTGGTAGTCAATCGTAGATCTATCTTGTATAAAAAAATAATTTAAAAAAAACCTACAAGATCCCCGAGTAACAAAGGTTATGTTTTATTTCAATAACGCTAGTTTCAGCGCAACAGAAACAAACCGTCTGATTGTTTTACCAAATTACGCTTGCATTAGGTTTATTTAAAGTTAACATAACATTTATTAAAAAAAAGGTAATTAATATATACGACGAGAGTTAAAGGTAAATTTATCGTAATTTTTATACATCAAACTATTATATAAAAATTATGATATTACATATAACGACTGTATTTAGTATGTTTTTGTTATGTTTTCTACGGTTTTTGTGATTGTTTCTCATTGAAATTAAACAATTTTTAACGAATTTATCGCGCATATTTCACATATTTTTGACTGTCCACATATGACGTGTGTATGTTTTTAAAATTGTTTAATTTCAATTATTTTTTTTGTCACGTTTGCTTATATCCACGGTTTAGAATACATGATCGCATGGAGTTACGAAAAATTAGATTTTTCGTAAAAATAAAATCAAAAACCTCACAAACGTTAAATAAAAAATAATTTTGATGACAATAAATTCAGACTAAAGAAAAAACTCACTCGAATCGATTTTTATGTAAGAAAACTAGAAACGCTTACTCACTTTAAAACGGTCCTCGCTACACACAAAGATCCGTCTGAATTTTCGGAAGCGAATAGGACATCAGATTTCTCATAAACATTAGGGAAAGAGCGAAAAAGCAAAAGTAGAGTGCAGACAGATAAGTATAGATTACAATAATTACCTATTATGAGATAATTTAAACATAGTCATACTTGCACGTGCAAACCAAGCCTCGTGCGAACGATCTCTATAGAATCAAAGGTAATAAAGCAAAATATATTGTAAAATGTTAATATTACAAGACTTGCATTGTTTCGCTCACGCGGGTCACTGCAATAAGACATCACTCACACTTCAAACACAAATAAAGAATGCGCGCTATACCCATAATAATTAGTTATGGCTGCATCTATTTCAATTTACTTACGATCTGCTATTAAAGTGCGAGTTTATAACTATATTAAAAATATCTGTTTGTTTGTAAAAAACAATCCCGAGTTTTATTATAACAACATAAGAAGGCTCTAAAAAACTACATATTACATTTGGCAAAATATTGGCAACTTCATAATGTAGATATTATCTACATTATGAAGTATTTTTATTTGTATTTTCTTGCGTTATCTAGTAGATAACGCAAGAAAATACTTACTTATTTGATGGCATAAATATTCAAAGCACTTCCTGAATTTCAGTCTGTGACCTCTTTCAAGTTCAACCTGCATAAATGGCTTTTTGATCAATGTTACTATTCTATTGCCGAATATCTTAACGTGTACTGCGGAATTCCTATAGAACAGGCCAGACCCTAATGACACCATTTTTGCCATACCCGACTGTTGTAAGAAATTGACGACATTATTAGAACATAAAATAACGAAAAACAATGTAATTATATCAATCAATCAATCATTTTTATTGGCCTTAATATGAGTTACACTGGGCAAGTCAAATTTACATGAGTAACTAGATATGTTCTAAATTAGTACCATATATAAATACTATATCAAAATTTCAGGATAAAATAACTGTCTATTGAATACTTTTAAACCCATAATAACCTACAATATTAATATTATATAATTAAACAATAATTTAAACATTACGACACATATTTTCAATCAATAGTTTTTAGTTTTAAGTCAGAATAGATAAATATGTCAAGAACAAATACATATTGAAATCAAAAATAAAATAAACAATTACAGAAAAGGGCAGGGACTAATAGTGATGTAATAATAAATTAATTGAATTAGTTAAAATATATACATACATACCTAATCCAAATAAGTTTAAATTACTGTTATATTGATGCTTGAATTTATTTAAATATATTATTTGACTTTTACATGCCTCATTGAGGAAAAACATGGAAGTATCTAATTTTGTTTTACAATAGCAACGTATTGATTGTAACGCTTCATTTTATACATTTGTTTTGGTAAATAAATGAAATCTGAATCTAAGCTTACTGAAATTGAAAACTAAAAATTGTAAATTAAAAACACCGACTCTTAATATGAAAAATGTCCTCCAATATATTTTTTTATATTTAATTGTGATTTTATTTCATTTTATTATTCTATCTAAGAATTAATATTTTTTCAACAAAAACCCCCGACAAAAAAAAACAGCTAAAGGTTGAACAAAATATCATTAAAATAATATATAAAGCCTCTAGAGCTTTATAATATATATTATTTTAATGATATTTTGTTGTAAAAGATTGCAAAGCCTCGATTGCACACGCAAAATTGCGTGTCTCGTAGGTGTTTTATTTACTTTATAACGCCATAATGTATAGTCTTTATGGCGAATGTGCTCAGGAGTCGCACGAGCTCATTTTGCTGTCGTCTTTTCGCTACAGAACTTAAAAGATCTGAAAATCCCTTCATCCCTTTGTAGTTGATATAAAAAAAAACAATTCAGGCAAAACTCAGGCAATTTTATTTTTAACCGGCTTTAAAGCTTACCAATTCGATTATATTTTTTAAATCTTTGTTACCTCATAATTCCGTCATTTATAAACCGATTTAGAAAATTATTTTTTGAAAGGAAATACTTTCAGCTTATTCTTATAGAATTTTTATGAAAATCAGTTCAGTAGATTATAGTACTTTTTAAAAATAAAATAATTGAAAGAATGTTTCATCCTTCCAAGTAAACGAAATTGCGTATTTTGAAATTGGTTATTTCAGTTGTTTAAACTATAATAAAATTATTTTGTCATGCGTACTGTTAAAATTTGTCAGTCTACAATTTTTTTCCCGAAATCATACAATCTGGAGATTTTGAAACAAAGAATGAACAGTACCTTTCGGGCAAGTGTATTACACCCTATACTTATTCTACAGTGTGGTGAGACAAAAACAAACATGAGCCCATTCCACGCAAAAAAAATTACAAAATCTCGCCAAAATTACTTACTACTAAGCTAATGAATAATGTAATCTGTGACGCCTTTATTATTATTGATTAGTTACAATTCCTATAAATTATGACTAATGATGACAGTCATTTGACAGGTCCTATAAAATTGTGTAAATTATTTATGCTTAGGTATATAATGTGGTAAATTCTGAAGGCACCATTAAACTAATTCAAATTCAAATTCACTAGATTAAAAAAGAGAACCAAAAATCAGAATAGATCTTAATATGTAACATACCTATATAGGTAACAGATATTTTTTGTAGTGAAGGAACTTTGATTAAAAACTTAAATATGAAATATAACATACTTTTTCTTAAAAATTTTTAATCATTTCGAGTTCAGTGATTCAAGTACCTACGGAATCAAAAAAAAACATATAACTATATTATAATTAACATTATATAATTAACATATGTAGGTACCTATTTAAGAATAAAAATTAATATACTAGCTGTATATAATGAAACAAATTTTGACGGATTTATCACGTATATTTTACATACTTTTATGACCTGACGTTGAATTAGTAAAATCTCAGCCTCAACTACTAAAACATTTGTAGTGCTTAAACTATTAACTCTGTTTTAATAAGTCACCACTTACAATGCGATCTGGTGTTAAGCGATGTTGACACCTCAACATCGCTTAACACCAGATCAGTTGACGGTCAAGCGCAAGCCTATAGTCGAATAAAAAAAAACTATTTGTTAAGTTTGTAAGTTGTTAGTTGTTTGTAAGTAAGATTGTTTGGTTAATTACTCAAGCCTTAGGATACCAAAACATCCGAAAAACTTTCCTATAAAATTCAATTGCTACGTAATCCTTATTAAAAGACACATGGCCATCGTGCTGGTTCGGTACAAAGTCCAAGCGGAATTAGGGTCTACGTATTTGCTTTAATATTTGCACATTGTATACATACCGGAGCAACCTGTTGAACCGGATAGCGGTTGACGTCGGTCGACATCATTGGACTCTTGGCGTTTAACTTATATATTATAAATAAGAGGCTCGCAGGAGGCCTTCGCTGTGGCTCGCGAAGATGAGATAATTATATAAATTTACTCAAGAAATTAAGTAAAGTTTAGTTCAACTCTGAGACAACTGAGAGTTCAACTGTGACTATATTTTTTAACCCCCAACCCAAAAAGCCTGTGGCATCGTAACTCTCAAACAGATGGACTGATTTTAATCTAGTTTTTTGTTTGAATAGGATTTCATCGAGAGTGTTTACTGAACTCAGCTGAACTTAGCTACCTGCGTATCATTGAAATCTGTCCATCCATTTTTTATCGAAGGTATTTTAGAAACTCTAATTAATGACATATTTTTTACTAGATATTATGCACTTATTATTGTTTGATTGTTTGTTAAATATGACTACACTCTGTCACCACAGCAAAAGTTATTTTCGGAGTAATAACATCTCAATCAAAAATTGTATAAAATTCAAATAAATAGGAGAATCGCAATACCAAGTTTCATCAAAATTAATTAAAAATACAACCTGCAGAGGAGAACAAACATACACATACATAGATGAATGTTCTGAAACGAATATACTTTGCGAGATCGGCTGGTAATCATATTATTTCTTAATATACAAAGACATAAATTACAAACACAAAATTAAAAGCAATAAACAGAATTCAATTTACAGACCCAAAAATCTGGCGACATTATCTCGTTGGGTAGCAAGCAATGCTGATGCGAGAAAATTTTGTTTGTAAGCAAAAGCATGCTAACACTGCTGAGACTGTTAATGTTAAATGGTGTTAAATTTTATTTTAAATGCGAATCGGCTCTCAGGTGAAACAGCTGTCTAAATACGTCGTTAATAAGATAAAATTTTGTGGGTAGCGTATTCCATACGAAAACCAGTCAAGAATTATTAGCTTCTCATGTGCCTATTAAAAGTCCTTATAGTAATGATCTCAAATACAGGTTATTTAAGTTTAGGTTTACGTTTGATACTAAAAGTTTTAAATAAGTCTCACTAGGAGTTTTTTTATGATTAAAATGTTCAGTAAATAATTGAAATCTATTACAAAAAATATTGAACTTTAATTACTTTCGCGAACACCATACGGCAGTTTAATGCTGAAGGCAAGGAGCTAATATTTTATATAAATATATATATATGTATATATAATATAAAAAGATATACAACTTAAAAAAATATATAAATTAATTAAATAACTACTCCATTACAATTAAAAGAACATCGAAATTCTATATTTAACTAACAATTTTAAAAGCATGTAAAAAAGTAATAAATTTAAATTAAAATTTTATACGGTATATAGTTATATGATGATGAATTATATCACCCTGATGTATCCTTTAATATAAAATATATATATATATATATATGAAAACACTGAAACTGCTGTTTTCCCTTTATGAAGTTTAAGTTATATGACTCATATGTAAGGTCTATTCATCTGAATTTATCTGATATAGATTAACGTGGCATTGAGGGCGCTGTTGTCCTTATTTCATTATTTTGTACAATCGAGACGTTAGTTCCCATTCTTGCCCCGATAGTTCTCTATCCAAACAGACTACGACAATAACGGAATTCGTAAAATTGTCGCCGTTATGTTGCTAACTTCAGACCTTTGAATATAAATCACCTATCATTAATACTCGCCTGTATGCAAAATTAGGAATTCGGCATGCGTGAGCAAATCCACTGTCGTAGAAGGTTCTGTTTGAAAATATTTTAACAAGTCTACAGCTGAGAATGTTTCTGTTCTATTCTTTATTAAATTTACATTAAATACTAGCTGCATCTGGTCCGCGCTTCCCTGTGATCTAAAAATCCTATCTTAGTAAATCCCTATAATCTAATACCTAATTATCCCTATAAATAAATTTGGAAGGTATCTTCCTTATGAAGTACAGTACTTCATAAGGGAGACACCTTCCAAATTTCATATTTCCAAATATGCTTTTGCTTTAGGTATACTTATGTCTAAAGATCACATCCTGTCTGCTGAAAGCTTTTTGACTAGGATCACACTCAATCTTGATTATTATACCATTGGACGTCTGAAAGCTTGAAAAGTGTCATTATTTCAAACTGAAACCTGAAGTAAACGCTTTACATAATTCTACTTTTACTGTGCGAACCGTTATAATCAGTTATTATAAAGCTTCTCAAGTATGTATTGCAGGCTCAGATCAGCTGAGTTATGTATTTTAGACAAGTAAGTACTATACGCTACATATACGATCACAACAATCGCTTAAAACATCGGGTTAGTATGCGTTTCTACGCAAGAATATAGATATATTACCAAATAAAAAAAAGATTTAAATACATAGAGACAAAAGTAGGTGAGTAGAGTGCCCGACTGCCCATCGGTGCCACATTTACGAAAGAATATTTAAGAATTATATTAGAAAAATAAAATTATGTAACACAAAGATTGCACGTCGAAATGCAATCTCGTTTGGCATGTATTTTGTCATGCCAGGCCGCTGACCTTCAAATTTCTTGTTAGGGCTAGACAGGCATTCGCCATGCAAATAACAGGCTTCTGGCACACTATTTTTAAATGCTACATGCAAATGTCCTGAATAGTAATTTGACGTACGTATTTCAGTTGGTAAACATTTATTTATCTAATTATTTTATTTATCTAAAATTCTGTTATAAATGCATACATAATTACTAAGAATAATTAATTGCTAAAAAAAAACTTTGCGTCACAAAGTATATGCCTTAAATTTAATATAAATTATTGATTTAAGCTTACTTCTAAGACAATGTACAACTAGGAATTAATATACACTAGACAGTACAAACTCTTGAAAATATGTCTGTTAATAAAGATACTTTGAAATTGAATTGAATTGAGTTGGTAAACAACGCGAATATCAAAGATGTCGCCTCGCGGATTCAAGGATGGCGCAGATATTACTAGTTTTAGTTCCACTACATACCTATAATGCAGCTCAAAATCATGCAATGAGCTATGAAGAGGACTATGCTTGAAGTATTTCTGCGAGATCGAATCATATTTGAAGAGATCCGTAGACGTACGAAAGTCACTGACATAACACAGCGTATTATCAAGTTGAAATAGCAAAGGGCAGAACATATAGCACGTATAATACTCGTATAATAACCACACCCCGGACACTCGACCAAATCTCCATACAAACGTCGCGGCCAAACTACCTATTACACAGCATCGACAGGAGAATCTGTACACGCGCAGTTATGTGTGTAACGTGAATATTTGTCACTATTTTAGACTTACCAAGATTTTTTTAATCACTTACATAGTCATTGCATGCTTCGAAAAAAAACACATTTTACGTACTTACTATAATAAGTTTCATAGGACTAATCACAACAATTCACTCAATTAGGTAGTTCCGTAGGACATAGTTGGAACAAGGAACACACAAAACCCACTTGACTATCAATCTTGTGATATGTAAATAAGTAAAATATTTAGGCACAGCATTTTAATCGCGTTATACGCCATAAAAGTTTCCTACTTAATTTATCAAAAGTTTTTACAATTACTTGCCAATTGCCAAGAATAATTTAGGTAAATACCTTATTTTATCCTTAGAATATGTATAAAAACTCTTATTTTTAACACGCTTTTATTAGGTCGACCTTTATGTAACTAACTATGTAATGAAATATAAGGTAACTTATTTAACCATCTTCCAAGGATCGTAGCTTCATTAAAATTGGCAGCTGTATGTAGTTCTGATGACAATACAATAATATGGTATTGTCGAACTGATCTGATGATGGAGCCGGAAGACATGAACTAGAACTTCATGAAGGAACATCGTATCATAGCTGTGTTTGGATTTGTTAGAAAAGTCTTGTAATGAACTTTGACCACAATAATTTGTAGCGTGTTTTCTAGTTTTTTCAACTATAATTATTATAATGTCAACTTGACATACAGACGTAGACAGCACACCAATACCCCATTGTCGTCATACTAATAAATTCACGTTAAAAAAAAAACCTTTGAGTACCGCTCCATGATACCGTGTCCCTCTCGCGTAACTGTGAACTGGTCGCGGGGTGTCATATATACATATATGTATATTATTAAGTTATACCTACTAAAAATTCCTTTTAATAATGGAGTCTGTCGGGTATTTTGTTTTTCTTTTGAATAAACGTGTCCAATAGTAAAATAATTATGAGAAAATCTTTGACATTTTATGTTGGAACCCTAAAAACAAGTTTAAACAACTATGTAGGTAAGTAATTGATTCAGTTTGTTCAAGTTCATAGGTTTAACATAATTACAACAGATCTACAAGGTTTGCATACATAATTATCTAGTTTTAGTAATATAATTATAGGTATTGGATATTAAATTTCTCTAGTCACATCGAGGTCACGTCCAATATGCTACAATTTTGTAGATAATTAATTTATTTGCAAATTTAGTGAGTAATTTATCATAAATACCGTTGTCGGCGTACGCGAGTCAGGTAAATAACAACTTTGGCTGGCTGGACATGTAGGTATGTGTGCTATAAGCTACCCATATTTTATTGTATTTTATGTTTTCCTTCTGTTTGGTTCGTTTAATTGTTCATTAATGTATAGTCAATGTAGTATTATTATAGTTTATACGCAGGAAGACGTTAGTTCGTCTAGTTCGGGTACTAACACACTTTTTATTATAAAATTGTAATTATCAATAATAAAAAAACTGATTTTGTTGAAAATTACCCATGGTGATTAGTGAAAATGATCGTAAACCGATAAACCGTTTAAGCCGATTTTTTAATTTTCTAAATTTACTTGTTGGATGTGTTTATTTGTATTGTATGAAATTGTTGTTTCTTCTTTTACAAAGCGCAATACATACCAAACCCGCCGACCTGCCAACACAGCCTGCCGATTCAACCCGGCGGCCTATATGGCGTTAATTGGACCTATTTTAGCAAAGTTTCCGACATAAAGCCGGTGGGTTTCATGGATATTGCACTTTAAGTATTAAAAGTGTTAATGTTCATAAACAGTAATGTTATCCCTACATTAATTATTGGTTCGATTTTTTGCCCTTTTACTTGAAATTTGTAAGCTATACAAAAAAATAACATAAGTACTTCAGGTCAAGTTCAAGTTACATCAATTCTTTATAACTTGCGTCTAATGTTGCACAACCGGCCACACCGCATTTGACTCAGCAAATTCTAAGTTCAACACCTTGAAATAATACTAGCTAATAAATGTGATGAAACACACCGGTAGATTTAAATAATCTATTTGATAAATTAGCTGTTTCCCACGGTTTTACATGCGGTTTCAAGTTTTTCTCCGCTTCCTGAATTAAAGTTTGTCCTCCGTTTATATCAGCAAGGTTACACTGGCCTTGTGGCTCAGTTGGTAGTATGTCTGCCTGCCGAGCTGTAGGTCGTGCGCGCTGTAGGGCAGGGTGGGCCGGGCCCACCCTAGAAAAATACCCTTCCTCATACATAAAATAACTTCATCCTCAATTACCGAAACCGAAAACCGTCTTCAAACAAAAAGCTAAAATAATTACCTACGCCGCCGCGGCGTCACTTGAGTCTAGCTCGCTCGCCAACCTGCGATCTACACACACACAAACGAATAATCTGCATATAATTGTTACAATACACTCATGATCTAACGTCCCGCTTTCATTGACGTCTTTTTTACTTACAAAAGTGTCTAAAATGCAATGGCACGCACGGGTGGGCGCTGGTCCCGATGTGGTCCATATACCGTACCGAGGTGAATCAGGTGACTGGCGCGGGGGCAATGGACGGCGCGTGGAATCATAAAAAGAGCCATGTCAGTACTGTGACAACATTACAAATTAGCATATGAATACCTAAAATTTGATAAAAAGTTTCGAAAATTTTCGCGCTCGATTCACTCGCGCCTGATTATTTCCTATTATTTTAGCCGACTGTGTAAGGAAGGTTATGTTTTTCAAGTGTATGTATGTATATGGGTATGTTTTTATATGATCGCCTACAAGCCTAAACGGCTTGACCGATTTTGATGTGCGAGGTGTCGTTAGAACTCCAACGAGCTTTTTCGTAAGTCATTTTCCATGTTTAAATTTAATTAGGAATAATAAATTTGCAATCAATGCATTCAAATGGTTGAATTTATAATTTTTGATAACGTAAGTCGTTCTTATCCTGTCGGGAATTTCATTTTTCTCTTAACATAGATGATATAAGAACCAATCAAGGGTTCATCTGGGCCACAAAAATCTAAGACATGTTAACAAGATCAATGAATCAAATCACTTCCAAGATTTAATTTTAAAAACCTTCTAAATTTTCGCGCTCGCTTCGCTCGCGCTTTTACTATTTTAACATAGAAATTGTGTGGCCTTACTAATACGAGAAATTAAGCATATTACTATAAAAACACTACTAAAATTTAAAAAAAAAATTATTTTGCGCTCGCTTCGCTCGCGTTTGATTATTTCCTATTATTTTTACCCGACCACATAAGAAGGAGAATTATGTTTTTCGAGTGAATGTATGTTTGTATATTGTGTATGTTACTATCCAGCCGATTCATGGCTGGCGCCATGCCCCCCTAGGAAAAATCCCTAGCTACGCCAATGATCATAAGTATCTATTTCCAAAAAACTAGTATTTAATATGTATTCTATCAGCCGTCTAGTAGATGGTGTTGTGTGATGTGCTCGCCAATATTTGATATTACATGATTTATTTATTTATAAGGCAGTCAAGCAAGACACAGCGACCTCACATTCTAAAACTGAATTTTTATCTATTAAAATTAGTAATTATTATTTTTTATTTGCTTACTAAATTTCAATTCACACAAAATATAATACATTCATGCTTTAATAATACGATATTTATTCATTTATTAATATAAATAATATTAATTTCAAATCAATTATGTAGGTTTAACATTTCTGGCCGGAAACAAATCCGTTGAAACGATTTAAATATATCCTTCGAATGCCCGAATTATGCACATTTGTTGCGGTCAAATATCGCGGATTAGATTCATCTCGTGTACTTTATGAATCACAAATACACTTACGTACAATTTATTTATTTTTTATTTATTTTAGACCAACAGCTTGTAATTTATATTTTAGGAACTTATAATTACTTAATTAATAAAAATAGCCATTGATAGGTCTATCTTAGTAATTATTTCTAAAGAAATGGACGGAGAGAAAAGTTAAAAACTAAAGTTATCAATGATGAAAATATAGACATATAAGCAATATTATATATATACATATTTATATATACACTTACATACATACACGTATACACTCACTAATTACTTATATTAAAATTATTGATACGTATAAGTTATATTATGATAGCATAATAGGTACTATAGATGAATAAGTTTAATTAATTTATTACATATCATTCTGAGTCAACAACTCAACAATTTGTGCGTAGGGGTATTAAATATATCGAAGTTTGAAAAATGGTTATCGTAAGTAGTACATAAACGAGGAATAGGCGCATTTTTAGCGTATTGTGTAAATCGGACACCCGACGAGAAAAGTTTAATATGGCGTGTTCTATTTACAATGATAATCATTATCATTTCAGTCACAATATGTCCAATGCTGGACATAGGCCTCTTCCGTGGCTTTCCAAAAATACCGGTTGGAAGTGGCCTGCATCCAGCGTCTTCCTGTCACTTTCAAAAGATCTTCTATCCACCTTGTGACTAATGTTTATACACACAACGTACAATAATGTTTGTTATTTCAGTGATCTCTTGTGCCAGAATTCAATAATTATAGTTTAAAAAAAATTATCTTCCAAAAAAATAATTCCGGTTGTTCTGTTTTAAACCAAAGTGCTGATCCGATTTTCATAAAAAATTGTGTGAGACCAACTCTAAAGTATGAACTGTCAAATAAAAAAGAACCATAAAAAACATAATTGACGAAGTAATCGCGTAAAAAATACACAAAAAACATACAGTCAAGTTGAGAACCTACCCCTTTTTGGAAGTCGGTTATAAATAAGATAAGTATGTATACTTAGTAAAGAATTACAATAACACACAACACAACGATAGATAACACTTTATTAAAAGACCATAATACAGAAACACAAATACAGAGAGAATAATAAGAAAAACAAACAAACACATATACACACACATATAAACAAAATATAAACATAAACATATTTTTACAATCTATACCTGCTCGATAATGGTTCATTATATATCATAAAAAGAGATTTTAAAGTAAGTCATTTCATCCCTAATTTAAAAAATATTTTATTATATCACACATTGCGACATATGATTTGAATTTAGAACCTAAGGCTAGATATATTGTTTGAATTTCAACCAATTTAAATACTCGTGTTACTTATATTAACCTAGAAATCCATTTTTACTAATTCAAACAATTTCTAGGAACATTTCCACGGGGAACATTATTGATAATTAAAGTATCACTCGAGTATACTCACAAAAGCTAGCTAGCTAGCTTCAATGAAAAAAAACTATTTGAAATTTAAATTTCCCGCCGCATGTCTAAGTTGCCCTTAACCCTAGAATCCTATGTTACACTCAGGACTTAATATATTGTTCGTGACCTAAAACATTTTATTCCTTTCATGCATAATCTACTATTAATTGCATCTAGCAATCAAAGAACATTATTTTTATATACACAGACGTCACGTACGTAGATAATTACCGCCTTGATGTCCGAAAAATTACAACATTGTGCGCTTTATAGACACCGCTAAACACATTACCAAAGTATTCTGCTTAGGTATCTAAGTTATTAACTCGGAGCAGGAAATAAATTTTGTTGTAAGCTTCAGACGTCGAAACGCAGGATATGTAGGTACTGTTAAGTTCTCGAATGTATCTATATTTAAGATCTTTTAACCAAAAAACAGGCTAGTGAAATAGAATATATGAAAACCAATTAGTAAATACCTATTGTTTCTTAGTCGCGAGTTTGGGAAGTTAGGTTTTTTGAAAATGAGGCATCTATCCCGCCTTTACCCTACATGTAATTCCTTATAGCGTACTACGCCATTCCAGACATAAATCTCACATCACCTCGGTCTCCAACAGTCAAGCACAAATCTGCAGGAGGTAATAGGGACATATTCTTGCAAGAAGTAATACAGGCATATGAAAAAATTATCTTCCATCTTAGCAATAATTTCGGTATTACACTAATTCACTTAAGTTTTGTTTCATCGAAATAGGTTCAGCCGTTTTATTTTTATTGCGGGGGTTTTAAATTTTTATTTGTTCCTATTATATGGCAGAAATATACTAAGGAAGGATATATAACAAAGAAAGTTGATCAAATTAATATATGTCATGCTAAAAAAATATTTTTCATACTTTTTCTTTTTCATAATTTTTCATTACGAATACATACAGTATTCGTAATGAAAAATTAAAATATTTTAAACGTGAAATATTAAGGGTTCGACAACGATCTGTAGTGCAACTTCCATCTTCATGTATATCCACAGCATCAATGCCAACGCTTGACATAAGTTTGCAGTGCAACTTTCGTCATTATCTACGAGTATATCCGCCGCATGGTATGACAGACGGTTATATTGTAGTAAGTTTCATCTATATGCATGTATTGATCCGCAACGTCATAGCCACGGTTTGACACGTGTTAGTATTGAACATTTCTTTGTCTGCATTTCGGACTAGAAAACAAGGCTTATTGTTCTCTTCTTACTTCATGTCTAATAATTATGTAATTGCCTTGACTTGTTTTCTAATTGGATATTAGAGTTAATATATATCTTCTACATCGACGAGCTCCATCCTCGGCCACGCCATCGCTTCGCATCAGGCGAGTTGATGGTCAATCGTAGATCTATCTTGCGTAAAAAAATATAATTATACGGTGTAAATATTTTTTGCGCCGTTTTTGCACCGTGTATCGTTTACCATTTTAAAGGAGAACCTTCGAGCAAACTGCTCGGCACGTGCTCTGACTAAAAGCCGGTCAGTCACCACCATTGATAAAATATGATCATCAGTGCTGAAAACCCCAAAAAAAAAAAAAAAAACGGCCGCCCTAGCCCGAGTTTAATCAAGAGCCCCGCTCTCGATTTTACTCGGCCTAGAGTGGCTAAGACCTAGCTAGTCCGCCTCTGGTCACCACCTTTACATACAGTGTTCCTGAATATTCTAGTCATGCTCGGCGCGTGGCTTCAGATGAAATCAATACGTCATTGTATTTAAACCTGGTTCTAGTCTGGTGAGAAAGCAGTACGTGAACGGAAATGTACCGATATACACAAGATAAAAAGCTACTATAAGAAACAATCCACGATTTTGTTGTGGACTATTTAACAACATAGGTAATTTACAAACACAAATTCATATCTAATTTTGCAAAATTTTGTCAAATTAATAGAATACATAATTATAATAAATATACATACAATTAGTATCTGTTTGAGTGTGCAAACAATATTGAAAAATGAAAAAATATATTGAAATATACACACAAACGATTCACTGTTGAAATAAAAAAATGGGGATAATATCCCCTTGTTTTGTATTAACTGTACCCTTGTGGTTATGATGAAATCAAAAAAAGACTATCATAAAGCGATAACTTATGTTTTGTTATATATACATGTGCAAGTGCAAGGGCGTCGCCAAGGGGGAGCAGGGAGGGGAAGCTGCCCAAAGAGATAAAAAAAATGAAAACGAGCTCGTGAAGCCTTTACACATTAAAGTTGGAACCATTCTTATTACAATCGCTATAGAGGCAAAGCCTCACGCTACAAGTGTAAAGCTTCATGCTCTTGACTGTACCTACCTGTACCCCCCAATGGTGACGACCTTGCGCAAGTGTATACAGAGTGTATCCTAAAAACGTATTGCAGATATATTGAGGGCAAAAAGACGAATTTGAACGCGAGTTTCAAGCAAAATGCGTAAATACCGCTAAAAATTAATAAATAAAAGTGAATAAAAGTGAAAATGGAGAAATAACATAAAAAACTAAATCAAAACTGGGCGTCTACCTAAGTAGATACGTACACCAATTAGTTTTTGAGGTCGGTGTCTGTAGGGACTTGGTGATAATTTAGGTCCTGACACCAACCTAAAAAAAACGGTTGGTATACGTACACCGACCTACTCAGTTATATGCCTAGTTATTTACATATTTATTAGTTATTTTTCCCTTTTCAGTTATTTAATTGTTTTGAAGTCGTTTTTTTTTTAAATTACTTTTATAAATCGAAAGCATTTAAGTTCTGTCATATTCAAATAATCGAAATAATTTAATCTATTTAATGTAACTTTCAAATTAAACAACCTTTGGCGGATTTATCGCCTATATTTTACATAATTTAAAGACCTAAAAAAGGGAAGGAAGATGATTGGCAGATCGAAACTCGCAAGAAACGGTGGACATCAAATTAAATAAAACCTAGTCCCAGTACAGATCTGCGACACCTGTTGACACCTTGAACAAAATCCGCGGTTATAGGGAACGTTTTGCATAAAAAATATTATGTGGTAGATAATATAATCGATAACTTCATAAAAATCCGACAAAGTACTCACTCGTACGCCGAGGCTTCATTCAGGCATTTATTTCTCATGATAACGTGTCTAAAGTTCTAAAAACTATAAACGAAAAGTTCATTTGTAGTTTATTTTTTTGTGGAAACAAGAAGGAGGTTTTATCCTAGCACAATAATTTCCCAGTTTAGGAGTTTTGGCGGGAACATTATGGAATCATATGGAAACTAACGTGGTTTTCACACATTTTAAATAAAAATTACGGGTCACTCACGTCTGTTTTAAGCTGTAAAATCCTATAGTTTCAATCGCAATCAGCGGTCTTTTTCAAAGGAGCAACGCAAACATCACCTTGGTCGGTGGCAGTGCGAAGCTCGTCACCGACGTCTGCGCAAATTTGCGCAAGGCAAATTGTGAACGAACTGTAATAGTAAATTACTGTTCGTTCATAATAATTTTGCCTTTGCCTTTATCTTTTCATTATTATGAAACGCAAAGCTTTTCTCGGACTCAACCTTTGATTCACGCAGTCCGTAGAATATTTTTTTCTTTACAAGCCGCGCAGCTCAAAGGCCCAGATCGAAATCAAGTTTACGATTTACAAAAAAAAACAAAATATCAGAATCAATTTACTAGTGTCCGGACTATATGTAATAATTAACCAAGTGCGTGTCGGGCTACGCGCAGGTGAGGGTTTCGTAATTGCACTTCTCTACATGCGAAAATAATACTTAGAAAATAGGGGTACTTGTTTGATCTATGAGCATATTGACCGATTTGAATGGAATTAAGTACATTCCACCACAGAACAAGTAGAAAACCAGCACACTACCACCCATATATTGTGAATTTACCCAATATTCGTACTAAATGGTTTAATTCTACGTTTCTTATCGGAACAGCGAAAGAGTGGAACAAATTGCCGGCTTCTTTATTCCCTGAGAATTACAACATTGGTATTTTCAAGGTCAGAGTGAATAGGTATTTTCTAAGTCTGTGTGTTTCATCTCCGACCACATCTTCCCTTTCCACAGGCGAGTTGGTGGTCAAACGCGGACTTATTCGTGTTAAAAAAATATCTATTAGTTGATTGTTTATAAATCGTTAACTTGTAAAGCTTACTCACAGTTATATTCTCTTTGAGCCTACTTAGCTGTGATAGTTTTCCTTTTAATTTAATTATATATGTCAGCATGAATTTTTGCACATTTCCAAAGCCAACAGTTTAAGCAGCGTAATTTGTTTCAAATCACTACATCGAAATTATATAACATATCCTTCTTGTATTTTTCCGTATAGGTATATATATACCCATAATAATTGAAATAAGACTACGGAACCCAAAAAACCGTAATTTTAGCGTGATTGGATAAAAAAACCGAACAAGTGCGAGTCAGACTCGCCCACCGAGGGTTCTGTACAAACTAGTAGATAAAAGGGGTAAATCATATTTTTTTAATATTTTCCTTCTTATACCGAAAAATATATCTACATCGTAAAAATATCTAAAAGCCTGTTTTAACTTATACTAATTAAGGTCTTTTATATGATACCCCACTTGATACGATTAAAGAACTTTAAAATTTGAACCCTCATTCCTTACGTTAAGACATTATTTTTCGTGATTAAATTAAAAATATCCAGTTTTCGGATTTTTTCCTATATGTGTACTCTAACACAATGCTTCTTGCCAAATTTCATAGTTCTAAGTCAACGGGAAGTACCCCATAGGTTTGGATTCCCTTGTGAGTGTCGAAATGTGCGTTTTTTACGATATATTCGGCTGTTACTTTTTTTTACGAAAACTTAGAAACTTTATTTTTCTTTTTGCAGCAATGCAAGATACTATGGATCTGTGTATATGGTTTTAATTTCAACTCGATACCTTCACGCGTTCCCGAGATAAAGGTCTTGACACCCGACGGACGGGCAGACGGACAGACGGACAACAAAGTGATCCTATAAGGGTTCCGTTTTTTCCTATTGAGGTACGGAACCCTAAAACTGCAAGAACATTAACAAGTAACGCTCTGACGCAGATACTTTTTTTTGACCCTTTTTATCAACTCGTACAACGGAAAAATACATGAAGGATATATTATGTTATTATTAAAATCTCATTAAAGGTAGGTTGCGTTTTCCACTTATTTGTTGTGACATTCCTATTTACTTATCATCACTTTCCTAATTAGATAAGTAATAATGACTTCAGTTTCTAGAATGAAGGTACACTGGTAGTTATTTTCTTGGAGCTGTAGTTTAGTAGATCTTGAGTAGTGTTTACGGAAACAGAATGGAACAAATCTATTCACAAATTAAATAACGATTAAATACGTAAAATAAAAACGAAAGGTCAAATTGATTTTTGATTGTATTTTCGTCAGCACCAATAAACATTTTCTTAGATATATTTACTATTACACGCAAGTACAAGAATATTTAAATTTGT
The DNA here is from genome assembly GCA_947563715.1 of Lycia hirtaria. Lineage (NCBI taxonomy): Eukaryota > Metazoa > Arthropoda > Insecta > Lepidoptera > Geometridae > Lycia > Lycia hirtaria. The sequence continues at coordinate 35,506,176 of OX387382.1, read as the reverse complement.
AGAAACTGTACGTAGATGTTTACTTAAGTATTTACATCTGGAACTAGAGATTATAGGTTAAAATTATAATCTAGTTGAACCGAATAGTATATATGTTTGCTACGTAAGTAATCAAAAATTTCCGGAAAAGAACATATTGAGCCGATTTCCTTGATTAATACCTTCCAATCAAGGCACTTGTCAAACAGAAAAAATAAAATTAATCACAGAAATACACACACAGATACACATTTCAGTAGTTCCGTCCCATTCAGCGCGGAGACCAGACGTGTTGGAACGTTGCAGAACGCTATTGTTACCTTTTATATAGTTATTTTAAATAATTACTATTAAAATATAATACAGTCTCATAATTTGAGTGGTTAGCATGTAATTATATCAATAACTAAGCACCTACTTATGAATAATATTAGCGTAAATTGAAAGATTTATGTAATTGTCACTAATATAGTATATTCCGAGAATATGAAATAGCGATTTCGATGACAAATATATGCCCTATTTTAATTAGTTGAACACTGATCAGGAGATCTACGAGTTCGTAGGTCGTAGCCGTAGCAAAATATACTACTGGGGACGCGCTAAACCATCTACGATCATACGTAGCTCGTAGCACTTCCTATCCTGTATGCTTCTAAAGGCCAATAAACCCACTCACAATTATTAAGGTGGAGATTAAAACACGCAGCTATCTCTCTCACACATCACAACATTTTTAAACATATAAAATCATTAAGTAGGGATATTAGAAAAGTGAGAGACGAATTTGTTTGTTTAGTTTTTTTTTTAAAGTTTTTTTCAGATATCTTTTATACTGGCGACGGAATAGTAAAAAAACATATATTTTCCTACTCCTCATCCAATTTAAAAAATATCGAAGAAAACCCATTATTTCTCCTATCTAAATGAACAAATTCGTCTCTCATTTTTCTAATATATGTGACTACTCAATGCCCTACTCAATGATTTTATATGTTTAAAAATGTGATGCGCGAGAGAGAGCTGTAATCTTTGAGCAAATTCTTAATTTTAGTGATTTTTAACCTGTTTTGGTATATTTTTATTACAATTAAAATAATAACTCCAAAGCAAATACGTCAACAGTCACTGGGAAATTTACAATTTTTTTTGTTGAACGAATCGTGTAGAACTTCGTTGATGTACCCTTAGAATAGCTATGCAAATAAGAAAGCTACGCATAGATATTGGTATTGGCGTAGATATGAGTAAAATACGCGCTTAGTTTTGACGTCAAAACTGTTACCATCTGTACTTAGGACATCCATGCCTAGCATGAATTTACACAAGATAGAGATGGATGGCGTCGCTTAGTTTCGAAGGCCAAGACACATTTTGTGTCGCTGCGCCAACATAGTTTTAGTAAGTTAATATTATTAGGAAGTTAGAATTTAAAGAGCACTATTATAATTTCAATTACATTTTAACAATTAACAAAAAAATAGGTAATTATGTATATTAAAAAATTATTATACGTAATATTAAAAATAAACCAACTTCTTCATGAAAGGCCTATTTTAGCAAAAATTTTCAGTGTCAACTTTGTCAGATGGAAATGATCAAAGGTAACACCTCGAAAATGAGCTAAAGGTTTTTGAATATGGTAGGTAAGTATGTGTTTTCATGATTGTATCTGCTGGGTTACTCTAAACCCTTATAGCGATGCAAAGTTCGCGCAGCGCCCGTTTTTATCTTGCATTTTCTGTAATTAAGAGTGTGAAACAAAAGTTCAAATGAGCCTACTTTGAATTGTGATATTTTTAATAATCGCTTCAAATTTTGTGTCACTCTCTTATTGCAGAACAAGCAAGATTAAAAAAAGCGCTGCACTATGCATCGCTATCAAAGTTGATAGTACGGTTACTGGGCCGTATTCCGCATACCTAAAACTCTTTAAAAGAGTCACGATCTCAACCTTCTTATTCTTCTTTATTAACTTGTGTGTGTTTAAAAGACAGTTTAAAAAATCTAATTAAATTGATGCTACAGCTATAATATTATCAACTTATACCTATATAAATAATGTCCCTTGCGCTGCAAAAACCGTGGGTGCAACGTCCGAAGTTAGCTGATAATGGCAGAATTTAATAACGGTGAGGGCATGGTACAACATATACGCGCGAATTATCAGTTCCACGAAAAACATTTGAATGTAAAAAAAAAATGGTTTTTACTCTTTTTCCCCTAATATTGAACTCACGTGGTGTTTTCTGTTTGCAATTTTCAAATAATAGATACTTATAGATACTTATTGTAATAGCGTAAAATTGGTAACTGTAGTCTCAATAAAAAACAATAAGTCACTGTCAAGCCCTCACCATGTCTCAGTAAATTTGCTTCTGTAGTTTTGCCGATAATGAAAAAAATAGTTTTTCACCACTTTACTTCCGTTGCCCACACTCGCGTATTAATGAATAAAATACCGACATTTTACATCAATAACACTTGATAAAATGTAGCATTAGGAAAATAAAACAGAGGCACCATATACCTATAATTTAACCATTATTTAATCATGTTAATTTTATTCGATTTAATTTATTGTAATTCTAATTTTCTTTTATTTTTAATTTTAATTTCAATATGGATGAAAGTCTGGAATAAATTATTTTCATTTCATTTCATATTTTTACGTCTCCAAAATAAATAAAAAAGCTTAAATAGCTTTTTACACATTTGTAGAGGAATAATATGAAAAATTAAAATTATTTAAGTATAGCATACACAGTTACGAATATGAAAACATTTTTCGGGTACCTATTTACGTATGCACCTTTAAATTATGTAGATAATTCTTAAAGGTATGACAGATTCCTTGACAATAACAAACTAATAGTAAGCATGTAATGTTGACATGATCGAGACGATGACACTAGGGAGTCAAGTTGAAGGCGTGAGTGCGATGTGATAAAAGCGAGCGTAGTGCGCGCGCGCCGTCAGTACTCTGCTGAACCGCACGCCGATCGCTGGCGTCTTCGCGTCTCTCGGTAAACCTCGCACTCTTGCGCCCCTCCCGAACGGCTCGACAGTCCCTCCGGTTTGTGAATGTGCCCTTAGCCAGGAGACCCGCGCTCCTGAACGGAAATCTACGTTCACACACACGCTCCCAGGTAAGGCTGTTTCCCACTATCTAAATGTCTCGTGTGAATCATGTGATGAAACTCGCTCGACATCAGTCTTACCTCACGTCCAGACGTCGCAACCGTAATCAGTGAGTACGATTTCACGCCTTTATCAATTACATGCTGAATCTAATTAAATGAGCGGCTAAACGTCATACAAACGTGACCATTCGATATTTTTAGTGATAAAAGATTCACTGATAATGGAGGTAGATTTATCACGAATTAACTTTTTTTAATTTAAATTAGTCAATAGTTATCATTGTCAGATTTTCGGAATAGTTATATTGTTTTTCGAAAGTAAGTAGGTTGGTTCACTATATAGTACCTTTGTCTCGTGTATTCAGACTCATTGTTCTCTACAAGGAATTTAAATATAAGTACACAATTATGTACCTAATTAATATATCGCATTCAATATATATTGAAATTATAATATTGTATCCCCACCTAGTGGAATAAGAGCAACAAAACAATGGTGATAATATTTAATGTTTATTGAAATTAAATGTTAAAAATAAATAATTACATGATGTAATTAAATAGGATTGCCGTGACAAATTAAATACAAAATTGATTCATCCATTAAATTCTCCAATTCAACTATTTTGCAAATTTTATATCAGTGAATCATTATACCTTGTAAGGAATTTATCCAATAATTTTCATAATTACATTCGATTTCGTGATTAGTCAATTACTAATGATACCCGTTTCGTTTTATATATACCTAGTTATAGATGAATAATTTCCATTGACTGATAGCTTTGATTATGCTGGTTTTACCTATTGTTCATTCAAGTCTCATGAGAAATCAGATAACTAATCGATTATTCTTTACTTTTAACAATAAAAAGATGACCCACTGCCATGTACCTTGATTTTCTTGAGACAAGTTAATTAAAGAAGGCAAAACAAGTACAAAATTACTAACTGTGTATAGAAAAATTGTCAAGGCTGCAAGATGTTATATAAATACATACGTGCTGGTCCATCGTAGACCGCAACGTCGCTTAACATCAGGCGAGTTGGCGGTCAAGCGCAAACCTATTTCCAAATAAATAAAAACTGGAAAAAAATACCCTTCTTCGGCAGTAGCATAATTAATACACAACTCAAAGGAACGTAGAACTGTAGAACCGATCACGGGTCAAATTACAAGGATCAAACGACGTCAATTTGCGGCACCTGCTAACTCCCGAAGCTAATTCTGAGTTCATCGCCGCTTATACGATACATAGATTAACCCTTATTCTCCGAACCAACGTAATGATAACAGCGATGACATGACGTCGCCGCTTGTTTATCAACAAAGGTATACTTTGTCCGCGCAATATTAGATTGATCGCGACTCGGAATGCAGGCGAAAATGTTGTTTATAGTGTCTCGTAGAGAACATGCAAGCGCAACCGTCTACTAAGAAAGGAGCTCGGTTTTGAAGCCAAGGATGAGCCAAGGCGTTCTGTCGGCGTTAGTATGCCCTGCGCGTGTGCGATGGGCGCGCGACGTAAGGTCACCGCCGTGGCTGCCCGCTGATACCAGATTAACATGCCTCCCGAGTGACCCGTACCCAACACAGCCCCGTGTCTTAGCAAAGGTCAACGAATTTAACTTTACTTTTTTATGTAGTGCGCAAATCGCTGAGAACTAGAACCATTATTATCTTTTTCCTTCATTTTTTTAACTGCAGTATAAGCAAAATAAAAAACAACATAGGTATATGTTGCTTTTTATTTTGCTTATACTGCAGTTAAAGAAGCGACACAAAATGCGAAAAAAACACAATTAAAAGTTCACTCGCTTCCACCTTTGTCTCGCATTTTAACTGCAGACTAAGCAAGACAAAAAAGAACGCCAGCTAATTTTGAAGTCTTGAACAGCAGTAAAAATAAGAACTCATAGTCGCCCTCCTGGTATTAATCATCACACTTGCCCCGAACTTTTTCGTTGCTTCATCCCTCTGATAAAATTTCACAAAGTAAACATCAAAAACGTAACATAATAGAGTTGGTTTATGACTATCAGATGAAAATATAAAAAATGAAATACAAATTAATTATACAAACATACAAACTTATTATTCTTCCAAACTTAAACAGCTATGTATCATAAGCCATCAAAAACAACTTTAAGTGCCTAAAAGTTAGTTTACTTAAAACACTTAGTTCCCTTATTATCATTGACATTCCGGTGATCCTATAGAAATGCCTAACTAAGCTTTAGGTAAACTATAGGTAGGTAAACAAAGCAAGTACCTATTTTATAATAATACAGTCATGGAAATATTATTATCTTTTGTATCACAAAAATAATCTCAACTGCCGTTAATACCACGGGACACAGCTAGTGTATCTATGTGACAGGCTAGTATATCTTGTATAAATTACAGTATTTAATTTTATTTTTAGATTTCAATTTATGTATTTCATTTTCCGATACCTTTGGACATAATTATAGCAAGTTTAACGAGTTCCAAAGAGCTACTACTTCGTTAAAATACAAATTAAAAACCACAAACGAATTGCGAATGCAAGTATTTTATTATTTCTACAATGTTGCTTTTTTACTGTTTGTTTTCAGCGTTTACATATTTCTGTACACGTGATTTTTACGGAACTGGTAAATTAAAGTAAAGTAAGTATTTAAAATCTTCAATAATCAAAAACATACATTCATTAATAAGTATTAGGTTTTGTGAATTTTATAATAATTTTAATTGGCGGGTGTTTACGATTAGGTATGTAAAACTTTTCATACATGTGTCGTATGTATTTACAAAAAAAAACTATCAGCTATATGATACGTATATAGTATAAACTATATACGTATCATAGGCTTTGTTAAAAAGAACACGTACTGAGCGCGCGTCAAAGCGCTACCCTGACGCCGCGCTATAGTGTGGCGTCCGCGTCAAGATAACGCTTTGACGCGCGCTAACTACACACGCTAAATACGCGTTCTATTTGGCAAACCCAATATTTGGTTAGTTTGAGACTATATAACGTTGTGAATTGTGCACCTGATGATTTGTGATTTGCCTACTGAAACTATTTTACATAAGGATTTCTCAAGATTCCACACTCTCGGTGTAACAGTGGGACTCGAAAGGAATAACTTCCCAACAAATACAATGTTACTAGTTTTGAAATTTTGAAAAAAATGTAGTCTTTACTCGATCGTCTAAGAAGGGGAATATAAACTTATAGGGTGCGTGCTTGGAAGTTTTCATAATATATTAACATCACTGCCTGTAACTAAATCGTTAAATCGAATTTCATATACTTAACAGATGTCGTTATTTTCATCCTTAACTTCTCACTTCCTTGCTGAATAAGGGCATTTTAGTTAGTCAGGCTTTTGTTCCGTTTTTGCGCCCGACAATAATTCCCGTCTGACAGAAAGTGATAAGTTTTCAGTGAATAAGATTTAACATTCATCTATAAGTAAGACGGTCAGTGTTTATTTCAGATGTAAGATGTAAGATGTAAGATATAAACAGTAACTAAATCGTTAAATCGAATTTCATATAACAGATGTCGTTATATCCTTAACTTCTCACTTCCTTGCTGAATAAGGGCATTTTAGTTAGTCAGTGTTTTGTTTCGTTTTTGCGCCCGACAATTCCCGTCTGACAGAAAGTGACAAGTCCTTATTCAGTGAATAAGATTTTAACATGCGTCTATAAGTAAGACGGTCAGTGTTTATTTCAGTAAGATAGCGACGCGTAGTTGGATGTTTTAGAAATAATTAATACTTTTTATTAGTACGCAATTATATTTTAATGGAAAGCTAAGCTAGAAGAGTTAGAAGGTCAAATAAAGTTGAAGGTATTACTATGAATACATCTTAGTCGTATATTAATCTTAATCAAAACATGATCAATTTAATAGATCCATTGACGTCACAAACTGGATTATAATGTTTTGTAACGAGTTTTTTCCAAGTCAATCATATCGTGGAATATTACTGATGTCATTAATAGCTTAGCAAGATTAATCGGTACGGAAACCCCGGATTTAAGTTTTTGTTACTTTTTAGCTGATTAAAACGCATGACTGTGTGTTATTTCTGTAGAACATTGTGTGAGTGTCCATTCTTTATTACGTACATAGATAATTGCTATATTTTCTCATACTAAAAGATAGTCAACATGAATACAATGAGTAGTCAAATGAAAATGTTAGAATCTCATCTATTTTTAAATTTTTTTCATGTTAAATATACATCGAAGTATCAATGGCCGCTATAAATGGTTGTTTTTCCCAAGGTATACTTAATTCCGTAATCTTTATGAATTAAATTATTTTTGCAACAAACGAAGTAATGAATAATTATAGTTTTTAAAAACTGAAAAATAACGACTTCAAAATACGCAATAAAATACATACGCGACTTGCTGTTCACTTTTCGTAATTTACTGGCAAAATATCGTGCAACGTTTCTCTTAAGTCCATGATAGTGATTATTTTATCACTGTTAAACTGTATTTTTTACTATCTATTATGTAATTAATTACTTGTGTAAATGAAGTAGGTACATAATACGTAAGGTCTGTTGATATGTCGCTTATATCTAACATTTGAGTTCACTAGTAAAGTTATTAAAAGGAAAAAAATACTTGATTGTAATACGTAACTAATTTAAAAAGATACTGTTCTATTTTATTCACAGACACCATATTAAAAATAATACTTAGGTATTATACATATTATTACCCTAAGTCACTCACACACGTAAGACGAATGGCTGCTCATAATTTGAAATCTGTCAAAATATCTTCATTTTTCTTTAATGGTACTAAGGACACAAAGTTGTGTCACTTGTACCATCAATGGTACAAATCAATGGTACTACTGACAATAAGGCAAATTATTAAGGTGCGTTGTTCAATATTCTGCCAAACTTGGAATCTTGGAATTTTCAAAGCCAGAGTGAATAGATAATCTTCTAGATCGACGAGCTCCATCTTCAGCCATAACCGCTTAACACCAGGCGAGTTGGTGGTCAATCGTAGATCTGTCTTGCATTAAAAAACTGGGATTAAACCGATCTTTTCACTACCATCAATCATGTATCATCATATCAATTTAAATCATTCTTCTGCGGTAATGCCACAATTCGGGTACTTCGGCGTTTCACACCGCAAGTGGTTCGAACCGCGGTGCGAATCACCCAAGAGCTCTTTTTGAATAGGTCATTTCGCACCGCGGTGCGAATCGAACAATATCCTTTTGGAATAGGTCGATTCGGACCGCAGTGAGGAATAAAACAGTTCTCTTTTTGGGTGAGTGGGTTCGAGCAAAGAAGATTATGTAGTTCTGCCAATAACTTGTGTGACAGTAAAGTTGTTCTATCTTATGACATCGCATTCTTTTTAAAAACGGAAGCAACTGACTTCTCATGGATGCCTTTGTCAGAACTGGACCAGATTGAAATGGGACCACACGGGAAGCACCAGCTTTAAAAAAAAAATCATCAAAATCGGTTCACCCAGTCGAAAGTTCTAGCATAGGTAACAAACATAAAAAATACAGTCGAATTGATAACCTCCTTCTTTTTTGAAGTCGGTTGATAAAACAGTAGGCGATTAAAAACTACGATAGGTACCTATCATAATTGATACAAATTTCTATGGGTTCCACAGAAAATACACACAGAAGAGAGGTAGGTAACCTCTCTTCCAATAACAAATAAAAATTATCGAAATCAGCTCACAATCGGCGAAAATATCGGAAAACATACGAATATAGTTTCATTTCACTTTTACATAAATACGAGTATAAATTATATCTCATGTCATTTTGTTTTAATAAAAGGTTTTTTTTTTTTTGGTGGCTTACAGAACTAGACATATTCAATACACAAACATTTAAAACTTGAGAAAATCTAAGCAGATATATTATGATATCCACGAAAAAGCGTCATCGTTTCAAGGTAGCCCGAAACCCGTATTTTGTCCGTATTCTACTTTTTGTGCTTACTGTAAAATCGTGGAATAAGTATTCTGAGTGGCTATTTTAAGATATATATATATAATCTAGATCTTAAAATCGCTAGTGAATAGGTTTATTCTAGGCAAACGCGCTCCATCAAAGACCGCAATGTCATACTCGTAATCGAGGTGGGGGTAATAAGTCCTTCACAACCGTAACGTCGTTTGGCGGTCAAACAAATAAGCGTTTCCTGGATAAGTATAAAATCACAGATAGTCTGAAATAACCTTAAATACTACACAGTTTTATGAACATTTTTCACACATTAGTTCCGGATTCCGTTACCTATCTGATAGTCAATGACGTGGAGCCCACGTGACGAGACATGCGGTGCGTAATTATCAGACTAAATACATCTGTTTGCACAAGACGTGTAATTTCCATAAGCTTCACTCCCAACCATTATAAGTAAGATAAACATCGAGATGGAAGTATGAGAGCAAACAATTTAAAATAAACTAGAATATTGACTAGCGAACAGGAAAATCAGTCGCCATTGAAAGAAAACCTGTAATTATCGCGGAAAACATCTTCGACAAGTATCCCTTGGCCAAAGGTCGTTGTTACATTTCCGTGGTAGGTACTGTCTTCGGTTTCAGTGGAAATCAAATCTGATGTAGCAAAGAAACTTATTACTACACCTAACTTTCCGAAGATAAAGTCGCATGTAAAGTCATCTTTAAAAGGATTTGTCAAAAAATGTCTCGTCGTAGAAGCTATAACAAGTAATCCTATAGAAACTCATACCTACTTTAAATCTTGTTAGCTGTTCGGGTATAAACAAAAACGGAACAGGTTATGCTGTCTTATAGGATCGATATACATATATCTTCAAAAAGATTAGATAAATAATACAATAACACGAAATAGTGGAACTAAATTTAAATACAAGTTCCGAATTCGTGCTCCTACTACAAAATTGCAAAATTTGATCGGACGGCATTGGAATTTTATTGCTTGCCAAAGGCTACAACACCTACTTACCCAGTCTAACTTCAAGGAGGCAACCTCTAACATAATCTAACGTTATGCCAAAGATGGCGTAGTACACACGCCGCCTGCCCTCGGAAAGTAGCAAAAAAATGTCGTCTAGTGAACGCAAAGTCTTAAAGGATGTAAATTACTTTGTTAGGCTTAATATCAAGAGTTACTACCGAAATCAGTGCAAGTTGACGAAGGATGAATCTACGGGCAGGCTGGGGGCACGTCCGCTGCGGCCTCGCGCGGAGCTCTCGCGCTTGTAAATGTTTACATTTGCGCCGCTGGTGATGTCCACCCACCAACCGGCGATTAGTTGCAAAATGATCGGCCGAATTGAGTTCAGGGTCGAGCGTGTTGCCTCCGGGTATTGCGCAAACTCATCGCAGCACACATTTCACCAACAATCAACAACATATCGGTATCAGCCGGCGCGCGAGTCCGCACCTGATCGCATTCCGCGGACCCCCCACTCTAAGGCCCTCTGCTACCTGAGTTGTGGTCGGTAACTTCCGCTGATGAACAAAGTGTCAAAATGTAAAAAGAGATTTTAAAACATGGTAATATTTAAACGAGCGAATATACATAAATTCATATTGGGAGAATAAAAAGGGGGAGATTTGCCGCCTACTACTCTTAAAAACGACAAGGTTTTCCTAAGTAGGAATTTTAAAATGAGACACATTATTATATATTGCCATCACTCCAATCGACTCAACATTTCTATTCACCGTTTCAATATTTTAGTCTCCCAATATTATTTTCACCCGAATCATTGCTTTTATTTCTTCCAATTATTTAGAATTGTTAGTTTTACGTAGGTACTTCAAAACAAAAAGTTACGAAAATGCCGTAACGTCATCGGTTTGCACTTGACTGATCCGAAAATATAAACAGTAATTTTCTTCAGCTTTACGTCGCGTTGTATTTGCGTATAGCAACCTGTGTAGGTAGATGCAGGTAATAATGCAGACATGGTAGGTACACCAACAATTCTGTAGCAATAAGCACCGTTAAACGTTAAAAACAAGCGACATAAAAATTCTAATTAAAATAAAAAAAGCAATTTTCATCAGGTGGATAGATTTTCGTAACGAGTGTTTTGTCATTTTTGATGAAATGTTAATGTTATTGCGAGTGTGTGTAACTGGTGCAGCATAGATCAAGTTGTAAGTACACAATGCTCCAGTTTCTTTGTGGTTACGGTCAATATGTGTGTCTTAAGACTAAGCAACTTGTTCCGTTTGAGAGCTACGATACCTACCACAGACAGAATAGATACTTTTTTTAAATAGATACTTACGTTAAACTTATATTACTTCCCCTTTTGCGTCGTCGTGTTAAAAAAGTTGATGAAGAAACTGAATAGGACAAAAATATGCTGAATTGATTGACATATGTATAGGTAATTTTCATGGCGATTTTTATGAAGAAAGTTGTTCTATCCAATGGTCTCTACTTGCTAGTGTGCTAGCTATCGTTTTTCACTCAACTCACTTGAAAAATTTCTAGAAATCACTTGCGATTTCGAGAAAAGTTTTTTTTTTACTCCAACATATTAGCACTATATTATAAAGTGTACTCGCTATTTAATGTACCTAAGCATTGTCTTAAGGTCGCTCAGGATTAATGCGCTTAGAAAACCTAAATCAAAAACTCCTTGACATTTTATTTAATCTCAAGTTGGGCAACGCGCATAATACAGTTTGTAGAAATACTAACAGACATCAAAAATTGAGGTTCTGAATGAGACTGTATTTTTTACCGAACATTTCCGCCATATCTTCGGTTGGCAACCAACTTCGGTAATTCTTATTATTATTGAAAAAGTCATCTTAACCTCATGTTCTATAAAAATAAGTAACCTCGGTTTTTGACTAACTCTAATTATATGAAAATTTTGTTCGCACACTAGCTGTTTCAGTTGAGTTTTCAGATATAATGTTTTTGTAGTTCTGTAGACACTCTGGCTTAATCACATGTCGGCAGTTCCGCTCGCAGTGTCCGCGGTAGAACAAGCTCAATTAACACAGAAAGTACTCAAATCCTCCCCCATGGATGGAACGAACTCATCACATGAGTTCGTTCCATGGGCCTATGTCCAGCAGTGGACTTCTTATGGCTGAGATGATGATGATGAGTTCCGCTAGTTGTGGAAACGCTGATAGGTCCGTGGTCGCCCGACATCTCGGTCCCCCGCCGCGCCAGCCCTGGAAGTCCTCCCAGGGCTGACGCGTATTTTTTTTCCAGTCTTTTGTTCAAAGGCTGAGGTTAGCCATCCAACGAGGAAAAGCTGCCAGTATTTTGGGACCGCACGGTGGTATTTTGGACGGTGTATTTGTTTTATAATAAGTTTTTAAACATATTTATTTTTGTCAGAGTTTTAATTGTAAATAATATTTTCGGTTTCTTTAAGTTTTATGTTTTTTTTATAGTTTTATGTAAATATAAAAAAATTGTTATAACACCTTATATACCAGTTAATGCAATAAAATCATCTCCTTTTTGTAGGAATTATTATTAATTAATATTAATAGATCTTGGGTTAAGCTCGTGTCTTTAGTAGGCATTAGTGGAATCGAAATCAAACCGAGAGGCCCTTTTATATATACTTATATATAATTAATAAAAAGTACTTTACTATTATTTTTACTTAATTCTATTTTATTTTTTTATGTGAAGTAGTACGTACCTATATCTCGTATATACTGAAAAAAACGACTTTTTATGATTATTTGAGATTGATAAATGTGATAGATATTATAAATCTTGCAAAATATTTTAAAAAAACTAGTCAAGACTGTTACCTAGTACCGCAACAATAAAAAAAGCTATTTTTTGTCACTGTGATTTTGCAAATAGTATCTAATTATGGTCTAATCACGTGTCAGCAACGTGTATTACTTGTAAAGAACAACACACTGCCACTCACACACTTAGGTACCAATTTTTTTATAGTGTATTTTGCACTACTCAAATATATAAAACTATGTGTCAAGCAGTCGTAAAATATATAATATAATCTGACATACCTACTGTGAACACGTGGTGATAATTATATACTTAGTTTTTTTTTTTTGCAAAAGACTATGATTTAAAATAGATTTGAATCCAATAACTGTTGCACCAAGTTTTCAGCCACATATATTTACCTAAAATCTCATTATCTACATCGTGCAAAATAGTTTCCAGTAAAGCCCACCGAAGCGAGGGCGCTGTTCCATTTTAATACATACATATTGCTGACTTATTGATAAATATAAAATATAATAATGCTACAAAAGCTCATAACTAAAGCGCAGTTAAATAGATTTTTATGCAATAAAAAAAATCAAATTTGGTTTATCGGTTTTGGGGAGTTATATTAGGAAAAATTTAGAAAACCTGTTTAATAAGTATATTTCATATCAGTTTTGCATAGACGGTGAGTACTGCTTACCATCAGACTGTCTCTCTATTTGTTGCCCTTTCTTAAAAAGAATATCTTTGACTCCAACGGTTTTCATTCACTCGCCAACCTTGATAGACGTAGCAGAGTAATATTATTCAGTGGTTAGCAATCTGTTATTGATGACCTATCGCGGCTACAAATTACGGAATCGAATCGAGATTCCAAAACTCAATGCCGCCGTGTGCTATTTGCGAGAACGACAAGGTCTTATGACAGACATTATTTAATATATTCTCCATCAGACTCGATAACATGATAATATGTATTTATTAATAATTAGATAGAACTAATCGAAATGAGTATGAAAATATTTTACTATAATTCAATGTTTCCAGAGAAAAATTTCAAGCATAAGGAGATTTAATATTTACTAAACTTGTCAGAATTATTGACTTAAAACATGCCATGACACAAACGATTTTAAAATCATTATTGCCATTCCACTCAGCATGAAACTTCGTATGTATTGTATTTTTGGGCCATGTCAGTACTAAGACAACATTAACAAAAAATTAGCACATGAATACCCAAAATTTGATTAAAAGCTTCAATAATTTTCGCGCTTGCTTCGCTCGTGCGTTATTTTTTCTATTTTTTTTTTTTGTATTGGTCATTAAAGTACCGTGAACTTGCTAATACAATCAAATAATCAGTAATCAAAAATTGTTAAAAATTATTTCCCGACTGCCAACGAAGGAGCGCATATTTTGTATGTTATGTATATAATTTTCTATGTATATAATTAGCTATGTTTGTAATTTTCTATATATTCATACGTTTAAATTTAATTTGGAATAATTGGCAATAATAATAATAATTGGACATCCATGCATTCAAATGGTTGTATTTATTATTTTTAATAGCGTAAAAGTCGCTCTTATCCAGACGGGAATTTAGTTTTCCTTTTAACCCAGATACTTGTTTAGTTCATCTGGGCCACAAAACCTAGGACTCGATAAGACGATCAACGAATCAAGTCACTTCCAAGATTTAATTTCAAAAATGTTCAAAATTTTCGAGCTGTGATGGGCATGAAAATGTAAGCAAAGCAAGCTATAGTACTACTAGTACTAGTAGTAGTAGAATGTAGTTTTTGTTTATTTTTATCTGTTTATATGTTGTAGTTGTTATGCAATTAAATATATGTCTATATCTATGTACGCATGTGTACAATGATAAGGTAGTACTATCTCGATGATGGCACCGCGGCTTTACGCTCTTGATTCATGATCTGGGTATAAATAAGGTGAAAATTATTCGTAAATACCTACTCGTAGGTACTTACATTTTAAAATATTTCACGCGCACATAAACGTGATACCGTTTGTCATTTCGCTTATGTAAGTACTTAATTATTAAAGTAGGAAGCAAATGTTGCAAAGAAAATATGTATTTAAAGATATTTAAATATTCATTTGAGTAAACACTACACGAAGCTCATACGTTAACAGATGTCAATAAATTATGTTTTACTTAATTTACAAAGTAAATTTTATGTGAAATGGCCTAAAAGTATGGCTATAATTTGAATTGACGTTATAATTATATAAATGGGTATTACCACCAATATGATACACCATAATAGTGAATTATTATTTATTTCATATATAGCCATTTAAAAAAAGGAAAGGTCAATTTATAGAAAAGTATTTTTATGTGTGTTCCTATAGCTGTATGTTTTTTACTTTTTTTTACGTGATAACGTCTTATAAATCGATGAACGCCGGCTGCACTCACGAAAAAGTGTCACGTTCCGCCTGAGCCGAGCGTGCAAGCGAGAGCGCGGAACAAGCGATAGAGAGGCACGATCGACCTAAGCGTTCAGCTTGTGACGCGATGTTATCTCCGTAAAATTATCATCCGTAAACCGACTTTACAGACATTTTTTTAAAGCGCAAAGTTGTGCAGTATCGCATCGCTACGATTCATTGAAAGTAATTTTCATTACAGAAAGGAATTTACATAGCGAGTATAGCGTGCAGACACGCACGCCAATGTCAATGCTATTACACCACTCCGCACACTATATCGAACTCGTTTCGTAAATAATATGTTTTTGATCTACATTTTTTAATTAACCGTCCCATTTACTGGGCAAAGGTCTCCCCACTTTCCTCCATAAATCATCCATCGCTGCCTTCTACCAATCTTCCCAGAATGCGTCAAACTCGTTATGCCAGCGTTTTTAGGCCTTCCAGGACAATGTCTTCTATCAGGAACCCACTGTGTGTCGATCTTGGCCCATCGATCGGGATTTTTCCATGCAAAAAGTTTAAATTACGAAATAGAGATTCATTCAGAATTACAACCTGGAAAGGGTGAATATGTTATTAAACTTTATTTTATCAATTGTATTTATCAATTCATTTTGATTTTACATTGAATATAATATTTTTTATACAACTACGAGCAGGTCGCTCGCTGGATGTTAACCGTCACACCCATAACAGCTCAACATGTAGACTTACAATTTTGCAGTACAAAGCCCTGTATGGCAATGCACTGCGCTCATGACTCTGAGATATTAAATCTCGCCTCTGAATATAACTAACAAATTGCCTTTTTAATCAACAGTTTGTAATTGACGGTCAAGAGCAAGCCTATTATAAAAATAAATTGCTGAAAGTATAAAGTGTAGTAAAACAGGTGGACCTTCTCTAGCGTGATGCATACATTAGCGAGTAGGTCAAGTGCACGACGATACACTATACCTATCAAAATTAGTCCGCCATTTGTAAGGCAGCCACGAACGGCAGTAGCCATGAGCGACTGTTGCCTAAGAACCCTCTAAATAAGACGTTAAGTATAATACGCACTTTGTCCTATCGCAAATAGCTTGGGAACTTTCTGTACCTTTAATAGTAGATTGTTATACAAGGGGCTAAAATGACCCATTGTAACGAGGTAGATTTTTACTCCCAAGCTTTAGCGAGGGAGTAAATAGAAACCGAGTTTAAAATATTATTATTATTTTGTTTATTTTTAATTATTATATTATTTTTTATTTTATTATTAGGTCTAAACGCAGACCCCAAACGCTTTTTAATATTCCATCGACTCATAATAATGTAGGACGTAATAATCCACTTCATCGTATGTGTGAAAATTACAACGAAATCTGCTCCGAACTTGACATATTTCAACTGAACTTGTATAGCTTTAAAATAATACTTCACAAAATGTATAATATCACCATTTAGTCTGATGTTGTTATTTTAATGTCATAATACCTATGGTTAAAAGCTGTGTACAATATTTAGATTAACAAATTTATAGTGTTTTTATAAGGATTCGTTTTTTTAAGTTAATAGGTTTGGTTTGTTAATTGCTTTTGTACCTAAATAAAATAAAATAAAATAAATAAAATAAAATATCTCAGATTCAGATCACTCAGATTATATCTTCCTGGAAAGACCCACAGAAAACGTATTCCACAATTTAGCATTCCACGCGATAAAAGAGGAATTAAAGCATTTCGGTCGAATTTTTGGAATAACTGTCATGAAACGATGACTTCCTAACATAGATAGCATAGAAGAAACTAATGATTTTTAACAGTCTACAAAGAAGTGTTTGTAGGTATGATGGTAGATGTATATATATATTTCTATATTGTGTCTGACAGCTTTCTCGGCTGGTTCAATGGTTCAATTTTGATGTGCGTACGTGTTATCGTTAATTTCGTCTGCACCAACTTAAATTATAAATAGACTATTTTTTTGTATTGAAGTTATCAACATTCCAAAGGTTCATATAACTATATTCATTGTTTTATAACTTCCCATTTATGTCATAAAAGAGGCAGTTTCTCTGTCTGTTACTTTTAAACACAATAAATATGTATATGCTAGGTATACGTATGTGTAAAACATGTGAATCTTATTACTAAGCAGCTGACCATGTTAAAAATTAAATAATTATAATCGTATATGCCCAAATGAGCCACAGTTTTTAAATATTTACGGAATATTACCCTATGTTTTGTCGTTTTACCGCGACGCTATATGTTTCCGCTATAATACGTGAACTGCCTTATAAATTCCGGCCAAGAATTTTAAAATTTACATTATAACAAAGACTTTATTCTGCGTTCATTACAAGTGTATCACTAATGGTTGTTCGTTTGCTTACCAATTAACTTGATTCACCTTGCGCAGTTATAGCGCTTGCGTTAATCTATACAGCCTCTACGATTGCGAAGGTACACTAAACAATGACCATTTATTACTATATAATCAACTAATGAATGGTCATAATTTGATATTCAAGATTATGCGATCTTATTAGGAATCAATGCCAATGTTCTTTTTACGCGATTACCCAAATACGACTGCTTTCAGGGTTATGGTATGTGTGAATTCCATAAACGTGGTTTTAATATATTTGGCAAACTTATAGACTATGTTTGTGCGTAATAACTCCTTTCCGAGCATGTCAAAACATTTTTAAAAGACTTAAAAAAAAAACGTTTTCAATCTTATCTCTATTTTTCCGTTATTATTAAAAAGAGGTACCATTAGACCACAGAATTCACCCTATGTCTTTGCATTAGACCATACCACAGGTACCCAAAGAGGGACCAGCCAGAGTTCCATGGAAATATTTCATTACATATCATTTGTTGATATTTTTTAAACCAGCACCATATATTTGAATATTTTGGACCGACTTCAAAAAAGGAGGAGGTTTTCAATTCGACTGTATTTTTTTTATGTTTGTTACCTTAGGACTTTCGACTGGGTGAACTAATTTAGTTGGTGCTTCCCGTGGGGTCCCATTTTAATTTGGTCCATCATCCATGGTTTGGTAATCAGGTCCAATGGTTCTGACAATGGCATCCATGAGAAGTCGGTTGCTTCAGTTTTTTAAACTATAATTTTTATTATTAATTAATTTATTGATTTCTTATAATAGATATTTCAGTAATCTTAATATGTTATGATGAATTAATCAAAAATTAGTATCAATTTTTCATATTACAATTATGAAGTCAATTGTTTATTTCCTATAATAAAATTATTCATTATTTTTAGTAAGA
The DNA here is from genome assembly GCA_947563715.1 of Lycia hirtaria. Classification (NCBI taxonomy): domain Eukaryota; kingdom Metazoa; phylum Arthropoda; class Insecta; order Lepidoptera; family Geometridae; genus Lycia; species Lycia hirtaria. The sequence continues at coordinate 35,487,576 of OX387382.1, read as the reverse complement.
TAGATTAATCACAACGTAGTAAATAAGATGATTAATCTTTTGAAGTAGTGATTGAAAGCTGTCCGTTTCTTGGTTTTCCTGTTCCCACAGCACAGCAAGGTATCTTCTTATTTACAATGACGGTATCATTCTGAAGGTCGCGGCTGATGCGACAGTCGCTAGCAGCGTATGGTTAGACACGCGGCTGACGATACACAGCTTTTATTGAACGCTATCTGTTGAGTCAGCAACGGTGCACGTTTTTTTTTTTATTTGTTTAAAGCTTAAAGCATTTGCCAATATCAAGTATTAAGATTTCTTCAAGTTTCTTGAATAAAACCAGTTATAAATCTTCTAATCGCAATCTAAGTCACGTATATAGTTATTTTCAAATTCAAGTCGTGCTTCAGTGGTGGCAACGTTACTAGAAGCTTCTATGGAGTTTTGCCGACAACGTGAAAAGACACGTTTAATCGCTTTATTTCACTTGCCCACACTCACACACTTAATGAATAAAACACCACAATTTTTATAACATTAAAGTTCAATGTAACACAAGTTTATGAATATAAATTAAAAGAACAAGACGTTTCCATGACGTTCCCGCCAAAACTCCCATGATGCACGTAACTATATGCCTATTGAACATATGATATATAAGACACACCAACCATAGATACAGTTTCATTATTTGTCAATATGACTACCTACGACAGACTCACTAGTCAACCGCATTAGGCGCGGCTCTCGAAACACCAGCTTAACGTTGCCAAGCTTGTGTATTACAAGTATAATTTGCTCTTCATCTATTGTTCTTATGCTCGACGGTCACAAAGAATGCCTCCTGAATGGTAATTTCTCATGGGCTTCCCCACGTTATTCTTGATATTTTCAGTTTATTCGATGAATCACCGCATTATTAACATAGCTCCATTTCATTATCATTCATTGGTAGTATTTGTATGGTAATTTAACTGTTTTAATTACTTTAATTGTATTATTTCACCAATTGATATAATTAAACACACCGACACACAAACAAACCGACATAGCACAGCGGATTAGCAAGTTATAGTGTCAGTGGGCAGGACATTGCATGCAGAACTGATGGCTGATGGGGCTGACAAGTTCTCGAGTGGAGAACACGCATTGTGCAAACGTGGCAACTGGCAGCGTAGAAAGATCAGCCACGAGACGGACAGATTATCTCATACAAGTGGCGGGAAGACGCTGGATGGATGCAAGCCGCTTCCAATCGGTTTTTTTGGAAATCCACGCGGGAGGAAAGCAGTGGAATTCTCATGGCTGAGATGATGATGATGATAATATAATCAAAAGTAACTAATCGCAAATTCAATAGAATTAAATTCGTAAATGTAATTTGACAGTGCCCGTGAGCGTAAGGGTGCGCGTTGAAATCTTTTCTTAGTCGCATCCGCACAACCCTTTTCTACTACTATTTAGCCACGATGCAAACCATAAACAAAATTTTTCATGACAAGAAGAGATGAGATATGATGAAGAGATGCCGAGGTCAATGTACCCTTACATTTCACATGACCGCAAAAAACCCACACTTAAAAAGTTAAGACTGGAGTTACGACCGCCGCACGGCTAGCCGATTTTTAAATATTTATCACTAGGTCACGTTGATTTACGCGTGATAACGATGTACCATTATCATAAAATTTATCTTTTATTCAAAAAGTACCAACATTGATAAATTGAGAATAGCACGTTTATGTGATGACCATGATCGTACACGATTCCTATTTGAAATCGATAACTAATTAGTAACTTTTACAGCTTCTAGGTGTTTTTGAATAATGTGTGTAAACATTAATTTATTTACACTAAGCCTATAGTGGTGACGTCACGCGGCTTGTTAACTCTTTGTGTACACTTGACGTGGAGTAGGAACCATGAGCTATGGGCTTGCTATTCGTCTTTGTTGTCAGTATTCATGCGTAGATACTTAAAAGTCGGTGTGCAAGTCAAGAATGTAAATACAATTATAGTTCCAAGTACGAGTATTCCCACGCGACGGCCCTGGCTTAACAACGCTCTTGGGAATACTATAAGCATAGGTAAAGATTGAAATTAAAATCCTGCATCTTTGCTCGCAATTATTTTCAAAGTGAATGGTTATTTTACATAAATGTATCTAAAATTATAAGTATACATATAGAGTGTGATTTTTTTAAATTACGGTGTATTGTCCAAAATAAATTAAGGTTTGAAATTAAGTATAAAATTACTTTATTACTCAACAAGCAAGAAGAAGGGAAAAGCTCTTGAAGTGTATGCATGTATGAATTTATTTTATCTCCTACACTCTATAAGCTGCTTTGATGTGTGAAATGTCGTTAGATTTGTCTTTACTGCTTAATTGTCACGAGCCATATTTTTTTTAATAGTAATCTCTTTGTCTCTGAAATTTCAGCCTTCTAGCTTTATCCACAACAAAGTTACAGGGAGTCTAAAGTGCCCTGATACGCTTCTAGAAAAGGAGGGTACGACGTGGCCTTGCTGCTCGACTTGGCTGGGGCCACTGCCGTGCCCCCAAATAATAAACTTTCGCAAAAAAAAAAAACAACTTTTAAACGTATGTAACGGTATGTAGTCTACAGTGACAAATCAGTGATTTTTCAAGAATGATTCTTAAGAATGCTCACTTAAATAAATTTTACGGTGGCTAGCTTATATTTTCTCACGAAAACGTAGACTTAACATCATATCAAATATATCATATAAACACTTATTGCGTATTCGAGTCGTAAATACAGAAGAAAGCACACAGATGCACGGTCTCCAAAATAAGTATCGAAACTGCTTAAAGAAATAAATAAATAAATATAAATAATCGTTGGCCTTACGGTCAAGCCGTCGGTCCACGCGCTGTTTTGCATACATCTAGAAGCAAACTTTCCACCATTTCTTAGGAAACCAAATAACATCACATGTAATACCGCAATCATAAATTATAAAAAAATTACCACACATCTGGATATATAATGTAGAACGCAGTGGAAACTTTAGAATATGTCCAGATTTTGCATCAGAGTTAGGAAACATTGATAACATGAATTTGTTATTAAATTTTGTTATGTTTATTATGTTAGTATGTTTCATACCACTGCTGAGCATATGCCTCCATATTTTCCTTGCATTACTCGATATAACTTATATTACATAAACCATGGGTTTATTTCATTCTGGAATTATCTCATCATTGGATGTACAATTTTATTGTGAATCCGGATATTGACAGGTCCATTAATTATCTTTATGATCGATAGAATAGGCATTTGACCACATCCCACCAATTGTGTATATCGTCCAAGAAAGCACACGTAGCAAAGGGAATGTTCTCTCAAGAGAGGCCGCCAGTATACCTATAAATATACGGTTTGCTCTTTAGCTATAGATTTTCAACCTAGAAGCCACCCGGCATCAGTTTTTGTTTTTTTTAGAAGAAAACTCAATTTCACAAATAATCGACTCAATTTAAGAACATGTTTAATTTGGAGTTGCACATGTAATGAGATAGAACAGTTGCAGTACACTGCGCCCGCGCCGAGCGCGTTGTCGGGCTCGTTTCATTACATAATTGAACGTGCAGCCAATGACCCACTTAGACACGGGCTGCTTGCTCTGACTAAAGACAATAAATATATTTACTAAGTACCCGTAAACAACGTTCATCTTGTTTGCAAACAAATCTCAATTCATAATGGTCAATATCTGTGAAACACTATCAGAACACAGAACATACAGAAGCTATAGGTACCATACAACTCCATTCGCGTAGTTCCTTTAGAACATAATACTTAGTCTGTTCGGAAAAAGAACTAATGTGGCATTGAGGGCGCTGCTGTCCTTATACCATTACTTTCTTCGACTAGGAACACAATCGAGACGTCAGTTCACATTTTTGCCACAATAGTTTTCATTCCAAACCGACTAGCGAGATAGCTATCACCTAGAAAGCGGATTATATGCAACATAAAAAGCTTGAAATATGAATGAAAATTATTAAAATATGCAACATAAATTATGAATTTTAGAAAATTAATAAAGGGAAAAAGTGCCATATTTATTTTTTTACTTCTAAATCAGCATTTAATCAATAAATTACGTTTTTGTTCAAAATGTAACAAGCTTGTAGACTATAAATTATAGTTTATAATAATATTAATACTCAATACAATCTAGACGAACAATTATTTAACATTTTTTAGTGTAGTTTAAAGAGAACATTTTTGTAAGACATAATTTTGCACTTATAGGGTAACCTACCTAAAAATGTAGTAAATACAGCGAAAATATGCATGATCAAAAAAATTCAGACAAAATATGCAATGATCGCTGAAAATGTTGTAAATATTCAAAGGCATATGAAAATATGCAAATGCATATAATTCGGTCTTAGCTATCACTTACCTTCAGTCGAATCGTTTGTGTTTGCTTGTTGCTCTATCTATAAAAACATCTAAAAATGGATTACACGTCTGATAAATATTATCTTCGTAAAATAATCTTACTTTATCAGTTGATAACATGTCGCAATAGACTGATGCATTCTTGTAATATCATCGGCTTTGATTGTATGCAATATGTTAAAAACATAATTTGGCAATTATTAATAAATATATTAGCATAACGTGCAAGAATTAGGAATTTGAATTAAATTACCAGAATTATATTAGTTGTATATAGATTTGTATGTAATAGATGGTTTACAAGCGTTTTTTGTCTTTGGCTATCTCAAATAGAGTTGTTAATAATAATAATATTCTATTCTATTCAACATTTAGGTACGTACAAATACATTCCTTTCATCTATGTAAAAAAACTTGTAACAAAACAAAAGACGCCGTGGTAGCTAAACAATCCTTGCAGCATCCGATTCCATTTCGTTTATTAGATCCATGAATCATCACAGCCATAAGAAGTCCACAAACAAGCAAAAAAGCAAGCAAGCAGGATCTGGCAGAATACTAAAAATTGTAAATACCAACTTACCCTTGTACCCAGGACCACAAGCTAAATAAAATTTTGAATTTTTTTTTTTTGAATGACCGCTGGATATAGGCCTCCTCCATGGACTTCCCAAAAAGACCGATTGGAAGCGGCTTGCAACCAGCGTCTTCCCGCCACTTGTATGAGGTCACCCTTGAATAGAATAATTTAATAAGAACGAAACGTTAAGTATTTTATTGCTGTATTTATCACTCGGATCACCGGTGAACTGGAAAATCTAATTTAATAATTTAAATCTAAAACCGTGATAATATACTACAACGTCTATTATATTCATGAACAATGTCTTTATCAATTTAGATTTTCTTTACCGTTCTAAGCACAATGATAGACTGAACATAATACCGATTATTGCTTACACAGTTTGCAAATGACCACCCTTTTTTACCACATAAGTATAAAAAGGCACATATTAACGGGAGATTATTTTTTTTGTTCTTTTTTCGAAACTTAATAATTAGTAATATCAATGAGTAAATTCTTATTTACGCACCTGTATTTTAGAAACTCATATAACAAACGCACCTATACTGTAATTGTGTTTTTATTTATATATTAAAAATAGAGGTTCTTATACCATTTAGGTTCTAATATCAAAACATAGTACAAAAGTCACTAACCTTTTGTGCAGGCGGTTAAAAATAGCATGTAATTTTCTTTTAAAATTGCTATTTCGTTTGGAAGGATGAATAACATTTGTCCAGCGAGGTCATACAATCCAAAGGCCTTGTAGTATGAGACCCGGGCCTGAAATGTGAGATCTTGGAAACTATCTGCAATGTTGCACTTAGTTATACCTACTTACCAGTATCTAATATGTAATTTACCCACATTTAGGTGTAATGCATAATATATATCCGTCAGCAAAATTAAATAATAAATACTTTGAATGGAGCTACGTAGTTCTAGGTAAAATTAAGGTAGGTGCAATTGTACCTACCTATTAGCACAGGTAGCTATGGCGCTATAATGTAACAATAAACAATACTGCATGATTTACAATTTGAATAGTATATTAACTACATTTTTTATAGTAGTAGAGAAAACAGAAAAACTAGAATGTACAAGCTGCTTTCTTCCTTGTAAAAATCAGAGGAAATAGGCGATGGGCTGAATAACCCCCTGTCTCTACAAACAAAAATATTAGGTAGACATCTTGAGGCCGGCTAACCACAGTCACATTATAGCTTCGTACGACCTCAATGTCATGGATTTTAATGCTGTGGCTACCCTTTATGGAAAAATAGGCGTGATTCATATTCGTTTATTGAGATAAAAACGGAAAAAGACCAATAACAATTATCTCACAATATTCAAAAATTATTCTTAAACAATTCATGTCTTAACATTAAGTAATATTCTTTATATAAATACAATATCAGTTAAAATGTCATTATAAAAATGTCAAATGGGCAATACGCCTATTAGCATGTCAATACAAAAAAAGTATATCAAACAAAGTAATATATATTTCGTTCGGGTAAGTACTCAGAGTACGTCAGTAAGTCAATAAACTCAGAGGTTACCGTCAAAAGTTGTCAGGCTAAAAAGCCTGACCTGTCCCATTGATCCATAAAATTTTCACAGTAAGTCAAGGAGGTAGGTACTTAAAATAGTCTTCCAGTTATTATAAAAAATTTCACAATCAAGGTTGGCAGCAAGGAGTGCGTTTAAGTGGCGACGGGCACGATTCAGAGGCGACATAGAACGTGCTACTGTGCGACCGCGATCTACGTGGAACAGGTCATGTGGGCGAACACGTCTGTTTGCTGGAACCCCGGGCTCGTGCGGTACGAACAGTACGCATAGCAAGTCGTGCAGACGTATAGAATCGACGGACCCCCTAAGCACCTTACAGCAGATAGTTAGCTGGTCTAACATTCTTCTAACTTCCAAAGAGTTGTAACCAAGCTGACCGAGCAGGAATTTTGTTGGGTACAGAAACGGATAGTAACCATACATTTTCTTATACAGCGACCTTAAAAAGGCCTTTTGTACTTTTTCAAGCATTCGCGCGTAGGTGACAGTATTCAAGTCTGCTAAATCAAGTTTGCTTGATAAATTAACATTACATACACTAGTACCTACCAGTTATTCTGTGGTACTATCTACGATGTAGATAGAGCTGTAGATAAGTAATGATACCTATAGTTATATAGCTCTTATCTCACGATTTCTTGATAAGGTTCGCTTCGTACATCGTGCTATGGTGGCGTCAGAGATCTTATCAGCTTATCAGGTATCGAGCAGACACGCCTAAGTAGGTCAAAGAATCATCATCATTGTCACTATCTGCGTATGTGGGTATATATTTGCATTTGTATTAAATCATTTGTTATTAAAATATATTCTAAGATTTGTAGACAAATATTAGTATCACGTTTTAACTGAAAAAAAAGAGATAAGCGAGTACAAAGTCCCCAATATGATAAAATTACAGGCTATAATGCTCATAATAGGAAAATGAGATTCTCGAGATTCTTTGAGAACTTCGATATTTAGGATTGGTAATATAATATTCAAAAATCTAGTATAAATATAGGTATACTTACCGACACTTATATGAACCTCAAATGTTAAGTACTAGATTTTCCTACAAAAAGAGTTAATTTGTATTAATTTTCTTTTCTTTTTTTCCAGGAAATAGCTGAAAAGCCGCAATCATTATATCGTCGTAGACCTCATAGATTTAAGGTGAGCATTACAAAATAAATTTATCTAAGTATTGTTTTCTATTATTTGTAGTAGAAGATTTCAATATAGTGTGATGATGTAAGACTGTAATGTCGGTGGTCGACTGTAAAATAGATACTCATAGGAGTGTTGTGTTATTATTTATATATGTTCTGTGGTTGTGTGTGTGCTGAGGTTTTTTACATTTGAAAATGTCGTTGTGATATTTGGCACAGAGATTATTTAGGACCTGGACAAGGACATAGGCTACATTTTTCATCATCATCGTCACCGTTTTTCATCTTACGCGGGTGACACCGCGGGGCGCAGCTAGTTAAATAAAAAAGCGATTGTTTCAATTTCCAAAAAACATTAAAGTCGGCTCCTATATTGAGTATATTATAATGAATTTTATATGTATTGTGTATGATGGAGTTTTTCATACCTATACTTAATTTTTTTTTAAATCTTTTTTTGGAGTTAATTTAAACTTAAATAATCAATAATCTAAAACAAAAAAAAATATAGCAGATTCTAAATGTATTATTATCTAGAAAGGTATGGCGCTTAAAATATGCCTAATAATATTGTGTGTTGTAATTATGTGTTGTGAATGGATAACAGTATCGTCCTAAGTTATTCATACTCTAAGGTACCTACGGTATAGTTCCCGTCACGTAAAAAGAACGCTGATTTGTTCGTAAGCGCGAACAAACCAGCGTTCTTTTTACGTGACGGGAACTATACGCGTTTTCGCGCGTGACAGTCCCCGTCTGACAAAAAGTGACAAGTCTTTATCTAGTGAATAAGATTTTAGCGTTTTTAAGTAAGACCATAGAAAAGAGAAAGCAACTTTTCTATGGCTAAGACGGTATGAGTGAACGAAACGAATAATTAATCGGAAGTAGTTATTATTCGATTAAAATTCAATCAAGTGTGATTAAAAAATAAAATGAAAACCTTGTCTTAATCATGCGCAAATTTAGCTATTTTGGTACTTAACCCGTAATAAAGACGCGTCTTGAGTATTTTGCTCACGCTCACCATGCAGACCACTTGTGCAGAGTTTTGCTAAACGCTTTTTTAAGGCTTCCGTAGCAACTATAAGGAACTCGTATAATTTCGCCATGTCCATCTGTCTGTCTGTCCGTATATCACAGTCATTTTATTCAGTCTATCAGCCCTACATAAACGAAATATAGGCTACAAGAAGTTCTGTAAGCCGCCACAAAATGCCGTAATAAAAAATTTTTTTAAAATAGAAAAAATATTGGTGGCGGCACTGTAACCGTAGTACTAGATCCAAATATTTCAACTGCGATTACAACTTATTAATTGCAACTTATCAAGAGCGATAAATATGTACTTACAACACTTTGCAAAGTAGTCCAAGGGCGTCGCCAAGGGGGGGCAGAGGGGGCAGCTGCCTCCCCCCCCCCCCCTTAGAGATTTAAAAATGTAGCCAATTGCAAAGCAACCAAAGTCCTAAGGCCGTGCAATTGTACATGTACCTACAATTCATATTTTTCTCCTCCTCCATAATATTAACTTGCCACCCAAAGGGCCATGGGCTGGCGACGCCCTTGAAGTAGTCTAGACAAACAATACCCGCCAAGTAGTTTTCTTTCAGATTACAGCATTAGCTACGGAACCTTATTTGCGTGTCTCGACACGGTCTGGACCATTATTACTACCATATATTACTTTTAAATATATGGTACTACACGCTCTTGGTAGGTTATTTGTATAATAGATTTCGGAAGTATAATTAGGTAACACTGTTTTCAGATTTCTGAAATTTTATTGAGAAGTATTTTATTTAACAAATGTAAAATCAACAGGAATATAAATATATAATATATACACATGAATAAAAATAAAACTAATCTAAAAGACCGTTAGCAGCGGGAATTGTTCCCAGGATGCTGACCCCATTACCTCGTTGATACTTACTCTTTGAGCAAAGTAGAGGCCAGCATTCTGGTCACGTGTTGCGTCGATCAGACGAGACGAGAGCTCTCTATATATATTTTTTGCTGCTGGTCCCCATGGTCCTAAAGTTTCAACCCCAAAAGGCTCGAATATATATCCACTATCGAGCGAACTATATTTGCGCCTTTTGAGGTCTTCTGCAAATTCAGCCGCATTTTATTATATTTTAAATTTTGACACCCATTGGTGCTGCCACCGCTGAGAGCACGGAAATCTGTTTTAAACGGAGCGCTCATAGGTTATATTATAAATTATAATATGTATTAGTGATATTTATTTAAAATTCAAACGACCTTTATGTACCAAGTTAAGTTTAGTGAATGAAATTTTAAGATTTCAATTGATCACAAACAACGCGCGACCGAATTCGCGGGTGCAGTTCTAGTCCAAAATGCCTTAACATTATTTAATGAGTTGTAAAGTATAATATACTTAGAAAATTCTATTCTCAGATGTGATGTGTGCGACATATAGCCCGTCTGTGAATTTAAAATTAATTGTTCTAAAATAAATCAAACCGTAGAGACTTGATGTGAATAAATTCAAAAATTCCCTCTTAAACTCAAAACTCCCTTTTGTATTGGACCAGCGCGAGACTGATTTTAGCTCATCCAAGATCAGTGCTTCTTATTCCTACAGAAATAGATAAATATCACCCGTATATAATATCAATTACTATACAATAAATAAATAAATACAACGCAGTACAATCACGTACAGCTACAATGCTCGAATACGTTTTAACCTACAGCGCAAGAAGGGGGTATGTTTTTTATTTATTTTAACGGTGACCTTGACCTTGACCTATTGACAAAAAACAGTGATTATCATAAATATTAATTGTGCATTGTGCAATAGTTAGATAATATATGACTTAAAACATGTAATATTATCTTGTCCTATTTCTATCAAAGTTAAAAATACCTACATGTTACTATGGGCTATGTTGCTATGGGATTTTCGATTTTATTCAGTTAAATATCTATTTATGTGATCTCTGCAAAATATGAGTATAACTGTGTAGGGTTACATCCTACAATGAGTTAGCTTATTCATTTGACAACGTATTGAACAAACGTTTTCGAACACTGTTCAATACAAGTTACTCCACTTTGTAGCGAGTGCATAGTGAGTGAGGGTTTTAAAAAAAACTTACTTCGTTGTTCACTAGATGGCGGGTTGAATGTTCAATCTGTCAATTCGACAGCTTTTTGTAGATTTCGTTCGAAAACATCTATTAAAATAATTGTGAGATCATCAAATCAAACGTATTATGCTATATGTATATGAAAAAAAATCTTCAGAATAATTTTTGAAGACAAAACTTGCAATAGATATTATATTTTTTTGAATAGAAAAAGTGCATGGTATAATAACAACTTTCATAGAGTTTTGTGTGTCTGTCATGTTATGTGTGTCATCTGTCGGGTTTTTTTTTATCAAAAATTCTCAGCTTTACTTGAACAACGTATGAAATAAGCGGTTTTTTTTCTCCTCATTCTCACTTTGCCAAATGCACAAGACATGTGACACCAAATTCTCTCAAGCACGGGAAAAACACGCCGGTCGCGACCGACATGCGGTGATCCGCGGAGTGCGGGCAGGGCAGGCGGACCCCGCGCCCTTTCTCCCCTCCGCTCTGCCTCTGCCGCTTGTAGGGATGGGTTATACTTGCAAAATCTCATACCAGGGCTTCCAAGTGCGCCCACATAGAAATACCAGCGCCAAAAATCAGGGCTCAAAACCCTTCAAAGTATTTTTTTCGTTAAAGAAAATTGATTTGTATTTTAACTAAGATAAGGTGCACAATTGCGTAACAAGTTTTTCTACTAAAATACTTTCATAGGATATTGTTCATTATATACGTTATAATAAGAAGCATAATGGCATTCACGAAATTCAAAACGTTCCAAACGACACCAAACATGACTGAGCGAGCGCGATATATATTGCTTGTCTACTTCGTTCCGTGTATTTGACGATGACACCCGAGTGAAGCGCCAAAAACCAGGGTCAAAACCCTTGAAAGTATTTTTTTCGTTAAATAAAATTGATTTGTATTTAAGTTATAATAAGGTGCACAATTGCGTAGCGAGTTTTTCAACTAAAATACTTGCATAGGAAAATGTTCATTGTACATGTTACAATAAGAAGCATAATAGCACTCGCGAAATCTCGTAAAGTAAATACTTTTTCTCCTTGCAAGTGTTTCGGGCGGCACCTGGTCGCCATACTTGCAAGCAAATACCTGGTGTAAAAATCTGGTTGCGTAAATACGCACCTTCCCTAGCCGCTTGCTTGCTGTCAGTGCAAAAGTTACGTCTGTTAACCTATTTCAGCTTGTTTTAAATAAATTACCGTGAAAAAATGTTATTAACGTTATTTCCAGACCAATAAATAATAATTTATGTTTAAAATTACACCACACATACCATTCGGCACCATTGAAAAGGTAACATAGGAAATTACTAAATTCTCGGAAACAGACTTCCTTGATATTATATATCCAGTCCATTTCATTTGTTTCCATTAAATTATTTTAACAAATTGTTTCTTCTTTTCCAGATAACTTTATAATGGCGCTAGTACTACAGTATTTAAATGATATGCAAGTTTATATGGACAAATATGGAGGTAACTACCATATTAATATAATTTTCATACTAATCTATTACTACTAATAAATTTTACCGGAAAATGTGTTACATATTTACATAATTAGTTGCAACTTACCATCACAAAATAACATACATGTATATTTTACAGTGCATCATACATGAAACACATCTAGGCACAAGTCTAAGTATTGGTTACCTGAGGCTTAATTGAATTTGAATTTGTAGTTTAATAAAGTTATACTTATCTAATTGTATCCCACAAATTATTCTTCTAAATTTAAATTCAATTTTTATCTTACACTTAGAATCACTCAAATGTCGAATTTCAAATTGAATATTTTATTATATCCTAATGTATTAAAATTCAAATAATAAAGTTGATAGGATAGGAAAGGTTTAAATCAAAAATATGAATGCAGCTATAAATATAACAAACTATTATATATCTTACATAATTCTCATTAATTTCCTTCAAAATGTCAGACCAGTGGCTACCTTCATAGCAGAGTAAAAAAATAAAAAACAAGTCACAGTTTCTACTGCATTTTCTCGGTGAATGGCTTTGCTCTGAATTTAGACAAAACATGCTGCATCCATTTTAATCTCGTAAACAGACCACAACAAGCCTTGGCAGTAGCGGTACGGAATGTTTCCTTGCAGCAAGTTCCGTCTGTGAAGCTTCTTGGCTTTCACATGGATTGCGCATTAAAGTGGAATACGCAGTATGCGCATGACTGAGCCAGCCCTGCTTCGCTCTCAGCCGAGTAGCAGTATCGGCTCCAAGAGATGCAGTACTCAGCAGCTACTTCGCCACAGTTCACTCTGTGCTCATGTACGGTACTGAGCTGTGGGGAAGTGCAGCAGAGTCGGAGTGACCACTCATACTCCAAAAGCATGCTGTACGAACCATCAAATTGGATGTTTCCTCAAAGCTATATTTTACCGAACTTGGTACATTAACAGTACTGTCCATATATATTTATCAGGTTTGCACCTTTGTAAGGCTAAACCTGGATAAGTTTGACTGACTAGTTGCAACCCATACGTATAATACTAGACAGAAAGATAAATTTTAAACACCTGCTCACTCTCTAGCGAAAACTGTTAAGTCTATGTATATATTTGGTACAAGCATATATAACCATTTATCAGAAAGCATCAGAAACGCAGCTTCTTTCAATATATTTAAATATAAACTGAAAATATTCCTGCAAAAATTTATAAGTACCTCTAGAGAAGTAGAAATTAGTTCATTTGACTTGTAAATTTTTATATTTACCAATAAAGTATCTGTATATCATTTAAATTAGATGCAAGCATCGTGTTTGACAAAATTGTACAAACTACACATAATGAACCAGATCTGAGTGAGTTCCAGTGTTCAGTGTATTTATAGATGGCCCATAAAGCTGCAGAGTAGTCATGCTCTCATTTGTCTAAAACAAGCTTTGTAAACAATTAAAACTATTGGAAGCAATCAATATTTAACATAATATTTAGGTCATTTAAAATATATCCATTCATTTTATTGACTTAATTTGTCTATACTAGTTATTTTTCCAGTATTTACATGCTTGTTACATTTATACTAATCAATCATTTTATTTAAAAAAAATATGTTTTTTTTTTCTTATCATCATTGAAATTCGAACTTTACATTAATTACATAATTACCTTCTTTGAGATATTGAAATTGTACTGGCTAAATACACCCAGTACTGCAGGTGTATAACCTATTTGATACTATAATAGCATAATTAATATCTACTTAGCTTAGCAGACTAGATAAATTACAATGAAAACATAATCATAATATACTTTAAAATCGAAATTGCATTTTACTTCATATAATGGCAACCAAGGAGGTAATTTAAGAAAGGTTCTTATTAAATTTCAAACTCACCTGCAATTATAAAGCTGCTAAAATTATAAATCAAATTAAAAATAAAAATAAATGAACTCAAAAGATGTTCCAAAAATTCTTGTTTGTCATTGATTTAAAATTTACAAATTTTAAATCAATTTATTTATTTGAGAAAAATTCTATACATGCCAATTGCCACCAGACATTATTGGACATCTATGATTGACCCCCAACTTACCTTATTGATACTAAGCAATATTATGGTCCAAAAACTCCAGACCAAAGTACTCTTACCCATTTATAAAATATATTTATTCATTGTCAGTTTTGCCAGCTACTATACAACACAGAGAGTTCCTAAAATTACGAAAAAGAGAACTACAATCTAATTTGATGTATAATACCTAGTAATAATAGTAATAGTAATACTAGTAATAATACATATTATAACAATTATTATTAATCCAATTTACTAATTTTGATGATATATCAAATCTAAACAATGAGCTTATGCTCCTGATGAATGGAAACATGATGAGGAATCCATAGCAGTAGTTATACCTTGCAAATCAGATATACCAGAAATATTCCATCAAATGTTTTTTTTTACTTTTTGGCATATTTCACAGCAAACGAACCAAATAGCATTGCTACTAATTTCAAAGACTTAATTTGTTGACTTAAATCATCTGCAACAGACATAAAGGCCATATGATAATATTCTTATAAGAAATATAAATAATGTAGGTAATACTAACTTTACTTTGTTTTTTTTTCAGATCCTCGGACAAATCCATGGTTCCTAATGAGTTCACCCTTACCTACATTAGTAATATGCCTAAGTTATGTTTATCTAGTCAAGGTATGTATACAATCTTGTAAATCTAAAATGCTACTTTGTCCACAAAATAAGCGAAGGCCTTAAACCTATGAATATTATCTATATTCAATAACTTCTTTTATATGTCACAATAGATCTCGAAAGGCAGTGACCTGAGTCTCGCAGTGACCAGCCGGGGCTGCCAAAGCCCATTTGGCATGATCAAATAAATAAAAAAAACTTCTTTTATATTATATTGTGAGCCTCGCATTTGATATGCTGTACCATTTGTTTTGGGATAAAAACAAATCTTATGCATTATTCCGGGATATATGTATGTTATGACCATTCAAATCTGACAAGCAGTTTTAATGTGACTGTGTAAAAACATACACACACACACACACACACAAAACCCTTAACATTTACAATATTAGTGAAATGAGATGAGAATTGGTAGAAAAAAATCAATGGTTCAAAGAAATCATGAAAATCTGATAACAAACAACAATTGATACAAAAATTAGTTTTATTGTATGAAAAGAATATTCGTTTTATTTGCAACAAATGTATTTTTTTTTTTCGTTTTATTTTTTACCTATATTCTGGTTTTCTACACTTTTTTCTTTATAAATATTTCTCTATTACAGGTTGCAGGTCCAAAGTATATGGAAAATAGAAAACCTTTTGAGTTTAAGAATACATTAATATTATATAATCTTTTCCAAATTATATTTAGCACATGGCTCTTCTATGAGGTAATTATCCTTTTTATTTTAATTTAAAAAATAATCTCTCTAACAATATTAAGATAGCTGATTTTTTAATAGTCAAAATTTTAAACCATAGACATTATTTGTGTTTGTAATGTATTTTAGTTCTCCATGTATATTAAAATTAATTACATCCTTTGTTATAAATCTGACAATTAGAAAATCAGCCCTGACTCTTTAGACATCTAAGTAATAATGATTAGTTATTGGTTTACTCTATACATATCGTTAATATTATTAGGCTTTACCAAGCAAATTTTTCTAAGATATACTTAATATGCAAGCTGGTTATAAATCTATGGCAAATTTAAAATAAATCTGAAAGTTACGTTACAAAAAAAAACAGGATCTTAAAAAAATGCTTAGATATATAATAAAAAAAGGTGTACATCACACAGTGATTTTTTTACACCGACAGTATAACTTTAAAAAACTGTTTTAATACTACAGAATAAAAAAACTGAATCAAAACGACCTATCTGGAATATGCCGATATTTGAATTTAACTGGATATGGAAATCCGTACTCAGTGATATCTATCCACATCCTTGTTGCGTACTGCACAAGAATGGAGTTCTTTGCCGCCATCTCTGTTTCCTGAGGCCTACAATCTTGGAATTTTCAAGGCTAGACTGAATAGATATCTTCTAGATCGACGAGCTCCATCCTCGGCCACACCGTCGCTTAGCATCAGGCGAGTTGGTGGTCAATCGTAGATCTATCTTGTAAAAAAACATTAATTTGAAAACAAGTTCGTTTGCATAACATATAGAGATTTTAGAATTTCCTGTAGAATATTAAATTACTTATATCAAATAACTCAAGTTTATTAATAAAAAATCAGCAACTTAAAGTAACATGATATGCACAGTGATACATATTCTTTATCCAGAATATTAATATCAGCAGAATTTAATTATACTATACGTAGCTGTATAATAAGTTTTCATGACTTGTTTAAATTTTAAAACTGCTTGAATGTATTCCTGTGGCATTGTTTTTGTATCCGAGTAATATTTTACTAAGCATTAATATTTACAATACAAACACCTCAGCATTCCTAACAAAATACTCGTCGTGGCTAAACTTGCTTCGATTTATATTTGCTATTACAATGACATGTTTAGCCTTTTTCTCTAATCAAGTATCGCCTTGAACACTTGATAATCTAGAGTAGTTCTGACCGCAAATCTCGCTTTTAAAACGTTGTGAACACCATATTATAAAATAGGTATTATTATGCTCACAATATATTACGTAATAAGTTACCTAACACGTCATATAAGTTATGTCTTACCAGGTTTTTTTCCATGTTTTTACTACGTTTTTACTTTGGATTTATGTAGTGTAGCATTTTGTTATACAGTGTGACGAGACGAGAATGTCACTCGCTTGATGGTAAGCGTTACGGTCGTCTATACGAAGAAAGAAACTTTATTATTAAAACTAACGTGGTTGTTACACATTTTTATTTGAACAAACGGGTTACTCACGTCTATATTTGAGCCGAATTCTCCGACTATAGTTTCAACCGCATACGGCGATCTTTTCAAAAGGAGCAGCGCAGACGTCACTTCCGAAGGACGTCTCGTCTAGTACCAGACGGGAGTGAAAAAGAGCTCCTTTTGCGCCGTATGCGGTTGAACATATAGTCTTAGAATTCTGCTCAAAAATAGACGTGAGTAACCCGTTTGTTCAAATAAAAATGAGATACAAACTTGTACGGACTTCTAAATTATGGGAAACACTACCTAAGTGGGGTTTCCGTGACGTGTATAACCTGGGGAGCTACCACAATCTTATTTCAATATTACATTGACCTTTGTCTTGCTCTATTAACTGTAGAAAGAGCAAACAAAAGTCAAAAGTAATATTGAAATAAAACTGCTTGACCGCTTGTGGCACGGCCCCTGGATGTCTTTAAATTGCTGATAAATACGTTTCCACGCTGGTGCACTCTATTGTGGACTGCTACATCGCCCAACAGCAGGCGAATTAGCAGTTAAGCGTAAACCTGTCAATAATAAAAAAAAAACAACGTTGATCTCTGTTTGTGCGTCCGCACATTATTAGACATGCAATTGCGACAACTCGGTGAGAAGCAACGACAGACTGCGGCTGACAATACTCATAGGTACATTTTGTGTGTCGTTGCGAATCTGCGTACGTCAAGTGAACAAAGAATTTAGTAAAATGACAATAATCTTTGCCGCTATCGTCGCGTCTAGTCGACGAGTTGTCGCAGTGGCATATCGCATAGTGTGTGCACGCACTTAATTAATATTCAAAGTAGGCTCGCGATTGAAAGTCAAAATTAGCCAATTTTGAATTGCGATTTTTTGATAAATAATCGCTGCGAAATTTATGTCGCTCATCATATTAAGATGTTGTTAGATTATTGTTTAATGTCTTGTTCGCCATACCTACCTTTTGTTTTGCTATGCCATGCTCAGAGTTTGATGGGGGGCTGGCTGAAGCATTACAGCTATCGTTGCCAACCTGTGGACTACTCTGACAATCCTATAGCGACGAGAGTAAGTGAAGGCCATGCGCAAGCGCACGCCGGGGCAATGGTTTCAGGACGAGAACAACTAACCTATGCCATATGTAAATAGACATACTTACTGTTTTCATAATGTTGTTTTCAGGACATACCTCCGACATGTAAATATACATACTTTCAGGTTGTCGCTGGTATTCGATTAGTTTTAAGATTATTTTATGGTAGTTAGTAGCACGAACGGACTACTAATATTAGATAGTAAGTAGCATTGTATAAATCCCGTCATCAGCGCATACATTACTAAATAAGCAAATAGGGACTTTGACTTACGTGTTCTCTCGCTCGTATAATCAATTTTTTAGGTGCTGTAGAGTTAAAGAACATAAAAAAAAATAGCCACGCGATCAGGCGGCGCCAATAAGTTTCTGCTTACTTGCACTTTATCCAGGAAAAGTAAAAAAAACTTACTATTTAATTCTAAATCTTAAAAGTTCCAAAAACATCTTTCAATGTCATCCAATAATGTTATATTGTCGAAATCTTGATTATGACAGTTAGAGGACACAAAAGTCGGCTTATCCACATAAGATGGCGGCCACATAGCCGCTCAGCACGCGAATTGCGACGTTCGCTCATGGCCCCGCCGCGCCGTATTGTTTCAGATCGGAGCCGCGGGCTGGTTCACAGGCAGGTATAACTATAACTGTCAGCCGGTCGACCACGACAAACATCCACAGACAATGAGGGTGAATTACCTTATGTTAATTATACCAATCCAAATCCCTCATTCGATCGACCTCCTGGGCCTGAACCATGATCTCTTCTTACCGCGCAAACTTGGCTCGCGCCCTTTTTTATATTGCTTCTTCTACGATAAAAAAGTGAGACAAAAATTGAAGTGGTTATTAAATAACTCACATTTCAAAGTATGCTCGCTTCGACTTTTTTCTCGACTTATTAAATGCAGAAAATCCAATATAACAACGAGCGCGAGTCAAATGGGAACGGTGACAAAAGTTCATAGTAGCTCCCCTGGTGTCGTACGTGTTCCATCACGATTCTCATAACATTTCAAATGAACCTCTTCTCAAGTAACTAACTATCGTATCCTATTCCTGGACTATACTTCAATATGAGGCGGCCCCTTAACTTCGTCGATCTGTCGAAGTCACTCGCACAACCTATTTCCAATTTCAATGTTATCACCCGCTTCCATCCTACCTAGGTTTTTAAAAGATCCAACATTGCGTATAAAAAATTCTGTTGTAAAATTCTGGGATAATTTTCAAAGAAGTTACCCAAATCTAAACATATTGCAATAACTTTAAGAGTAATTTCTCAATTAGACCCTTTTAGTTACTCTCTGTCTGTCATTATGTCGTTTGGGGAGTGTTTTCGTTATGCGGATGTTGTATCTATTTAAAATGCTTGCTACCACTGTAAAATATCCCATTACCAATCGCCAAGCCATACAAGCGCTCTAACAAACCGTTATTTAAAATCTATTTTTAATAGCTTTACGATAATATCATAATAACTATCTCAGACAAGAGACAAAATCAGATTGAATGCACAGAACTCAAAAGTAAAGCAAATTTGTGCAAAGAATATAAGCTTTAGTTAAAAATTATCAATTAAAAAAAGTAAAAGGGTTTAAAAAGGGTGTCTACAAGCACTAGCAGAGCAACAGTAATGTCACTGATGTTACAGTTGTCCATAGGCGACGGTTATCGCTTACCATCAGGCGAGCCATCTACCTTTTTGCTAAACCTTTCTTTTTTTAATCTAATCTGAGAACAATTACACTATTAGCTTCACTTTCTAGTACTGTGCGTTACGGATAACCTTTTCTCTTGTCTGAGATTTTAACAATATTAAATTGTTATTTTATAAATAAAACTAATTAACACTATCGTAATCGCCGATAAGTATAAAAATAGATTTTAGATAAAGGTAATTCCATATTTGGGTCGTCAATAACCAAACTAATCCGAGCTCATATTTCACGACATATCGCGCCACCTGTACTTAATCTGGTGATAGACAAATAATTAATAATATTTACATACGATTACTGTAATCATGGATTAATTTTAATTAGATTAAGATTACATAATAAATGAGATTGATGAGTTTAGTCAATGAAATCAATAATCAATAGATCAGTAATCAATAATTATTAAATATCCAATTATTATACTTGGTGGTAGAAAAACAGCAACCTCAAGATAAAATCTGTCGCCAAGGAACTAATGGTGTGTACCTACTTCTCTTGAGAGCCAGTTCTTATTCCCAGCCAATTCATTTAATATCAAGTGAGCTGTGGTCAAATAATTATCCATTAGTTAGCCTGTCAACAGCAAAAAAATATCTAAAATCTAACATTAAATGCTTGATTCTATCAAAACATTTGTTTTTATGTTGTGTTTACTTGAAATTGTGTTTTGTGTTGAATGCAGCTTTAGAACAACTTTAGAATTCAATTGCACGAATGAATAATTAATAATAGCATTTTGGATTTCTAATGTTTCTTTATTAAATTTACAGATGGTTCACGCCTGCTGGTGGTATTACTTCTCCAAATTCACAGAATTTTTTGATACCGTAAGTACATATTTCTTCTATAAAATTTTATTTATTTAACTAGGGTTCGGCTATACAATATAAATAAAAATTAAACGCTGCTGGAAATCGTAAAATTCGGTCGGTAAACATCACTTTGGAACGGCTTGACCGATGTGGTTATTTTTAATTTTAAAATATTTGTCAAAATAAAAAAATAAAAAAAAATATTTTTATTGAAAGTCTGAATTCAAAATAAAGTATGTAAGAACTCAAGATCTCGGTCTTTTACTCGTAGCGTGGCTGAATGCTAAACTAGCATACAAGACAATATCTGTCGAGCTCAGGCAACAATCACAATAGGATATTTAGTACATAAAATACACAATAACATGCAATGCTACTAAAATATATTGACGAGTAATAATTAATTCAGTTGTCCTCAAATATAACCATAATATAAGTACTAGTTAGGAAGCAGTTAAAGTTGTAATTCAGGACCGCGCGCGAGGCTCTACGGGGTGAAATCTAATTCATGGGCGTCCTTCAAGCCTAGGTAGCTACTGATGGCATGGAAGCAAAACTTACGGATTCAAAATAATCGATATAATTATTTATAATGACACCGGAAAAATCTGATATTTCAATTAATCAATTGCTTCTGTACATATAAGAATACTAGGCTAGGCTAGATCACATAATCACTACAGAAGTCGCTAGAAAAACAGTTGTAAGCGCTAATATAAGGTATGAAGTTTCAACGTCTGACCATTTCGCTATTGAGGTTAACTGTGACTTAAATTTTATAGTACCTAAAGTCAAACCACTAACTTCCGTACTAGATAGGGTTGCCTGGGGGGAACGAGATAAACAGCAGATTGATAGATATTATCAAATATGTTCTGAAAAGTTGCGCGACGTCGATTTTCCGGATGAATTTCGAAAATGTAGTGATATATTATGTAATAATTTAGAGCATAGAATGATAATTGATAAAATGTATGACAAAATAGTTAAAATTCTCAGAGATGCATCTTCAGAGTGTTCTAAAATAAGTAAACGTAGTTTTAAGAAGAAACGGTTCATTATAGGATGGAATAAGCATTGTAAAGAGGCGCATGGGGAGGCTCGGCTTCGTTTTCATGATTGGGTTACGCACGGGAAGCCCAAATCTGGTCTCATATTTAACAAAATGCGAGAATCGCGCCAGATATTTAAAAATAAAATGAAGTGGTGTAAAAACAACGAAACCCAAATAAAAATGGATATACTCGGGACACAGCATTCTGCTAAAAATTTTAATCAATTCTGGAAAGAGACCAATAAACTGAATCCAAAGCCGAGTGTTCCGGTGAGCGTGGAGGGCATTAGTGACCCTAGCCAGATTGCTAATTTGTTTAAAAATCATTTTAGAGTGCAGTCTCCTTTAGAACCTGCAAACCTTGGGACACAGGTGGGTATAGCACAGTCGGAGCAACCAGTCTTTCGTATTACGGCTAAGCACGTTGCGCAGGTGTTGAAGGACATGAAGCGAGGAAAATCCCCCGGCCACGATTCACTTAGTATTGAACACCTGCAACATGCTGGAGTTCATTTGCCGAGGGTGCTCGCAATGTTCTTCACTTTCTGTATTGGACATTCATACCTACCAGAGGCCGTGATGAAGACGGTGGTTGTTCCAATTGTGAAAAATAAAACGGGAGATGTGTCAAGTGTAAGTAATTACAGACCCATATCTCTCGCGACAATCATTGCCAAAGTGTTGGACGGTGTGATTGAGACTCAGTTGCGACATCATTTAAAGTTGCATGACGCTCAATTCGGTTTTAGACCTGGGCATTCAACTGAGGTAGCGATACTGAGTCTCAAGCATACCGTTCAGTACTACACAGATAGAAACACGCCTGTCTATGCCTGTTTTCTAGATCTGTCAAAAGCGTTTGACCTTGTGGCTTATGACAGGTTGTGGCGGAAGTTGTCGGATGAGACAGAGTTTCCTCCTCAGTTTATATCGCTTCTAAAATATTGGTATAGCAATCAAAGTAATTATGTGAGGTGGGCGGGGTCACTATCGGATGTGTACAGGCTGGAATGTGGTGTGAGACAGGGTGGCTTATCTTCACCCTGCCTTTTCAACCTGTACATTGACCGCCTGATCCGTGAGCTCAGCAGCACTCGCGTCGGTTGCTCGATTGATGGTGTGTCTGTGAATAACATTAGTTACGCGGACGACATAATGCTGCTGAGCCCATCTATCAGTGCTCTCAGACAGCTAATCGTGATCTGCGAGCGTTATGCGGAGGCTCATGGGCTTAGATATAATGCGAACAAAAGTGAACTTATGGTGTTTAAAGCAGGCTCGAAAACCTACAATACAGTCCCACCAGTCACTTTAAACGGGAGCACTTTAACAAAAGTTTCGCACTTTAAATACCTGGGACATTGGGTCACTGAGACGCTTGAGGATGATATGGACATTGAGAGAGAGCGCAGAGCATTGTCAGTTCGGGCTAATATGCTGGCTCGTAGGTTTGCACGGTGTACTGAACAAGTTAAGGTTACACTTTTTAGAGCGTATTGTCAGTCCTTTTACACGTGCAGTCTATGGGTCAAGCACACCAAAAAGTCGTATAACGCTCTGCGTGTTCTTTACAATAACGCGTTCAGGGCGGTGATGAAGCTGCCTCGCTGGTGCAGCGCATCGGGGATGTTTACGGATGCGCGGATAGACGGCTTCCCAGCCATTATGCGCAAACGAGTTGCGTCCCTGATGCGGCGCGTGCGGGCCAGCTCCAATACCTACCTGCAAGTGTTCGCCTCCCGGATGGATTTGGAGTGTCCAATAATGCAACACTGGACAAAGATGCATATTGAGCATTCCGGATCCAAGCCGAAGTTTAGGTTAAAATGATTTATTTTTAGTTGTGACTATGTGTATTCTAATATGACATTCAAAATATTTATTGACATTTATTTTTCATCATTTGACATATTTTAATTTTTAACTAATTTATTGTAATTATTGTTGTTAATAATTGTTGTTATTGTAATTCTTGACTCTTATATTTTTGAATGACATATTGGTATTTTTATTTTTTATTTTGTAATCAAACTACGACGTAATCAAATTTTATAATTTTGTAATCTAATGTATATGGACACAATGTCTGAAATAAATGAATAATAATAATATAAAAAAAAACAGTCTTTAGGTTCAATATGTAGGGAGGCAGTAAATAAATCTAATCTAATCGAAACATCGTATTTTCCGGTTCCGATAAATAGTTAAATCGATCATTTTGAATCCATAAGTTACTTCCCATGTGATCAGTAGAATGAAGAGGTACCTAGGCTTAAAGCATGCTCATGATAGATTTCGTCCCGTATATATATGCAATAGTATGCCTACATGAATATTGCGTTAGTCACGCATACACAAACACGATACGTACACAACCGAAGGCCGGCCGCAATCATAATTTGCAATAATTTATAATAATCGTATATTATCCTTTATTATTAATCAATTATTATATCTCGGATCGACTTGGTGTTACTTTGTAACGCATTCTAGTTCCTGTTTACGATTGTGTCAAGGAAAATTTTGCAATAAAGACTAGAATGAAATGAGATGTTGCGTTTATGCAATGTTATAGGATTTAGAAGATATGTTATAGGATATAGAAATAAGATCGGGCTTGATAGTCCACGCTCTTAACTACCCTTAAATTTGGTTCGAGTCATAATAGTAATTTATTCGAATGGCGAGTAATTTAGTCAAGTTTTTTTTTTTTTTGTGGACATTTCACACAACACCATCTAGCCCAAACTAAGCAAAGCTTGTACTATGGAACTAGATAGCTGATAGAATACATATATACTTTTTTTTTGTAATATATATACATATAATACATATAAACACCCAGACACAGAACAAACATCCATGCTCATCACACAAATGTTTGCCCTGGGTGGGTATTGAACCCACGACCTTTCAGTTCAGCAGGTAGACGTAAACACACTACCAACTGAGCCACAAGGCCAGTCTAAATACGATAGCAATTAATGACGGTTGTCAAACACGGATTAAAGATATTTTCACTAACCATTGCTTGCATAGAATGCGATGTCATACGATATCGATGCCTCAGTGCTTGTTTGTTCTATCTACCATTGGTAAAGCTTCACAGGAGAAGAGTTTATTGCTCTATTTTTTCAAAAAGCTATAATGTTCTAAGACTTTCAAGCCTTACACTTGAAAGTCTTTTTTATAAATAAGTATATATAATTCATAAAAAACCGGACAATACTGAGTCAGACTCGCTCACCGAGGGTTCCGTACAAATTAGTAGATAAAAGGGGGAAATAATATTTTTTTATTTAATAATAAATTATATTTTTAGGGTTGCGTACCTCAATAGAAAAAAACGGAACCCTTATAGGATCACTTTGTTGTCAGTCTGTCCGTCCGTCGGGAGTCAAGACCTTTATCTCGGGAACGCGTGAAGGTATCTTGAAATTAAAACCATATACGCAGATCCATAGTATCTTGCTGCAGAAAGAAAAATAAAGTTTCTAAGTTTTCGTAACAAAAGTTACAGCCGAATATATCGTAAAAAACTCATATTTCGACACTCACAATGGAATCAAAACCTATGGGGTACTTCCCGTTGACCTAGAACAATGAAATTTGGCAAGAAGCATTGTGTTAGAGTACACATATAAGAAAAAATTCGAAAACTGAACATTTAATCACAAAAAATAGTGTCTTTATGCAAGGAATGAAGGTCCAAATTTTAAAGTGAATTAACCGTATCATGTATCATATGAAAGAGCTTCAATAGCATAAGCTAGTCAGACTCGCACTTGTCCGGTTTTTTTTTTTTATTTTCCTTCATAAACAAAATAATGAAATAAGTACAACAGCGCCCTCAATGCCGAATTAGTTCTCCTAACTGAACAAACTCTATACTTCTATTACTTGTTTTGTGTTTACATGTAGTGAATAAAAAACTAAATAGACCGACTTGGAGGACATATTATTCCAGTTATTTTGTTATAAAAACCAAAATACTGAACCGATTTTGATAACATTTCTATGGGAGCACCTGGGAAGGATACCCTTTCAAACAAAAAAATAATTATTCAAATCGATCCAGGGGGGTTACCACAATCATAATAGGAATGTAGTTTGCTCTCTCAACTGTAGTAAAAGCGAGACTAAAGTCAAATAAAAAAGTATAATATTGAAATAAGACTGCTTAAACGCTTGTGGTACGGGGGCAGGTGTCTTCGAGTAATCACACTTCGAACATACATATAAAAAAAAAAAGATTCCTACGAATTGAGAACCTCCTCCTTTTGTCAGTGGTGTTTACGAAGCGTGCGTTATCCATTCCAGTTCTTCTTCGTGCTCCGGAAGAAGTTCGACCACGTGTCAACGCTCCACGTGATCCACCACGGCGTGATGCCCATGTCCGTGTGGTTCGGAGTCAAGTTCACCCCGGGAGGTCACTCCACCTTCTTCGGCCTCCTGAACACGTTCGTCCACATCATCATGTACAGCTACTACATGCTGGCAGCCATGGGGCCCGGGGTCAGGAGGTACCTCTGGTGGAAGAAGTACCTCACTGCTCTGCAGATGGTGAGTCCGAAACTGTTTATTGAATGTATTGAATAGGGAACATACATGGGTTTTATTTCATATGAATAATAGTTTTAATTGATGATATACTAAAAAATATTTCAATCGGTCAATAAACATTTAAAGTTTAAGGGGAGGTGTGCTCTGTCCCTCTCTCGCGAAACAAGTTTGTACGACGAACTTGAACCTTAACGCTGTCGAGTGCTCTCTGTCTATCATGAAATTAAAATGCTTGGAACTTTCTTATTTTTGAAGGTATTTTTTGTGGAATGGATATATTTGTGATTAGCTTTTTTTATGGTCAAATAAAAATAAATCATGCATATTCCCTATTACTAGCTGCGCGCTGCGGTTTCGCTCGTGTTGTGAAGTGAAACGGTGATGATGATGAATTCTGGCATATTATGTCCTTCTAGTATATTCATAACTTGTCGTTTTCGAAATCGGGTCGGAAACTAATCTCCATCTCTATCATTTCGATACAGAATGAAAGAGATGAAGATACAGTTTGGCTGTGAATACTGATACATGTTCTCAATTTTCTCTGTGTCAAACATAACAATCTGTTCAGTTGTTTGGTCGTAAAAATGTAAAAAAAAACAGGCAGAGTTACTTCGCTTTTATAATATGTATCATATTATAAATACATATGTGAAGTAATCTTGATTTAGTTACAACTTTTATATCTTTCGATGGAATTCAAAAACAAAGAGGGAAAATTACAAACCAACGAGTACAGGCTTCAAGGTTAACGAGCTTATTAATAAAGGTGGTTTAATGTTTGCGTAGATTAAACAAAATGTTGCAAAAACATTATTAATACCAACATCAGTAATTTGGCTGTATGAGCGGATAAGAGTTTTTGCTTTTCGCTCTTCGTCCAAATAAACATTTCTGTGTCAGTCCATGTAAAATCGCAATTTGCGAAATTGCCAACTTTAATTATTGTAAAATCTAAATAGACATAATTATTGAAATGCGGGCAGCATTTTGGGCACTTTTCCTGAAACTGGAGATTGTTTGAACTATCCATAAGCTCTGTTGCCTATGGATATTTTAATTAATCTCCAATCACTCAGCTTTACAATTATTTATTATTTATCTATTAGTTTTAGTTTAACTTATTTAGATAGCATTTAAGAATGTCTTTATTATAATTAAATGATGAAATATTATTGAAATGAAACAAAATTTTACGGATAACGAAACGAAACATCGAAACGTCAGGTCATAAAATTATGTAAAATATACGCGTATTTTACATATATTATGTAAAATATATTTTAAATAAATCCGTTAAAATTTGTTTCATTTCAACGACTAACAATCATGAAAACCTTAAAAAACATGTTTTTATATCCATGTCAATCTTTACTTATATTACCGCTAGGAGCATTGACATGGAGTTTACACTCGAACTTTCGATCGCAAGAAGTTACATGATTTTTTAAATCCGTGATAGACGTGTGCTTGACCGCCGAAACACCTGATGTTATGCGACATTGTGGTCTACGACGGAGCACGCTTGACTAAAAAAACTAATTCACTGGCGACTTACAGACACTCAGATTATATCGATCGAAAAGACCCACTCAGGAAGTATTAAACGGTACAATAGTACAATATACTAAACCGAATCGTATAAATAAAACTGTGGAAATAACGCTTTAATATGACTTATCGTACATACCGCAAAAATTGGAAATACGCGTCCTGGGTAGGTATTTCCCATTAGATATAATCTAGGTGTCTTTAAATGGCGAGTGAATCGGTTTCTTCTATATAAGTGCGCTCCATCGTGAACCGCAACACTGGGTTATCACAATCTTAAATAGCAGTCTTTTCAATATTTCTTTGATTTTTGTCTTGCTTTCTCAACTGTAGCCCGAGCTAGACAAAAGTCAAAGTAATATTGAAATAAGATTGCTTAAACGCTTTTGATACGGGCCAGGTGAATTGGAGGACAATATCAAACCCATTAAATAAAAAAAAATGGTTCGTTCGGATATTTGGAATATCCGCATGTAAGTCTATCGACGTAGATTTTTAGGCGGTAATTCCCATTAGTTCTATAGAACTGTGACGTCATAGAACTGTTGATTTTTTTTTAATCCATTTAGTTCTATGGTAGAACTATTAAAACGAAATCTCTAATTGAAATTTGTTCTATAGAACTAATAATACATGGTAATTTTCGTTAGTTCCATAGAACTGTTGCCACATAGAACTGTTAAAACTTTTTTTATCCATATCTATGATAGAACTATTGAAACAAAAATCAAATAGGA
This sequence comes from Lycia hirtaria, assembly GCA_947563715.1. Classification (NCBI taxonomy): domain Eukaryota; kingdom Metazoa; phylum Arthropoda; class Insecta; order Lepidoptera; family Geometridae; genus Lycia; species Lycia hirtaria. The sequence continues at coordinate 35,458,817 of OX387382.1, read as the reverse complement.
GTTACCGTTTTTTTTTATGAGAATGCCGTTATAATTATAGCGATTATGTTTTTTATCTGTTGAGTACCTACCTCCCCGCACGGCGATAACAACACCTCAAAATTAAAGATTGACGTCATCGCGATCATTAACTAAAAAAAAACCCGTCTCGTTCGATAAACATATTGAGCTTACTGACGTAAGCGTATCTACGAATCTTTTGCATGAATATTTTGCGAATCCGGCAATTTTTTATGTGTAAAAAACGTAAGTGTTACAACGCGGCTTAATATAATCGTTATGTTGCATGGTGCAACTATACAGTGATCAATTATTTTTATTATTACAATTTACAATGGAAAAAAGCTGAAAACTGGACTCCTTATTTAAGCCTCCTTAAATTGTATCTTTATCGTAGATGCCGTGGGCTAACATTGAATGAAAAATATGGCAGCTTAAATATTGATCGATTATTTATTGTTGTGTTTATAGTTCTTTATCCTGTTGTTGTATACATCAAATTGATCCAACCTCTTCTTGTTTAGACTTACATTTTTGGGGTCTTTCCTTATTTATTTATTTTTATGTAGAAATAGTTGGTGTTCAAGCGCCAACTCGCCTTATGTTAAGTGACGAGTTATTTTAAGAATTTGTCCCATATCTCATTTTTAATCGACTTCAAAAAAGAAAATTATTAAATTCAAAATAAATTTAAAGAAGTGTATGAAAAACAAAATCTTCTATTAGATATGTACTCAAGATAATATCGAAAAAAGTACATTTTAACAGAACATAAATACAAATTGACGCCAATTAATGTACAATAGCAATAATGCGCGAGCGAAACTAGCGCGACTTTTTTAGCTATTTTTTGCATTCTATAACTTTACAACCCTTAAACTCATTTGTCTCTTATTAATAAATATATCAATATATACTATTTATTTTTTATGAACATAAAACTGGGCTACAAAATTACATAAAATACAAAAGCACACAGATCCTTGTCTATCCTTATGCTGGCGTTGTTAAACAACAACTTTCCGTTTCACGTCATTGTAACATTACGTCTCACTCTCACGAATCTAATGACACTTCCTTATGGTATTCCGAACGCTTTACGCTGTGAAGCATGCTAAAGAAAACTAACATACATTAGAAAAAATATTTCTTTCTCAATCAGGTGTCTTCGAAATCGCGAGTAAATAGGTTAGTTTAGTAAAAATAAGATTTGTTACAACATAAAAGACAATTAAGTATATTGTTATTTAAATGAATGTACTGGTGTTTTGAAATACATTTGACACAATTTCATAATGATATTATAAAAGCTAATTTTGTTACCTTTACACGCTCAAACGGCTGAACCGATCGTTATGAAAATTAGTATAGAGATAGCTTTGGACCTGGAGACGGACATAAGCTATTTATCATCATCATAATCATCACCGTTTTTCATAGCTACGCGAGTGAAACCGCGGAACGCAGCTAGTCTATAAATCGGGTATTATTGTTGACCTATGATTTTTAGCTATTTTCCTACCATAATTTCAAAGAATATTTCTATGCTATTTCCCCCCAGTTGCAAATACTGTGATGTGCTCCATACAAACGGATTTATTTTTACTAGACTAGGTTCCTTCTAGTGGAGCGCATACATGGCAAGTGTATTTTTGAATTAACAAAAAAAACCTTTGAGAGTGGCCTTTGATAAAGTATCAACGGGATGCAGCGTCAGTCCTCAAAACGTCCGAGCTCAATGAGATCTAATTAGATCTCTTACACGAGTAAAATAATCTCGATTTAAAAAAAAAAAGGAAGCGGGAAAATAGACGTCTCTAGACTTAATCTAAACTAGGCTTAGCGCTGCTGCGACATAGTTAGTTTAGACTTTACGTCCACGTGATGGAAAGTCAGTGGATAAAAACGATGTGTTGTTGCAGGCCCAGTTTATAGGCATCATGGTACACGCGTTCCAGCTTCTCTTCATCGAGTGCGACTACCCGCGGGCCTTCGTCTGGTGGATCGGCATGCACGCAGTCATGTTCTTCTTCCTGTTCAAGGACTACTACAACAAGTCTTACGGCAAATCCGGCAGGCAGAAGGTATGCTTCCATTTGTTTTACTCACAGACAATTTTTTTTTTCATAATATTACTCTGCGATCGACAACTAATAAAATTATGCAATTATTTTGAATGTTTACAATATAAAATGTATGGCAACAAGAGCCCAGGGCCGCCAGATGTTACTTATTTTATGACGAATGAAATGTATTGTTCTTGTAAATTTGAGTTATGGCTCTGGAGGTACATATACTAAAGGTTCAATTTAGTTCAAAAATAGAACCAGACTACAGAATAATCACGCTCTAAAAAAGTATAATGTTATAAATGAGTAATAAGTGTAATAAATGTAATAAAAAAGTGTTTGTTTTTTTTTTGTATTTCTTACATATTCATAGTGGATAGTGGTGTTCAGAGGATAACCGTGGTAGTATGCCCACCTACTGTAACAAAACATAACATTCTGCAAAGAAGTATACAACCACGGTTATGGAACACCACTATGAATATGTAAGAAATACAATAAAATATTTATTACATTTTCTTGTTTCATACTTTTTAGAGTGTGGTTTTCAGTACCTAGTTGGGTTTTAGTTTTTGAACTTATTTTTTATTATAATTATTTTAGGATTTATTCTGAATGAATATACATACTTACATACACAGATCAATAAACATATAACCCCGTTTTGTTTTAAAAATGAGTTAAAAATTGAAAAACCGTGGGTAAAAATTAGTTTTATTGCTTTGACGGGATAAATCTCGCACGTTACGTTTGACAAAAATATTATGTCACAAACCCTACCTTTATTTTAAAATCCCTGTTCAATGATACCACACATTATGGAGTGGGGCGATTTAATTTTTTTTCTTGCTATGGCTCTGAGTGAACATGGTTGATTTATGTGCAGGTGCGCGCCAGGTCCCCGCCGCCCGCGCCCACCACGGACCTCAAGGAGGCTGCTTACAAGAACGGCGCGCTCAAGAACGGCTACAGCAACGGGCACAGTAACGGAATCGCGCGCGCGCGCACCGTCCTGCCCGCCGGTAACTGACGCGCGCGCCGCTCGCGCCCGCGTCTCCTCGCCGGCAACTGACGCGCTCACCTCACCGTGCTGTCGGCCGGCGACTTACTTGCGCACCATACTGCGAGCCGGCAACTGACGCGCGCACCATACTGCGAGCCGGCGACTGACGCGCGCACCATACTGCGAGCCGGCGACTGACGCGCGCACCATACTGCGAGCCGGCGACTGACGCGCGCACCACACTGCGAGTCGGCGACTAACACGCGTACCTTAACACCGGCTAGCAATAGCAAGTGTCGCTCGCTTCATACTACAGGCTGGCAAGTGACTGAAGCGCACGTCCCCCGCGCCCCGCGCCCGCTCGCCGCTGCTCTGTGATGCTCCCCTCCTCGGAGGACTATACTTTCGGTCGAGGCGGCCGGGGCTCCCCGCTCGTTTAGACTTAACGTGATTCGTCTAGTGTAAATACGGTTGGGTGTCGACAGTGTAAATTCTATTTTATCGGTATAAACGTACGGCTAGATTTGTGATCGCATAGCGTTTTATATTTTTATCTCTAGTTTAGTAACGCCGCTTCTGTGGTTCCGGCTCCGACGGGAGACGGTCGACGTACGCTACGGTGCTGGAGTATTGTGCTAATCTAATTCCCCTCGACCGATGAGCTCGTGAACGTTCGCGCTTTTTACGTATATTTTCAACACTAGATCATAAACACCTCACAGAAACGTCCCCGATGAACGTTCAATATTTGTTTGGTGCCTTGCCATACGAAACGTTAGTCTAGACTTCTAGAATAGATGCATTGTCACTGGAAGTATATCGATTGTCGACACGAATATAGGCATTTAATTTAAAAAAAAACATTGTGATTTACATACTATCTATATTTTACTTGCTCATAATGACAGCGTAAGTTTTGATTGACAATAGTTAAAAAAAAACAGTGTCAATTTAAAAATAAGTTTCAGTTGTAAAAAAAATACTATAACAATAAAAATGTATACAAAGAAGCGTTGCAACCGATCTGAAAATAGTTATGTTCACGGAATTAAATTTACCATCGAAAGCTTAGTTTTACAATTTGCTGTATAATAAATTGTGATGAAAATGTAAAATTTTAAAATAGAATATTATTTAATGGGATCCATCGTCGACGGGCAAGCATTGTTAGAGGAGGGAAGGGAAGGCAGCTAAAGAAGGGAGGTGTTAAATATTGGTCATTATAATGCAGCCCATAGATCGATGGAAACTGCATATTGTGTACTGCGTACACTGATGAAAATTCCCTTATTTAAGTACAATAACTTTGTATCTATTTTAATTAATTTCAATGAAATGTTCAATGTAGGTTAGTTAATTATCATTATGACACTAAAGTGGTTGTGTTGGTTATTTATTTTGTTTTTAATTTAACTTTTATTTATACCAAACGGGTTTATGTAGAGGTAGCATGCAAAGTTCTTCCTTTTGTTTTAGTCTTCCGTTTTTATTTTGTACTTATTAAATGAAGGTGCTTTTTTAATCCGAAACAGCTTGCTCGGCAGCGGCCTGACGAGTTGAAGCTCGCCATTTTTTGTAAATATACATTTTGTTAATCAATTATGAACAGCTATTAATGTACCTATTGTAATTTTTATACAAAAATATGCAAATAAATAATAAGTATACAATAAGAAATCTGAACGTTTTCTTTTAATCCTATTTATTATGCAATAATATCCAAATGACTGCTACAGTAATTTAAAAAACTATTTTTTTTATCAATTCTACTCAAAGTTTATTGATTTGTTTCATAAATGTTTTTGCAGCTGACAAACCAATACAACAAGAATTATTTTTTCATTTTGAAATTATACTTCTAATATTTGTTCAAGTTGATCATACAAATAGGTTATCTAAGAATATCACAAATTATTCATAATTCGGTATAAAACAATAAACTGTAATAGGTAATAACAAAATACGATAGTATATAATTATGTAGGTACTTTAAACCTTTACAGTAAGTACCTACATGTCTAGGAACTTATAAACCAGCATGATTTTATATTCACAAATTCCCCACTTTTTGTATGCACTGAAACAAAATTTAGTGGTCATGAGAGTATAAAAACCTACATTACATGACTATATTCAAGTATTTGCTTTAGAATAATTGCCAAAAATGTAATACACTTAGCTAAATTAAGTACTCACACAGTTTATAACCCTGGCAGTTTTTTATGTTATGCATATTAATTATGTTCTTATACTTTGCAAATCAATTATGTTTGCTGTATTATTTATGCAGTCTTAGCACAACGAAAACCTAAATTTCCTGCTGAACTATCTTCAGTGTTATGGGAGCGAGCAGAACAACGGTATCTGTAGCAGTAAGTGTGGTGGCAGAGATAGGAACCTCCTTTTTTCACTTTTTCACTAGGCTGAAACAAAAAAATAATCATTGATAGGCTTGCGCTTGACCGCCAGCTAACCTGATGTTGAGCTACGCTACGGTCTACGATGAAGCGCACTTGCCTAGAAGAAACCTATTCACTCGTATTTAGCCAAAACTATAAAGCGTTATTCTTAATTATTATAACTACATATAAAGAAGCACCCGTAATCTATCGCGTGTTTAAACTAAGAGTTTTTTATACAGAGATCAAGCTAACGGCTCGCCTGATAGTAAACAATAACCGTCGTCTATAGACAACTGCAGCATCAGTGACGTCGCTGGTGCTTTGCTCTTTTATACGTAAATTAAGTTTACTTTCTTCGCTTATGCATTATCACATTTTTAATGATAGATATTTTGACCAAATATGCTTTGATCGACAAATCTGTATGTTTGTAATCCCGAGAATAATGCGTAGATACTTTCTCGCAAAAACGTACACTCAACATCATGCGAAGCGTAAACTACGAAAGTCGCTCGTATGCAGTCGGTTATTTTGTTTTTCTTTTAACATAGATAAGTATATCTATTTGAAACCTTGGACCAAAATGGGATTTTTTGGAAAATTCCTATCACATTCCCATATATTTGCATAGCCCCAGCTCTTTCAGTAGTACAGATAGTAAATATTACGTCTTCTTCGTGCATTATTTTTTTATTATTATTTATAACATATCAAATTAGTCACATAAAAAATTTAGACAGAATATTAAAGTACTATCAAAGGAATTGCAGGGGGGGTGCAATCGGAAAATACAGCTTGTCATATCAAGCATTATAAAATTATATTGTTCTCAATTTTTGCCTTTCATGGAAATTGTTGAAAATGAATTACTAGATAATTTTCACACAATTAAAATAAAATCTTACTTTGTCTTTAGACCACGAGTCCTCTGTCCATTCCCAAACATTACCAGCCATGTTGTAAAGACCAAAATCATTAGGAGGGAACATATCAACTGGATTAGTGCCCACAAAACCATCTTTCACAGAGTTGTGGTGAGGAAATGTCCCTTGCCAAATGTTAGCCCTGAAAATTAAAACAACACCTTAACCAAACCATTTATATATCTACATGTCCCATCCGAATCATAGGTCTGATTCAGAGTGAAAGAAATGAACTACTAAACTGTTGGAGACTATTTATGACAGCTTAAATACTACTAGCTAGCTCTGCCCTGGGGTTGAAAAACGGTAATGAATATGAAATCTCCATGTTCTCTATCTCTGTATCAATTTTCATAATGATTAGTATGAGCCGTTCAGTCTTGAGAAGATAACAAAAGAAACAATTTTGTTATTATAAGACATACAGCTACGGCTCATGGTTTCACCCGCGTAGTGATGAGAAACAGTGGTGATGATGATGATGGAATATACTCTTGTGTGTCTCGAATTTCTCAGCTAACAAAACCAAATTTCATTACTATCAGTTTTGGGCTCTTGATCCTGAAACTTCCACTACTTCCATTTTTATATGTGATATTAGTAAGGATGATAATTCATAATAACTTTATTGCAAATATGGGTATACAGTAGTTAGATAAAATAATAAATCAGAACACCATACTTCGCCTAACAGCGTGCAATTTTTTTTACATTTGATAAATTTATTTATTTGTTTATTCTTTATTCAATAACATACATGACAGAATGCAATAGGAGAAAGTACACAATTCAAATACATATTAATAAACTGTATCGCATCCTAAAATTATGTAATGTTGTGTTGTGTTGTTGTGTTTAATGTGAATATGCACCCCCTTGTGCTTATGGAGAGCTACTATTTTGTGACAGACATATTTTGTTCAGTCAGATAACAAAGTAAGATCATGGATAAGATAATGTTTTTAACAGTTTTGTGAATTAATTGATAGTTATGAACAAAACAAGATGCATTTAATGGTTTACAACAACTAAAAGCAAAAAAAAAAGCAAAACATCATCCAAATATGTCTCAAGGACCAGCAATTTTAGCTGTGCATTAATATGTCAGCAAGTCAATCAGCCATGTAAAACTTGAATAGTTTTTTTAAAACTTACATGTGTTTCTTCCCTGGAAACAGTTTATCTCCCCATGGGTATTTGGTATCTCGATGACCACCCCTGCAAGCAGCTTCCCATTCAGCTTCGGAAGGTAAGCGAGCACCACGCCACTCACAATATGCTTTTGCATCTCTCCAAGACACATGTATTACTGGATGATCCAAGACATCTAGAATTCAAACAAAATATATTACACATTTTTGTACATTGTGATAGATTTTTCTTCTCTCTCATCATCATCCATAAGCAGTCCACTGCTGAACATAAGCCTCCCCCATGGACTTCCAAAAAGCGATTGGAAGTGACTTGCATTCAGTGTCTTCCTGCCACTTTTATAAGGTCATCCGTCCATCTCGTAACTGGTCTTCCTATGCTGCTCTTGCTAGAGGGTGATTCTCTCTTATATAATTATATTGTATATATTTCAACTAATCTTAACAAGACTTTGAACAAATTTTCTACAGTTTTATAGAATTTATAACTCAGTGATCTTTAAACATTTGACATTTCCCTCAGAATGAGGGTTTTGCTATGGTGTGGTGCTATTTACCGGCCAATTTGATGTTTGTCAGAAATCTTTGGTATTTGAGTATGAGAATATTTATCAGAAACATTTCTTATTTATCTTTAACAACAAGAATTTCGAATATGACGAAAATTGGTCAAGGTTTATGTTTGTGCTCACAAGGTCTACTGTTCACATAACTACAATTATTTTATTTTCTTTAAATTTTGTAAATCAATATCACATACCTTTTATAACAGAGTCTGGGCCATAAGGATGACTCCAATCTGCTCCAAATACTTTATACCACCATGTAGCTTGCACTACCCGAAAATCTTTTAATTTCTCTTTAAAAGTACTGTTTAAAAATATACTGAAAACAAAGCTGTCTCCAAAAGTTTCAGCTTCGGTTTTATAACTATTTTGTAACACAAATGCAGCGAAATCTTTATTGGAAACCTCATATTTATCTAAATAAAAGCTGTTTACAGCAACGTTTTTTTTCGGGCCTTCCATGTCACTTTCTATCACTATTTCATCAGTTCCAAATTGGTAATCACCAGCAGGCACCAACACCATTCTTTCTAATTCATTAAATATTTGATCATCTTCAGAATAATCAATAGATAATTTATCACTTGAGCACTGCTCTTGGTTTTCTAATGATAATGATCCAAACATCGTATCGCCACTTTTTGGGCTGCTGGTGCGTCCTACATTACAACCACATGATTTTTCTTGAATTGATGTAATTACAGATTGTAACAAACCGATCAAAATTATTATACAAATCATTATTTGCTGCAAAATTGAAAATTTAAATTGTAGAAGTAGTACTTATGTATAATATAAAATCAAAACAAATCCAATCACTCCAATCAGCTGTTGATCAAAGAGAATGGCACAGACTAGAAGAGAACGACAAACAAGACCCAAGTAGCAGGGTTGGTTAAACATATATTACGTTTTTTGTTGTTGGAGTGCAACGGTCCACGCCCGGCTATTTGATTCGGAACTTCATTTATGAAAATAGGATAAAACAGCAAATGTTTATTTTATTATAGCAGAGTTCCTACATTGTGGTTAACATAATACTATTTTTTGTCCTCCGTATTCATTAACACATTACTGCCTCTCGAAAAGTGGATTTATCACAATACTTAGATAAGTATGTCAATGGTTAATTCGTAGCACCAGAAATGGACCAAATTAATTTGATTAAATTCTACTGAATAAATACATTTTCACACCTCTTTACAAACAATATAGTATAAGTAAATACAAATTATACAAGGAAATTTAGAAAACATATACTGGCAATACTGAAATAAATAAATAAAAACCTAATGACATTAAGCTAGAGATAGACCTAGAGGTATTAAAGTATCGATATCGATAAGTAATTTTATAGGTACCAATTTTTTTTTGTTTTTTATTTGTAATGTTTCAAGAAACATTGTTTTATTAGGGTTCCGTAGTAACTTCGGGGAACCCTTATAATTTCGTCATGTCCGTCTGTCTGTCTGTCCGTATGTCACAGTAATTTTACTCGGAGACTATTAACCCTATAAAAACAAAATTTTATACATAAATGTGTTTTGTGAGCCGCTACAAAATACCGTAGTAAAATTTTCAAAAAAATTAAAAATAGAGATTGGGTTTTTCATATATATACAATAAAGACTGAAACATTTTTTTTAACCCCCACCCTATCGTGTCTCAGATGTGATATGTGCGAGATATGGCTCGCTAAAGTTAAAAAGTTGTTGTCCCCCCCTCACCCCTCCATTTCTCAACTAAGACCTAAAAATTCATTATTAACCATAATAGTAGACCATATTAAATACTTTTAAAAATTATTTTGTACATTCTGTGATTCCAACTTCTCTTTGGGACTATAAATTTAAATTTGAATAAATGTTATGAATGTCATTTTATAATTCAAAGTAACCTTTGAAGGTATTGCTCAATGTTGTAAACGCTGGTGCCCTGTTTTTGTTATGTATTTACATTTATTGTGGAAATTCACTGAACAGATTCCACATATCATAATTATTATAGTTTACAAAACTAGAATTAACCGACTTCAAAATACGCAATTTTGTTTTAAAACCCAAACTACTGACTGATTTTTAGATTTGAAAGGATTATTAAATTAATTTAAATGACGAAATCATGCGGGTAACACATAAGAAATATATAAGCTAACTGATAATCTCGTTTTTGAAGTCCGTAAAAATAATAATTGTTATCGATAACTTATATTACATCAACCCATCTCTAATTCTTGGCAGTAATTTGTTTATATAATAAAATCGATTTATGAAATGAAATGCTTATATGCTTTTTATACTAATATTCGTGATTGTTATTTATTGAAATGAAATAAATTTCAACGATTTTATCGCATATATTTCACATAATTTAAGACCCGATTTTTCAAACACTGGAGCATCCGTGGTCTTAAGTGACACACGAACATACGCTACAAATTCGTAAAAAAAAATTCATTTCGCATTTTCGCTTTCGTGTCTTTTTACGAAAACAGAAATTTGATTTTTCTTTCTGCAGCACGAGAGTATGAATCTGCGTATATGGTTTTAATTTCAACACGATACCGTCACACGTTCCCAAGATAAAGGTCTTGACACTCGGACGGACAGACAGACGGGCATACAGACAGACGGACATACGGACAACAAAGTGATTCTTTAAGGGTTCCGTGTTTTTCTTTTGATGTACGGAACCCTATAAATGACATTTCAGAGTCAAAATAACTGAAGGGCTTGTACTGAGCAAATGAGTTATTTTTTATGAATGAGGTTAATAGTTGACTCTTTGCCATTGTGATATCAGTTATATGGCGTCACATTCAAAAATTTGTCAATCGCATGTATTTTTTTTTAATTCAAAAATAGGCTTGCGCTTGACTGTCAACTCACCTGGTGCTAAGTGAGAGTTACGGTCTACGATGGAGCGCGCTTGCCTAGAAGAAACCTATTCACTCGCGATTTGAAGACACCTAGATTATATCTAGTCGGAAAGACCCATTCAGGAAGCGCATTCCACAGTTTGGCAGTACGTACAATGAAAGTGGAGCCAAAGCGTTTCGTACGTGTTTTCGGAATATCAACCATATAACGATGTCGCTTTTTCGTTTTATGTATAAACTTATTTAATAAATACATATACATATACATCATGAACTGTATTTTTTATTTGCAAATAAAAATACATAGAGCGTTGCACCGCTGTTTCGCTCGCACGCGGAACCTTTAGATATAATTTTTTATTTAAGATATTACTAAAATTGCTTTTGATTTCAAATTTTCTTTCAGATTCATAAGAACACTATTACAATGTATTAACAGTAGCTATTATTTTATATGTGATATTTTGACCGTAATAAACGTGTAACCGACAAAATTTTCACGTTTATACATAAATTTCGGTCAAAATAATAAATATGTATAATAATTTTATAGTTAAAAAAAAACTGAAACAACCAACTTCAAAGTAACTATTATTTCAGTTATTTGATTGTATGAATTTCCATGGACCATTCTGACTTTAATCATGATTACCCGATCAAATCGGGAGATATCCTTTTCAAAGGTAACTTTGTAGATAAATATGGCAAATGGACGTGTATCTACGGTTAAAAATAAAATAAATAAAATAAGTGTCAACTGTCAAGTCAAATGGAAAAAATAAATTGGCCCGAATTTAAAAGGCGATTGGGCGTTATTACGAGATTATAGATTATCCTTCTGGGTCGTAAGTAAATAGGGCGAATTCTGTGGGTTTTGATTATTTTCCACAAATTCTTTAATAATATGTCCAAGGCTATTTTCAAAATTCAGCAACATTTATTAAATATTTTATACTAATTTCTGTTACAGAAGTTTGTATATCGTGGAACATGTATTTAAATAAATAAGAGAGAGAGCTTTTTCAGTAGACGCAATATATTTTTCCGAATCTGACAAGACTATTATTTTGGTATCATAGCAACACAAAAACTACAGAAGAGTAATTATATTTAACCTTCTTTAACATCCTCCTTTTTTGTATAGCTATGTATAAACAATAAACATCAGAGACTACCTAAACCTATTCGGTTCATTATAGACTCCATTGACGGTCTACTTAAAGGCTTCGTTAGGAAGTCTGCATCTTGCAGGTTTGCCCCCACATGATTAACTTGGATTATACCATCAGCAACTAACTCTCTCACATAGAAATGTCTGATTGCTATGTGTTTTGTTCTCCTGTGTAACTCCGGGTTTTGAGCAAGCTTCACTGCCGCATCATTATCAACTTGCAGGATAGGTTTTTCCTTTAATGCAGTGATCTCATTGAATAGCTTTATTAGCCAAACTATCTCACGTGCTGTTTCGCTTGCTGCAACTATTTCAGCTTCAGTCGTTGAGATAGCTACTGACGTCTGTTTTCGACTTGCCCAAGTGATAGCTCCTCCAGCATATAAACATAGTATGCCACTTGTTGAGCGACCGTCTTTTATATCTCCTCCATGGTTAGAATCGCTGAAGCAGTCCAGTATTCCTGTCTTTAAGCTCTTTTTGTATGTAATACCATAACCTGATGTACCTTGTAAGTATCGCATTATACGCTTAACCTTTAATACATCCTCTTTGGAAGGTTTTTCCAAGGTTCTTGATACAACACCAACGGCATAGGCAATGTCTGGTCTTGTTCCAACCATAAGATATGCAAGAGCACCGACAGCCTGTCTGTAAGGATATGACTTCTCGTCTATTATCTCTTTGTCCGATTGCCCTTGTTCAGAATCTCTGATCATTGGTGTAGTGACTGTCTTACAGCTGCTCATGCCAAACCGTGCTAGCACTTTCTCAGTATAGTGCTTTTGTGTTATGGTTATTGAGCCATCATCTCTGTGATGCAGTTCTAAACCCAGATAGTAATCTGCAGGTTTTGTGGTAATCTTAAACCTTCGTTTCAGCTCTGCCATAAACTTATCTGTATCTTTTTGATGTGTTGCTGCAACTAATCCATCATCAACGTACAGCACTAAGATGATTTTACTCAGTCCTCGCTTTCTAATAAACATACAAGGATCTGTTTGACTCTGTTGAAATCCTATAGATTTCAAGTAATCCATAATGCATTTATTCCAGCATCTGGGTGATTGTTTTAACCCGTATAGGCTACGCTTCAACTTGCACACTCGATTTGTCCCATCTTTAACACCTTCAGGTTGACTCATAAAGATCTCTTCCTCTAGAGAACCGTTCAGAAATGCAGTAGAGACATCGAATTGCGTTAGTGTCAGATCTTCATTAGCTGCGACGCTTATGACCGATCTGATCGTTGTCATCTTCGCTACAGGGCTAAACGTCTCATCGTAGTCTACTCCTTGTTTTTGCAAAAACCCTCGAGCTACGAGCCTTGCTTTGTATTTATCAATCGTACCATCAGCGTTAGTCTTAACTTTGAAGATCCACTTACACGATATAGCTTTACGACCTTTGGGTAGATCAACTAGAGTCCAAGTTTTGTTTTCTTCTAAAGACTTAATCTCTGATTTCATTGCTTTTAACCAATGTTGCTTGTTTTGACTCTGTAGTACTTCCCTGTAGGTTGTAGGTTCATCTATTTCAGTACCATCATCTACAGATAGCATAACGTAGTCACCAAGTCTTGCTGGTGGTCGAAGCTCTGATCTGTCTCGAAGAGTTCTCCTTCCTTCATTTTCTATTTCACTATTTGGTATGATATCATCTATCTGTTCTAAACGATCTGGTAATGTCTGATTGTTGTCTACATCGCCAACCTCATCATACTCGTCCTGAGTTTCCAAAGTTGATTGTGTATGAGGTGTCTGTTCGAACGATTCAGGAGGTATACATTCTTCAAAAGTGTCTGTACTTTCGTGTTCTTCCTCCCTTACATCTTGAATCGTTGGACTGTTATCCTCCCTTACAATTGCATTCGCTGGCATTCTGAGACTTATTTCAAGGTCAGAATCTGTTTTGTTCGACTTTGGTTCTTCGGTATAATCTTTGACATTAGTCAAACCGATTGCAGATTCCAGAAATACAACGTCTCTTGATCTTACTAACGAACATCCACCGTTTTTGTTGATGTTTAGCAGACGATATCCGTCATCACCATCATAGCCAATTAAAATGCATTTATCTGCTTTTTTATCCAACTTTTTACGCTTTTGCTTGGGTACATGGGCGTAGCATGGACATCCAATTATTTTTAAATGGCTTATTTTTGGTTTTTTGTCATACCACAATTCATATGGTGATTTACCTTCTATAGGAGTGCGTCCTGTTCTATTAAGTACATATGATGCTGTACTTATGAGCTCTGCCCAACATGCGGTTGGCAGCTCTTCGTGCGCATACATCATTGCACGAGCGGCTTCGACTAATGTTCTGTTCTCTCGTTCGCTGCAGCCATTTTGTTGTGGCGTATATGGCATAATCAACCTTTGTTTGATGCCATACTTCTGTAAAACTGATCGAGTTTTCTCGTTGTCGAATTCTCCACCGTTGTCGCTTAAAAATTCCTTTATGACATGACCAGCTACCTTACTTTCTTCTAGCATTTGTTCAAGCTTACAGTAGACTTCTGACTTCTGCTTCATGAAGTATACGTAACGGTATTTGCTGAAATCGTCTTTAAACAGAACAAAATAGCGACATCCTTTGTATGAAAAGGGGAATGGGCCACATACATCTGAATGGATAACTTCTCCAGGTACTTTAGCTCTGATTCTAGTTCCAAAAGGCTGTCTATGCATTTTTCCAAAGCTACATCCTTCACAGAACTCCTTAGTATTGCTTGGTACCTTTATACCTAGTTCTTTTTCAATTACTTTCTTGACATGGAGTTTGCTTTGGTGGGCTAACCTCTCATGATAGATCTGTAATGAATCTTGGTTTGTCAGAACATTCACCTGAATGGGTGCTGGTGGCATTACATTCTTCACATTAAGCTTGAATAGCCCTCCTTTTATTTTCCGTTCACCTGTTACTTTTACAATGCCATTCGCTTTCAATTTACAGAACTCTGGTTCAGACTCAAAGACACTTTGCGGTAATCTGTCCTGTGCTGCTAATAACGAGAACAGATTTTTCTGTAGTGATGGAACACACCATACATCACATAAAGTTATTATGCCTTTATGGTTTCCAACCTTGGCTTCCAGTTTTATGTCACCTTTTCCAGTTGCATTAACTTTTTCGCCATTTGCAGTTGTGACGGTATGCGATTTCTCAAAACATTCAAACGTTTGAAACAAATCTCTCCTGAAAGTGACGTGACTTGTGGCTCCACTATCCAAATACCAATTTTCTCTATCAGAATGCAAGCATGTGTCCGCCATCATTAAATCAGTGTTTGTCACTATATTCGCATTTGAATTTGGTTTGGGTGGTCGTCCGTCGCTTATCCACTTTTCGCATTTTCGTACTTTGTGTCCGTCTTTTCCGCAGTAGTTACATCTCAGTCTATTGTTATTGTCATTACGTTTCTTGTAAGAGGTTTTCACTGCTAGAGCTTGAGTACTCTCGTTATTTGACGGTTGTGCTCCTAAATTCCGTTCATAAGCACATATTTGCGAAGTAAGCCTATCTATGGTTCTTTCGTTTTTAGACATCAACAGCCAACTAGACTTGAAGGCCAGGTAAGTCTCAGGTAAGCTATCAAGAATTTTGCATATTAACACAACTTCTGGCAGTTCATTGTTTCCGTTGAGCTTTGTGATCTCTTTATTCAAATTGTACCATATATTTTTGATTTTTGATATGTGCGTAGACATATTATCATCTGTATTCTTCTTGTACTCAAAGATTTTTATGCATTTTTCATATAATAGGTCATCGCTATCTCCGTCATGCAGCCTCTTAAGTTCATCCCATACTTCTTTGGATGTCTCGAAACGCATTATTCGTTGAACAATTTCGTCTGTCATATTGCTTGTAAAAATCACGAGAATCATGCTATCTAGCTGTTGAAATTCTGTCATGGCAGTATCATCCGCTTTTCCTGCAGCTGATGCCTTATCACTGTTTGGGTTTGGAACTACCTTATATCTGCCTTCTAAAAGATCCAAGGCTTTCGGTATACCCTTCAAGAGCATTGATATTTTATATTTCCATACCGACCAGTTGGTGCCATCTAATTCGCCGATTTTGAATTTTGTAATCTCAGGTTTGTTTGCCATGTTGATTTACTCGATTTCTTTATCGCAAACTTTTCAACATTAGATGAAAATTTTCACTTTTTCACTGTAGCTCTTCTATAATATTACACTATGCTAACATGTTACACGCTCTGCTACCATGTTACAGAAGTTTGTATATCGTGGAACATGTATTTAAATAAATAAGAGAGAGAGCTTTTTCAGTAGACGCAATATATTTTTCCGAATCTGACAAGACTATTATTTTGGTATCATAGCAACACAAAAACTACAGAAGAGTAATTATATTTAACCTTCTTTAACAATTTCAACTGTTAAATAAAAGATAATTTAAAACCATATAACATGTGTACTGTTCCCGGCTGTTCGAGTATTCCTAGTTTGAAGAATGTATCATTCCATCGGTAAGTCAAGTCTATCAGGTACGTTTATTTGGACGTAGTTTAGCGCAAAAGACTCAACCCATACAATGTAACTTTTGAGTTATTGGACATTTAGTTCAGAGTGTTTTTTTTTGGGGTTGCAGTATCAATAATTTTTTTAACTCTATTTCATTTGTTGTATTATCAATCAAAATGTTATATAGATCTAATTTGGTAACTATATTACATATTTTGTGATTTATTTAGGAAAATATGAGCCTGAGTTGTTACAGCTTTATTGGTGTTTTCATATGCTGTCTTCAGAATATTATAGCAGAAACGATCTAAACGATTATTAGGTATATTAAAAAAAAAAAAAAAATTGTAAAGAAACTCTTGAATTTTGTATCTACTTGGTTCAAATTACAAACACTTTTTTTTGTTCTCATCGGTAACTTCATAATCTAACTTAATTTGAAAACGTTCTTCTCCTTTAGTTCTTTCTATGAACTGTATTTAAAGTTCAAACTGTTATTTTTTAGTGATGCCATATGATTATTTTGTTATACTGTATTGTGCTTATTTTCAAAAATATCAGATTTGCATATACAGAAATAATTTGATACTGATATTGCATTTCCAGCCACGAGATGGACAGATGACCTCATACAAGTGGCAGGAAGACGCTGGATGCAAGCTGCTTCCAATCGGTCTTCTTGGAAATCCATGGGGAAGGCCTATGTCCAGCAGTGGACTTCTTATGGTTGAGATGATGATGATGATATTCAATTTTTCATGAGTTATTTAGGGATAATATGAGTCTGAGTCATTACTGTTAAATTGGCATTTACATGGATTGTCTTCAGAATACTATATTTCAAACAATCTATACCTACATTAGTTAGAGTTAAAAGTATATTGTTTTATAAAGAAAAAGTTAAGAAATCATAAAACCCCAACATAAACAAACGGCTGAACTTGACCAACTAGATACTAGTTAGACCATTCCATTTATCTGTAACATATTCATTGTCACGATTCCAATTTGCTCAAACACGATACCTCAGCTGCTATCTGGTGAAGAAACAAAATAATACTGTACAGATTTCATAGATAAAAATAATTAAATGTGTTCCTTTGATATTTGTTAAATGAGAAATGGCCCAGACTAATAATAAAAGGGTTTGAGTCATTTCAGATAAATATTAAATTTAACCTATTCAAACAAAGTTAATTATGTGAAACGACTTAAGCAGGTTAGGTTAGGTTTTATAATGTTTTTATTGTTTTTTATATAAATATTGTAAAAACTTAGGCTTAAGATTAGTAAATAAATATGTGAATAATAATAATAATACATCTCTTGCAAAAATAACAAAATGTGTTTTTTCGTAACCTTTAATGAACTATTTAGTAATAAACAAGCGATTTTACTAGAATTATTCTAAACAATGCGCAATCATAATCTTTTAAAGCGGTTTTACACACTTTCTCACAAAAAACGTACACTCATATACGTATCAAACGTAATGAAATCGTAAGTTAGACTGCAAAAACTGCTATTCTGCAGTCGGGTATTTTATTTTTCTTTTAATATACATACTCATTTTCTAAGATTTGTGCTTGCAACCCATCCTTGATTATAGTCCCAAACATGTCAGAACCATTGAGATAGTTACAAGAGCCGACATCACTCATAGCTACAATATAACGTTCAATTGTAGCCAAACGGCAACAATTCACTCAGTTGAACTTTGCTATTGTGACTGGTGTTGTTACCGATGTTTTGACTAAAATTTGTGAAAAATACCGACGTGCGTGTTGCGATATTGTACGAACAACTCAAGAAACACATCGAAGTGCAAAGGAATAACTTTCCATCCGTGAGTAATGCAGTAAAATCGTTTTACGAATTAATTACCTAAAAAAATATGTATCAGTCGCCATGATATTGCATCATGCATCTTTTGACATGGACTAAAACGTTCAGAAGTGAAGTTATGTAAATTGCCTAAGTGACATTTTTTTTTCTAATGAGAATATTTTTACAAGATTTTATTTAGTTTCACCTGTCCGGTTGTCTGTCTGTCTGTAATCAAATATGGAAAGTTAAATGTGACCACTTCCTGGTTTTCAATTGAGCTGAAATTTTGCACACATATGTATATCGCGTGACAATGCAATATTAGGATGACATGGAGCTGATCTGATGATGGAACTGGAAGGTGGTCACAGTTGGTAAAACTATGGCGCGCAGTTAGTATAGTAAAGTTTATAAGAGTGTAAGTTTGATGGTCCGGCGTAGACTCTAAACTACTGATCCGATCGGAAATTCTATATCTAGTTGGAAGCTACATCATTTAATTTATATATCCATTTGGTATAAATAGGACATATCCTGTTAGTGTATTTTTATTTTATTATAAATGCACTTTAAAGGACCGAACTCGACCCGAGAAATTACAGAAAATATAGGTATGATAGTGAAATCTTAATACAGCGTGGTAGGCACGAAAGCTTTGTCTTATCTGTATGCGCTAATCTATGGATCGATTCAGAGCTGCCACACGTCAAACAAAACGCGTGAGCGTCGTGAAGATATCTACAAGATGTCGGCTCTTGTATCTATCTCAATGGTCGGAACCAATTATTTCAAACTAATTTTTTGAGCAATGGCACTACACAGCTATTTCTGAAGTGTACTTCAACATTTCGTAATAATACTTTGCCTCAATTTATTTTTGACACACTTCTGTACTTTCGAAGTTACAAAAGGTATATCCTTATCCACAGTAATGTACTATACTTCTATGCTAATATTATAAAGAAAAAAGATTTGTATTTTTGTTTGCAATGAAGTAACTCAAAAAACTACTTGACAAATCATTTGTATGTTTGAAATTTCTTAATAATTAATACTTCTTCAGGTGGTGCCATAGAACTTTTATCAAAATAAGATTAGTATTTTGGTTTTTATAACAAAATAAATGGAAAAATATGTCATTCACATAAACGAATTGCATATTTTGGAGTCAGGTTTTTTAAACAATTGTTCATTCAAATAGATCTATGTTTGACCACTGACTCAACACAGAACACTGACAGATAAGGTTGCTCCAACCTAACTAGGTTGAAGCAGGATGCGAGCGCGGGGAGAGCGAGTTAGCGAAACGGGAGCAGGGCAGTGCGGTGCTGGAGGGTCATTAGTTGGGCGGGGATGCAGCAGATACAGTTCGGAGCGTGATTGGAATGGTTTTCCTATGAATACAACGTCATGGGTAACAGCTAGTAAATTAAAAAAGTGAAAGTAACTCTCTCATTATCTTACTGTTTCACCTTTTCATGATTTTCTTTTAGATTATAAAATTAGCTATGGCATTCTACCATATGCTTGTCTTCACACAGTCTTTGCTACTTTGTAACAGGTTCCCAATAGACCCCAAATTGAAACAGTTATGGATAAAAAACATAAAGAAAGGTGATGACTGGACACCTTCAAAATTCACCCGAATATGTTCTTTGCATTTTGAAGATTCATGCTATCGTGAGGGCTTAGTAAGAAAAACTTTGCATTCATATGCAGTACCAACAATGTTTTATAATCACCCATCATCATGCCGCCCAGTAAGTTTTAAAATATACCTAGTTTTAATGAATTAAGTATATTATGGATTAAGATATATCTTAATAATGTATATATACATTATACATATAGGTTGAAATATTACAACCCGCATGACAGTTAAAATACGGGTTTATGATAATCCCACACTTTTTTATCAGCCCTGTTTGTACAAATTGTCCCACTGCTGGGCACGTGCTATCTTCTCATTGTGTGAAGGGTAAGGCCATAGTCTACCACGCTCGCCAAATGCGGGTTGGTAGACTTCACACATCTTCAAAATCATTGAGAACTCTTAGACATGTAGGTTTCCTCACAATGTTTTACTTCACCGTTTGAAGTTGGCGGCAATCAACAATACGCACATAACTTCGAAAAGACTGAGGTGCGTGCCGCGGGATTCGAACCCAGGACCTGCGGAGCGCAAATCAGACGGTCTCCCGACTATGCTGCCGGAAACTCGGCTCTTACCTGGCATAATTGCTAGTTTATGGTTCCGTGATTAAAAAAACCTTTTAATAAAGATTTATTGTGGCAAAAATGGAAACTGCACCCTTAGTACACGTTTTTATGAAGAAACGCGACGATGAAAGTTTTCGTACGCCTTCATACATTTTTTGAAAGCGCCCTCTATGGATTACGAAGAGAAGCGTAAAAATGTATGGAGACGCACGAAAACTTTCATCGCCGCGTTTCTTCATAAAAACTTGTAATAAGGGTGCTGATGTGTCGACTACATTACTTTCGAACAAAATAATGAAATAAGGACAGCAACTCCCTCAGTGCTACGTTAGTTCTCTTTCCGAACATACTTCAGCGCTGATAATCAGTCATAATCACTATGCCACATAAAACATCACAAAACTGAAACGCTGAGGTGAAAAGAATAGTAATAAAATAGAAAGTGAGAAGGAAAACAATCTTTATTTATCCATTGAGTGTTTTTTTTTTTAATTACCTTTACAAATTTTTATAAATTTCTTTAGTTTCAATTAAGTTCTTTGTTATTACTTGTAAGGTGTGCACAGTAAATAATTCTCTATCTACTACCCTAATCCTAACTTATATTTTAAAATATAAAGTATCTCGGTCTGTGTCTGTTTGTCACATTTTCATGGCTTATTATTTTATCATCTACTTATTACGAGTATCTACGTTTATTACTAATGTTATGTCTATGTTTTCAGAAATTACCCAAGAAAAGGAGATATGTCGCAAAATATGAGTCTAGTATGGAAAATAATGAACCACAGGTAACGTGTTGTTTTTCGAAAAATCCGTTAGAAACTGTACTGTATAGTGCAGAATAACAAATATCTATTATAACATTAATGGCCAAGTACGTGTCGTACCACGCGCAAAGTTTCCAGTGTTCCGTAGTTACACATAATTTATGTGAACTTAAAACAGGAATTTCTAGTTAGTTTTTAAAAATATTTAAAAACCTGATTTTCCCTGTTCAGTCTTACTTCAATAGTAGGTACTTTGACTTCTCGTTCTTTCAACAGATGAAAGAGCAAGAGAAAGATGAAAGTAATGTTGAAATAACATTGCTATTAAGATTGTGGTAGCCCTGCAGTGCATGTTTTCGCGAGAAAGTGCGCATAGCCGCTGTAAAACGTATTGTAGATTCAGTTCCCGAATCCGGCTAAAGACTTATTCCTTTTTTAAATAAAAACTACGGGTCACTCACGTCTCTTTTGAGCCGATATATCCGACTATAGTTTCAACCGCATTTGTTGTTTCAAAACAGACGTGAGTGACCCGTAGTTTTTATTTAAAAATGTGTGAAAACCACGTTAATTTCCATAGTAGACTTACTCCTTTGACCGAATATTGTATGAGTTTTTCCGGACAGTGATAAAATAATATATTATTACACTATTTCAGTTCGTCGCCCCTCTTCCGATAGTTCCAACACGAAATCGCACAACTCAAACAGAATATGTAGATACCTCCGCTGACACTGAACTTCGAAAAGTGTTGAAGTTAGTACAACGGCTCAAAGCAGTTTCTGCGAGACGTGAAAGCAAGTTGAAAGGCATACGACGCCAAAATGCTCGACTTAAAAAAAAGAATACGGATTTAGAAATAATCATTAATGCACTTTACGATAAAATGGAGAGTGAAAATATTGAGGTACATAGATATGTGATAGATGACAAAGATGAGGTGGAATCTACTACATCTCTGACGGATAAAAAAGATAACCAGGTGGAATTAATTACTCTGACAGATGAAAATGATGGTCAAGTGGGATCTATTACTCTGACAGATGACAAGGATAACCAGGTGGAATCTATTGTTCCGAAAGATGAAATAGATGACCAGGTGGAATCTATAACTCTGAAAGATAATCAGATGGAATCAATAACACCGTTTCAGATAGCATGGTGTGGGCCAAGTATCGCAAGTGTACGTTAATAACAATATCATGGCATTTTGTAACTCATTTTGTTTCTGTAGTTATCATGTTTTTGAATGAATTATTAAGTGACATGTGAAGATAAGCTACAATTTTGTGTTGATATCCGCTGCAGAACTAGATAAGTAAATAAACTATAAAAATGAAAGGAATCACGATTCATATTTTTTTATTATTATTATCCAAATAAAAGCCTGTATATAAATGAAAACACCATAAAGTAGAAACCAAACTTCAATCCTTTCCATAAAATAAAATAGAACACGGATCGACGGGGAAGTCTGAAAACAAAAAACGCCGTGATAAATTTCGTGCCCAATAAGTGCGGCGGCGCGGTAGCCAAAACAACTAACTGCATTTCACACTTTTGTATTGATTTTAAAACTTAGCAAAGTTATCGAAACGGAACTTCACCATCACGAACTAGAATTAAAAAAATAAATAAGTATGTTCCTGACCTGACAATTACAATTGCTCGGTGCAAGTTTGTTGGTTGTTTTGTAATCGTTGTGCCGCTACCACGCCGCGGCGCCCTCCCGGGTCCGGGGCATCACAGCTAGTCGCCCCGCGCCCCCTCGTCGCATGAGCTACATATACGAGGTCTTCGTTAGGACCACCAAGTGGATATTGATTACTTAGTACGTTTTTAAATCACAGTTGGGCCAACTAAGGTGACCTTAAGGTGTTCTTAAACGACGCAATACCTGGCCTCTTGGCCAGACGTAATTTGTAGTATACCAAATGCTACATGTATATACGACCTGCTGCCTTGAACGAACTATTCAGTAGTTTCTGCGCGCCTGAAGAAATAAGAACTACACAATAGACGAAGTTAAAAACTGTTTGAACGCTTGTGGTACGACCCCAGGTGAGGTAGCGGACAAAATTATAATAATTATTAAATAATAGATAGGTATGAGGTACAAAATTATAATAATTATTAAATAATAGATAGTATAGGTACTGAAAAAAAAATCTACTTAAAGCGGGTTTAGGTACTCACAACAAGAGTGGAATGATATCGTCCTGTTTCATCTTTCCGTAATATTTCAAAATACCGTCCACGTGACCCATCCCCACGACTGCAAGAACACGAGGTCGATCCACTGCAACATTTCACAATATTTTTTAATTCGACTTGATACATACACTCGAAAAACATAACCCTCCTTCTTACACAGTCGGGTAAAAATGTATACAAGCTTTTCCCAGTCCGGACCGTGATATTTGTGGATAGCGCCTTAGCATAAACTCGCCTGTCCGAACGCACTCTTGTATAGAGTACGCGAGACACTTGTCACGTTCGTCGACGAACACGTTGAATATCTTCTTAAAAGCGGGCACGTCTCGCGTGATCTCTTCAAACTGCGCCTGAACGTAGTCTCTGTTTTTGTACTTTTCGATTTGAAACTTGCTGGAACAACATAAATAAAATAATTAATTAATACTAATTTTAAAGTCTGTTTAAAATAATACAATAGTAATACCTATATCACCTTATCTCGTTTCGCTACTCATATACTTTATTAGTAGGTATCGTCTCTTTAAATACATCAGCGCTCGTAGTTATTAAATAAATAAGTTGACGCAAGAGTTCATAGGTCACATTTATCGAAAACTATTTTTTTAACGGTAGTGACACTCGGTTATTTTAACCACAACAGACCAAATCCTGTGGAACAAGCCAGCCTTTATCGGTTGTCTCTTTCGTTTCTATCAAACCTATATATCAGTTGGATGACACTTCAAGCCATCGGCTTGACAGGAAGTTCATTGCGAAAGACAGTTAGCCGATAAGGTCGCGAGTGTGAATGCAGATGCAGCTACAAGATAAAATACCTAAAAAATAAACAACGGGTTGCACTCCGGGAGTGCCGGCAGAAGTAAAAACTAAAAAAAAAAAATAGCAAAAAGACTGACTCGTGAAGGATTTTACCAAAGATATTGTGTTTTACAAACAAACCCCTACTCATCGCTGTAAGCGAAGCGTTAGGGTGTTTTAAGACTATACAGCGCCATCTAGTACGATGGTCTGGAACTAACTTTATTGGACAAACTTGTACATACAATAATGAACTTTAAATGCAGAACGTTAGAATAGGTTTCTGACTGTCCGCCTTGCGATCGAACGATAAGACGCGAGTTTAAATTTTTCTACCCATCCCAAAAATGCACAACGCCGCTAAAGAAGTTTTCACTTCAAAAAATGCTACGTACTCTAATGGTTTCGGATTGGTGGTGGTGAGATGGTACAGCACTTGACCTAGCTCGTATATGCTCAGCGACTGGAAGGCGCGCGATATGGTAATGTTAATGGGACGGTCGCCGAGGTACAGTTTGCAACCGGGGATCTTTTTCATCTGAAATAAGAATAAAGAGCTACACACACACATCAGAGTCACAGTTTCCATGGGCGGGAAAAAAAACGATTCTATACATTTGTGGTTATCCATTAATCCTTTCATGTTTTTAGAAACTTTTTAACCCCTCCCACCCCCTGGTGATGAGTGGTGAGGTATTAGACTAACATATACCTACCTACGCTACGCTTGCCGATGCGTGTTCTTTGAGAACTGATCACTGCCATTTCAACTTGATAATCCGCTGTGATATGTCGATGACTTTCCGTTTCGTACGTTTAAGGGTATCTTCATTTCTGTTTCGATCACACAGAGACTCAGAGCATAGTCATGTTCATAACTTATTACGGCTTAGGGTGGTATACTACCGCAAATCTTTTTGAAGTCTCGGAAATGTAAGCGCAACTCCTGCGCGATATGCATTTTTTACCGACTTCAAAAAATGAAGTAATCAATTCGACCTGTATGTATGTATGTAATATTGTCAGAATTGCACAGTTATTGTATATGTTAGTCTATACCAGCTACATGTGTACCAAATTTCATAAGTTTATTTATATTTATGTATGATGATTGTTTAAATGTATGTTTGTCCACGTATTACGCAGAAACGCAGAATAAAAGTCGTACTGGAAAAAAAATCTTTTGTTTTATTGAATAAAGTATCTAGCAAATTAGGGAACAATGTAAGTTTTATCGGAATCGGTTCAGTAGTTTTCAAGGTGTGGACTTTTTTAATTTTAAAATATGATCGTTTGATTCTATTCAAGTTACTAGGCGAATTTGAACGCAATTTGGTAGATTTATTTCTCATGATATGTAAAAGGATCTGGCATATTTTATAATCCAAAAATTGGGCGTTACAATAGTAGTGAAGTGTTTGAAAATTAAACGAACTTACCCAGCGAAGTTTGGTGTTTTTTTTTTTTTAGTTTTAAGCAAAACGAATAAATATTAAAAATTATTAAATAATTAAACCACCTTCAAAACAATCTAATTAACTGAAAAGGGAGAAATAACACGAATAATTTAATCAAAACTAGGCCTAGTACTAGGTACGTAGGTACCTACACCAATTAATTTTTCGTGTTATTTCTGCCTTTTCAGTTAATTAGATTGTTTAGAAGTCGGTTTAACTTTTTTAAATTTTTTTTTTGGCGCGGACAGAACAGCCGCGCCGCGCCTCGCCCCGCACGGCTAACCCGCGCGTGTTGATGTGGGTTCTTTCTGCGCATGTGTGCAATGAGATCTACGAATCATGTGCGCGACTCTTGCTTGCAATCAAAAAGTTTACCTCATGATAAGCTCTCCGGAATTCTCCTCCAGGCGCCACACCCAGCTCTTTCGCAATATCTGCGTATGTCTTTAGCAACATCGCGTGCAACATCCCCGATGCCATGCCTTGCCCTTTCACTGCTTGCCTAGAAATTACACAAATTAGAAAACCCGTCATATTGGCCACCCAGCCTATGTCAGTATGTAGTATGTATGTAGCTATGTCAGTATATTAAGTGGGTAGGTACGTCTGTCTTCTAATCACCTCTACATTTTTTTGTGTTCGTACGCAACTATTTTACAGACGCTGATTCGTACGTACAAAATTGGTATACTTCGCCATCAATTTTATTTCTTTGGATCCGCAATCTTAGAATTTTTTAGGGCAAGAGTCAACGCTTGCCAACAAGTATGAGGTAAGAGGTGTAATGTAGATATAAGTATTTTCAGTATACAAAAAAAATCTGAAAAATGCTCTCTCTCAATATTATAATTTTGTTTTACAGTGGTTATTTAAAGAGTTAAGTCATATTAAATCTACGCATGACGCAATCTACGCACGTCTGATAGGGTTGAACTGAATCGAAATATCTGAACGTCTTCATTTGTTCCTATATATTTCTGAAAACTATTAAAAAGCGCTCAATGAAGTGAGTAGGAATAATCGCAGGACTGCAGGGTTACGCTCAACTCATTATAGAAATGCAAAGTTAGCTCGCAACCGTGTTCACCCGACTGCGTATTTTTTTATGTTTTTCGCGTCTATGTATGCATGTTTCTATGTGATCACCTAAGCGGCTTGACCGATTTTGATATGTGGTTAGATTAGTATTCACTCCCTGAGTGTCATAGGCTATATTTTTCGTAATAAACAAGTGATTTTAATAGAATTTTTCTATAAAATGCGCATTTATAATAAGTTATATTCATTTATTGTACTTATACATAGCTTGTTTGTGCTTTATTTAGACCGATTTTGCGCATAATTTCTTACAAAAAACGTATACTCAACAGCGCAAAACGTAACGAAATCGTAAATTAGACTGCAAAAACTGATTTTCTGCAATTAAGAGAGAGACACAAAAGTTGAAGAGATTGTTAAAAATAACACAATTCAAATGAGCCTATTCATTTGATTTTTTTCTCTAACTTAATTACAGAAAAAGCAAGATATTCGTGACTGGACTTAATATTCAATGCTCATGCCAGAAATGTGATACGGATAAGGATACCTATTCTATACTTACTGTACTTTTTTTGCATCGAAGTTCCTTGCTTCTTCTAGAAATTTCTTCTCGTCTAGCTCCAATAGGGAAACTCTTTGGCGACAGAGCTCCACCAAGATAGCATTGGGATTTATCATTCTTACGATCTATGACATAAATAAGTGTATGCATAGGTATATTAGAAGAAAAACAAAATACCCGACTCCGTAAGACCTAATTTCGAACCTATCAAGCATACAAGCATAAGTATCAGTACTTATGCTTGCGTTAAGCTTAATATGCTGTTGAGTGTATGTTTTTGTGAGAAATAATACAAAAAGCTACCATTATAATTTAAATGAATGATATGAACATTGTTTAAAATAGTTTTTTTAAATCACTCATTTGTTACGAAAAAGTTCGTTGGAGATTAAGAAAAAGCGTTTTTTACCCGGCTGCGTACTTGGGTTATGTTTTTCGAATGTATGTATGTATGTTTCTATTTGATCGCCTACAGCCCAAACGGCTTATTAAAAAAACCTGACTGCAGAAAAACAGTCTAACAGTCGTTAGATTCGTCTTGGCTTCCTGAGTATCATGGGCTATATTTTTTGTAATAATAATACATCTCTCGCAAAAATAAAAAAATTGGTACGTTTCTTCGTAAACTCCAACGAAGTTTATCGTTATAAACAAGTGATTTTACTAGAATTATTGTAAAGAATGTGCATTTATAATCTTTTACAGCTATTTTACACAAAAAAGTACAAGCGTAACGAAACCGTAAAGTTAGACTGCAAAAACTGTTTTTTTTTTATAAGCCGTTTAGGCTAATTGACAGAGTTACTTTCGCGCTTAAAATATAGGTAAGTTAGGATAAAATAAACATACAAATACTTAGGAAAGCATATCATTCTAAAAATTGTACATTAATTTGTATTTTATTGTATCAATAAGTATCTATTATAAAATTATATTCTATTTTCTGCAAGGAAGCAAGGATAGAAAATGCGTACAAGTACCTACATAGTGATTAGAACCTGTGAGCAAAGCTGTAGGAAATTAACAAGCCGTACCTAGTAGTACCTACCTACTCTCAACTTTTATAGCAACGCAAAGTTCGCTCAGCGCTCATGATATCTTGCTTTTTCTGCAATAAGAGAGTGACACAAAAATTATAACGATTATTAAAAATATCATAATTTAAAGTAGGCTCATTTGAACTTTTGTCTCACTCTTAATTACAGAAAAAGCAAGATAAAAGCGAGCGCCGAGCGAACTTTACATCGCTATAAGAGTTGAGACTAGTTAACTAGTAAAGAATAGTTTTGACTATAAAAAGAAATATTTACCGTAGAAACTTCTTCAATAGATTGTTTGCTGAAGTGCACTGTACCAAGTAATACTACGGTCGCGTTCTTGTCATCTTGCAAGAGGGTTGCTGACGATGGCAGACTCGAGCTAGATGATTGGTATCTGTAGCCGCCATAACGTGGGTAATATGCGAAGCTCTGAGCTAAAATCAGATTTTATAACGGCAAAGAACGAAGAATGCAGTTGTGAGCTAAAATAAACATTGATAATTACTATAAATGGGGAAATATACATAGTTTTGAGCTAAAATCTAATTTAATAATGGCCAAAGGCGATGTATGCAGTTGTAAGCTAAAATAATAAAGTTATAGAGAAAAACAATAAGGTGAAAGTGAAAAGTATGCACAGTTGTGAGCTAAACACATTAGTTAAAACCACAGAAGACAGAAAGTCTTCTGTGGTTAAAACGGTAAAAAGCAAAGCCAAAATTACAACACGATCGAGCGATGTCGCGTAGTGCAAAAATAAGTTACTGGTGTGGCAAATTGTGCGGTTTTCGAAAATTAAGCTGTAGTCAGGAAGATTTCGGCAATCGAAACGAAACGTAAACGAAAAAGAGATGTCGCACAGAACATATAACAACACTACACGTATGTTTATAAGTTCTAGATGTAAGAAGTCGCTCATTGACATATAACTACACATCGCCACCAAGCATAGTATTAGAGCTAAGAAGATCAGCGTCGTAAAAACTCCGTATAACTAAAAACAGAACGAAGAGCTACTTTTTCATGACCATATTAAGTCAATGGTAGGTACTTACATTTGCATATAAATTTTTGATACTTGTTAAGTAAATACTCAATATTTTGACTAAACAACTGACTTATAATTCCACTTGCATACTTGTTCATATTTCTCTGTGTAATTTCGATCACAAAACATTTTAACTAAGGGATTTATATGCAAAAGAAAATACATTTAGGTTCAGTTTCGTCCATTTTTCACGACTGTACAGAAAAGTGTCACTGATTTTGATGCTTGTCAAAATGTTACTAAAAAGCAGTTTTAAAAAGTACTATTGGAAAACTATTGAGGTTCGATATGTACGATTTTTTTGTACCTACAGAATCAAGTGATACAACTTTCTCGTTCGCGCGTGACTTAAGTATTAAAATAATAATGTACTGTTGATAAATATGCTAATGTCGTCGGCATCCTAAAAACAGTAAGTATAACAAAATATGTATTTACAACTGTTTTTCTTCTCATAAATCAGATATACATTTTTAGGTTTTTAATAAGTTGAATTTCGCATATTTATTACAAATAAATTCAATATTTTTTTACTATAGTCGATAAGAGAGCGAGAGAGACCACTGTGTCTGAGCCGCATAAAAGAAAACCATGCCCTGTGATGTGATAGAAAATTTTACTCCCTAACGCTATTGTGCTACCGGACTCAGCGCCTGCGAAAAAAATATGTATTATTTTTAAAGACTTATTTAAATACATGATTCTGCCAAACTACATAACAGAGTAGGCGCACTTCGATGTAGAGTCTGCGCCACCACTCGAGAATTATAGGCTGTTCTCTTATAAGAAAACTGGTCTAATACTGTATAAATAAATAAAAAGCGGCCAAGAGCGAATCAGACTCGCCCACCGAGGGTTTCGTACAAATTAGTAAATAATAGGTTTTTTTTTATATATTTTCCTTCATAAATCGAAAAATATACATCGTAAAAATATTTAAAACCCTGTTTTAGCTTGTGCTAATTAAGTTTTTAAAGTAGTTTTAAAGTTTTGGTTCCCAGCTGAAGTGAAGGGTCTGCAGGGGGCGAAGAATGTGTTAAAACCTATTTTAGCTTATGCTAATGAGGCTCTTTCATATGATACCCCACATGATACGGATAAAGCACTTTAAAATTTGGACCCTCCTTCCTTGCCCTATTTTTTACCCCATTTTTTTGTGATTAAATCAAAAATATCCAGTTTTCGTATTTTTTCCTATAATTATGTGTACTATAACACAATGCTTCTTGCCAAATTTCATAGTTCTTGGTCAACGGGAAATACCCCATAGGTTTTGATTCCTTTGTGAGTATCGAATATGCGTTTTTTTTACGGCTGTAACTTTTTTTTACGAAAACTGAGAAATTTGATTTTTCTTTCTGCAGCAAGAGACTATGGATCTGCGTATATGGTTTTAATTTCAACACGATACCTTCACGCGTCCCCGAGATAAAGGTCTTGACACCCGGACAGACGGACAACAAAGTGATCCTATAAGGGTTCCGTTTTTTCCTTTTGAGGTACGGAACCCTAAAAACGAACCGATAACACGAAAAGAAGAAGAAGAATATGAAAAGAAAGCCTAAAGTAAACAATACTATGTTATAATTCAACTTATTTATTCAAAAAACTGAAATACTTCACACCACGTGCAACACTTATACATAACTTCCGATTTCCTGAGAAAGTAAAACATTCACCATCTGAACTGTGATAGCATTTTCAGGTAACCACCACTAAGGCCCCTTTAAAGCAAACACTTTTAAAATGTCATTTTCAGTGATTAAACTCTGACAAACTACCTAATTGCTCTGAGTGAACAAAAACTAAAAATGTTCACTCACTGAGCCAATTGTAATGCGTTAGAGGTTTTATATCCTCGCACTTAAGAATCACATCACACTGACGATTTGCAAGTGGATGTCTAGCGAGGCGATTGATAATGTGTTCGCGACGCGACGGAGACACGGCTATAGCCAAACCGCTTAACTGAGTCTCTTCCTGGGGTATGGGAGCGATACGGGAGGGGTTATATTACGGTACATCAAATGACGCGTGACGTCAGCGTTGCTATTACATGTGAACCCTCCCGTGCCGTGCCCATACCTCAGGAACAGACTCAGTTAAGCGGTTCGGCTATAGCATCTTGAATGAGAGGCATACTCCCTATGACTTACATAAAAGCATGTCTAGGTATTTCACAAATAAATTTTAGATCCAAATTAAAAACTCAAGAATAGTAAGTATAACGTGATTTTATGTTCAGTCTTAAATCCAGTGGTTTTATTTTTCAGTTTCATTTCTTACGGTACTGAAGAGTTCCAAAATAAGTATATGTTTTTTTGAAAACTCCGTCATCAATATAATATTTCTCCAATCTTAATAAATAATTCGGTATCTCACTATTATAATATCCCATGCACTTGTTGATTTTAAATATCAAAAGTGTTATGATGCGCGAGAGAGATAGCTGCGCTTTGAGCACAGCCTTAAACAATCTCGCTGCTCGCAGCTCGACATTCGCAAATCTACAGTATGATACAGCTCTGTCATGTAGGGCACACGTACACAAACAGAGCGTGCAGAGATGTATGTTATTATCACAATTTCGATTAGTTTCATAACCCAACTAAATTATATTACATGGAGAACATTCAATTAGAAACGAAGTACTCGCATAGTACTATAATATTAATCTTTATTATACCAATGACTTCACAAACAAGTTTTTTATATTAAGACTAACAATTAAACCCTAAACTACAGTAAGTCTTTTAAGACATATTACAAGTCACCAGAAACTGCAGCTGTGAAGTTAGATTAAAAAAAAGTAAATACAATCACTGAGTATACTTGCTTCTGAGCATATAATATTCTTCAGAAAAAAATGGTAAAAACTGTTAATTGTACTACT
This sequence comes from Lycia hirtaria, assembly GCA_947563715.1. Taxonomy (NCBI): domain Eukaryota; kingdom Metazoa; phylum Arthropoda; class Insecta; order Lepidoptera; family Geometridae; genus Lycia; species Lycia hirtaria. The sequence goes on along the minus strand of OX387382.1, from coordinate 35,426,285 downwards.
GGGACTTGTAGAATGTAGATGTCTCAACAGTACAACCAGCCGCCATTAATTGAACTACTGGGAATAAAAAGTCTCAGTAGTTCAATCAACCGCACTGCCAATTGAACTACTGGGAAGCATCGAATATATCTTGTGTACTTCGTCGCCAAAGCACAGTGGCAACTGTTAGTTCAAACATTTTATTTTCAACCTGATGTTAGGCGCTTACGCAGAAGTCTATTATTTACTGTCCTCTAATCGAATCAATAATCGCGTTATTTATTGGCCTTCTACCGAAACTAGATTGTTAGAAGTAGCTATTTTTTCCCATACTTCCGATTTAATCCATCGTGTTTTTTATTTATTTAAAGACCTCAAAATATATCTAAACCCCTCATATAAGCATACTCAACATTTTAATGGTAGGTACGTCAAAAAAATGGAACTAAAGCATTTTGTTCGGGATTTAGAAAAATATGGCGATCCTTGATAAAGACAGAGGGACAGAGAAAGAATTTGGCCGACGCCAACTTCACAGACGCAGAATTTTTTGGCGATTTCTAAATTACATTATAAATAAAATGGATGGACATTCAATAATTGTTTTATTACATTATCACAGTCCTTATAGCATATGTAAATACATAAAATGATGTTGAGTTTAAAGGTTTTTCAGCATATAAAATTAAAACTTGAAAATGAAAACATTAATCACGTGTATACCGCTCGATCATCCGCAACGGATGATGAGGATGACTAACGCAAAAGTAAAACGCACGCGCATTTACCCTGAAGAAGACCACTGTACGTTAGAAGAAACGTAGTCAGTACTTTTATATAATAATTCACGTGAGTAACAAACCTGTCTAATAAATATGAAAATGCCGAAATTATTTGTCTTTTTCATAACCGTGAAATTAGATAAGGTTATCACCTGTTTTTGCCAAACACATTCTGATATTTTGAACCTTTAAAAACAACATAATTATTCTCATGTCATAATATAGCGACGTTAAAACTTAATTTTTAATTATATATTGCTAAAAGTACACCAACTATACTTTTTACTATTTAAGACTTCATTAAGGCAATAACTTTATTGAATTAAAAACAAAACTAAACATAAGCTTTACAAAAGTTATTAATGTTAAATAATTCTAGATGCAAAGAAGTCTTGCAGTTAGGTTAGGTTAGATCGTATAGTGTAAAAAATAGATATGTCAGCAGTAATAAAAAACATAACACAAACCTTCTCTATTTTATTACATGATAGTCATAATAACAAAAAATTCATGTACGCAATATTATTATACAGGGTGTTAAGGAAACTTTAAAAAACTATATAAATAGGGGGTTTTTACAAAGAGAAACGGACATACTACTAGAGACAGGCAAGTGCTTGTCTGTAATTGAGTCATATAAAAGTAATATTCTAAGGGGGCATTGTAGGTAATGATCACTATAAATGACTTTTATTAAGGAACTAATCCTGAAATAGTGAGAAAAAATCGGATAAGATAAGAAATATTGGACACCACCTCACAAATTTCTGCAAGCAACTTATTACCCCGGATACGTTACTAATCAGATCAAACCGATGACAATAACAATTAAATCATAAAGTATATTATATAAAATATTTTTCAATAAATAAGAATTTATATAAGACTAAACACACCCTGTATACACTGCCAAAACTTATATTTAAATTAAAAATAAAACAACATACACAAAATTATTTTATTATACAATACACGATCGAATTTAGTATGGCTTGACAATCATCAAATCAATGAGAGAGAAGAAGATAATATACTGCGATCTTATTTCCTCTCGGTTATCAGATGGTGATCCAGCCACACCAAATTCAATTGTGTATTATGGTCCATCCACACCGAAGTTACTTTTTGTGCAGCAACATTTTGCATAATGACAACTCTAAATAATTTTCTATAACTGTGAACTGGCAGACATATGTTTATGCTGTCAATAATATATACGAATACAATTAAACTTCAGTATTTTCTTAATAACAAATAGTACATTTGAGTAACCCTTTACTGAAATGTACTATTTGACATAAACGTGACAGGAACGGGAACGATACCCTTATCGTTCCCGTTCCTGTCACGTAAAAAGAACGCTGAACGACAGTGGAGGGGATGTGTCTGCGTATGGGTACAATCACGTCCTAAAGTTCTAGCCAAGAGGCTAGAACTAAAGTAAATAGAAATTATAAAACAATAGCCTACCCAGAGGTAGGCTATTGTTTTAAATTTCTGTGTAACAATAGGTACATTTATAGCTACTTAGTACTTTGGAATATGCAGGAATTAAAAATAGATAATGTTTACTTGAGCATTATTTTTTGTTTTGATCTTAAAATATAAAATAGTATGTAGCAAGAAAAACGGTATGACTTTAGAACCTATCGAGTTGAGACTTCATATTTTTTTATAAACGAATTGCGTATTTCGAAGATGTTTTTTTTTTAGTTTTTTAATCTATAATTATATTGTTGGCAGTTTAGAAAAACGGGGAATATATTTATGACAATGTAAAAATATTTCCCATCTTTCCTGCATCTGTTAACTATTTTCCAGTCACATTACTTAACACAGCAACTTTAAATAATCTTATACATTTGCAAACATTGCTCCACAAAAAGTAACTTCAGTGTGGACGTGCCCTTTACTTCTTTGACTTTCCACTAATACGTTAGCGGATGAGATTAGACAGCAAAAGGTAGCGTTCCGAGAGTCGCAGCCGATGCGTGGGCAATACTGGACATATGGAGAAAACGGACGCGGCGGCTCACTTTCCATTTATCCTCTGTCCGCGTGAACATAATTTGGACTTGTGACCAATCATAGTTCGTAATTCCTGATAATCAGGACTCTCATTGGCCGCCGGCACATTCATCGTTCATTCATATTAAGACATGTAACGTAGACTAGACTGTACTTACATCGGCTGAAACCCAAGGAAGGTTATCTTCATAATATTAAAAAGACTTTGGGGTCAATTCTCAAAGCACCACTAAACTAATTAGAATTCTTCAAATAACTTAATCCGAAAAATAACGAAATTCTCAAACATTTCTAGTTCGTTTTTTGAATCTAGTTACTTTATAAAATTAGTGGTGCCTTAAAAATTGACGTTATTATTTAATTGAAACTCAAATCATACAATCAAGGTATTGCACCATGCATCAATAAGTAGTAAATTTTATTATGTTTTTATAAAGAGATTGACTCGGCTTAGCCAATAAAATGCTTAATATACATAAATTAAATACGAGCCGTTGAGAACATTTGTATGTCTATCGTAATTTCTAAATTGTTATGTGATTAAAATTATCATTATAACGATACCACGATCTTCCGTGAGACATAGAGCAGGGAACCCTGCAATGTGAAAATAAAAAAGCACTTAAATATTTTTATTGAGCGCATAGTTGTCAACTAAAGGACACGATTTATTTTGATATTTCTTTTTTCTATCCGCTTTTTTCTAACAGTAAATCCAAAAGAATGGTTTATGTTATTAACAGGTTATGTTTATACATATATAATGTGTTCAATTCTGAAGACACCACTTAAACCAATTAAATTTACTAAAACAACTAAATTCAATAAACAAATTAAGGTCTCATGCAATTTTTGTTCCTTTTTGAATTTAGTGATTTTAAGAAGGAATTTTATTTAATTTGGTTGGTGCCTTCAGAATTGACCTATGTATTTACGTATTTTCTACTGTAATATGAACTATTTATCTGATTTTGATGAATACAGTGTGGGTCTGTCGGTGGTTTCTGCTCAAGACTTTTTTTTAAAGAATTATTGTCGCGCGTGATACAAATTAGAGATGCCACGAATAGTGATTTGGCCGAATACCGAATATTCGGCTAGGTTCTTGGCCGAAGGGCCGAATATCCGGCAGCCGAATATTTAATAAAAAATCACCTGTTTAGAAATATTATGAAATTTGTAGTGAAGACAATAAACTGGCAATTTGCTAAGATGTATTTATCATCTCCCGGTAGCAGTGTATATAGTGAGCGGCTGTTTTCGGGAGCAGGTATAATTTATGAGGAAAAACGCAATCGTTTGCTATCAACAAATGTTGAAAAAATGTTTTCATTCATCATAACTTACCACTAGTAGATTTTAAATATTAATATGTTAATTTGTTGGCTAAATAAACATCTTTATGAGTAATACTTTGAGTTTTTGGAACGAAGTACCTTATCGCGCGTTGCGAAAGGGGGCTAGGCGGAAAAAATTAAGACCAAAAGTTGTAACGACACTTTTTGCTATAGTTGTAAGCCGTGCGGCGTGCGCGTGTTTCTCTGTTTGTCTCTCTCTCTCTCTCTCTCTCTCTCTCTCTCTCTCTCTCTCTCTCTCTCTCATAGAAAGCAAGCCAGTTATTTTCGTTTCTTTCTTATCTTTCTATTTCGCATTGAATATTGTGGTGTCGCGACGATTATTTTTGTTGAGTGTATACAGGTTTTTTGTACATAATAAATAAATAAATTAAAAAAAATTACAATTCCTTCACTAATTAATCGAAAGGAATTTCGTTCCATCCGGGTATCCCTTGACACCTCTCAAGTTATTTTTCATGATTTGCTATTCGGTATTCGGCCGAATAGTTTGCAATATTCGGCCGAATACCGAATAGCGAAAAAAAAGTGGCCGAACAGCCGAATACCGAATAGTTACCGAATATTCGTGGCATCTCTAAATTACAAATAGGAGAAAATATGCCTCTAGGCCTTTTTTCAAATTTCGTTATAATTCCGAAATTAAAAAAGTTAAAAGTTTAAATTTTGAAAAATAGAAATCGTAGACAACCACTTTTAAAAAATATTTATCGAAATGGGATAATTATTTAGGAGACAACAGAGAAAACAGTTTTCTCCCATTGTATGAAAAACGTGTAATTTGCTGGCAAAAGAACATACGCCAACTTTTCTATTAATATCATAATGTCATATATGTGTATGGCAATAAAGTATTTTGTGTTTTTTAGGGTTCGCAGTGTGTCGCAAGGCAAATGTCGAAATCGTTAATAAAGTTGCAATTCCAATTTCTATCGACACATTAAAAATATTTATTTTTCGAGCTAACACGGTTATTCTAAATCACTGTTATTATTAACGGGATATTTACCGTGTTTTGCGTTAATATCTGGAACTCAAAATTAGCCCGAACCACGGTAAATATCCCGTTAATAATAATAGTGATTAATTATTTTTTTTATTTTGAATATGTCGTAAAACTTTTTTTTGGAGAAATATAAAACTGACCTGTAAACGCGGGCGGGGCGGGGCGGTGTTCAGGGCAGCCAGCGGCGCGCAATCCGGTAGCCCGCGTAGAGCAGTGCGCCTGCGCACGCCGCGCGCACCGACACACGCACCACGCGCGTCGACAGAGACGGCGGCGGCACTCTACAACGTTACACACTAACATCACACATCTACCTTTATAATTATACAAGCAATGGTTATATTTTAAACAAGTGTATAGTTTATAAAAAACTGAGCAACCGACTTTCATTCGCATTGGATGAGTATTATAAGAAGGCTTTTAAAACTCACTACATTCTTCATGGTTAGATATAAACTTTTTTCAAAAAACTACCGTCATCCTCGCTCTCTTTTCCGTATGTCAAAAATGAAATCTGTCACAGATTGCCCAATTCTTCGTCCTTTAGGATTAGAAAATGTGCAGCTGTTTACACAATAATCCTCAACACGTCACTTTTGCAAAGAAAAACGTATCGGTGGAACTCTCTTATGTACTTCTCTCAGGCACCCAATGAAAATATTCATATTTTTAGAGGTTGGTCAAAAAATAAAAAAACCAAAGTTGATGAAATAACAATGGAACCACCCCGGGAATTTTCTCTTTATAAATATTAAAGCAACACAGAAATTGGTTCAGGAATGATGGTGTAATCGGTAAACATACATACGGTCGAACATAGAACCTCCTCCTTTTTTGAAATCGATTAAAAACTGAACCAACCGACCTGAAGAACCGATTTCAAAACACGCAATTTTGTTTTAAAAACCAAACGACTCGACTGATTTTGATGAAATTTCTCAAATCGATTTCTAAATGACGAAGTTATGCGGTAAAAACATTTTAAAAATACCACCGAATCGTTAACCTTCTACTTTTGAAGTCTGTAAAAATAAATATGTGATATACTTACTTGAGCAATGGAGGTATATCATCAGGCGTGATCTTGCCCCAGTGTTCGACGATGCCGGCTACATGGCCAATACCCACTACACCCACTATCCGACACGGCTCGCGACCTGGTGGGTAATTGTTATCTTTAGCATAAATACTACAATGGCCCGAGAGTGAGAATTATCTAAATAAATCGTTATAATAATAACAACTGCAGGGGCGGTTTTGTGGCGAACCTGCGGTGAGTGACGACACCGCGTGCCCCGATGTTTCCCTAGTGCTAAATGAGACGCCTGACCTCCAGCTTGCGGCGCCTCTATGGGGGGCCCATAGAGGGTTTAGTGGGTGGGGAGTCAACAACTGCTGCATTTTTTTTTTAAATAACGAGAGAGAAAAATCATAATAAAAAAGAAATAATAGATATAAATCAATTTCTGTTCGTTTGTCTCGCTAAAACTCGAGAACGGCTGGGCCGATTTAGCTGATTTTGGTTTTGAAATGTTTGTCGTAGTCCAGGGAAGGTTTAAACGTTGAGAAAATATCGGGTCCACTCATTGATAGGTGATACGAACTACGCCGGGTCATCTAGTATAATATAAATAACGAGAAAAAAATAATTCTCATTTTGCTGCTCCCATACAAAACTATCGCATCGTACCTAATGAGTGGGACCATCAGCCTATAACCCAGTTTGCTAAGTCACATTCATTTCACCAAAATAGCCTAGATTTCCTAACTAAATATATATAATAGTTCCATCACCCATCCACAACACTTTTTAGATATTTTTAGTGTTTTTACACACTGAAGTATATACAAATTTATAGACAATTAAAAAATCACACACATCCGACGGGACTTGAACCCGCAGTTGACACTTCCGTAGCCATAATGGTAAAGGCTCTCAGGTACAGATCGGGATAATGCGGGCTCAAGCTCCGTCGAATGTGTGTAATTTTCGAACTGTCTATAAATTAGATATTGTATTTATTTATTTTATTCAATATAAAGTACCTCTCAGTATTACATTTTTAGTAATTTTTTAAACAGTTTTCAATTTTTTAGATAATAATGTTATTTTGTATATACATATTTTTTGCATGGTGACAATTTGACGTTCATAAGTGTACTTTTATGTACCCATATTTGAAATAAAATGAATTGAATTGAATTTAGTGCTGGCTTCGGCCTCCTGACCGGGCTGTGACCGAGGAATATTTTTCAATAGTAATAGACTCACGGTGCTGCATGGCGGCGACCTGCAGCGAATGGCATAGGTACATATCCCTCTCGACAACGAACACTCGTTTCAGAGCGGGGAACTCTTCGGCCATCTCGTCCAGCATGTCTTCTAGCATCTTTTTCTGTTTACACTTCTCTACTTCTTCGAGACTGAAATTTACGACGAATTTGGATAAAAAAATATTATTAAAAAATTCACTCTCTCAAACACTCGATCAATTCCTCTTTCAAACAAAAAAAAACTAGATTAAACTAGGTACATAAGTTTAAAAGCTATGATGCCACAGACACACACAGATACACGTCAAACTTATAACACACCTCAGTTTGGGTCGGGAGTTAAAAATATTCCTAACTTTTCCTATTCCTATCTAAAAACACAATGCAGACAGACAATGCAATGCAGACGGGGCGAAAGACGAGAACTTAAATATAATACTAAAAACTATAAGACTAAGACTAATAAGCCGTAAATTTACATACTAATAAATAATACCTACATAAATACCATTTACTTCTATCCTTCATATATTCTTACCTGATAGTTTGGTTGGAGGTCAGCAGATGCCATACGAATCGTATCGTTTGCCCCCAAGACAGAGACGCAATGGCCCTGTGGAGTGTCACATCTATGGCTCTGTCGCCGAGGTGCACCATGCAGTAAGGTATCTTTTTAGCCTGAAACATATTATTTTATATTCGAACAGGTCGCCAGGTCTGGATAAGGACACACCCTTAGAATTTCAGGACAGTTAAAAAAAATCTACATCCGGCAGGACTTGAACCCGCACCATCCCAATCAGTAGTTTTTTTTTACTATTTACATATTTATACATTGTTACTTTCTTACCACTAACTCACATCTTAGAGTGCGTTTCTACTGACGCGGCGTTAGGTGGAGCGAAATTGATCAATCACAATGCTCGAAATTTTTCGCCCGAAGATTTCGAGTATCATTCTTTTCTTCTATTCATTTCATGTAATCATTCTATGACTATTACTCCGCCAAAAATAATAAGAACATAGAAGAGCAATTCTAATAATCATTTTCTCATGCAAATGTAATGGGTCTGCATAATGGAGTGACATAATATTTCAATACCTAATTTATGTACCAATATAAAAACTAACATGACATTTTGACTTGTTTGTTATTGTTGTGTGTTGATATAGTGACAATAAAATACTTACCAATGGGGAGATTTATACTCAGCAGTAGGTAAATAAATGGTAGATAATGCTTTATAATAAAAAAAGACGTGTGGCACTCGGAGACTGCCGCGGTAAAGCTATTGCATAATAGCTTTACGCGCGGTGTGTTAGGTTATTTTCGTTACGGAATTTCTGGATTCGGTCTCCACGCTCAAGGCCCGCGATAGAAGCTATGCAATAGCGTAAAAATGTTGTTACCTCAGCCATAGCACGCCTGAATTCCCCACCCGGCGCCATGCCGAGCTCTCTAGTGATATGTGCAGACATATTTAATAACAGGATATACATCAGTCCATTGAATACTCCATTTTGTGCCATGGTTGCCCTAAAAAATAAGTAATTGAAGCTCATAACATACTTCTCAAATATGGTATTTCAGGTGCCCATTATGAACATCCTAAGACGCCGTCAACAATAAATATGCCCTATCTGGGTGCACAGCCGTGCCCCCGCCATGTGAGCCAGCGGGTACGGCCGGGACTACCTTTTCCCGAAGCGATTCGTCAGATTTTATGTGTATACTGTACGATTTTGCGACGTGACGCTGCCAAAGTCGTATGTATTAATATAATACATGCAATATATCATAATATTTAATCTACGACTACGGCAAAAGTATTGTATTTTATACGTATTGTAAATTGTATGAGAACTTCGTTCGTTTTGTTTTTTATTTTATATAAATGTTTTAATAAATTTATTTAAAAGGTGCCGTCATAATTGACAACATTGGCTTTGTAGTACAAGGATAAAGTCTTAGACGGAGCCTACGTGCCTGCCAAATTCCATGTGCATATTTTTCTGAATTTTCATGCCAAATTTTTCCCATTGTTTAAACCAATTCTGGAATGGAAGTGGAACACGGTTACTTTGGAAGTAACTGAATTAAAAGCGATTTAAAGGCATTGTAGTGTATACAGACGTTAGTGGCGCCAACACATGTTAAGTTTTAAATTTATCAGGTGTATACTGTTGAAAATTGATAATTTCATTGATAACAGGAAAAATGCAGGTAAACTTTCGAGATGCCATTGGAAATACAATATTCTATACATTGCATTTCATTTTCCTACTAAATAGAAACTAAAGCTGTATATTGCCACTATACATTAATTTGTTCCTTTAACATCTTTGGTAATAATGGCCAAAATAAATCATACCTAATTTTTTTTATATTAATATTCTTAGCTTCCCTCAATATGATTTCTTCATCAAGCATTAGTATATTGGTTCTCTGTCCGCATAATTCCACAACTACAATATGTGGCTGGACTTCTTGTATCACCTGTAATGTAAATAATTATAGTTTAAAAAACTGGCTTCAAAATGCGTAATTTTGTTTTAAAATCCAAACTACTGAACCAATTTTGATGACATTTCTATGGGACCAATCTCAAAGTCTATTCAATCAAACAAAAAATATATTATTTCAAATCAGTTTATAAAAATGATGGGAGTAATGCGGTAACAAATATAAAATAAATGGCGAAATGCATATCGTGTCATGCGCAATGTAGTGTTCCGTAGTTACATATCATAATTTATGTGAATTTAAAAAAGGGATCTCTTGTTTGATAATATGAATGTATATTCTAAAGGACACGGTGGCGAAACTATTAGAATTCCTTATTTACTACGGAACCCTAAAAAAATACAGCCGAATTGTTAACCTCCTTCTTCTTGAAGAAGAAACATTAAAATACCTTTGCAACATCTTCTTGTGACTGTATACTGAAATGCGCAGTACCCACAAGGTACACTTTTCCACCGTCTGGAGCATCCAGTACTGTCACTGTGTTTGGCAAACCATCATCTCTTGGCAAATCTGGTACACCTAGAAATTTACAATGATTACAATGTATTAGTTTAAATGAACTGAATGTAAAACAACTAGATTAGCTACATAATATTATAGTTTTAAAAACTGACTCAAAATACGCAGTTCGTTCACTTGGATGATATATATAAAGCGAATCTATTCGCAGGTCTATTTGCGGACAATTCACGTCTAGATACCTCAGGAGAAACGCCTCCAAGTATACCTCATTGCGGCGTAACTATGCAGGACATACGCATCAATCAAAAGGAGGTGCTTAAGACACTTAAGAGGTCTAGACGTGAACAAAGCTAGTGATCCTGATGGTATACCAGCTATTGTGTTGAAAACCTGCGCACCTGCCTTGTCCCCGATTCTGACTCGTCTTTTCCGTCTTTCTTTGGAGAGGTATAATCCCTAAGTGCTGGAAGCTTGCGAACGTTCAACCTGTTCCTAAAAAAGGTAGTCGTGCCGATCCTAATAACTACCGGCCTATTTCGGTTACGTCCATTTTGTGCAAAGTCATGGAGCGTGTACTGAATAGGAAGCTCATGGCATACCTTGAAGACAATAACCTCCTCAGTGACCGACAGTACGGATTTCGCCAAAATCGGTCGACTGGGGATCTTCTCGTGTATGCCACACACATTCTGAGCGAGGCCATCGACAACAACGGTAAGGCCTTGGCTGTCTCTCGACATTTCGAAGGCTTTTGATAGGGTTTGGCACGACAGTCTCCTTAACAAGCTCCCATCTTATGGATTACCTGCCTCCTTCTGCTCTTGGATTAAAGACTTCTTGAGATAACGATCGATTCGAGTGGTTGTTGACGGGTGCTCGTCCGATCAAATGGCAATAAACGCCGGCGTACCTCAAGGGTCTGTACTCTCCGCAACTCTCTTCCTGCTGCATATTAATGACCTGCTGAAACCTGGTATCTTAGGATATGCAGATGACAGCACAGTTGTGGAAAGGTACACTTCTGGTCCAAGAGCCAAATAGGCGGAAATCGAGGCGTTGAGAGAAGATATGGTTGTGCGTATGAATAAAGCTCTAAAAGCTGTGTCCGACTGGGGTGACGAAAATCTCGTCAAATTCAACGCCAACAAGACTCAAGCCTACTTTTTCTCCGCCAAAAAGAGTGAGTTCCTTTTGTCTCCTATTTTCCGAAATGTACCCAGACCGTCTTGAACTGCTGGGACTCACGTTAACCCCAACAATGAACTTTAAACTTGAATCTAAGGCTAAACTGGCTAGTAAAAAGCTTGGCATCATTAATAAGGTTAGGCGATACTTCTCACCAGGACAACTGCTTCATCTGTATCAAGCACAGGTCCGATCGTGTATGGAGTACTGCTGCCACCTTTTTGATGGATCAGCCAAGTATCAGCTGGAAGCTTTGGAATCAGTGGACCGGCGAGCTGTGAGGTTAATCGGTGACGATAAACTAGCTGCCAATAAGCTACTTAGTCTCGAGCACCGCCGTAAAGTAGCATGTCTGTCTATTTTCTACGGGATTCATTTCGGGGAATGTGCGCAAGAGCTTCACGACCTAATTCCACCCTCCCCATTTCACTACAGGACTAGCAGAAAGTCGGCGAATTACCACCCATTTCTCGTTGAAATGCCAAAATCCGTACTCAGCGATATCGATTCACATTCCTGTTGCGTACTGCACAAGATTGGAATTCTTTGCCGCCATCTCTGTTTCCTGAGACCTACAATCTTGGAATTTTCAAGGCTAGAGTGAATAGATATCTTCAAGATCGACGAGCTCCATCTTCGGCCACACCGTCGCTTAACATCAGGCGAGTTGGTGGTCAATCATAGATCTATCTTGTATAAAAAAAAAAAACCTGTTATATAAAACCAAATTACTGAACCGAATGTTGATAAAATTTATATGGGACTACCTCAGAAGTATGACCTACCAAACAAAAAAAGAATCTGTGAACAAACATAAAAAAACAGACAAGTGCGAGTCAGACTCGCCCACCGAGGGTTCCGTACAAACTAGTAGATAAAAAGGGGAAATTATATATTTTTTTATATTTTCCTTCATAAACCGAAAAATATACAGCGTAAAAATATTTAATCCTGTTTTGGCTTGTGCTAATGAAGCTCTTTCATATGATACCGCACATGATATGGTTAAAGCACTTTAAAATTTGACCCTCCTTCCTTGTAACAACCCTATTTTTTGTGATAAAATTAAAAATGTACAGTTTTCGGATTTTTTCCTTTACATGTATATGTTTTGTGTGTCTATATGACAATGCTTCTTGCCAAATTTCACAGTTATAGGTAAACATGAAGTACCCCATAGGGGTTGATTCCCTTGCAAGTGTCGAAATATGCATTTTTTGGGACATATTTGGCAGTAACTTTTTGTATGAAAACTGAGAATTTTGATTTTTCTCTCTGCAGCAAAAGATTATAGATCTGTGTATATGGTTTTAATTTCAACTCGATACCTTTACGCGTTCCCGAGATACAGGTCTTGACAGACGGACGAACAGACAGACAGACAACAAGACATCCTATATGGGTTCCGTTTTTTCCGTTTGAGGTACTAAACCCTAAAAAACATACAGTAGAATTGATAACCTCCTTCTATTTGGAAATTGGTTCAAAATATATGTTTAGCTAGAAAGCTTATCCCAATATTTTTATAATTAATCTAATTTATAGGAGTTATAAGTTTTTGATATACTAGAATAACAAGTTATGCCAGCAGAATGTACCAAAATGATAACATACATATATTACTAAATAAAATTGTCAATAAAAACAAACATTAATAAGAAACACCAACAACTCCAAACACACTACACATAAACTTCAATAGTTTTTCAATCTATATCATGTTAAGTACTTAATTAGTATAGTTTAGTAAACAAGTATAAGTTTTGAAAACTCAAAAAACCCTAACAAAAAAACGGCTGAACCGATTTTGATGAAACATACAGCTAAGCATGTAGCTTAGAACACTCTCAACAAAATTCCTTTTTAAACAAAAAAAAAAACTAAATCAAATTCAGTCCATCCATTTGAGAGCTATGATGCCACAGACAGACACACAGATATACAGACACACATGTCAAACTTATAAAACCCCTTATTTTGAGTCAATCAGTTAAAAATGCAGAGCACAATTTTGTTGGATGACATAATATTTTTTTCAGTTATTTTCTTTTAAAAACCAAACTACTGAAATTATCTATGGGGTTAATCTGAAACAAAAGTCCTTTCAAATAAAAAAATAACTTTCAAATCAGTTTATGAATGACAGAGCTATGAGGTAAAACAATACAACCAAATTGATAACCTCCTCCTTTTTTTTAAGTCTGTTAAAAATGAATGAACTCACCCTCCATATCACATTCTGGGTTTGAATTTGTAATCTGATAATCTGTAGGGCTCTCCTTCTTTTCTTCTGGTGTGGATGCCACAAAGTCAGGCTTTTCTGAAATTATGACACATTTTACATGACAACACAATACTTCTAAAGCAAAACCTTAAAACCATTATTCAGTTGGCTGACACTAACTGAGTTACAAAGATTCATACAATCATTTAGTCATGGTTTTAAAATATCATTAGTCTGTTTTTATACCTTTTATTATCAGGTAAACTATCTATATCCCAATGTAAGTTGATTTTGATGATTCTATTTTAGTTTGGTAGGCCATACTTCAGAGGTGGTCCCAAATAAATTTTATCAAAATCAGTTGAGTACTTTGGTTTTTAAAAGCTTTTATTTTATTTGCCCTGTTAGTATGTGTGGGACAAATCTTGCGAGTTAAATTCCTGTCGTTAGATTAGGTTGAAATTTGGTTTACTTACGTAACTTCGGTGACAATGCAATAATATGGTACCATGAAGCTGGTCTCAAGATAGCATCGGAAGGTGGCTATCAGAACTCCTAAGCTAAACGAGATAAAACCGTCGAGTTTGGACTCGTTTGAATAGTCTTGACAAGCACTTTTGTACTACATGACAGCCAGGGTCTCAAGATGGCGTCGGAAGGTGGCCATAGGAACTCCTAAACTAAACAAGATAAAACCATCGAGTTTGGAGTCATTTGAATAGTCTTGATAAGCACTCTTTTTTTAGTCTAGTAAATAAAATATTAACTAAAAAAATATTTAAAAACAAGCTTTTATTTAAATGCTCTAAAATGAAGAAAATAAATTTTATATTGATATAAATAAAAGCTTGTCGGGAGATTTCAAACAACATCGTACCTACTACTAAGTAATATTTAATTCCAACAAAAGACTTAGACGCATTCTTATCATTTGCTTAGAATTAAAGTAAGTTTGTTCTTTTGAAAAAAAAATATGTTTGTGTTCTTGCGACAAGCTTTTATTTATATCAATATAAAATTTATTTTCTTTGTAGAATTTAAATAAAAGCTTGTTTTAAAAAAAAAAAAAAAAAATATTTATTTATAATAAAATAACTAGAAAAATATCATCTAAGCAAATTGCATATTCTGAAGTGTTTTTTTTTTCAGTTTTTTAACTATAATTATATCTACATCACCCTATTGATGCCTGTAAGAGATCACATTCAGAGATAAGGACTCTAGTTTCTCATTGTTTTGCAAACTTTTCCTGATATATAGATATACAATGTAGATAGCCCTGGCCACCATGGTTTATCTTACAACAGGAGTAGAGGTCTAAGGGCTCTTTGAGGCAGACTTTTGGAACATGGGGACCGGGAGCCCTAGAATTTTATAAGGATTTGTATGGAATTTTTAAAGATTCTATGCATTACCAAAATGATAGTCTCTTCTTTGGGCAAAAAATTAACTGAATTTTGGACACTGGGATTATTTTAAATATCCATAGTCTTATGATGCCTATGGATATTTTAGATGCAATTTTTAATTTCATCATCATCATCATTTTCAGCCTGTTATCACTAATTGCTGAATATAGACCTCTCTTGTTATACACCACTCATCTTGGTCCTATGCCAATCTTATCTAGGTTCAATAGTTTTATTTTTGTTTTATTTATTTACTATTTATACTTTCTATTATTAGTAGTAAATAAAATACTTCACAAATAATGTTTATATATATATTATATATTAATAAATAGGCTAGTTAGTTTATAGAGAAACATACATAAAGAATAACATTAAGTATCTATCATATATGCCTTGTCACATAATAAAACCTTTGCACACTTACCATGTTCAGGATTTTCGTTTAGATGCAAGCATGTGTCGCCACCACCGTCTTCTGCTTTAATGAACATTTGGCACTCATTAACAATGGATCCCTTCACTCCAGAAGGCTTCTGCTTTAAAAGTAAATTATCCTCCACGCCTCCGCTTGGAGGGGCAAAATCTACACCTTTTAAGAGACGATCCGAAGGATCCATTGCAAGTGCAACTGAAAAAAACAGACAGCTATTTTGACCAAGGACGTCGCAATTAGTAATCGGGATGGGACTTTTGCGATTATTTGAATTCAAATAATTAATGTAAGCCATATCTTTTTAGCACAACTCTTCCTATGAAAATAGATGAATGTAAACCTAGGAAAACAGAAAGTTCTAATTACTTTGTATGCCAACTCAGTTGTTTTTTTGACTGAGTGAAAGGAAGTAATTGTAATACCTGATGAAATACACTGGGCAATATTTCCAACAACGGTTTTTATGAATCTATGTTTAGTTTACAAAATACTAGGTATAAGAATAATCATTATTACTAAACCTTTTTGCGATTTCCAAATTACAAATTCCAGCTGGCAGACCGTGGCAGACGTCTGGTAGTGTTTTCTTTTTGACAATGACATACACGTTTGACTTTGAAGGTAGAAAATTAAATGACAACTTTAATTGGCTATCACCGTCAAAAAGCTTCGGTCGCTTGACGGGCCTATTCTTTATCTGTGGGCGGGCCGATTTGGCGTAAACCCAGGGCGCAAACTATTTTATTGCCCATTCGAGCACGTATTAGCCAGATAAAGCTATTTTGAAATCATATTGTACATTCAATTACTTGACAAGGCAGATAAGATCAAACAAACCTTACCTATAAACCAAACTTAGTCAGTTGCAAGATTGACAAAATAGATTAGTTTAATGGTTTAAATATTATCAGTTACTATTTCCCTATTCACGCTATTTTCATACATAATAACTGGCAACACTAATTTTGTTACGTCACTTTCTCTTCTCTATTTTATTTTAGACGGATTTCTGATTTTACAAGAGAATTTTGTAAATCTTGACCAAAAGTCTCAAAATGAGCGGAGCGTGGAGGCAAGCTGGTTTAAAGTAAGTAATTTTACCCTTCTCCATGCATAGTGAGACATTCAGCTTTAAAACTTAGGTTATGATTTTCCAGTTACATAAACTACTCCAACATCGCTGCTAAAGTCTTGCGGCGCTCCCTGAAGCCTGAACTTCGCAATGAGGCTTTAAAGCGTGACGCTTCACATGTCAGGATCACACCCTGGGTAAATGGCAAGCCAGCTCGTAAGTATCTATTTATTTAACATCTACATATTATCAAGGACAAAAACTTGTAATTCTACATTCTTACCTACATAGTTTTTCTAGGCTCATAGTATGTTATTCGCCGATTTTGTGAGAAGTGCGTAAATCGAGCCAATACTTTTAGTAAGGTTACAAGGTTTTGGTTACAAGCATATTATTCCTACTGAGTATTGGATACAGAACTTTAACCGAAACACTGTCACTGTCTGAGATAACTTAATATAGTAATATCCACCTATTGTACACCTAGGTCCACCATACACAACCATTTGTATGTGTTTTGAAGACCCAAGTGTTATATTTAGGCATTTTTACCAAGACTTATCATAATAAAGTTTCTTCAATAGTGGTGTCTGATATATTTTTGTTTTGAATGAATTTTTCAGATGAAAAGGACTAAGAATTGGTGTAAGTTAGGCCATATATCTACTAAGACAATGTTATAGAGTTTAGTCTTCAATGCAGTTGTTTGAAACTGTTATGAATTTTACTAACTTAAAGTTTCATAGAATGTCTTAGTTATAACATTAGGTTGGCTTTCGAATAAGGCTAAATTAAATAGCTATAACTGCTTTTGAAATCTACCAATATTATCAATTGATTTTCACAGCTTTTCATACAACTATGAAAACCAAATGATCCTATTGGTCAAGTTCAAATGTATCCATAGTTGCTTAGGTTAGCTCCAGTGAAAAACCAACATTAGGCTGTGTGATTTGATTACAAAACTAACATTGCAGATCCAATATTGTTTAGCATTTCAATAATAACATATGCCTTTTTTGTGAAATCTGTTTTTGAATGACTACCAGTGTGAACTAATAAACTAATGAATGATGCATAATCTTAGTGGGAGTTCTCTACAACAAACCCTATATTGTTTTTATCTAGTATCTATTCAGATAGATTCTTGGGTCCAGATCAGTGGCATCAATATCTAACTATCTAGTATCTATTATAATTATTTACAAATATTTTCATTCAAAAACAAGTACATTATTGAAGGACAAAATACTAGACTAAGATCTATGATAAAATACGAGATTTACAAGAATATTGAACAAGACAGTAAAATATTATACTAATTCAATCATGTAAAGAATCAAGTTAAATCAGTCATTCAAGTTAATCATATAAAGAGGTGCCTTATTTCTTTCTCCCACTTGGTTATGTATCCTGCCTGTTGTGAAATTTGAATTGATAACGTTTTTTATGTTTTCAGATCTGAAAACCAAACAACCCAAGCAGTGAAGAGTTCTTTACCAATAACCATGATGTTCCACAACTATTTAATTTAATGTAGAACTTAATATTATCAATAAACTTTGTTGCTGTAAGTCAAATTTTTATTTCTTACTTTAATTCAATTTTTAATTAATTGTACTACTCAATTATAATAATTATCTAATGCAATGAGGTATAAGGACTGGTCAAAATTGTCAAGATCTCAGACACCATATTTACTATTGGCATAAAGTATATTCTTTCATACTTATCCAGTTGTAAACAAAAATGGTGTGTAACTAGGTATAATCAACTACACCTAACAATTTTAAAAATAAGTCTGGTGTTCAATGAAGTCTTCATTACTTAGGTACTATATTACTGTTTACGTTATTGGACTATTGCAATTGGGTAAACATGTTTTATGTAGATAAATTATGATATTGGTATAGCAGGACTAGTGAAGTATATTGGAGTTAATATTTTTTCTAAATATGTAATTACCTCACATCAATATAATTTATGTACATATAAATTAGTAAATGTGTGCATCTGATACTCTGTCACAGTGAAATGTCTACAACAATTTTGGTAAAATTTAGTAAAGCAGTAGTGTGCATAAGGATGGAATGGGTACATGATACTTTTTCCTGGCTGACCTAGCATTTAAGGTAGATTAACCATTTTTATTCACATTGTTATGTCAGTACATACTTTATTTCCTCTGTAACATGGATAAAACTGTAAAAACTATTGTCTGTGTTCTATGCTAGCCATGCTGGAAAGTTTTTGTGAAAACTGTAAATGGTATAGAGCTTGTTTTATACATGTTTGAAAGCTTAATGATATTATGAAAGTCAAAATACCAGAATAAGTATTATAAATTGATTTTAATCTTGTTACTTTTACACTTATGTTAGCTTCTTTCACTTTTTCTATTAAACTAGTACCCAATGGTGCTTTGGGTTCTATTACTACAGATGATAAATTAGTTACTAAATCACATTCTTTCCTGAACTTCTCAACACCATTCCATGCAATCATTATACCATTATCCGTGCATAATCTAGGTGGTGGCCGAAATACATTATAACCCATTTTCTGACCTATTACTTTAACTGATTTGAATATAAAGTCATTACAAGCTACACCACCAGACACAACAATATTCTTATACCTCTTACATATAACATTATATTTTTCACTAAATAAAATAGCCCTTTCAGTTCTAAGCGACAAATGTTCTGCGATAGCTAATTGAATTGCTGCACATAAATCATTCACTTCGGGAATTATACCATCTCCCATTATACTGTGTTCAGCCTCTTTTTGCAATAATTTCCTTTCCAAGGAATCTTTCAGACCACTAAAACTAAAGTTGCAATCTCTATATTTCCACAAAGGCATGGGAAATTCAAATAAATCAGGGTTCTTTGATTTCTTAGCTGCTGCTTCTATTGCTCTTCCACCTGCCATTTTAGAGAATTCAGGTATATTTCTCAATTTCATTCTTCTCGCAACCTTGTCCATGATTTCACCTGGTGCATTATCTAAACTTTTCCCAAGCAGAAAGAAGTCATTAAAATCATTCACAATTGCTAAAAGACAATGTCCTCCCGAGATGAGGAGAACTAAAAAAGGAAATGGAATATCATAATACATTCTTGCAACTAATGCATGTGCTTCCATGTGATGGATGGGTATTAAAGGCTTATTAAACTTTCTTGATAAGTGTTTTGCATACTTCACACCAACTTCTAAGCTGATAAGCAACCCAGGTTTTGTAGTTACAGCGATAGCATCGATATCCTTAAATCCCAGATGAGCTTTGTCCAATGCTTCAGAAACTGCTTGTTCTATATTACTGCGGTGCAATTCCTGAGCAATGAGAGGATTTACACCACCATAACGAAGGTGAACTATGTTTTGTGAAAACAAGGATTCTCCCAGGATATTCCCAATACCGTCAACAACCGCTACACCGGTGTCATCACACGAAGTTTCAATACCCATTATTCGAGCATCTCTAAATGTAGATCGACCACAATAATTACGTAACTTATCAAGTTTAGTAAATAACTTTACTTTCAAAAAATTCCTATCAAACGTGCAGAAAATCATAGCTTCATTTAGTGTGTAACAGGAATAGTTTGGATTAGCTTTTGTAATGTAATATTGATAATTAATAGATAGAAATTCGTATTTTTTAAGGTTATGATATTGTGACTGTGATGTGATTTATTTTGACAGTGACTTTTAAATTCGAACTTGACATAACAGAACAGCAATGTGGCCAATCTAAAATATTTTTTTTGGTACAATTTTTTTTTCCACATTTCCTTTGTTTGCTTGATGTTGGCATCATGCTTGCACTTTTGCCATTTGTCGAGTTTTTATGATTTCCTTTGTCGAGTTTTTATGACTGTCCGATATTAAAGCATTGGATCCAAACAATAATTCCTAAAGTAATAGTACCCTATATTTAAGATGAACTGTACAGATAGTTTTATATAATGCTCAAGTATTTCTCAAGTGTATTGTTCTGTTTATTGTTCTATTTTGTAAGCTTTTAACATGTCTTGTCTATGGATCTTAGTTGTCTGAAATAAAGTTTTATTATTATAACTTAGGAACACTTGAAGCAACTTTTACCAGATTTAGCACGTCAATCGTCTAATTATTGGAATTATAACCATGTCAATAACCCTCACCGTTTTCACTGCGATGGTACATACGAGTGGTGAGGACTAGCCAGTGATGTTCCAAGTCAATTTTGGTGTTGCCGTATCTCCGCCTTTAAATTGCCGTATTTTCGGGGAAAACCGGAAAAAACGGCCGTATACTAAAATTTTATTTACTTTTACAAATTATGGGTACTATATGACTTAATTACACTAATTATTTACTTATAACTAATCTCCGTATAAGTTTTGAATGGTATTTAATACTTCGGATTCAGTTGGTGAGAGGTCACTTGTTTTCTTCTCCTTCATTTTTTTAATAATTTTCGTCTGGTACCTCAAATTGCGTGTAATTGCCTTTGTTTCGCACGGCTTGCTTCGCTCAAAGCTCCATTGATAGTGGAGGTTATTAGTTTATTTAGTTTTTTGTATTCATGTTATTCAAAACAATCGAAAGATTTAAGATGTTATTTTTGGCTTAGCAGACAAAATTCTAAAGTCACTCGGAGAACAAAGATATAGGTATATCGGTATTGCTCTATTTTCGTAACATCTTATTTTTTCCGTATTATTCGTACACTAAGTGCAGTTAACTCCCAAACCTGAAACCGTTTCCGCGTTGATGCGTTCCGTTATACGAAGAAACTATTATTTATTGATACTTACGATATCAGCCGTATACTTTCATACAAATGTTATACGGCTTTGGGATGACTGCCGTATGCCGTATTTTAGATACTTAGCATGCCTAAAAGCCGTATATTACGGCAATAGCCGTATCAGGAACATCACTGGGACTAGCTATAAGCTCCGTCCAGCCTCCGTATTCTGCACCTTTATTCCGATTCTATTCGATTCGATGCGATGTTCGATACGGAGAGAGATCTCGAAGGATTTCACACGGTTTCCGGAATTAGTGATTCAGGTTTTCCGGATATTAGTGCTGGGCGTTTTTTTTCTATAACGGTTTTAAAAACTAGTTACTCCATGAAAAACGAACAAACGCTTATGCCGATATGACACAACCAGTTACAAAAAAAAAGAACTCGCGTCGCGCGACTGCTGCGTGCAGCAGTAATAACGAAACAAAAATGGATCGACTTTATGAGCCAATTTAGTATAATGTTCTATCTCTATTGGATACGGTCTATTTTTGATTGAATAGTAAACCCGTTTTTTGTAACTACATTTTGGCCCAAGTTAGAAAGTTTTCTATCTCAGCTCAATAAAGTCTATTATTGATTGAAATTAGAAACCAGTTTTTTCTAACCACATAAAGATACAAGGCAAAATATTATTTAACGTAACTAAATAAAGACTAATATTGACTGAAATAAGAAAAAACCGTTTTATTTACAACCGTTTCTACAAACGCTTTTTCCCAAGAAAAAAACGTTTCGTTTCGTTTTACATAAAACTAAAAACGACCCAACTCTACCGGATATCAAATAATTTTGACATTTCTATTTCAGCTGATCATCCCAACAGTACCATTGATTGATTGAAAGCGGCATGTGACATGTCGATTATTAATCGATTAATCGGAAATTGCCTACTCTTTTGACAACACAGTTATTCATGTTTGATGTAATTTACTTAATATATAGTATACCTAATATTATTTACGTCATATTGATTTACTATCAAATATTTGCACTTCAGAAATAATCGAATGTAATGGAAAATTGTAATTAATTTCTAAGATCTTATTTACCTACATACTTGCAAATAAATTTCATTTCATATGTAAATTCAAACCAAAATTTATTCATCTGTTTGCCAAATGAGCAATGTAAAGATAAACATGAAACTACACACTTCTCTCTCACACTCCTCTCTCTCTCTTATAATCCTCTTTTTGCATTTGGAAATAAAAAAAAAAATATATTAACATAGCTTATAGAGCTATGCTTAATTTAATACATTTAAAATATTAGTGTGCATAAAGAGTGGATCGTGGGATTGACCACATCCATAGTACCTATGTTTTTAAACACAATCCTTCTTACTTATAAACGCTGAATAAGCGCATTTTTGTTAAACAACGTGTTGTTCCGTTTTCGCGTGTGTCAGTTTTCGTCTGATAGAAAATGTCAAGTCTTTATTCAGTGAATAAGATTTTAGCATGCGTTTGTAAAACGGAATATTTCTTGTGATCAAAAAAAATGAATCGAAATTTAATCGAATTTTGAGAATCGAAATCCCAAGCGGTAACAAGTCACTAAAGTTTGTAAATTTGACAGTGGCAGCCGCCTAATTTTTCTTTTCTTTAATTGGCCACTTTTGGCACATTTGCCAAAGTAATATGTTAAAGTTTCATGAAAAATACAAATAATATAAGTTTTAGTCACAATCTCAAGTTACTTGTTTTAGATTATGACGAGATACTCGGGTGATAGTGAATCAAGTTCATGTCATGCCTCAGTAAAGTGGAGGTTATTTTACTAGGAGCTGCATAAGCCTGTCGGGAGCAATATCGAATTAGTTATCGAATTTATTTGTCAAACTTTTTCGGGATCGAGTTTGTGAATCGGTCTACCCGGCGGATCCAGTTGAGGATGAGTGGAGATTGTCTTTGGTTTCTCGAGATTTCTATACTAGAAATGGGACCGATGGGCATAAATTCGAGTTAGTGAATACCCATTGGAGTCGAATGGAGCTTAATTCGGTAGCCGGCTCATTACCGACGAAATCGGTTCAGTTGCAACCGATTAGAATTAGAATAGCCATGCTGAACCCATTCGGTTTCGGAATCGATTTGATTTGTATATCTCCGTCTCTGTCATTCTGAGACGGATATATACAAATCGAATCGATTCCGAAACCGAATGGGTTCAGAATACGAGGGCAGAATCCTGAATAAGCCCTACCTATACCTTCGGAATTATGAAGGACAAATTCTGTTACATTAACGGCTAATGTTTGGCATCGTTCAAATTAATTTTCAGTAATTTCTTAGTTATGGATATTCTAGAAATAGTTATGTGTATTCTTATTCACAATTGTCATTTTCCACAAGACAATCGTGAAAAAGAATACTTTGCTTTCTTCTTCACGGATCAACATCGGATCATGGAGTTTTGCACAGATAAATAAACCTAAGGATCCCGTCGGACCACGGGCAAGAAGTGCCCTTAACATCAGGCGAGTTAGCGGTCAATCGTAAACCTTTATAAAAAAATAAAAGTTTTGTATTATGTACAATGCTAACAACATGCAGATTTTTTAACGTGACATTGACATTGCATTAAATGAAAATTATGCATAGACCCAGAATGAATAGACAGGGGAACCTTGTAACCGGGCAAGAGATAGCGATATTGATACCATTGTATAACATTCCCATAGAAGTCGGGGAAAATAGGTAGGGAGCTGGAAGTGTGTTTCATTACTTATAATAACTTTAAGATATTTTATTGATGTTATTATATTAAAAATGTTCATAAATACATGCTTACACTTGTAGTTTGAATTTGTAAGCGACAATACATATCAACTATGAGTACATGTACACGACGTATAACGTGATGGAACTTGGCACTTCGCTTTGTATGCCGTCCCGCCTTCAGTATATTACCATTTGCTCCTATGTACCTAGGTCCTAAAGAATCTCTATTCTAAACTTCGTAACGATTGTTTCAGCCGTTTAACCGTGAAAAGGTAACAAACTGACAGAGTGCCAGACAACATACAGAGTTACTTTCGCCTTTATAATAGTAGTTAAAAGGCAGAATGAAAAATTGTAAAGGCTAGTCATTATGGTTGTATTATTTAATGGTTTACAACTATAGAAAAACAAATAACAGGAAACTGTTTTCTACATTTTTTAATACTGAACACTTTTTTTTCGTTGTATAAAAACAATGGGTAATAATAATAAACTACTGAAGATTGGCGTGCGTGACAACTATGCTCTTAATTAAAAATAGAAATCAGGAGCCTGATTATTTTAAAATAAATTGAAACAATTTATTTGACAGTCAATAACGTATTTAATTACCTTTAAATATTCATAATGACTTTGAATCCCACAACCAGTTAGTAAAAACAACACAACACAACACAACAAGTGGCGGGAAGACGCTGGATGCAAGCCGCTTCCAATCGGTCTTTTTGGAAATCCATGGGGGAGGCCTATGCCCAACAGTGGACTTCTTATGGCTGAGATGATGAGATACAAAGATACACTAATCAAACTTATATAACCCCTCTTTTTGGATCGGAGGTCAAAAATGCCCATATTTATTTTAAAAGCCTAAAGAAAAAAAATGCGTACATTTTTTCTTCTTCACACTTGCTGCTATCACATTACGCAGTTTCGCTGAGGATTGAAAGAAAAAGAAATGTGAGTTACTCCATTGCATCTCTCTCTACGCTTTACTAACTAGGAAAAAGTGTTATCTTAATTTGGCAGCACTGTCATGCCAACTTACGTCACGTACGAAAACATAACATCTTTCTATATTTTTGTTTATTTCATTGTTTTGAACGGATTTGGATAAATAGTGTGTATTCTAATAATTGTCCCTTCATCAATTAACCTTTAATTATATTTGCGATGACACGAGACGAACACAATATGCACATAAAAAATATTAAAAATGCACCTGTGAAAACTTTAACCTCTAGAAATTCTATTTTTACAGCCACTAAACAACACAATTCACCATTTTAGCACTAACCACACCGTTCTATAGTATCGAAGTTAAGATTCGTGAATTTAGTCCTTTTTTATAGTTATTTGAGATTATAAACTTGCAAAATGTCAAATTTGTGCCCCTAAGCCATCGCTTAATACGTAGGCGTAATAGGACCAAAGAATTTTCAACCCACTACATCCTACATCGACAAAGACAAAAAATGAATATCTTTCTCTTTCATGATTGCTATAATCACATTATGCTATTTCACTAGGGAGTGAAAAGAAAACAATGTGACGGTCTCTATTCTACTCTGGGAAATTATGACAATCAATCTCAAGAGGTGCTCATCTACTTCTTCTTTTTTGTATTGGACCCGCATTAAAGCAAAGCCAGTGTCAAGTATTAGGTTTTTTTTCAAGTTTCTTGAATAAAACAAGTTGTAAATGTTCTAGTCACAATCTAAGTCACTGATACAGTCAATTTATAAGTCGAGTCCTGCTTCAGTAAAGTGGTGGCGACTTTACTAGAAGCTTCTATGGAGTTTTGCCGATAACGTAAAATCACACGTTTTACTGCTTTATTTCACTTGCCCAAACTCACGCACTTTATCGAACACTTAATGAATAAAACACCATCATTTTTATAGCATTAATGTTCAAAATAACACAAGTTTAGGAAAATAAAACAAAGCAACAACACGTTACTAAGACGTTCCCGTCAAAAACTTCCAGTGCTCATCTATTCTATAGTGTAGGTTCTTCTTTGAGTTTCAGCTAGTTATTGTTCTGTATATTTCTTAGGTGACGTAAAATTCGATATAAGAAAAATTAATCTAAAGATAAAACCGCGAGACAAGTTAATTTGCGGAATTTTCGTCGACGGGTCGGGCAATCATTTCACGTCACTTCGTTCGTCACTTTCAGAATAAAGCACAGGAATAAAGGTATATTTTACTGGCGTACATTATACAGTTTTACAAATCGGTCGTGCGCGGACTTGGATTTAATATAGAATCGCGTTGAAAATAAAAGTGTAGAAAATAAATAAATAAGTATTATTCGGACAAATTGTAGTGCCTTGAATATTGAACATAATTCAAACAGGATTGGTTTTGTTATATCATGGTAAGTAATCTTGATTTTTGGAAAATTAGACAATGAGTAATAGCTGAATAATTTCGAGAATTGGAAAGCTAGAGTCAAAAATATAATCGTATAAAAAGTGTATATGTTGAACACTCGTGTATTTTGGAAGTAAAAAGATAACTGATTGGTACTTTAAGTTAACCTATCCAACAAAAAGTGTACCTCTGATAATAAAGCAACCATTCACCTTGCAATAACCGGCGCGGCGCGGTTTGTCGGTTAATTGTTGACCGGAGTTTATGTACAGTAGAATATATTTCGTAATTATTCAGCACCTATTATTAAGTACTTGTTTGTGAATGTTCAGTCTTGCCCCTGTACCACAGTATTTTATAATAAGAACTTAAAGAGATCTTTCGTACTAACAAAGTGTCTAAATCAAAGTAAATTCAAATTCAAGATTATGATAAATTTTGTGTCATTTTTTTTTGAAAAAAATTGTTGAAAATTTCATTTGTAGAAATAAATTTATAAATATTAGAGGTATATTCCTATTCATTTCGATTATGCATCTGTTTTGTTACAATGCTATGATAAAGCAAATGTGGCCAGGATAACCTTATAAATAATAACTTGACTATAATTTTAATATTGTCAAAAAATATACTTACTCACAACTTTGTATAGGTATATGAGTCCTATAGTGAGCTTATTATGGAAAATATAGTTTATTATGTTTTAATTTTATGTTGGTTCAATAAGACAGCAAATGAATAGTCTTTATCTTAAGATATAAAATAAAATTTGAGAAACCATCTGGCACCAAAGGTCACAAATCTGTTTTATTTTGTAACAGGCAAAAATAGGACATTCACAATTTCATTGTAGGTACATTTTTTCTTGCATTTGTTTTTTTAATATCTTGAGCAGTTATGAATTGATAACAATGATTTCTTTTTGTTAGAAAGGGTCCTTAAATATGATGACATCATTATTATATACATCATTATTATATGCGGTCCTATAATAATTGTCATCATATTTTTGAATATTTTTCTGAGCAAAGAAAGATAAAAAATATATAAACATGATTGACCAGTGATGGTCAGCTTTCAGTTATGTAAATTATTATTCTAGGTATACTTAAATTTTCTTTCCAGATTTTATGATCACCTGCAGAAGAAAATTATCATGATGGATATCCTTCAAATATTAAAGCAATCAACTATAGTGCATCTATGTTTTGCTATATCATACTTCATCTCTGGAGTTATACTAAATTGTATACAAGCCATACTATATTTTGGACTGAAGCCTTTCAATAAATCTTTGTATCGTAAAATAAACTACTATCTTTCATATTCCTTTTACAGCCGTAAGTAAAACATTAGCTCTACCATCCTAATTAAGGGTACTTATTATCATGAGTAACTTAGAATCTGCATACAAATTGAATAACACATTGCTCAAATAAATCCATAAATAATAGGTCATATATAATCTAGTTATATTACACCACAATAACCTATAATATTTAATTTATTTTAATATTTAAGATGAAATACAGATTCTGTCTGAGAAATTTTGAAGTTCTATGCAGATTCAAAGTAAGTAATGTATAATGCATATTTAATATTTTTTCAATCTAATAAATAATATCTGATATGATGTACTTTAACCCCTGGATGGCTATACAATATATTCAACTCGGTATGTTTGTTATTATTGCTGTTTTACATGTCTTCTAATTGTAATTGCTGTCTGATGAACTATGAAAGTCCTTGTTTTCTAATTATAAGCTCTTTTTGGTCTGCAGTATGCAAGTTTAGTATATATAAAATGTATTCTATCAAAATCTCAAAGTTCGTTTGAAAACTCGTCTGTTAACCGAATCTTAGTGTAAGTTTATGTATATAATAAAAAGAGATCTAACGAATCTTACCTAATATTTGATATATCTGATAACCAAACCTTTGTTAAAAAGAAGCTTTCTAAAGATAATGGAAAACTAACAAACCTAACCTAATAACTGTTCAGAAAAATGAAAAAGATAGCTCTAACAAACTTTTGAAATCAGGAAGTTGTGTCAAGTAAAACATCTGGAATCAGGCAGTTCTATGAAATGGGTGTGAGCAAGTAACATTTAAATAAATGTATTTCGGATTATAGATAGGATATCAGTATACATACATTATAAACCTGCAAGGAAATAGAGACTTTACCTAACATGTTTTTTGACATATTTAATTAATGTTAATAATTATTGCATTTCAGAATTAGTATTCATGTCAGAATGGTGGTCTGGCACAACCGTCTCATACTATGTAAAAAAGGATGAATATGATAAGTATTATGGCAAGGAGCATGGCTATCTCATTATGAACCATAGTTATGAAATAGATTGGTTGATGGGATGGCAGTTCTGTGATGGTATTCAAGTCTTGGGAGTAAGTGATTTTTTACATAATTAAATCAGTTATTAACTTATTTTTTAATTGGCTTTCCTGCCGCAGTTCATATTTAGTATCTATATCAGTCCACTCTGTTTTTAATATTTACAGTTCCAATAGGTAGTACATATATAAAGTTATTAGTCATAGTGTAAAGGATTACAATATGAAATTAATTACGCAGTGAAATACATAAAACGAATGTAAAAAGTTGTTGTTTATTCCTTCTAATACTTCCATAAAACAATAATAAAATATTGTATGTTAATGTGTGTCCAATTAATTTTCAACCTTTGCAACTAGTAACTAATGAGTTACTAGCACAATGGGAGAATTATTTTTAGAGATTATCTCTAACAGATAAATTTTTATTTATTTGATAGTTCGGATACCTATTACAAGTGTTTATTAAATAAAATGTATTATATTTTATTTTATATTGTAACATGAATATATCACTGAAGAATGAAATAAATTTTACCTAATAGATTAAAAAAATGTTTTTGTGAAATTAATAACTGCATTTGTTGTGTCATGCAACTCATCATGTGTTTTTTTTTTTCAGAATTGTAAAGCATATGCTAAAAAAGTAATCCAATATTTACCACCCATTGGTTGGATGTGGAAATTCTCCGAATTTGTCTTTCTAGAACGGTCCTTTGAAAAAGATAGGGAAACAATAAAAAACCAGATAACAGAGCTCTGTGATTATCCAGATCCCGTATGGGTAAGTCAATGTCTTATATGATAAGAATATTTTAAGATATGACTACTGTTTCTAACCGTCAATGGTTATCTTTGCACTGCAATGTTGTAATTTAATTTTATCTTAATCATTGAGTTGTATACTGCTTGAAATGTCAGTTATAGTAGATAATTAGGTAGATTGTTTAGTAGTATTATCAATATAGTAGTATTGTAGACTAGCTTCATATATTCATTGTACAATTATTATTAATTATGATTTATATCTATCTTCTACTAATATAGGTAACAACTGAGTGACATTGATCTTAATTATATATTACTGTGCATGCATTAAACACATACAAAGCGCTATCTACATTTAATAAGCGCGCTGCGATAAAATTCCCTATTAATCTTTTGTCTAGGGAAAAAGAGATAGATTTACAGGTCTTGGTATTTTTTCACATTCTCTTACAACAATAATTGTTGTTGTTGTTAGCCTGTAGTGTCCCACTGCTGGGCAAAGGCCTCTCCCCGATATAATAATAGTTTAAAAAATTGAAGCAACCGACTTCTGGATCACACGGGAAGCACCAGCTTTCAAATAAAAAAAGAACAATCAAAATTGGTTCCCCCAGTTGAAAGTTATGAGGTAACAAATATAAAAAAAATACAGTCGAATTGAGAACCTCCTTCTTTTTTGAAGTCTGTTGAAAAGAATACAGAAAATGTCGCCTGATGATCCCTGATATATATGTATGTAGAAGCCAACTTTAAGCTGGCCTTCTGCCAGGGCTAAGCTAGCTACAATAGGATCAATAATTCAATAGAATCGCTTGATTTCCAGAATTATGAGTTGAACTGTGAAATTCGAGTGATTTGTCAACCAATTTGTTGTTGACTTCAGTCACTATAACATTTTTAGGTATTAGGCCTAAAATTGACACTGACAGTATGAAGTAGCATTATATGACTTAACTTAGCCTTGAGTTAAAATAATTTCGTAAAGACGTAGGCGTTATGGGCTGCAATGGCCAGAGTGGTGACAACGCATCCAACGATTGCACTGACCCTTGGAGTGCCTTAATCTGCCTGGGTGGTGGAAATATTAAAAACCTAAGCTCCTGGTCGTGTTAAAAAAAACGCAGATTACCCTCTCGACTACCATTGGTATTCACGCCAATTTTATGTCTTTTCTTTATCTGTCTCAGTATATTTTAGCAATGTGACAAAGGCGCCTTTTTTATTTTTTCTACGATTGACCACCAACTCGCCTGTTGTTAACCGACGGTGTGGCCGAGGATGGAGCTCGTCGGTCTAATGTTCAGAGTCTGACTGCGTGAGCAATAATAACTAATTAAATTTGCATAAATAGATTTGCTCTCTTGATTTATTCATAATAAAATAATTATATATGTGGAGATGTGATTTAATGAATCTGATAAGCAAATTAATTAAGTTATTGTTGAAATTCATAGTTTTAATACTAAAAAACTATGAATTTCAACAATAACTTAATAAGCTCCTGTATCTTAAATAATTCTTATCGAAAATTCAAGTTTTCATTCAAATGAATGCTCATTTTCCTTCGCTTCGATAGCGAGCGTTACAAAGAAAAAAAAATTACGCGTCAATAAACTTGACCTTTGATCGCTTACTATCCTGTGACCTTATTAGCTGTCTCTAGTGTTTCTACTAATGAACTTCATTGTCTTCGAACCAAACTAATCCCTCTGGGCTTCAATACAAATTTTGAATGGTCGTTTGCTCGTAGCCGGGATGAAACTCGCTGATGGTCATTGGTTTTCTATGGTGGAACAATGAAGCTTATTGTCAAAGGCATTTAGTCGATAAAGCCGCTAATGTTAAGTTTCCTTTAACCTATGTAGTGAAGTTATTTGCGGTCTACGATGAAGCACGCTTACCTAGAAGAAATGTTTTCACTCGCAATCTAAAGACACTCAAAAACACTATGATGGGCAGGCTGAGGGGTTATTGTACTCATCAGTAGCCGCGTACTGACTGAGCGAGCAGCCTCGCAAGGCGGTCGCGCGAGGCAAATCCTCGGTCGGTCAGGACGTGCCTCGCCCGAGGCAAATGACATTAGGCACGTCCTGACCGACCGAGGATTTGCCTCGCGAGGCTGCTCGCTCAGTCAATACGTGGCTATCAACAACTTTCAGTTGTCTATAAGTTGTAAAAGTTGAGGTCGTCATCATCGAATTAGGAGAGATATGCTGGCAAGAGTGGCTGAAAAGGCCAAAAAAACTGTCAATATTGTACATTGCTAGTGAAGACCGCCACTTAGACGATACTTTTCAGCAATGAAACCGTTTTATTTATCTTGTTTTTATGTTAGATAGGTGTACGATTGACCAACTCGTCTGATGTTAAACGACGGTGTGGCCGAAGATGAAGCTCGTCGATACTCGATCTATTCACTCTAGCCTTGAAAATTCCAAAATTGTAGTTCTCAGGAAACAGAGATGGTGGCAAAGAATTCCATTCCTGTGCAGTACGCATCAGGAACCGATATAGCTGAGTAGGGTTTTAAGGCATTTCAATGAGAAATGGGTGGTAATGCGCCGACTTAATATTTTCTTTTTCTTCAAATCAGGGAGTACAATTTGCCGTAACCTGTCTATTGAATGACTTCTTACAATATGACCGTAATTAAGTGTTATCCTTATAACACCTATGTACGAAAATTGACGTTTAAAGAAACTAAGTACCAACGAGCCTAAGCACGTAAATTGTCGTATAAAAAACTAAGTAGGTACTTACCAATGAGCATCAGAATTCAGACCTTGTACTATCATCCATCGCCTTTCTACTAGTAGACAGTCTCATCCACACGTTTTGGATTTTCTAAGGTTCTAAACGGTACTTACTATACAGTTTAATTCTACGTTTCTTATTAATACTAACAAAGAAACGAAACAAATTGACAGCTTCCTTGTTACGTGGGAGATACACCACGGATTTTACAGTCAGAGTGCTTCATCTTCGAACATTTCGTTGTTTCCCAACACGCGAGTTAGTGGACTTACGCGGGGTTATTCGCTTAAAAAAAGCTTTAATCCATTTCGCTCGCTTGCTTTTCATACAAGTAGATTAGATAAAACCTCGTTTTTCTGCAGCTACTGCTGACGCCAGAAGGCACTCGCTATACCAAACAAAAGCACGAAGCATCAGTTAACTTCGCCAAGGAGAAAAATCTGCCGGTTCTAAAGCACCACCTCACGCCACGCACAAAAGGTTTCACAACAAGTTTACAGTATTTCCGCGGGAAAATACCTGCTATTTACAACATCCAATTGGCTTTCGATAAAAGCAGTAAGGTAAGCAGTCGTCATAAGCTTTTTTTCTGTTTAATTCTAAAGGAGAACGTCCACGAAACTATTGGAAATGGACCTTGAGACAAGAGTTACTGAGTTACTAAGAATAATTGCATATTTGTATGCAGTCAGTACCTATAACGCGATGCACATATTTCCTTATAATAGACAACATTTTTGATACATGAGATTCAAGAGCAGTAGACCTCGCAAATACATACATACATTTTTAAAATAGTTCATGGAACATGTACAATTGCAGAGGGCAGACGAAATTCTTGTGTTAGACATACAAGACACATAAAACACTGTTAACACTACAAGAATAAAATAATAAAACGAATATTATAAAGCCGAAAATTTGTGAGTGTGTTTATGTTTGTTACTTCTTCGCACTTAAATGGCTTAACCGAATTCTATGAAATTTGGTATCCCGAATAATAATTTATGTAAAACAGCGGGTACCACCGCGGGGTGCAGCTAGTATGACATAAATACACGAACTTAGAGACACGATCTTATCGCTAATAGCTATCCTTCATTCAGAAGATTTAGAAGATCACTTTCTGATAATCTTCCTCGCCCAGTCAATCAAATCATAAAATTTTAGGCGTTTTGTTCTTCTTGCAATATTAAAATGTAACTTTTTTTTACTACTAGCATGGTTCTCCTGAAATATTGGTAAATGTATGGTTAACACTTGTCGTATGGAGAAATCGTATGGAAAATACGCACTAAGGTACCGTTACTGGCCATTCTCTTTATATGATTTGCAATTAAACTCTGCACAGCCATGCTTAAATAAATATGAGTAATTAAATAAATGACGAGGAAAAGTGTGCAAATTCATTGTTTGTTTCCAGACACCTCCAACACTGACGAGTCTTCTGTTCGGCAAGCCTGTGCATGCTCACCTTTATATAGAAAGGATTCCCGTGGAGAAAGTACCAGAGAATGAAGAGGAGGCTTCGAAATGGCTGCACCAGCTGTATGTTACTAAGGTATACCAAGCCGAGATATCATGATGAAAAATGTTTAGAGACATTTAGACTGAGAATCGCTTTACGTCTTACAAAAACGTATAGGATCTGATTCATTTTTAGGGTTCCGTACCCAAAAGGGTAAAGCTGGACCCTATTACTAAAACTCCGCTGTCTGTCTGTCCGTCTGTCACCAGGCTGTATCTCATGAACCGTGATTGTTAGATAGTTGATATTTTTACAGATGATGTATTTCTGTTGCCGCTATAACAACAAATACTAAAAACAGAATAAAATAAATATTTAAGGAGGCTCCCATACAACAAACGTGATTTATTTGCTCGTTTTTGCTCGATATTGATAACGGAAACAGGTAAACGCTTGAAATATTCACAGAATATTGGGTTATATTATTCACTTTAAAATAAATAATTAAATTAATATAAAATTAATATTTAAGGGGGGCTCTCATACAACAAACAATTATAGATAATGGTACGGAACCCTTCGTGCGCGAGTCCGACTCGCACTTGGCCGGTTTTTCAGATGGTTAACTGTTTACGTTTTTACTTTTTTGAAAAGGTTATCCAAAAGCTTTCGGCAATACCTGCATACCTGTATTTTTTCATTTCTTTGATCTATAATCACAAAATTTTGCAAAAAGCAAGATCTTGGAGAGCCGCTTTAGTTCTTTATATATTTCCGATTTCCATGTAGTGCCCACCCCAATATCTGTGGGGAACTTCACTCTTGAAGTTGTTGACGAATACGTCTACTTAGGACAGACGGTCCGATTAGGCAGGTCCAACTTTACGAGGGAGGTCAATCGTCGTATCCAACTCGGCTGGGCAGCGTTCGGGAAACTTAAAAGCGTCTTCTCGTCCAATATTCCCCAGTCCCTCAAGTCGAAAGTTTACAACCAGTGTGTGTTACCAGTGATGACATACGGCACTGAAACGTGGTCCCTAACTATGGGCCTTATAAGGAAGCTCAAGGTCACGCAACGAGCTATGGAGAGGGCTATGCTCGGAGTCTCTCTACGAGATCGAATCAGAAATGAAGAGATACGTAGACGTACAAAAGTCACCGATATAGCACAGCGGATTAGCAAGTTGAAGTGGCAGTGGGCAGGGCACATAGCACGCAGAACTGATGGCCGATGGGGCCGAAAGGTTCTCGAGTGGAGACCACGTACCGGCAAGCGCAGCGTAGGAAGACCAGCCACGAGATGGACAGACGACCTCATACAAGTGGCGGGAAGACGCTGGATGCAAGCCGCTTCCAATCGGTCTTTTTGGAAATCCATGGGGGAGGCCTATGTCCAACAGTGGACTTCTTATGGCTGAGATGATGATGATGATATTTCCGAAATTGCACGTTTCACCACTAATGTGACCCCTACCAAAATCTTAGGCTGCGACCGCGCCTGTTCGTGGTCTCTCCACTCGGAAACTTTTTAGTCCCATTAGGCATCAGTTCTGCCCGCTATGTGCCCTGTCCGTTGCCGCTATAACCAACTAATCCGCTGGGCGACATAGCCCAGCCCAGTGCAGATAAAGTGCGCATGTCTTCAATTCTGATTCGATCTCGTAGAAAGACTCCGAGCATACCCTTTCAATAGTTCGTCGCTGGACTTTGATCTTTCTTTGTTTTATCCGACTGCGTATAAAGAAGGGTAATGTTTTTCGAGTGTATGTACGTTTGTTTATATGTACGTACACAAGTGGGTATGTATGCATGTTTGTTTCTATGTGAGCTCCTATAGCCAAAAGGGATAGACCGGTTTTGATGTGCGAGATGACGTTACATTCGTCTTCACTCCTATACATTAACATTTTTTTTGTAATAATAATAATACGACTCTCACAAAATAAAAAATAGCGCTTTTTCATCTCCAACGAACTTTTTCGTAAATAAATGATTTTACTGGAATGATTTTAAAGAATGCACATTTATAACCTTTTACAGCGATTTCACGTATACTTCTTACAAAAACCGTGCACTCAACAGCGTATAACAGCGTATAACACCTTACAAAAAGCGTAACGAAATCGTAAGTTAGACTGCAAAAACCGCTTTTCTGCAGTCGGGTATAGTGTTTTATACAGCCAATACGATTTTATTACATTAGATTTATAATAGTAAATTATCAAGAATCAACGACGTCTCAAACAATAGATAATGTATTCGTAATAATTCCGACGTGATTGATTAATGTGCATACCAGCGCGGCGAGGACGTCCTCCGCCGCCGCCTATTATTATTATTATTATATGTAATGTATATTAGCTAATGTAATTGGTGAATACCGTTTTAGTTAATTAAATAAATAAATATCTATAGGAACCAATCAAGGCTACATACTAATTACTACTATACAATCGATAAGCATCTCTAGCAATTAGTGATTCATTCACGCCGATATTAATAAGATAATCCACATATTATGTAACGGAAGAAGACAATTTCTGAAAAATAAACTAAGTAGATACAAGCTAGTTCGATAGTGAACTTTAATCAATGATAATAAATAATCGTAAATAACTGTCTTTTGTCCGCTTATCCAATTAAATATAGTTAATTACGTAATACTTTAATTAAGCACGTGTTGACAAAATAAAAGTTATCACTTTACACTGTATAAATGCGAAAGATTTTTGCGACTGTGTATGTTTGTCTTTACACAATTCGTGTTGACAGCACGGATTTAGAAGACACGATAATATAGCCTAGGTTTTTTATTCTTTTTTAGGGTTCCGTGCCTCAATAGGAAAAAACGGTACCCTTATAGGATCACTTTGTTTTTTTTTTTAAATTTTAGCCTATTTTCTTGATCCGCAACACTCGTGATGTAGACTGCTAGTCTACGATGTAAAACACTCAACTAGGTAAAATCTATTTATTCAAGGTTTAAAGACACAGATTATTTGTGTATAAAATAGATCTACGTTCGACCGTCAACACGCCTGATGGTAAGCGACGGTGTAGCCGAGGAAGCGTGTCTATTTAGAAAATTCAGTCTAGCCTAATCGGTGAAACCTTTTATGTATTAGGCTAGGCTAAAATTAAGACACCAAAAATGATCGTACACCAAGTAATAGCACTTGTTTACTTAATATGTTTTTACTAAAACATAAATATTGAACCCAGGGGAAAAAACTGCTCCTTAAGTCTTGACCTTTGGATCATAGAATAGATATTTTTTTCCTATGAGCTGTTTTTGTGTCATAGTAAAATATGGTTGGGTACTTACTATGTGTTTTATGTTTGACTAACTATTCTTTTGAGCCCAAAATACAAGGGTAAACTCAAATTGCTTAGTTCTTCGGAATAAAAGCGGTTTTATTTATTTAAAAATTCAAAATTTGTATTATAAATTTTCTTGTAAGGTACCTAAAAACTACAGTTAGTTTGTACTGGTACCTTCATTCGCAGCGCTCGCTGTCACTGGTAACTACGCTTTCTACGCTATCGCTGTTCTATTACACACATTCATTTGTAATTGATCATAATTATGTGTCAAGGTATATTAATCAACCGACTGATAAATAGTTACCATTCGCAGTCGGGTATTTTTTTCAGTGTATTTTTATTTATTATAGAATCCTTTTTCGTTACAACTTTAATGTAGGCTAGCAGATGAAGCCGTGGACACAGTGTAGTTGTTTTTTTTTTATTTTTATAAAATCGTGGTCTACGAAAATTAGAGGTCAGTATAATGATGATAAATATTAAGGTGAATGATGATAGCATAGTCCAAAGTATATTGCGCATTAGTAAGAGTAAGTATGTGTATAACAAAACAAATTGTAGACTCAACATTACTGTAGACAAAATAGTAATAATTTACTCCTATTAAATTTCGATAAGTTCCAATAGCGATAAACAAACGCAACAGTGCGTTGCTAATTAACTAATTAGTCCGTTTTATATGATATAAATGTGTAATAATTATGACAGTTGCATATGTTATAGTAATAAAGTAATACTCAAATATAACGATAAACCCGCTGAGATTGTATTTGAATAGAGTGAGAAAAATCACACCTTTGATGAAAAACGTTCATTCATTTGTTCTGTTTAAAACGAGAGTGGCGGTCAAAGCAAACCTTCTTTTTATTAGAAAAAAAAACTGCGCTCCCAGCAGCTGGGAATACTCCATAGTTGAAAGAAGAAGCAACCCGAGTTCTCCGAGAGACCCAGGGCGGGGAGCTCTCTCCCCCTCTTGAACCTGGAAAATATCTCAAGTCACGTTTTTTCTAGAATTTTAAAGAACTGCACAAAATAGACAAAACGCGTTTGTAATTCATATTATATAATTAAGTACTTAATTATTATTTTTTAATCTAAGAAAATAATTGGATATGTGATAATTAAATTAATCTTATACGGAATTCTCAGTTCGAGTCGAACCTGTGCTTGGTTTGTTTCAAAATAAACTAAGGCATTAGTCAACTAAGGTTATGGGCATACTCACCATGCCCACTAATAGTTAGCATGGTGGGCATGCCCAGGCCCACATTCTTCTTCTCATACGCGAATCCAGTATAGTGTGTCACTATACTGAATTCGCACATGAGAAGAAGTCAGATAACCGTGACTCTACTGACTGACACTACGCTGCGGCAAGATGGGAGTTTTATCATAATCATGAGTGATCGGTGTATCAGAACTTTGCAGTAGGATACAAGTTATCGTTTAAAAAACTAAAAAAAACTACTTCCAAATACGCAATTCGATTAATTAATGTCATATTTTCACAGTTTGTTATAAAAACCAAATAATAAAACAAACAAATTAAAAAAAAAAAAAAAAAAACGGTCCAAGCGTCTTCGAGTAATCGGGGAACGTACGAATTGAGAACCTCCTCCTTATTGGAAGTCGGTTAAAAATATCGGCCTTATTTATTTAAAATATTTTCCTTGCTACCCAGTGCTAATTATCCTATTGTTTCAGGATAAAATGCAAGATTCCTTCTTCAACACGGGCGACTTTTTCCTCGAGTCCGGTGTGGAGCGAGTGGAACCGTTCGAAGTACCTCCCCGGGTATATTCGCTAATCAACGCGCTGGGCTGGGCTGTACTGACGTTAACCCCCATGCTCTATTATCTCTTAGGCCTGTTGCTCAGCGGGAAACTCGTCTATTTCTCCATCGGCTGCGCTATTCTTGGGGCATGTGAGTATTTACGATATAATATAATATTGGTGGACATTTCACACAACACCATCTATTCCAAACTAAGCAAACCTTGTATTATGAAAACTAGATGGTTGATATAATACATAATGTACTTTTTTTTCGTAAACGCCTAGACACAGAACAAACATCCATGCTCATCACACAAATGTTTGCCCTGGGTGGGGATCGAACCCACGACCTACAGCACAGCAGGCAGACTACTACCAACTGAGCCACAAGGCCAGTCAGCCTGTTTACACTACAAATAATATGTAAACTTTAAACTAGACAATATTTTAATGGTATGATTGATTTAATATTTCCTTGTCACGTACTTTACTGGACAAACAAATCAACATACCCTTTAACATATGACTCATTGTACCTATAGATTTATTCTGCCACGTAATTTATGCTATAACTATACAGGTTGGCTGCTACCATTTTACAGGACAGATTGTTTTAAGGGTCATTGTATTCATATTTATGTACGTATATAACTAGTAGTGCTCGAGAGCACAAACTTTTTGGAACTAGTTGCAAAAAAGTCTGTGCTCGCGACTTCTACTACGCATATTCGAAATTCTTGTACAGGATTGAGTATCGAATATTTTTGGCGTTTGTACCAAATATTATCAAAATCTACCACAATAATTAACAAATGGCCTCGTAACAAATTTCTCTTTAACCGAGATTTCCTATTGTGTCGACAACCTCTTGATCGATTTTTCTAATATTTATCTTTTTAGTTCAGAATTAAGTACCAAATCGGTCAGTAAATGGCGCCACTACAAACTTCCTCTAATTTTGGGGGAAATACACCCTTAATAAAAAATCCCCGACGACAAAAGAATAAAATTGTTAAATTCTATAAAATTGTAAAACCTGTATACCAATTTTGTTAAGATTAGTTCAAAATACGGCTTATACGCGAGTATCAATAAACCAATATCATATCCAGCCGGACAGTCGAAAGAAATGTTATTTGTGTAACTTGATTTCCTTATTTTATTTTTAGCTGTTTAATAATGTCATTGTGTTTATTTCTGCATTGTGTAGGTCGAATGTGTATCAGAGACTAAATTCAAATCAAAAAATCTTATAAAGTTATAGCGTTGTGTGAAATTTCGATAAAAATCTAAAAAATTATAATACAATAAGGTAAATAAAAAATCGGGCGTCACGGATTTTTTCTTCAAATTATTATACATTCAGTATTTATAAATTTAGGCCGGTCACCCTGCATGTACCTATTTTATTTAACAAATTGTTAAGCACTGGTAAGTAACATACTCGCTGACACTGACGCACGTTGTCAAGGACAGTTATAAAATTTTACATGTCAAAATGTTTTTTTTTTTTATTTCGTCTTTGATCTTCGACCCAACTTAAGTCAAACTGTCAATGTTTCAAAAAAACGTTGTTGTTTGTTACTTTTCCCGTTGCACCTTGTACCTTAGTTACATACAAAATCTACAAATATAAAGAGAGTAAAAAATCAACATCCGGCAGGACTTGAACCCACAATATCCCAATAAGTACTTGGGAACCTCTACCAATTCGTCCACACGTTAGTTACGTGGGGTATCGATAATCTGAACCAGCCATTTTTACTTAAACCAACCATACGTTGGTGTCGCCACCTATGACAACATGCTTGAAGCATGTACTTATTCAGCTGGATAACATTTAAATCGTTATAGTAAAGAAATCATTGATCTTTTGCAAAGTGGTCTAAACAAACAATACTCGCCAAGTAGTTACTTTATTAGCTATGGCACCCTACGTGTCACGACACGGTCTTGGCCACTTATTAAAGATATATACACTGCCTGAGTGACTTAGCAAAATCTGTACATATACATTTTGACAATAACGTTACACGTGAGTCACATAAAATTCCGTTTCAAATTTTTCATACTTAAAAATAAATTGTAGTAAAAAAATATATTTTTCTGTATGAATAAAAATCAATATAAAATTAAAAACATCAAATTTATAAAATCTTGTTTGATCAAAATAGAATTTTGTACAGTACATTTATCCGTAAGTACGCTCAGTTAATAAATTGTACGTTTTTAAAACTGTGCTAGCGTCTAAGCGAGCTAGTGGTTTTATTAGGACCTTACGCTAACATAATATCAGACGTAATAAGAATGATAGAAGCGTATTTTGTTCGTGCTAAAATATTATATTTCATTACAAGTGCGGAAAGGCTGTCATTGCAAAGAGTTCCGACAAATGTCTACCCGAGCCGAGGCGCAGCCGAAAGCGAGAGTTGACAGTCGGAACAAGTTGCAATGACGGTTCCGCACGTGTACTGAACGACTATTTTTAATACAGTTGCGAAAAAATGAAGCAATTTAATAAAAACACAATAAACTCAACTAACTAATCATTAATTTCTTATAAAAGTTATAATTCACATATACATGAGCTTCGTTCAAAAACCTTTCCACTTCATTCGATGTTAATATTTTCGACTTTTTACTTGTAAAACCGTCTGATTGTAGTTTTAAGAAAGCATTTAATTTTGGGTATTCACTTATATCCACGTTGTCCCTTATTTTCAGCATACTTTTTATCATCGAAAACCTCGACCATAAAGTAGAAGGTTTTAATTTTGCTGAGAGTTCGGAGAAGTATGCCAACATAACATTTTCGGAAAAACTATTTGCTTTTTTCTCTTCTCTCCACGCAATAAATTCGTCGTATGTAGATATGTAGCGACTTTTTGACTTTTCCGGTTAAATGTTCTCCGAAGCATTTTGTGCAATTATACTGAGTTCCGGTGGTGTTAATTCAAAAAAACTAGGGTCGAAATTACTCATTTTGTGCAACAAAGAACTAAACTCGCAAAGAAAATTTCTGGAAAATGGCGCCAACCGTAGAATATAAGCAGAGATTTTTTTTTCTTCACCCATTCTGGTAGGCAAAGGGAACTATGCCCATACAGCCAAGTCTTCAGTAGAATTTTTTTATTGATATGAAATGAAAATTAAATTTAATGAGACGAAATGAAATGAAACCTAACCTAACTCATTCAATCAAATCATTAAATCTGATATTGAAACAAATTAGTAGCTTCTTTTTAGAAATATACGTATTTGCATGAATCATAAAAACTTCTGTTTTTTTTTTTGTAAAAACTTCATAGTTGGTTTTTCTTTTTAATAGACATTATTTTGTCAGTTGGGAAAGAGAACGCACGAGTTCGGGAAAGGTAAAAAAAAAGCACTAGTATGTAATAGCCCACATCCCGAACGCTATACGTTGCTGCAATACGCCAGTTTTTGAGCAACTGTATTAAAAATATAGTATTGTTTATATTGGGTCAGCACGGTAAGGTCGAAAGACTGCAAAATTGAGTGCTAGGCATGGTTGTACGGCGGCGGCGGCGGCATTGATAAGCTATTTTTGGTTCAGCCTAGTTTTGAAATTGAAAGTAATTCGCTAATAACTTACGCAAATCGCGACGGGAATTCGAAAACCTGTAATAAAGTAAAGTAACTACACTTGCTTTGCTTTCACTATCCTACATTCCCTCAATTTTGTGTTGAAAAGTAGTATATGATAACGGATATCTCGGTATTAAAATTCGTTCAACATTTTTAATTTAAAACAGTAAAGGGACAGATGTCCCGCAATTCCCGCAAGCGTCAATCAAATATTTTATTTAACAAAAATCACTGAGTACTTTATATGTAAAGAAAGAGTCTGTTTCCCAAAATTGTTTAGCACTGTATTTTGAAAATCGGCTTCTTCTCCCACACAATGTGGTATAATGATTTATCTATGAATGTAAGTCATATACTAGTTAGTAGTTACTGACTATTTAAACAATCTCAAAAACTGCCTTAACTACGTAGCTGAAATTTAGCACGTGAATTCTTTTATTTGTAAAATTATCACTAGCAATAATTATTTCGTGCG
The DNA here is from genome assembly GCA_947563715.1 of Lycia hirtaria. Classification (NCBI taxonomy): domain Eukaryota; kingdom Metazoa; phylum Arthropoda; class Insecta; order Lepidoptera; family Geometridae; genus Lycia; species Lycia hirtaria. The sequence continues at coordinate 35,383,109 of OX387382.1, read as the reverse complement.
CTTCGTATTTTGCTTATAGATGTTGCGACTAAAAATCTAACTAGTTAACCTTGATTTGAAGATGTAATACGTAAGTAACGCCCGGGTAATGTCCGGGTGGCGAAAACAAAGTTTAATTGGCAGGTAATAATGTAAACACAGCGAATAAATAATATCCTATCATGCAGTTTATCAAATGTCTGCTGAATTGCGGTAGGAAACTGTTGTAGTGTTATGCAATATTGTAGCAGGTAAAGGTTTCATTTGCTAAACCGGTTTAGTTATAACCTGAAACCTGTCGCAATATCTGCTGACATTATGTACCTACTGAGGAGGTTTCACTCAAGAATGGTCAATGATTAAAATGATCACTTTTTAGGTCCATTAATGTACAAGTCAAGGAAGATCAAACACCTAAATACTATTTGGTATAATGTGTTTGTCTTTAGATGTTTACCGATGAGGCAGCGCAAAGTGCGCATCGAGTACAAGTAGCACAGAGGGCCTTGGGGCACGCCATGCTTGGCATGAAATTATAAGACCGAGTGAAAATGTACAGATAGCCGTAATATTGCGAAAAAACAATCACGAAACTCTTTGGAACTGGACAGGACATGTTGACAGGCAGCGCGACGTCAGGTGGGAAGGATTGGTGGTCACATTCTGGTTAACCGAGCGTGGGGTGTCAACCTGGGGAGTTAGACAAGTAATCGTTTAAAAAACTAAAAAAACCGACTTCAAAATACGGGATTCGTTTACTTGAATGACATATTTTTCCAGTTATTTTGTTATAAAAACCAAAACACAACCGATTTTGATAAAATATCTATGGGACCACCTGGGAAGACCACCCTTTGAAACAAAAAAAGATTATTTCAAATCGGTCCAGGTATCTTCGGGTAATCGGGATAATATTTATATGAAAAATATACAAAAAAAGATTCCGACGAATTGAGATCCTCCTCCTTTTTGGAAGTCGGCTAAAACGTGGCATATTTACTAATTTCGTCAACGCGTAAATGTATGGGATTTACATTAGATGACGAAATGTCAAGCGATGACACGCAGTTTCTTAGCATTTCGAAGCGTAAGCCTTTGTAAAAATAGAAACGTTTGCTTGCTTGTTTGTTGTAAACTTGTCGAAGCCTGCAGTTCAATGATAGGACCGAGATGCAGCGTACAAGAACCTAAACTCGGCAGTAGGCAATAACTGGCTCAAATTTGTGTACGTACTAGTCATTGTAGTCATTATTTGAATAGCTTTTAAATGTTCGATGACGTTTTTGCGATATCATAATTGACCTTCAGCTTTTTATAACTTGGGTATTGTCATGTTGTAGTGTTTGTTTTGTTTTTTTTATATCAAAAAAATGCCGATTACGTTAAATTAAAAATATACATCTATATACTGATATCTTAAAAGTTCATTGACTCGATATCGGCTCTTTATTTATAGAACCGTGAGATATTTGAAATATAAACACGCACGTGTTAGAAGTAAGGTACCTCTGTGACCCACATACGGTTGCTCTAACTAAATACAAGTTTTCTCGCAAGTTTCCATTGGCAGGTAAATAATAATATGCATTTCCTAAGAAAACCTAGATAAAAAATCTATCTAGGATATTTACAAGTATAAGTTTAGAAAATTCAAAAACCCCCGACAAAACTAAACGGCTGAACCGATTTTGATGCAACATAGCTAAAAACATGAAATCCTCTTTAAAATAAAATAAAAATTAGATCAAAATCCGTCCTACCGTTTGAGAGCCACGATGTCACAGACAGCCACACAGATATACAGATACACACGTCAAACTTATATCACCCCTCTTTTTGGCTCGGGGGTTAAAAAGGAATCAAATCTGATTAGATGACACATACTATCGAAGATGACATGTAATTTCGAAATTATTTTCAGATTTCGAAGTTTCGACCGAAATCGGACCTCAAATTTGAATTTGGCTACCATAAATCACTAAAATTATATTCAATACTCATCAATTACATAAATAAATATATATATAATACTAGCTGCGCGGTTTCATCCATTACCCTACAAGAATAGTTAATTGTTTCCTGGATCGGTCTATTTATAACTACACTGCAGAATATACACCTCTCATAAAGTGCTTTACGTGGCATGATCTTTTGCCTCGAATGTTCAATTGCCCTTAGCCGCCTTTCGCAGGTCATCGCTCCAACTAGCTGCAAAGCGATACAGAACCTGTCTCCCTTACAGCGGTCATTGCGGTCATTGTTTTTTTTTCGCAGATATGGTCAGTCAGCGCATACCGAAGTTGTATATCTCAGGAAACGCTAAATATACACTTACTTGCGTATAAATAAATGGCCGAGTGCGTGTCATGCCACGCGCAAAGTAGGTTTCCATAGTTGCACATCATAATTTATGTGAACTTCCAACAGGGTCTTCTATTAACTGTGTTTATTGACTATAGCTCGTTAACTCGTTAAGTGAACTTAGCCGTGCGTGGTATTTTTCCTTTAATTTCATCATATATGCTCTCATACAAAAATTATCACTTCAAAGCTTAATATTTCGCAAACGGATCCCCAAATTGAAAAATTATTTTCACTCGCAATTTGTTTTTATTACCTATGATCCAACGTTACTCCACACGATGGGATAGATGAGAAAACAAATAAGTCATCCCCACTTTACGTGTAGGGGAGATACCTCAAAACATTTTTTTCAACATTTTATTCTATGACTTTCTCGGCTTGTATTGATTGTATATGTTCAATTACAGCTTTCTAGTACTACTAAGTCTTTGACCCAAGTTGTGAACAGATGGTCAGACAAACAGACGGACATGGCGAAATTATAAGGGTTGTTCCTTATTTACTACGGAACCCTAAAAAGTGTAAGCGAAGTGCAGTATACTCATCATTTTATAATAGTTATAAATTTTCTATTGAAACCTGTCTGATCTCTGTGGTTAAAATAATCTTATCACAAAATATAGCTAACTAGCTGTGCCCCGCACTGATAAAAAACGGTGATGATGATGATAAAGTATATCCTTCTACAGGCCTTAAAGTATCTCTGTGCCAAATTTCATAACGATTGGTTCAGCCGTTTAATCATGAAAAGTTAACAAACAGACAGAGAGACAGATTACATACAGAGGTACTTTCGCTTTTATAATATTAGTTAGGATGTTGTAATCATCCGTTTCATCCGCGTGATGACGATGAAATGCATCCTGTCTTACTCCAGAAGTTCAGCCTTATCTAACAAACTATAGTTTAAAAAAGTAAAACCTACGTCCTTATACTAATGAAGAGAGAAAGAAAGAGAGAGAGAGAGAGAGCGAGTAACTGTCACTTATATACATAATATTAGTCAGATAGCACACAAGGAACTCTAGACTAAGACATAATTCTACTATCGCGAAAGATCTACTATTAATATTATTCTAAAGCATGCCGCTAGAATGTCAACTGGCGCTAGTCTAGGAGCAGTGAGATGTAATGCAGCACGTGGTATTTATTCATGTTTCTAACCTACTACGAGTAATACATTCTAGATTGTACGAAGCTCGTGCAGTCCGCCGCGGTTTGATCACGTGTTTGACACATACAGATAAAAGTTTTACGACGGCGGCGGTCGGATTATCTCGGACGCAATGTGCATCTTTTGTAATTGTTCAATTACTACTTGCTATCTACAGAGCCGGCGCATTAAGAGTTACGTCTCCGATACAGCGATACCTACATGTTTAGGTTGAGTTCAAAGCGCGCAGCTATCTCTCTCACGCAGACGCATCACAAACAATTTTAAACCTACAAGATGACTGAGTTATAGTATAAGAATATTAGAAACGTGACAGACATTAAGGAACAGGAAAATATTTTTCAAAAAGTTTTATTCAGATATCATGTATATTGGCGACGGAGTAGTGAAAAAGTATATATTTTATAACTCCTCTGCCACGTTAAAATATATCGAAGACTTTTTAACTTTTTCCTATCTAAGTACATAAACAAATCTGTCTCTCACTTTTCTAATGTTGTGTATTTTGATGTCATTTGTTTCAGTGTTTTTAAATACTATAATAATTATCTATTTTTGACGTGATAACATCTTGTAAATCGAAACGCTGCCGCCGGCTGCACGCACGAAAAAGCATGACTCATTGTCACATTCCGCCTAAGCCGAGCGTGCAAACGAGATCGCGGAACAAGCTATAGAGAGGCATGATCGGCCTAAGCGTTCGGCTTGTGACGCATCGTTATCACGTAAAATTATCGTCCGTAAACCGACTTTACAGACAACAATTTTTTTTAAACAAGCTTGAGTTCTTTTGCCTATTAGATTTTTCTTACAATAATTCATTAATTTTATCTATATTTACCGACTTCAAAAAAGGAGGTTAATAATTCGGCTGCATTTTTTTTATGTTTGTTACCGCATAACCGATTGGGAAAAAATATATTTTTGTTTGAAATTGAATTTACTTTCATTGGATATTCTTTCAGATTGGTCCCATAGAAATTTATTCAAAATCGGTTCAGTAGTTTGGTTTTTAAAATAAAATTGTGCATTTTGAAGTCAGTTCTTTCAGTTTTTTTAACTATACTTAATCACCCACCGTCGCTTAACATCAGGCGAGTTGGTGGTAACTCGTAGATCTATCTTCTATAAAAAAAAAAAAAAACTTCAATTGTAGTATGCGTGTGCCAGACCAGCACCCTAAAAAACTGAATATTAAAACTGATTTTGTAACATTCTGGTTCTAGATTATTCTGAATCTAAATCACCTATAAGTGACAACTACGCAATCGCAATGTGGGTCAATAAGCGTACGAGTAACAGCACAATAATCTTACGGATTTCATGATTGATTATATTAATTTGTCTATTTATAATTTGCACTTTGATCGCTGATGTCAGCTCTGCTAACAGTGCGGGTAATGCCGTAAGTGTTTGTGTACTTTGTATTGCATTTACGAGCTTGATTTTGGAAATTGTTTGTACGGAGTTTTTCTTGTTTTTCTCCTCCCTATTGGTAATATTGGGCTCGCTCTATATATGCATTTGCCATTTTTAGGTGATTATATATCCTATCTAATATTATCATCATACATCCTTACTATTTCTTTTTCTGTGAATTTTTAATGGTATCCGTAGTTTTCTTTATAATGATGGGTACATCAATAACCTTTCATCTTAGTACAGGGTAGACTGTAATAGTAGTACATAATAATCCTGATAATATCATAATTGTAGATATTTTGAAATATTTTAACTATGGAATGCTCGTTCTTTTGTTTCAGTTTTCATTCTTCTACAAAAGTCCATCGGCATGTCGAAGATCAGCCAAGGTTCATCCTACGGCACAGAGAAAAAGTAGCCAACGTTGCAGTATTCTCAAATTGTATATACCTGCCGTATACTACATTATTGTAATTAGTTTTTGTATAAAACGTTTTTGTTGTATTAATAATGGAAAGTAATGTTAGAGTATAGTTTTAGACGACCCACAAAATATTGGTATTTTATATAGTTGTGTATAATGTTAGAGCTAGTTACTGTGTACAGTGTTAACGAATTGTGATTTTAACAAATGCAAAAAAATGAAGACAGGTACACCCTAACCACAAATATTTAAGACCTCGCCATATTGCGGAATTTTGTTGAAATAATTTTAATAGAAAAGCGAGTGTGGCGCCCCTAAGTAGGTCTCGTATATTTGTGGACGGTCTTTAGTTATAATATTAGCTGTCTGTATTAATTTGTATAAATCTACCCAAATATACTTAAAATATAGGTTATACGTAGGTCGAGATAGTTCCGGGTTGCGGTATGCTATAATTTAGCGCTAGCGTGAGTGGATTATATTTGTGAGTGGATCTTTCTATCATTATTTCCACTTTGCAGTGCTAATAAAGTATGAAGTGACAACTCACATGTGGATATAAATGGTGGAAAAAATAATACGTCTAGTTTCCGTGCTGTAGCATACTTGAACCATGCACTATCTTACCCAAGTGACGTAGATCCTTTGTTATTTTTAGCCGACTGCGTAAGAGGGAGGGTTATGTTTTTATTTATTTCACAAAAGATAGTCTGTGTTATGTCATAATTTGTTTTCTTACATTGTGTGATGGTCTAAAGTTAAAACATATTTCATGTGTAGTTCTATTTATTTTTGTTGTTTTTAATAAATTATATTCGGGAATCTTTAGGGAGATTTCACATTAGGTAACTCAGCTACGCGGCAGCACTACAGCAGCAAATGCCTTCCTTCATATTACTGCAATCACATACGTTTTCCAACTGTGCGGCAAGGTATTTCTGCTGTAAAGCGTGTGAAAAAATGAAAAATGAAAACAGTATTTTAAATATTGTTTCGATTTAATAATAGTAATAGTACAACACCTTTGCTAGTCATTTAAAAGTAGTGGTTTGCAAGCGTTATTGTGTTCCGGATTGAATGGTATTGTTTCCAGCGAAATTTCTGGGTATAGTTCCCGTCACGTAAAAAGAACGCTGGTTTGTTCGTAAACGCGAACAAACCAGCGTTCTTTTTACGTGACGGGAACTATATAATAAGATTTAAATCGAATATCTTATATTAGGAAAGAGATACAGATTAGATAACCCTTTCTCTTCGAATGTGTCCCTACACCCCTATATTTCGTACCAGTGTGCTCTCGAGCGGCTATAGCGCTACTATGTGGTCACAAGCACCGCAACAGGCGACTGTTGCGGTGCTTGTGACCACATAGTAGCGCTATAGCCGCTATACTTAACCGCGCTGCTAGGTTGTTTAATGTGAAAGTGCCCTAAGACAATGGATGTTAAGAGCATAGGTGACGAGGCAATTTTACGCGATTTCTCATACAACAGAAGAAAACTGTTTTCTACCCCCAAGTATTATCCGATTTCAATAATTATTTTTTACATTCGAGTGGAACCATTTTTGGTTATGCCCCTACTGTTTTTTTTTTTTTTTTTCAAAATATTAACTTTTATTATATTTAATTCGATGTTATTACAAAATTTAAAAAGAAAAACTTAAGTATAGGCATACTCAATTAGGATTTTAATCTGATAAAAAAAAAAACAGGATAGGATAGTGTTAGCTAGAAAACTGTTTTCTCGTTTTTGAATGGAAGAGCGCGTGACTTTTCCCGTGTTTATGTGGACGTATACATTTAGTATAATAGTAACTTATCTTTATGGTTTTAGAATTGACGCAACAATTATAGATCCGCAATAATTCTGACTAATTTATTGTAGATTAAACGCTATCTGATTATTAATCGTTCTAGAACATTGTGGGCATCCAATAGATTATTTATTTTTACTTATACCCATGTGGTTTTGTTACACTTATTTTAATGTTCCACGTCCCATATTTTTGCCGAATTTAAGCACAAAATAGATAATAATATAAAAACTTTGTAAAGCCTCACTCCTAAGAAATATTCTAAATTATCAGTAGATACATGCGAGAAGAAAATAAAGATTTCGTAGCGGCCATCTCTTCGACAGAAAACTGATTTCTAACTGACCAAACATTTTTTTAAATGATCAAGGAACCATGAATGTCTGATTATTTTTTATTAATATTTACTTTGAAATTTAAAATTAATTATGTATTTCAGATATAACTATCCTATTGTACCGTATGTTTTTCTTATCTTATTTCTTTAAAACTAAAAACAACTTATTATGTATCAAATAATTATTATCTACGTATACCTAAAAATATTTTTTCCTGTTTAATTAAAAGTGCGCTCTTCTAAGTTTGTTTTTATTTTCAACACATCCATTCATCTATTATAGTATTGATTGTGTCAAATATTTATAGTTAAAATATAAATAACTGATAAACGTTTTAAATACTAATGTAGGTAAATTAATTCGAACAAATTAATTTTAAAATTATTTCGCTGGAGAGGCTATTTTCATTGTTGATTTCAATATATTGGCATATCTAGATTGTCCCTTAATATTTCGCTAACCGTATAATCATAAATAATAATCGTGTGAGAAACGTCTAGAATGGTCTGTTGTTTCATCGCAGTATGCGTCACCGATGAAAGGGAAACGTGTCGCTGCGTTTGGAGCCGCTTATCGCAGCGTTATAATATATGTTATGATCAAGAGACCAGATTTAGACGGAATGCGATATTATAAATCAATATTATTTCAAGCAATCCTTTGCTAAAAGCAAAGCTTTAGACTCTAAAGCTTCGAGATAATTTACAAATAATGTTTTTGATACTTGTACTACTTTTGGGTTGCTCGTATATTAAAAATGTATTACATTATCAATCAAAATGCTTGATGAACTGATTGATTGAACAAAATGCTTGGTAGGGATGACCAGTAAAAGCACACAGTATTTTTAAGTAAGTACGGTATTCACAACTTGTCGGATTCGGAAACTATATTTCCAACTCTTAACATTTTCATACAGAATGACAGAGGAGATATAGTTTCCGACCTGATTGTGAATACGGGTACAGGTCCCGTCAGAAATAAAAACCACTGAATGCGCAAATATTAATTTTCTGGGTTTAGCGAGGGTATTGACGTGCCGTGAAGTTGTATGGGATAATCAGTTGCCTTCCTCCCGTCCCCGCTGCGGGAATATCCCTATTTTCGTTGAGCGCTTTTTATTTGTTTATACAGGACCTGTAAAAGGTGTCCAGACGTACGCAAGGTAGGTTCACTGTGGACATTTGCGTAACCCTAAGGCGTAAGGCTTCTTGACTCGCTTTCGCAGCGTAATGTCTGGATTCAGTTTTCTTCCATAAAACGTGTTCATTTATTGTTTTAATGTATAAATAATCATCCTGATACTATATAGATTAGACTTGATTATAATTTGTATGTTTGTTGTTAGGTACGAACAAAGTACATGAGTTAAAACCACTGATATCGGTCATGTAGCGGTCATTGCATTTTGTTATCGGCATGTCTTCTTTCTCTATAATTATCACTAGATAGCCAATTTATTTTAAATAAGGCTGAGGAAATTTCTCATCATTGCCCACATTAACGCTGTTTCTACTGAACCGGAAGCTTAGCGGTGCATCGATTGACCAATCACAATGCTCGATATCCGCGTAAATATTTTAAATTTCCAACAGTGTAAACTCTTAAATACTACTATATTTATTATATTACTTTGTTCGTAGGTGGTAAACACTTGTTAAAATTATGGTAACTCGGATACAAAAATGTTTTGTACATTCAGATTTTTTTATTTGATTAATTCTTATGGAATATCGAAATACTTTCAATCTACAAAAATGGAAAAGCGGAAATCAACTAAGATGTTAGATGCTTTAAGAAAGTTTGTATTAGGTTGTTTTGGATGTTTGTAATTTACAGATAATTTTAAATATTTGTATTCTTATAAAATTACATTTAATAAAATTAAACATATTGGAATACTCATTAATATGTAGGAGTTTGGGAACTATGCTTTAAAAATGTTTTAAGATAACTGTGAAGCGCGAATTCGCCTCTATGCGATAGTAAAAAACAAATTTATTCCCTTTTTTCTGGGGGAAATTCTTGAAAATATTCATAAATATAACATATACCTAAAGCCAGTGCGTAGATTCCATCGATCTTTTCCGCCCCTAACCACATGAGTTTCTTAACGTATTCCACCTGGTTACCACAATCTTATTTCAATATTACTTTGACCTTATTACGTCATTACCATATTAAATATCGCGCGCTCCATCGTAGACCGTAACTGTCGCTTAACACTAGGTGAGTTGACGGTCAAGCGCAAGCATATTTTAATTAATAAAAAAATCTTAACCTTTTTCTTACTCTCCCAAATCTCGATTAAAGAAATATCGAAATAAGAGTAATATTGAAATAACAATGCTTGATCCTTTGTGGTACATCCCCAGAGCTTGTTTGAATGGAAAAGCATGGTTCTCTCGAGCCCATATTTTTGCCTTGGCTTTTGGTTCTTAATTTATTGTTTATTGTATTTATTTAAGCAGCCCAGGGTTATATTCACAACTAGTCGAATTTGGTATCGGGTCGGAAATTATATCTCCATCTCTGTCATTTCCATACAGAATGACAGAGATGGAATTATAGTTTCCGACCGACAGGTATACGATGTAACTCTGAAGGTGTATCGATGTAAACGTCTTGTCAAAGCTGTTGTTAATTTTCTTGCTGGGTCTCGAAATTGAATTGCGCCTTCGAAGTTATTGTGGGTGTACGATTTTCCGGATGCAATTTCAAGTTGTGTGTGCATTAGGCGATTGATTTCTACACAATTATCAGATTTTTATCAAACAGTATGTTTAGAGATAGAGACCAGTTTACAGTTTTGAAAAATACGAGCTTCACAATCCTCTTAAGAGTTTCTTAATCTTCACGTTTTGTGTTATCTGCTATAAAAAATATTATTTTTTAGATACGATTGATTGTATCTAAATCTACCCAATAGATATAGCAGTTATCATAATAGGATCTTGTTAATACTGGCCTGCTTTTTCAATGAAACTATAAACTTCAATATGCTTAAGAATTTCCTTGTTATGCTTTTCTTATCTATTCTGTTATTTGTGGTTTTGGTGTAGTTAGATTTAAGTTCAAGCGTAGGTAATTATTTTTTAATCAAAATTAAAACGTTGAATTGTTTTATAGGAGCAAAAATACAGGATGTGAATAACGATGATTCAATTCATAAATAAAAATTTGCAAAAACTGAATAAAAATGCTTTATGCATAATTTACATATTTTATTGTTTTCTGTCCGTCAAATGTTTCACTCGGTAACATATAAACGTATTTAGAAATCTCATCTTACCTACAGTGCAAATGGCTGTGCAGTGCGCATATTTTTATATAGGGGATGCGGAATTTTTTGTAGGTTGCGATCCACGAATCGCGATTCGCGCTTTTGATTGCATTCAGAATTTCAGAGACATAAACGATTTAAGTATTACTTTCCTCTCATCTATGTAGGTATACAGATAATATGAGGACTTTCACATCATAGAATTTCCATTCTACTCAGTCTTAAAATGAAGTCTAAGAGATACATCTGCACTTTCACTTCTATAGGCTTCTTAGTGACATAAAAACCTGGAACACCTGCTTGCTCTAATGTTGTTTGCTGGTCACTAACCTGAAAAAAAAACAACGAAATTGATCAGCTACTGGATATTAATTTTACAAATTTTAGTGGCGGATTCAGGATTTTGGTTTGAGAGGGGCTTGACCCTCGTGAGGATAGGCATTATCAATCGCCGATCATACCAATTGCCCCAATCGTGTACACTTATATCGAGAGTCTACTGTAGTGTAAAACATGTTAAAAAAATATATCAGAATAACTCTAAAACAGAAAAGTGATAATAACAGTCACAGACTGGATAGCTTTGTTACTATTACAGATAGACCTCCAGTTTTCTAGTTGGTCAACATTTTTAATGATTCATCTGAAGCACAACAGAACAAAATTAGACCTTGAGAAAATACATACAGCGTTATGAAGTTATCAATAAAACCAGGTAGGTATTGGATACAAAATGGTGTATGAGCATAATTTAGTTAATACAATAATTGAGTCAAAAATCAGCGGTCACCTACTTTTTGATCCAATTGCAGAACTAGTTTCATGTCTGTCTGCCTTAATTCCTCTCTGTGCCGTGCTAACAGTATTGTCTTCTGCAGGTCTTGTTGTTCATCTGGTGTAGTATTTATCATATTTTGGATTTCCACTGAAAATAAAAAAACTTTGATACATACTTTGACAATGCAAAATATTTAGGAAGAAAGAAAGGTTTATGCCCAGCAGTGAACTTCTTGTGGCTGAGATGATGGCATCACTGTTTACATTTCTTTTATGTTGCAAACTATCTTGTATTGAAATGTCAATTTGTAATATAATGAAGGAATACCATAGAATAAAAAATATAGTTTTTAACCGACTAAAAAAAAAGGAGGTTATCAATTCGCCCTGTATGTATGTAATATTGTTAGAACTGCAGTTTTTATATATGTTAGTCAATCATCATCATCTCAGCCATAGGAAGTCTACTGCTGGACATAGGCCTCCCCCATGGATTTCCAAAAAGACCGACTAGAAGCGGCTTACATCCAGCGTCTTCCCGCCACTTGTATGAAGTCATCTGTCCATCTCGTGGCTGATCTTCCTACGCTGCGCTTGCCGGTATGTGGTCTCCACTAGAGAACCTTTCGGCCCCATCGACCATCAGTTCTACGTGCTATGTGCCCTGCCCGCTGCCACTTCAACTTGCTAATCCGCTGTGCTATATCGGTGACTTTTGTACGTCTACGTATTTCTTCATTTCTGATTCGATCTCGTAGAGACTCCGAGCATAGCCCTCCCCATAGCTCGTTGCGTGACCTTGAGCTTCCTTATAAGGCCCATAGTTAGGGTTTACGTTTCAGTGCCGTATGTCATCACTGGTAACACACACTGGTTGTAAACTTTCGACTTTAGGGACTGGGGTATATTGGACGAGAAGACGCTTTTAAGTTTCCCGAACGCTGCCCAGCCGAGTTGGATACGACGATTGGCCTCTCTCAAAGTTGGACCTGCCTAATCGGACCGTTTGTCCTAGGTAGACGTATTCGTCAACAACTTCAAGAGTGGAGTTCCCCGCAGATATTGGGGCGGGCACTACATGGTCGTTCGACATAACATTGGTTTTGTCCATATTCATTTTGAGGCCCACCCTTTGAGTAACTCTATTGAGGTCTTCGAGCATCGTACTGAGGTCTTCCATCGACTCTGCCATGAATACTAAATCGTCGGCAAACCGAAGGTGAGTGATGTACTCGCCGTTAATATTGATGCCGAGCCCTTTCCCATTCCAGAAGCTTATAGGCATCGCCCAGGTCTCGATCGAATCAAAGGCTTTCTCATAGTCCACAAACGCTAAGCAAATGGGCAAGTTATACTCTTCGCTCTTCTGTATTACTTGCCGCAGCGTGTAAATATGGTCTTATGGTACTATAGCCTTTTCGGAAACCGGGTTGTTTGGGAGGCTGGAAGTCATCAAACCTGCGTTCAAGACGATTCGCGATGACCCTCGAAAACAGCTTATAAACATGGCTCATAAGCGAGATGGGTCTGTAGTTCTTCAGCAAAGTGTTATCTCCTTTTTTGAAGAACAGCGCCACGACGCTTCTATTTCATGCTTCTGGCGTTGTACCTTCAAGCACAACGCAAGTACAATGTTAGTCTATACCAGGTTCTAAACATGTGTGCCAAATTTCATAAGTGTATGTATATTTGACCATGTATTACGCAGAAACTAGAAGTTGTATTGCAATTTTTTTTATAAAGTATGTCTCAAATTAGGAGTCACTGTAAGTTTGTTCAAAATTGGTTCAGTAGTTTTCAAGATATGGACTTTTTTAATTGTAAAATATGAGCGTATCAAGAAGGCTATACAAACTACTCGGCGGATTTGAACGAAATTGGTAGGTTCATCACTCATACATGTAAAAGAATCTGACATATTTTATAATGCAAAAATTAGGCATTACAATAGTAGTGAAGCAAGCTAGGCTGGCTTGGGTAGACGCTGGCGGGGGGAAATGCACAATACATCCCAAGCGGGATGTCAGTGCAGGACTTATCGCCCCCATCTCGAATAAAAATAATAAGAATAAGTAGTGAAGGGTGTTTGAAAATTAAATGAACTTACCCAGTTAAGTTTTGTGAATACAATTTTTAGTTTCAAACAAAACGAGTAAATACTATTAAAATTGAATAAATAAAAGTAATTTTAAAATATTAAACAGACTTCAAAACAAAATCAAAACTGGGCGTCTACCCAAGTAGGTACGTAAACCAACTATTTTTTTATGTCTAGTTTTTGTGTTATTTCTCCCTTTTCAGTTTAAATTAGATTGTTTTGAAGTTGGTTTAATTTTTTTTAAATTTTATTTATTCACTATACAACATGGTCAAAAGTGGTTGCAATTTAACTAACTTAATATTTCCAACATAATACCTAATAGTCTGCTAATTAGGAAATAGTTTTTTTTTTTCAAAAAAATTGCCAATGGAGATATCTGGGCTGACCCTAATAAATTTAGGGCTACAGAGCAACACAAAGCTTCCTTCAGTAATTCATCTTTTATATTTTAACACTGATGTAATGACTGTTGATGAATTTTTTTGGGACTACCTTTGATGGAGAATTGGAATTAGAGACCCTTGTTAGTAAAAAATCGGACAAATGCGAGTCAGACTCGCCCACCAAGGGTTCCGTACAAACTAGTAGATAAAAGGGGAAATCATATATTTTTTTATATTTTCCTTCTTATACCGAAAAATATACATCGTAAAAATATTTAAAAACCGGTTTTAACTTATGCTATTTAAGCTCTTTCATATGATACCCCACATGATACGGTTAATTCACTTTAAAATTTGGACCCTCATTCCTTGCATACTATTTTTTTGTGATTAAATAAAAAATGACCGGTTTTCGGATTTTTTCCTGTAGGTATACTCTAACACAATGCTTCTTGCCAAATTTCATAGTTCTAGGTCAACGGGACCCCATAGGTTTAAATCATGGAAAAACAATTCATAATTGGTGGAGTAATCACGTAACATAAAATAAAAAATACTAACAGTCAAATTGATATCCTCCATCTTTTTGAAAGTCATTTAAAAATAGGTTCTCAAACATGGAACACACAAAAAAGTGTAACTGACAATCATCTCTTAAGTTGCTTAACATACTCACATGTGTGTTTACTAATGACCTGCAGCCTTTGTTGGAAAAGATGCTTCTCAGTGACATGTTGTATTTCCATCAAACCCTTGACTATTTCAAACACTGTGTCATTCAGGAGACAATTAGCAAGTCCAGATAGCAATTCTATAGGAACTCTCATTTGGTATTTTCTGAAAAATTAGATGCAGTGTAGGAAGATCAGACACAGGGTGGACAGAAGATATCATACAAGTGGCAAGAAGACGCTGGATGGAGGCAGCTTTCAACCGGTCTTTTTGGAAATCTATGGGGGAGGACTATGCCCAGTAGTGGACTTCTTGTGGCGGAGATGATGATGATGATGATATTTCCTTAAATTTAATCAGAACCAAAATATTCTATCAACTTCTCACTGACATAAAATGGCAATTGCGAAAATAAAACAAGAATTTGAGAGGAGGTTAAGACATTGATCAGAGTTAAGTAAAAAATTTCGGTAAGGTGCATAAGACTTGTGGTCTCTCAACCAGTTCTCAGTATTTTGACATGTGCTTAGAACTTTTAAGTTGTGATAGGAAAAATTGCACTCTAAAAATGTTTAGGGGCATTTATTTATACATAATATAGGAGTGCAATATGGCTGTACAATCTGTTTTAATTTATACTTACTGGGGTAATTCTCTGGCCATCCCTTGGAGCTGTTCGAGCAAGAAGTAAAGTTTTCTCTGCAGGTCTTCAGGTGTCGGTTCATTTTCCATGCTACCAAGAGTACCAAGCAACCAGCAAAGGACTGCCACAAATTCAAATAATAGATGAAATTAAAAAAGAAAGATCCTAGTATATGATATATTTTTCGAATGGAAGCATCTAACCTGTGCATCTATAGTGGTTCAATGAAAATTAAATACTACGTAATGTGGTCGATCATTGCCGAAAATCATCATATATTGATAATACCCGTAAAAACAACGTATGATATATTAATTAGTTAAAAGTTAAGTTAGTAGATTAATAATTTTTTTTTTTTATTTATTCATGACCATGGAAAGAGGAAAAACAGGGTTGCCATATAAAAATAATTGACTACCGTGTTTTGGGTGTTGAATTGCCGTGTTTTAGCTCAAAATTCCAAAAATTGCCGTGTTTCATATAAAAAGCAGTTTTTTGTTTCGTAAACAACATCTGAAGCACGAATGAATGTCTTTGTTCGTAAAGAACGAGATATAAATGTATAATATATATTTCTAACCTCTCGGGGGTGTCCCTACTAGTGATGTGGTAATATTGGTCCTTGATATTCTAGAGAGATGTATGATGATTAATCACTTACACTTGAATTGTCAAGTGTATTCGATGACGTGTCTATGGAATGTGTTCGATTTAACTGTAGAGTAGCTGTTGCCTGCAACTTTATTGGTGTATTTTTTTTCGCTCTGATTGCCGTGTTTTATGATACGGCAGTCAATGTTCTGCCGTGTACCGTGTTTTTTTATGGCAAACGGCCTCAATTGCCGTATAACACGGCAATTGCCGTAGAAATGGTAACCCTGAAAAACAAACAATATACCTACGTAGGTACTTCACTTCGTAGCCAATACCCAAAGAGTACTTATTTATTTATTTATTGCACATTGTACTATGTATAATATATATCACTTACTTTGTACTATATGGAAACCAATACCAATACTCAATACAAAATTGTTTTTTTGGCGGGAACGTCTTAGTAACGTGTTGTTGCTTTGTTTTATTTCCCTAAACTTGTGTTATTTTGAACATTAATGATTAATGCTATAAAAATGGTGGTGTTTTATTCATTAAATGTTCGATGAAGTGCGTGAGTGTGGGCAAGTGAAATAAGCAGTAAAACGTGTGTTTTTTCGTTGTCGGCAAAACTCCATAGATGCTTGTAGTAAAGTCGCCACCACTTTACTGAAGCAGAACTCGACTTATAAATTGACTGTTTGTGACTTAGATTGTGACTATAGAACATTTTTACAACTTATTTTATTCAAGAAACTTGAAAAAAATCTTATAATACTTGACACTGGCAAATGCTTTAATACGGGTCCAATACAAAAAAGAAGAAGAAGAATACAAAAATTAAAAAGCTACTGCGTCGAAAAGTCGAAATAAGAAGTGCGAATACTGTCAATATGGGTAACTTTGACTTTGCGTTAAACTTTGGAATGCTAAAAATAAAGAAACTAAAAATGCATTAATAATGTAAACTATTTCACTTCTATGTCTGACAGAGATGTTTTAAGCAATATAATGTGGTCGAAGATGGTAAGCATACATAACACGGAATAAGAACTGGCTCTCAAGTAGGTGGTTGATAGTCATGGCATCGTTATATGTTTGACGATAGCTTTTCCACGTCTTGCTCTCAAGTGGAAAAGCTATTGTCAAACACCTAGGCTGCAAAACTAATACTCAAACACCATAATTCAGTTTCCTAATGATATTTTTCCTACACGGAACATTAGCTCGCAGTTTCTTTTTCAAAAGGTGCTTTCCAATATAATAGTTGAATGCACATCCAACTGCGCTAACATTGCTTAACTTTAGCACTTTCTACATTTCTAGGGCCTCGTTATCAAGTTCTAAAATAAATGTTACTAATTTATCAGCGTAATTAAAATATATCTTGAAAACAATTTCTATGGGAATAGAGTAATTACAAGGGTACCCTAGTAATTCCTCTACACGTAAAGTAGTGATGATTTTTTTCTCGTATGCACCTTGGTGTTTGCTGTAATTAGATACTTTAGGTAATTCAAAAATATATTATTCAATTTAGTATTCCATATTTGTCTTCGTCTCTTTTGCAAAATATTAGGCTTTAAAATGATAATTTTTGTTAGGGTCAAGTGTCTCTCTCCCTCTATCAGCTAAATGGTTCTTGTCGAATAGGTATGCTGAAAAAAATCCAGCAAGTCATTTCCCTAACGAAATTGTAAGGGAAATATCACAAGTAAATAGGTTTTACAAGTTAACGAGCAAACTTTGCTTAGCTAGAATATTCTTAGTATCAAACAACCTATTTTAAGTTCACATAATATTGACATACACATAAATTGTGATAAGGAACTACGAAACCCTACATTGCGCGTGGCCCGACATGCACTTGACCGATTTTTTTAAATTGTTTTTAGTTAGTACATACCCGAAAACTTATCTTCTAAAAACCAAACAAAAGAGAACTCAAGATACATTAGGAAAATAATAGGTATGCAGTTCATGGAATGGGGTGAATCTTTTTTAAATTAGATATTACTCACTATTAATCATAGAACTTATATTTGATAATGAGGTCATTCAACACTCAAATTATTGTAGAATTCTTTGGCTTTATTTGATTTTTAAGAAATTATTTCATTAGTAGAAAAAATTCAATTAAACTATTTTATTTTTTCCGCTCGCTTGTAGCTCAAAGTTTTTAAATGGCATTTCCCATAAAAACTAACATGATTGAATATGACAAATTGATTTAATTTGATAGATCTATGTTTTTTACATCAAAATAGTAAAATAAATCTAACCTAAATTACGTAAATCACCGTTTATGAAGATTGTCCGCTATCGAAATGAACGGGAGTCAATTTTACCCACATTCGCCTTTAACTTTGACAAGCCATTTAAACGCGATTTTCTTAAATGTTTTCTTAATATTGGACTTGTTACTTCTTTACTTTAAAATTGACCACGAAAGAACACGCAAATAACTAAAATATTATTAGACTCATGCATTAATGCTGATATCGTCAAAAATATGAAAAAGTGTGTGTAAAGTTAGAGTTACCCATGCTGAAAGTATTGACGCCTATTTTGTGATTTAGATTAAAACGTAGTATCTTCTTACTGGTCTGTGGATTAAAATTATGTAGTCTGTGTTTTAATTTATTTAACTATTTACGCAGTAAAGAGTAAATAATAAGAAAGTGAAATAAAGAACATCATAAATTATACATTAAACTATAGAGTTATTCTGCATCATTTTATTTCTACATTGGGAGGAATTTAAATAACAGTGGGTCTGTAAACCGTAGTTTCATCTATTTATTTCCTTGGACATATCACTTAATAATTTGTGTATTTATTAATGTGTTGTTGAGAGGGGCGTCGGCAATATTTCGAACTCTAGCACATACTCCACTGCTGTGTTGGACGTTTGATGAAATAACAATGCGGACCTATATTATGTTTACATTCCTCTTCTCATTTCATGAAGTACATGCCGATTTTACGACAGGGAATAGTCTTAATCCAATGTAAGTACTTTTTCAGTTTCAAAATATTCGGAAATTGCCATACCATATGATAACTAGACACAGTAAACCACAGCTATGATGGCTAACATAGGCGATATGTATCAATTTATTTATTTATTATTTTACCAATGTATCATCGCCTATATGGCGATGATACATTGGTAAAATATTTTTTATAATTACTTACTTCAATAGTATAGCAGGTACCTACTTTCCAAAATTTTATCCAACTCACAAGCAATTAAATCCAGCTCTAATATGAATAATAAATACTGGCTCAACTGTACTTTACCTGCCGCTGAGTTGGGGACTGATTTTTTTTTTATAGAAAGCTTACTATATAAGAAGCCTTCAGTTTAAGTTTTAACGCTAGAATATTAATGGTTTTGAAGAAATAAATTTTTAAATATTTTGATTGTTTGGCAAATCTTCTAAGAATTGTAACCGCAAACTAAAGGCAAAACGTTTCGTTTTACATCCCATTTTTTTTAATTTTTTTACTAGCTATCTTTGGACCGCGCAAAATTAACTTCAATCATATCTATATCTTAATAACAATGTAAAACATGATTATTAAGTTCTGTTTTGTCTATATTTGTAAAATATAACTTTATTTATTATCTAACTAGTTTTTTTAATAAAATTAAATGTGACTGATTTGTGAAACGGAACGCAAAGTAGCGCCATTTTGTGTTTATCTATTTGACATGAGTCAGTCAGTGTTTTTTTTTTCTTGATGTTGGCATCATGCTTCCACATTGTTCCCCTTGTAAAAAATCTCTGTAAATAATATAGTGGCCCAAAAAGTAGGTTAGGTTATGTTAGAACATTAAAAACTCATCGCGCGAGCCGAGCGAGCGTAGCGAGCGTGCCGCGGCAGCGGCCGGCGAAGCGCTAAACAGTAGATGTGTTTTCGTATTTGATCTAGGTACGCAAAAATTAGCACTAAAAAGTCTCTGTAAATAATGTAGTGGCCCAAAAAGTAGGTTAGGTTATGTTAGAACATTAAAAACACATCGCGCGAGCCGAGCGAGCGTAGCGAGCGTGCCGCGGCAGCGGCCGGCGAAGCGCTAAATAGTAAATGTGTTTTCGTACTTGATCTAGGTACGCAATAAATAGCACTAAAAAGTCTGTAAATAATGTAGTGGCCCAAAAAGTAGGTTAGGTTATGTTAGAACATTAAAAACACATCGCGCGAGCCGAGCGAGCGTAGCGAGCGTGCCGCGGCAGCGGCCGGCGAAGCGCTAAATAGTAGATGTGTTTTCGTACTTGATCTAGGTACGCAAAAATTAGCACTAAAAAGTCTCTGTAAATAATGTAGTGGCCCAAAAAGTAGGTTAGGTTATGTTAGAACATTAAAAACACATCGCGCGAGCCGAGCGAGCGCAGCGAGCGTGCCGCGGCAGCGGCCGGCGAAGCGCTAAATAGTAGATGTGTTTTCGTACTTGATCTAGGTACGCAAAAATTATACGTAAGTTAATTATACGTAAAAATTATACTTAACCTCAAAAACGAATTTTGATTTTTTTCTAGAAAACTAAGGGTTTTCGCACCCCCCCCCTTTTGGGGGGGGGGGGGTCCTACACCCTCCCGTCTTACTCCCTCCTCCTGTCGACCCTTTCCCCTGACCAGGAAAACAAAAAAGTACTTCTGAAAAAAATAATTAAAAAATTCATATCTCGGAGGGGGGGAGGAATCTAGCTCCCCCCCTTCACAGGGGGTATCTACACACCCCCCTCCCTCCCCCCCTCCCCCCCCCCCCCCCCCCCTTAAATCGACGGCAGGTAAAGTACAGTTTAACCTAAATACTTAATACATTATTAAAATTTATTTTCATTTAGTTAATTTTATGCTTATGTTTTTCAGAACATCACACAATATTCATATTGCAAATTTTAATGAATTCAACTGCTCTGGAATCCTAGATGAATTTGCAGTTGTTGCTTCTGATTTTACCAAATGTTCAATAAAACATGCCAAACCTGTGAGACTATGCTCAGAATGCATTAATGAGTATGTTGCTTTTTATTCAACATATCAAGACTTGATTACAAATGACACATGCAAGTCATTGTTTATTTCACAAGACAGATTGGATGCTGTTCTCGAGTACCATGATAGTATATCAGCTGTTTGGATTAAGGGAAATTGTAATGGTAACTCCATTTTTCGCTACTATGCTATGTTATTTCACTTATATCTTTATTCAGGTTTCATCTTGTATAACTAAATTGTCTTTTGTAGTGAAAAAGTAATGAAATGGAGATTATTTTTAAAATACTCATTGGATTCATGAAAACATGCATAGTTGTGGTAAATAGCTGCATAATTATTTTTTATTGTTTAAAATATAGTTAAAACAGGTGTTACTTTTGAAGAAATACCTACATGGTGAATTTAAATTTAAGATGAAGAATAAAAAAACATATTTGTTTAAACCTTTGTGTAACAAAATACAGTCATGGCTTTACAGAGTAGACAGCACCAAACACCAAGATTTTGAGACTTATGCTATATTTGACAGTTTGAACAAGTAAAAAATGCTATTATGTTTTAGGATGTTTCGATTGGGATCAAGGAGGACCTGAACTTTCAAAAGATGTACAATATTTCAAAACTATGTATCAAAAGACCAATGATTGCATCAACAAGGGCCACAAACAAAATGATAACAATACTAAAATTTGTGAAACCTGCATGCCCTTGTATTTACAACTGGATGAATTTTACAAAAATATGAGTGTTGATTCTATTGGAATTGATACTGTGTGTATGGATGTTGTTGACTCTGTAAGTTTTACATTTTATGGCATATTCAGACCAAGGGAATGACAGAGTACAACACAATTGGATGATGGTGGATTTTTTCCTACTATGTATGAATATCTTATCGTTTTCAGCCATTGTTATCATGGTTTTAAATATGAACAAAACTGTTAAGTATATGTACTAGAGGGGAACTATGGCATTTGTTTAGCTCTGTCAATTTTAACAGTAAAGACCAAACTTACACAATATTATTCTTTTTTGATTTAGTTTAAACTAGGTTAATATACCTAGAAATTGTGAAATGTATAATAAGGGAGAAGATGCTGGTTCCTGAAATAGTGTTTTGGGCTTCATGTTTGTTATGTATCATCTTTTTGTAACACAAAATACTTCATTGATTGATTCTGATATTTCAGATGAATGCTACAAGATTTATATGGAGTAAAATTCTGGATTGTTGTAATCTCCGGAAAACACCAGAAATAGTATTTCTATGCTGTTCAGCTATAATAGCAACACTTCCCTTATTATTTTATGTAGCTGTGAGATTCTATGGACCTATTAGAGATTTACCTAATGTGTTGAAACGTAAGTTTTTTTCTTATTTCATTTTTTTTTCTCTACATAGAAATGAGTACACTATACAATGTGTATGGTATAATGCAAGGGACAGTTCACTTTAGTTTGTGCTACGAGTATAATAATCGCTTATTAAAGTATAAACCTAATCTAGTCATGCATTCTGATTATTTAATTTAAATATCCTTACAATAAAATTCAATTAATGTTTCAGAGTCAAGATTTAAGCAAGTTATTTTGAGGTCATCAGAAAGAAGGACAGACTAAAATAAAAGACAATTGTATTAGTTACTATTTAATTTTATAACCAAAGCCAATAAATTGACTATATTTGGAGTAAGTTTTGTTTCTTTAAGTATAAACTCATGTATTTGTAAATACAGTCTGTACTGTGTAGAAGCTATGTGACTGGTTGCATTTGCAGAATCTATATTTCCCTTAGTTCACTGTCATTCTTCCAATACACAAAACTACTTAAGCCACCAAAGTGGTAGCCAGTGTCGGGGAAAATGAAATCTAATTACATACTGATTACACCAATACTGATCACACAAATGATTACATTTTGTAGTTAGTATTTACGGTTGCAGATTTCATGAAAAAATCTTATTTTAGTTACTAACAACGTAATTGTTTACTTTAGTGATTACTCTTTGTAACTACATAATAATGAGATGGAGTATAGACTTGTAAAAAGAGATAGGGAATAGAGATAGAGAGCATGGTAATAGGGACAGCAATAGGGGTAGAAATATAGATGAAGATAGTTATTTGTTTTTATACTGTGTTACAAGCTCATAAAAAAAAAAAAAACTAAGAAAGAACAGCAATCAGGAGATATACTACTACTTGATTGCAATAATCAGACCGATGATTACTTTAAATAAACTAATTTCTTGTAATAATAATAACTACTCATAATTAGATTTCAAAAGAGTAGTTAAATATGCCCAACACTGGTACCAGATGTAGTTTGAAAGAAATCGTTGAACGCGCAATTTCCCGCCAGTACGCCGCGCATTTTCCATACCTAAGGAGAACTGTTTTCAATTCTTTAGATTTCAATGACATTTTTTTGATTACCCAAAATGCTTAGATTTTTTTTCAGATCTTTATTCTGACTTATTTAAAAAAAGAGGAGAAAAACACCATATATAACAAAAATCTGTGTTTAGGGTTCACCTCTTGGGATATGGACAAATGCGCGCTAAATATAACTTTAATTCTTATCGGTGTCTTGCTTTCTTACTAGTGCTCTTTTTCAAACCGCTGCTACTGTTAGATCCAGCCGAAGACAGCTTATGTTTCAATGGGTTAGGTGTTAAATCACCTTTGTTAATGAGAATACTAGAGTCCTTTACATCCTTAGGAGTGCCTGGGCGACTATCAAGCATGGCATTCAACATTGCTTTATTGTCACTTGTGAATGATTTTTGCAGCATACTTGAAGTGATTTTCTGTTGGACATTTTGCTTAGACTGACTGTGATTCAACACTTTGTCGACACTACCATTTGTATGTTGTTTTCCAGATGGCTTGGAAGCAATACTTTCTGTAGATCCATGTATTGTGGTGTGATTCAAGTTTCCAATGTTTATAGAAGTACTAAGTTGTGTATCAGAAGAATCATCATTAGTCTGCGATTCCGTTTCACTGTTTCTTTCATCTGAAAACAGGGTAAATATTTAATATTAAATCTGTATTCTTTGTCCACTACACTGGCCAAGTGCAAGTAGGCAGATTTATCAGTTCTCACAATGTTTTCCCTCATTATTGAAGCTATAGGCATGGGCGTAACTAAAGTTTTCATAAGAGGGGTCCACAAGCCAGGAAGAGAGAATTTTTTTTAAAGGGGAGATATGTTGTATGCAATGATATGTAAAGTGGCTGCATGCATGAAAAAGTATGACTCATTGTCCCGTAACGCGCGCGCGCGCGCTTGCGGTGGCTGAGGAAGTGGGCGGGTGTGCGCCGCGCCCGACCGTTCGCGACTCCGCGTCGCTTCAATTATCATTCCTCGGAGCTGGTGCGCGGACGTATGTTGTCACGTTAAACTATCGTCCATAAACCGACTTTACAGACAACCAATTATTTTTTTTCGGTATTTTTTTTATATATTTATTTGGTGCAATGGGCATTTTAAAATAACTAATTTCAATACTTTTTTATTCTGTTCAGTATGTACTTATTTTATAATAATTTTTTTTAAAGATAAAATCGTGATGACGTCACAAGTCCTGCTGAATAATAATTATGTTGTGATACATGAACTAAAAAAAAAACCGGACAAGTGCGAGTCAGACTCGCCCACTAGGGATTCCGTACAAACTAGTAGATAAAAGGTTTTTTTTTTGTTTTCCTTCATAAACCGAAAAAGATACATCGTGAAAATATTTAAAAGGTTGTTTTAGCTTGTGCTAATAATGCTCTGTCATATGATACTCCACGTGATACGGTTAAAGCACTTTAAAATATCGACCCGCCTTCCTTGCATAAAGACCCTATTTTTTACAGATTTCAAAGAAAGGAGGAGGTTCTTAATTCGACTGTATTTTTTAATGTTTGTTATGTCGTAACTTTCGACTGGGTGACCCGATTTTGATTATTTGAAAGCTGGTGCTTCCCATGTGGTCCCATTTCAATTTGGTCCAGTTCTGACAATGGCGTCCACGAAAGCTTCAGTTTTTTAAACTATAATTATTTGTGATTAAATTAAAAATGTAGTTTTCGGATTTTTGGCTTTGTGTACTATATGACAATGCTTCTTGCCAAATTTCACAGTTATAAGTCAACGGGAAGTACCCCATAAGGTTTTGCATTCCCTTGCGAGTGTCGAAATATGCGTTTAAAGTGCTTTAACCTTATCATGTGAAATAGCTTCATTAGCGCAAGCTAAAACAGATAAAACTTTTTTAATATTTTTCGGTTTATGAAGGAAAATGTAAAAAAAAGTACTATATAATTACTTTTTTTTACAGAACTAAACCTAAACCTCTCCCCTATATACGCCCATAGCTATAGGTAATTAACAATGCACACATAATTTCGAAGTGTGCCTAATTGAATCTAGACAAGACAAATGAAAATTTAATTCCATTACATAGTATCCATTTAAATGAGATATAGAACACTTACTTTTAGCTTCAGCAGGATCAACTAATCCACTCACAGCCTGAAACAAGTTATTAGGATCTATTAGTATGCACATAAAAACCAGTAAAATTAAGACAAGTGTTACAAGTATATTTGTTGCACATCACACATTTTTCCATATGATAGGAAATATCAGATTTATATTCTTAAATCTTGGAGGAGAAATTAATATATGGATAGTTTGTATAGCAACAGTGAGCATCGGAGCAGGTGAGATCCTCGTTCTGCTCCAACCGCGACCTCCACTAGTCGCAGAGGCAGTGTGAACACACAATTAGAGCTCTCATTGAATTTAACATTACTTTCATTTATAAAATTGTTTCATGTACTATAGAATCATATAAATAGGTTCACTGTTTTGTATTTCATAAAAAATTATCTCATGATCATACTATTCTTATGACTTATCACTTAAAAATAGCTATCATAACAACTTTTTTCATAAACATGAATCATAAAATACATTTCAGATAAAATAGTAACAAATAAAAATCTGTACCATAAACATTATATCCACATTATACACATAAAATCAATATCCCTAAAAACATTACCACTAAAAGTATATTACACATATAACTTACATACTCCTATCATAAAAAAATATTTAAAAAATCTAAATACCAATTAAATGATAAATAATATTTATTTAGGGAAAACAGAAATAAATAATACTCCTTCCATGAAACTCGTGACTCATAAGTAAGCACTGAAACATAGCTATGGAGAGGGCTGTCTCTGTAAGATATGAAGGGATCCATAGACTTACAAAATCATCAATATAGCACAGGGGAGTAGCAAGTTAAAGTGGCTGTGGGACAGCACATAGAACTGATGGCCGATGGGGCTGAAAAGTTCCCAAGTGGAGTGGATGCAAGCCGCTTCCAATTGGTCTTTTTGGAAATCCATGGGGAGGCTTATATCCAGCAGTGGACTTCTAATGGCTGAGATGATGATGATGTAGTAGTTGTGACAAGAAAGTAGTTTTAAGTTTCTAAAGTACCATCAAGTGAGTTGAAAATAAAACTCATTTTTATTCATCAAATAATAAATAAATATTTGTGGACATTTCACACAACACCATCTAGCCCAAACTAAGCAAAGCTTGTACTATGGAACTAGACTGCTGATAGAATAAATACATGTATACTTTTTTTTGTAAATATATACATTATGATATATAGAAATACACAGAACAAACATCCATGGTCATCATACAAATGTTTGCTCTGGGTGGGGATCGAACCCACAACCTTACAGCTCAGCAGGCAGAAATACTACCAACTGAGCCACAAGGCCAGTCAAATCAAATGTGGGTGAACCTAAAGAAATTATAAACAGATAGTAAAATGAAGGTAGCAATATATGAATTAGAATTACATATCTGTTTATAATATTACCAAGTTTCTATCCATTACTTGGTAAAAATACCAATAAGTGGACAAAAGTAAGAGGAAATTTTTCATACTAGATCTACTGTATTTTTCTATAACTACTTATGGGACTTAATATTCATCTTATCTAAAACAGTTCGGGGCTGGTGTATTTCGCTAGCGCTGGCCATCTGCTATTAAATTGATACATTTTTAATTTCGATCCAAACCTCCTCAAATAAAAAAAATAATCTTATCTAAAACAGTATACTCACAGCCATCGATGTGATGCTTGATTTTGAGAATAATCGCTCTGCTTCTTTGAATTTTCTGTTGCGTTTGTCAGCCTTCGAGTTGGTGCTCTTGTTTGTAGTTAAATATCGGTCCCAGCCTCTTATAATATTTCCATAAAGTTGGGTGTCTTCTAAATAAGATCCTTCAAAGGCATAAATTTGTCTCTCTAAATTAGCCAAAGTTTCCTGAAATGAAATGTAGGTACATTAACTTTATGTAGGTATGTGGTGTCATATTTTTAATTTGTACAAATTATGTGTATAAATTTTTTCTTGCTAACATGAAATGTGGGTAAAATAAGTAAAAGTTAATATGAGCAATTTTTGGCGGAAAACAGATGGGCTTAAATACATTGTATTTGTTCAGATAGGGATCGCCCAAATCGACAAATTTAATCGACATTTTAGATAAATTCGAAGTGCTTGATCGAAGTATTTGAGAGTTACTTTTTCTCAGAGAATTATAGAGACGAGTCCTAACTGCAAAATCGGGAAACATAGGTTAATATTCTTTAAACTAGGTTGCAATACTTACTGCGACTTCAGCTTTCCTTTTAACCAATTCAGCAAGTTCTGCTCTGGTATCGGCGACTGACGATTGTTTAGCCGCCATGTTCACTTTTTTGGTTTGACTTTGGGAGTCGCTTACGGGGCTCTGCGGTGAAATAACCATGTCGCAGTTTATATCGAAGACGGATTATAACGTCATGTTTACTAGTAAATGAAAATTGAATTTAATAATCTGACAAATCCGTTTTCGAAAAATCAGAGAACAAGCGACACTACGAGTTGCGACACACACCAAAGAGTATTGTCATTTGTCAATTTGTCAAAGAGAGTTTTGTACCAAAGAGAATGTACTAATACGTACTAAACAGTACTAAACATGCGCAGTGTTGCCAACTGTACTGTCATGTTTATAGCTAGATTTGACCCCAAAAAGTAGCTAGCTAAGCGAGGAAAAATAACCGGGTTCCTTACCATTATCTATAAAAACGGCAAAAACCGTCTTCCCGCCACTTGTATGAAGTCATCTGTCCATCTCGTGGCTGGTCTTCCTACGCTGCGCTTGCTGAGACTCGCCCTAAATCCTGAAGCTTTCTTTGGCTCTGTGACTGACCAATGACATGCAACAACTCTATAATCTAAGAATTAATTAAACTCTATAATCTATGAATAAATTAATAGAGTAGTGGCACGGATTTGATTGTTGATGCCAGCTCTATACTATCATATAGATTGTAAAACTGGTTTGACACATTATAAATGCACATAAGTAACCGTGTCTGTGTCGTTATGTTCAAAAGGTGCTAGAAAACGTATCTAGATTTTTTAGCTACAACTTTTCAAAAAAAGTAGCTGACGGGGGTCTAAAAGTAGCCAGATCTAGCTACAAAGTAGCTAAGTTGGCATCACTGGCGACACCAACCGCTGAGAAGTGAGAACAACTTACAACAGTTACAACATAGAGACTGTAGACAAGACAGTGCTGCCAACTGTACCGTAGCCGTACGTTACTTAAATGTACGTACCGTCATGTTTGTAGCTAAATAAACCCTTCCCAAAAAGTTGCTAGATTTCCAGATATTATCGCAAAAGTAGCTAAATAATGAAAATGTAATGTTTTTTTTAATCACAAAAATAGGGTCTTTATGCAAGGAAGGAGGCTCCAAATTTTAGATTGCTTTAACCGTATCATGTGGAGTATCATATGAAAGATAAAACAGGTTTTGAATATTTTTACGATGTATATTTTTCAGTTTATGAAGGAAAATTAAAATAATATATAATTTCCCCCCTTTTATCTACTAGTTTGTACGGAAACCTTGGTGGGCGAGTCTGACTCGCACTTTTATACATGGTTTTTTATACATGGGTTGCATATACTCATTAAAAATACCATACAGCATATAGAAATTAAAAAAAAATAGAGCAAAAGACTCTGAGGCGACGATAGGGTTAAAATATTCTCAGCTTAGTACAAATTGTCCGTGCAAACATCGTATAAGGCATTTATTTTAGTTACACATACTTACTATTTACATCACTATAGTGATTGATAGTACATTAGATGAACAATTTAGTAAAAATCACAAAAAAAAAAATGAATCTTGTCGTTGTCTTTAAAAGGCGCTACAAAACGTAGCTAGATTTTTTAGCTACAACTTTTTGAAAATTGTAGCTTACGGTGGTCTAACCCCCGCTCTACACTTGTGCCGTGAACGTCCGCGAACAGGCGTGAACATAAGTGTGGAGGGTTTTCACAGCATTCGCGGGCGTTCACGCCTGTTCCCCGATCGAAGTCGGTATTTTGTCCCGCGACAAAGGGTTCGCGGCAGCGCCTCGTTCACGCGCGCACATCCACATTCACGGCACCGTGCCAATTTGCTCCTGACTATAGATGCGCACGGACGTGTAATGCAAGCTAAATGGCAGCGAATCAGATTAATATAAGTTGACATAGTGAATTAGAAATTCGCTTTTTGAAATATTACCACGCTGAACGTATACAATGGGACTCGAAGCATCCACATCATAATAATAAAAGGAAAATTATGACGCCTGGAGAAGGATTTGTTACAGAGGTCCGTGGATTGTAACCACGCGCTGCTGCCATGTTACGGAGGTTTGTATATCGTGGAATAATATTTAAATAAAATAATTATAGTCTTGTCAGATTCGGAAAGTATATTACGTCTACTGAAAAAGCTCTCTCTCTCTTATTTATTTAAATATTATTCCACGATATACAAACCTCCGTAACAGGATTAGTTTTCAAATTAATATCGATCGGTTACGATATATTTCAGTCATCCATCATCTCCTTTTTCTCTAACGCTTTCGAACGATTTTCTTATTTTGTAGGTGTAAATAGTTATATGTTGTCATATCAAAATTAACGCAGCAGCAGATTCGACGTCCGTTTCACGGCAGGTTTCACGGCACAAATGAGTGACCTCCGTGAATGTGGAGGGTGCGCCTCTGCCACGAATTCGCGCCGTGAATTCACGGCACAAGTGTAGAGCCGCGGTAAAAGTAGCCAGATCTAGCTATAAAGTAGCTAAGTTGGCATCACTGAACATAGAATCAAATAATCAATCAATCAAAGTCACAATCGCAACCCGCAATTATAGTGATGAATGAATTTAAATAATTCATTCGAATGGGCAGGTATTCGAATAATTCTTTTTTATGAAAGACCTTTTCGAATGAAAAATATACATTTGAATGTATTTGCATCATTCGAATGAATTTGCATTATTTGAATGAATTTTCATCATCAGCGAGAATTAAAATTAAATAATGAAATGCATGCAACTACTTAAGATAAAATTATAATGAATGGAACTTCAACGGAAACTTGTAAAATACAACTATAACATTTAACACTTTACACTATAAGTACACGTTAATTAAACAAAAAACATTCGATTGATTAATTCTATATTTGCATTGGAATGAAATATTTGGATAAAAAACATTCGAATATATTATCCATGAACTATAATTAAGATGGAAAATAAGAATGATGAATGAAATTTCGAAAATCCTTATTGAATCATTCGAATAGTTCGATTGTAAATTTTTGGATCAATCGTCATTACTTGTACTTGGATGGAATGAATGTAATGAATGAATGGATCTGTCCACAGGCTATAAGAGTTATGGGACATTCGACAATGTAGCTGTAATCCAACGCTGCGTCATCTAGTCACTGATAATTATAGTGTGACATTTCCCTGGAAATGGGTATTCTGTAAAGAGCGATTACACTTAAAATTTCGACAGATATTTTTCTGCGACCACGAGTACGTTATTTGGAACTTTTTTTTTTCTTCTGAAAACGCCTCATTTTTGCTCACTATATTTTTTAATTTTCAATTATTATATATGGAGTTGCGCTAGCCAGCCTGTCTGTCTAGTTCTTTGATGATCTGTTCTGTCATGTCAGGATCTGCAGTCTGTCTTGATGCTACGTTTACACGCTTGCCGAAACTTGGCAAGCGTCCACAAGCTCCAAGCCTCTACAAACGCTTGGATGCCATTCACACGCTTGCGAGTAATGCGAGTGCGTCAGTTATGTTCCGGACAGGCAAGTATGGCAGACGTGGATGTTGAAGTTATGTCGGCTACACAGATTAGTAAGAGAAGGCTACGCGTTGTTGGTTATTGCGTTCGGCTTGACATATTTTAACCCACGACGCAAAAAAAGGGTGTTATAAATTTGACTGCTATGTGTGTCTGTCTGTGGCATCATAGCTCCTAAACAGCTTTAATTTAAAGTGATGGACCGATTTTGATGCCGTTTTTTTATTTGAAATAATGTTTTATCGAGTGTTCGTAGGTACGTTTCATCAAAATCGTTTCAGCCGTTTTTATTTGTAAGGGGTTTCTGAGTTTTCTAAACTTATACTTGTAATTCAAAATATAAATAAAAACAAAGGAAGCGAAATTTCACCACAAAAAGTGATGCATGTTAAAAACTGTTTTTTAATGTGTGACTGATATAAGACCAAGCGTCTGCTACTTTCTTTTTATCTTTGTGGTTTTCACTTTGATTGATATGCCTCGAAAGAGGCCATAGTTTCATCGTTTTGCGATCGTATCACTGTCACTGTCGACATCCATTCGGCACAAACTCGCGCGCGACACTAATCACGCGCCAACGTGTAAACGAGTCGCAAACGCTTGCCACAAACGCCCTTTGATCTGTGTTCAAAAACCGACACAAGCCCGGAACGGCGACAAGCTCACGCAAGCCAAACCAAGCCGAGCCAAAGACCCCATTTACACGCTTGTGTTTGTGGAGGCTTGCCGTGACTTGCCAAGCGTGTAAGCGTAGCAACATGCTACGTTTACACGCTTGACCACTGATGCCAACTTAGCTACTTTATAGCTAGATCTGGCTACTTTTAGACCCCCGTCAGCAACTTTTTTCGAAAAGTAGTAGCTAAAAAATCTAGCTACGTTTTCTAGCACCTTTTGAACACGGTGACACAGACACAGTAACTTACATTTATAATGTGTCAAACTAATTTGACATTAAGTATGAAGGTGTAAAGTTGGCAGTAACAATCAAATCCGTACCACCACTTTGTAAAATCTATTTATAGTGACATAGATTATAGAGTTTAATCTATTCTTAGAATATAGAGTGGTTGCACGTCATTGGTCAGTAACAAAGCCACAGAAAACTTCGGGATTTAGGGCGAGTACATAATTGCGAGTCACAGCAAGAGCAACATAGGGAGACCAGCCACGAAATGGCCAGATAACTTCATACAACTAGCGGGAAGACACTGGGTGAAAGCCGCTTCGGTCGTCAATCGGTATTTTTGGAAATCCATGGGGGAAGCCAATGTCCAGTGAGTGGACTTTTCATGATTGAGATGACGATGATTACGAGTCAACAATTGAAGAACCTGGGCTGGAAGTCTCGACTTTATAATAAATCAATTTATCAACAGAATTCTGTTGATAAGTTGATTCATACGGGCTGTATTGGCACAGTCAGAAAGTACAGAGTAAAATAGTAACAATTTATCTCTAGACGCACACCATATTATGTTGATTTGTCATATTTCAGACAAATATAGACCGATGTTAACACTTCAATAAATCGACACTAATTTAGTTTGCACTAAACTGACTGTGTCCATACTGCCTGTATCAATCAATTTATCAACCGATCTATCTTAATAAAAATTATTATTAAGACATCATTTTTAGGGTTCCGTACACAAAGGGTTAAACGGGACCCTATTAATAAGACTCCGCTGTCCGTCTGTTACCAGGCTGTATCTCATGAACTGCGATAATTAGGCAGTTGAAATTTTCACAGATGTTGTATTTCTGTTTCCGCTATAACAAAATAGTAAAAAACAGAATAAAATAAATATTTAAGGGGGATCCCATACAACAAACGTGTTTTTTTTGCTCGTTTTTCTCGATATTGATAACGGCAACAGGTAGACGCTTGAAATATTCACAAAATATTGAGTTATATTATTCACTTTAAAAATAAATAATTAAAATAAATTTTATATTTAAGTGTGGTTCCCATACAACAGATTTTTTTGCCGTTTTTATAGATAATGTTTCGGAACCCTTCATGTGTGAGTCCGACTCGCATTTGGCTGGTTTTTATTACATAATATATACTATATTTGTTTTTTTCTCCTCCCTTAGCTACTTCTAGCTACTTTTTGGGGTCAAATCTAGCTATATACAAGTACATAATAGTACAGTTGGCATGGCAACACTGTGTGAGACTGTCTGTCTAACTCTCTTACGAGTCTGTGCTGTCTAGTCTAGTTCGTACTAGTCTGTGGTCTAGTTCATAAAAAAGTAACTTAGATTTTCTAGCTTATTATTAAGGCTTATTATTATTATTATTATTATTGGCTAAACGGCCTTAGCCTGTCCGTAGGGCAAATTAATAAAAAAAAAAAAAAAAAAAAATTACATTCTCTTTGTTTTCTAGTTTGTAACTTTGTACAGAAACAGATGTTTTGTTTTGTATCAATTTATTTATATTTTAGTAATAACATTAATAACCTTTATTGTTGATATTTTACCTAACGTAAATACTAGAAAACTATTCTGTATAAAGTATAATGTCTGTTAATTATATTCCTCGTGTGACGCAGGTACTGATTCCATTCTGTTTCAATGATACAGTCTATAGACCCGCACTCGGATAAATTCTTATCATTCCGTTTTTTATTTTTTTCCCTTTTAAGCTAGACGCTGTTCAATTAGATAGCCAAGTGGAAGAATTATTTAAACAACTTATTTTTCAAGCTGCTAAATACATTGAGGTAAGCAACATGTTTATTGTATCAACGACAATAATAATTTTAAGTAGGTATGTAACCTAGCGTTGCTCACTGTTTCCGTCCTAAGGTAATAAAAGCGGTGATGTGATGATAGAATGTACCCTATATCGTTTTCCAAGATTTTAGGTAACTATGTTTAACCAAACCTAAAGAATCGTTCAGTAGTTTGCTAGAGAAAACGTACATTCCGAAGATAGATGCTATGGAGATGCTGATTTCTTTTCTAAATTGCTCAAGAGTTGAGTGCGCCGCGCTGATGAGCATCACATCATATAATATACCAATGAGGTTCATTGTCCATCGCTTTTATAATCTAATACCATTAAACAAGCAATTCAGATTATAGTATATATTATATAATCTGAATCTCGGAAACGGCTCCAACGATTTTAATGAAATTTGGTTTGTAGGTAGATTAGGGGATGATAAATCGATCTTGCTAAGTTTCATTTTTAGTGAACCTGGGTTTGCTCGTATTTTCAGTCATAAAAAATCCGAGTGGAGCTCGGTCGCCCAGATACTATAAGTTATAATAACAACATGTATATTTTATTTTGTTTCAGCCTAAATACATCCAACCCATTTTACCAGAACTTGAACTCTTAATACGCACATGGATCTTCAAATACTCAGTGTACGAAAAAAAAACCACATTTGGTCAGCAAATGCTTTCACTAAATTATAAGCCGGATAACTTTTCTAAGAGTAAACTGTACTGGTATTATGTCTACATAGTAGGACTGAAATATCTAAAAGAGCGTTCAATTTATAGCTTCACATCCAATGCTCAAGTTCAGAATTGGGTGCATAAATTGGAAACATTCCAGATTGTAGGAGATATATTTAATTTTATCCGGTTTATCCAGAGTGGCAAACACCCTATTTTGATTGATTTGATTCTGGGCTTAGAGTTAACAGCGGAAAAATTGACAAGAGAAAATCTGACCGACTTCTCATGGACTAGGGAATTGTTGTGGCATAATTTTATTGTAAGTATTGTATATACTGTCATTATTTTGTAATAAGTAAGTTATACCTACACTATTCATTGACAATAAAAAAAACTTGAATTAACACAATAACTGCTGAGGTATTTTACAAATGCTCGCAAATCACTGCATGTTTCTTCGCACCGTTGTAAATAAACTTGAGCCAACATGCCTGGCGTATGTAGCCGCATCTGCGTGGGAGTACAAAAACCACAAGGTGTATGTTATCGGCGGTTATTATGTTAAAATTGAAAAATTATGAAATTTGTTTTTACTTAGTTGTCTAACATGAGTTTTATGTTTTTGTTTACATATGAATAAAAAAAAACTAAATATCTAGAAAAAGATGTAATAAAAAGTGTTAAAACTGCTCACAGTAATTAAACAATAATATTAAAAGAAATACTCAACTTGCCACACCAATGCTTACCATCAGGTGAGTTGGTGGTCAATAGTAGATCTATTTATTACAAAAAAAGACTGCTTAAGAGTGATTTCTGTAGTGTAAATATTAAGCTATGTTGTATTTGTATTTGTATTCTATGTGGAAAGTTTATGCACTAGAGTAATTGTATGAAAGTTTGATTTTTATCTCTGAAGCATTGTTAGATTTGTCTTTACCTTCTATAGACTATATTTTGGAGTTGAGTTTTTTCTTTTTATAATATTACTTGTTCATCATCAAGTTTTATTTGGTTTCAGGAATTAATAGGTACCACAATATCATTAATAAACATATTTGGCCTGCAAAGGAAACTATCAAGTGCTCTGAAATTTGTCTGGTGGAGACAACATGTTCGTACTTCCTCTACTGTGACCAATGCAGAGATGACATTACACACTGTGTGTGCTTGCTGCAATAATAGTCCAGTATTACCTCATACTATGGGCTGTAGTCATATATTCTGTTATTATTGTTTAGTGGTAAGCATTATTTTTATTAGGTTATTCATAAATTCCATCCCATCCACAGATATAATCTGTGTGTCTTTAAATCGCGAGTGTATCCGTTTCTTCTATTTTATTTATGTCACTATAAATATTTAAAATCATTTTAGTCTTATCTCCCTAGGTAAAAAAATACTCTTAGGTATGCAGATATATTTAACCTTAACTTAGTTATTACAATTCTAAGACTATTTAAATAAATGTCGTATTGCATCTGTGTTCATAATTCATAGTCATTCTACATTGTACCCTATCAACAATATGACTCAACATTGGCTGCTTTGCAGAATATATTGTGAATACAGTCTGTTGACGAGAATTCCATAACAGAAAACAACGACGTTTTGTAAAAACTACGTAATTTTCAAATTGGCTGTGACATATATTGTGTGTGTATTATGTGTGATAGATATCTTCTAGATCGACGAGCTCCATCCTCGGCCACACCGTCGCTTAACATCAGGCGAGTTGGTGGTCAATCGTAGATCTATACTGTATAAAAAAAAAACACTCGAATTTATTTAATTGAATACTTTTACAGGGTAATTAAAACAGTTGCGTTTAATATTAAAATTCCAAATAATATTGTATATTTTGTTCTAGGCCAATAAGACAGCAGACCAAGACTTTGCGTGTCCCAAGTGTTACTATAATGGTAAAGAAATAAATAGATTTGTAATGAAATAGATACTACTACTCTACTTATTTAAGCTTTAATAAAATGGTTGATTAGTTTTATAGGATATGGGGAAGATATAGGCTGTGATACTAGTTGGGGTTTGTTGAAAATATTTTTTATACTGTTTTATTTAATAAATATATTGTTGAAAGTTTTATATCATCATTTTCACTATTAAGCGGCTGAACCAATAATTATGAAATAAGAAATTAGATACATAGATAATCAGTCAGCTATCTCAGCGCTGAGCTAGTTTGCTTCGGCTCAGTCTGCTTAAACAAAATACCCGACTGCAGAAAAGCGAGTTTTGCAGTCAACTTTCGATTTCCTTACTTTTGATTTGCTGTTGCGTGTACATTTTTTGTGAGAAAGTATGTGTAAAATCGCTTTAAAAGATTATAAATGTGCATTCTTTAGAATAATTCTAGTAAAATCACTTGTTTATTACGAAAAAGTTCGTTGGAGGTTACGGAAAAATGCATTTCTTTATTTTTGCGAGTTATTTATTATAATTATTTAAAAAAAATACCCTATGAGACTTAGGAGTGAAGACGAATCTAACGATACCTCGCACATCAAAATCGGTCAAGCCGTTTAGGCTGTAGGCGATTATATAGAAACATACATATATACATACACTCGAAAAATTTATTCCTCCTTCTTACACAGTCGGGTAAAGAAGAAAACAAATATCTTATAAAAAAGGTAACTTTAATTCTGCCTAAATACGTAAAAACTTGATCTAAATATAAACCTAAACGATAATAAGGTACATGGTTCAAGCATTCCTTTAAATAATTATAAGTCTGGGGTACATTATCTAAGTGAGTACTTACCTGTTTTAAAATGCAAATAACAAGGACAGGTTGGTGACCAATGAGAGCTCTTATTATATAAATTATGAGCTTTCATTGGTCGCCAGTCCATAATTTTAGAATTAAGAAAGCCCAGATTTTATAATTTCATACAATTTATAGAACATACTTTAGTAGAATGAATATATTGCTGCAGACTGTCTTTTATCATGTTTGATTGTTGTATTTATTGACAACGTGGGTAACTTTGACTCCGTGGCAAACATTGTACCTACAATACCTACATAATATCCTATTTCGAAGGTTTTGATTTTTGTCCTAAAAGATAAGTTGTCAAAAGGACTGCTAATTAATTGATTTTATTACTTAGTAGTCTTTTAAATAATCAAGAATTTATTTTTCAGTTTTTGTACAAAGTTTGACACTGAGAAAATATTAGTAACGGTTTAACAGTACTGAAATTGGTTAAAATTTTAGCTGTAGGTAGTATTTTGTATGTCAGTTGTCAGATTTAATATCGTCAAAATAATGGAGTTTTTATTTATAAGCCGCGTTGTTATCTGGTGAGGAGACAAACTTGGCTGCAGTATCAGGTTGCTTCTAATAAGAGAAGTATTGTGCGATATCCCATACAAATAGGAGAAAACTTGTTTTTTGTCATATTTAAACCATAAATGTCTATGAATTTTTTCAAATTGCGTTATAATTCTGAAGTAAAAAAATAAATAAAAATAAACTTTGATTTTTGAATAAAGCAAACCATAGAGGCGTAAGTAGTATTGGTTCCAATCATATAAAAAAAGAATGATTAAATCGGATAATATTTAAGGGTAGTAAGTACCCACAGTTTTCAAGTCAAGTTTGGCTTGTAAGTAAGTACTGAACATATATGTGAAGTTATAAGAAAGCTTGTAACATTAACCAATTTCATGACAAGAATCAAACATGATGATAATTAATTATACCACTGTCTGCAGCGAGATATTGATACTAGGTAGGTATAAATTTATAACCATAGGAATAAAAATATCTAATTCTATGTACCTATCTTAAATAAATGGCACCTAAACATCACAAATTCGTGCCAGTTTAAAATTTCTCTTATCTAAAAACGACGCATTATGAGCTTTTAATCTCTCACTCAATATTATAAATTACAAAAATAATTGACGAATTATTAAAATTGATTTTGTATCAATTTTTAAAACTAGCAATTTCTTAATACCTACATATTTGTTAAATCAAACTGAATGTTGTGAAATTTAAATAAAAATTGAGGAACTTATAATTTACAATTTAGCGAAACACATTTTTAACCATTCACTCTCACAATTTTTATATTGAATGAACGAGCGAGATAAAGCGTGAAGTTTAACCCTCTTAAAAACAAAGCTTCGTATGGCTTTAAACGTATTGTTAAATATAATTACGTAAGAAAATATTTCCAAATACCTTCCGAAAATTTGATCTTATGCCGTTTCGGCTTAATATAGCCGCTACAGTAATGAACGGCAGGCTTTAAAATCTTAAATGGTCCTACGACATCTTTCCGAGGTGACTGTCTGTCTGTCCCCTTTCACTTGAGTTGTTTTTAAAAAACTTTCGCTTCTTCTATACACTTACATTTTTATCTCTATATGAAATTATAACCATTGTATACTTAGTAAGTATACAGTTTTTCTTAAGCAGGTAGTCCGGATAGAGAAGTATCATGGCAAAAAGTGGGAACTAAAGTTTCGAATTAACAAAATAGTGAAATAAGGACAGCAGCGCCCTCAATGCCACTTTAGCTCTCCATCCGAAGAGACTATCGATTGTTTGTTTTTACTTGAAACTCTTAAATATTTTGAACCAAGTATAAAAAAAACAATATTATTGCGATTGAATGCTGTTGTTCTAATTTTAAATATTTTCCATTGTTTATGGCGAGGAATGCAGTGTTATAAGACTGATAAAAATAAACGTAAGACCTGGGGTCCAATTCAGTTATTCAAGACCGCTCCATAGCCGAACCATATTTTATGTGGAAGTTGGAACGTTTCCCGTCGGCCGCCATCGTTTTTTTTAATTCAGTTACTTTTATGTCATACAATTGACACATTTGCTGAAACGTAACACGTCCTTCGCTCGTTACTAAATCAAAAAAAGATAGCAGCCGACAGGAAATGCTTCGCACAAGGTTCAGTTACGGATCGGTTTTGAATAACTGAATTGCCCCCTGATTTATGATGGTGAGTATAGATATGTTAATTATTTTTGCATTCATAACTATTAATAATTGCTTGATAATCATATAACTTTCTAATCATGTATTCTTCGATTTTTAGATCCATTCATCGCACATAACTACGGTCTCGGATTGTAACTAATTTGCAGTAGTACGATCATTATTGCACAAAATAAGTACTTAAGTTATAGAAATAAGTGCTTGTTGACTACATAATTATTATTTTGAATATAATTTTAGCATACCTAATAGTTGGGTGTAATGTATCTAGTAATAGCATTCAATCACTATTAGAGTAGCAGTGAGTAGGTATAGTCTAATTACATAAAAATATATTACTGCATCGTGCGATACCAATTCAGAGCTTGCACACACATCGACTTCCGCTGGTATTTAGTTCACAGAGTAGAATACCGACTATGGAGCCTATGAATGCACGTAAGGTCTAGATATACCTTCGATCTTAAATTCGTGTATGCGTACCTATACGAAAATGGTTGCGTTCGGGACGTTTCGTTCATACGTAGAGGGGGCTAAGTACTTACCTAAGGAATGCTAGATGGACACATTTGAACGATAAACCAATTTGCGCCCAACGAACAAAATTTAGATGTTATAAAGATTGACGAACATGATTTTCGTTGTTCCTGTGGTAGCAAATATTATTATTATACAACGCAACAAATTTGTTGTACATGCTTATATAAACAAATCAACTTTAGTTGTGTCAGGCAAAATGAGTACTCTCTATGTCAGGCATTGTTGTTATGGTTGTCAAAGTTAAATCGCTTTAGCCAAATATTTATGCACCTCAACGATTATTGTAACCTTGTTTGTTTACAATTCGGAACGTTAATATACCGTATATATTACTAACGTCCCGTTTCGTATCGTTTAAAAAAACTGAACCGGTTTTGATGAAATTTCTATGGAACCAATCTGAAAGTAGGTATATCGTTTAAAAGAAAAATAGATTTTTTGAAATCTGTAAAAAGTTTTATGTCACTGAAAATCATCACGCTCTAGAACCTATGCAGGGTTAGTAGTACATTAGTGACCTCTAGTTTCTGTATAAGTATTAAAAAAACACTTTTTACTACTACTTTTTATACTCACTTAAAAATCAGCTGTTAAATGAAAAGTTCATTGACCAGCAACGCAATGTATAGGACAGCTGATTTTTTTCTGTAGAATAATAGAACAAAGTATTTAGGTAAGTTTGAGAACATACTCGCCATGAGGAATGTAGACGTGTAGCCGAGGATAGAAAGCAGAAGTAGATAGTTAACATCAGGTGAGGCGGCGGTCAAGAGCAAACCTATTACAGTATTAAAAAAATAATCGAATACGATTGAATGCTGTTAGCGATGAGCCGTTTCCTGTTTTAGTGTTGATTGTCCTTGCTGTTGCGTACGTCAGCATGGAAGCCGGTGTCCCAGTCAGCGACGTAGTTGACCGTTCGCACTGAACCGTCCGGCTCCACCAGGGAGTACTGGCCTGAAAAAAAGTATAAATAATAAATTAATAAATATTTGTGGACATTTCACACAACACCATCTAGCCCAAACTAAGCAAAGCTTGTAGGTACTATGGAACTAGATGGCTGATAGAATACATATATGTATACTTTTTTTTGTATATATATATATATATACATATTATACATAGAAACACCCATATTATGTATGTTATGTTACTGGTGGGATCATTATCTTTCTGTGATTTCTGTCCTTGTCTAATTTTGGTACTCTTGCTTTCGTACTTTCGTCGTATATTTTTTTTACTACAAATATATTTTCGCATAATCGCTATTATATCCTATACATATTTACCTATTTATACATAATTTCATACACATTCATAAAAATATGTATATTTGCTGTGCTCATTTATACAGGTGTTACAACATAATTATTAGGTTTAAATAACTGAAACAACTGACTTTATAATACCTAATTTCATTTACGTGGATGACATATTTTTACCAGTTATTTTGTTTAAAAAATCAAGAGTTCGACCATCGTCTGTCTCTCGCGCATACAAACATTTTTGAAGATAATAAAGATTATAAAGTGATTGAATGAACTTATAAAAAAATCGTCGCACTGAACACACTCGGCTCCATGTCTTCCGGCAATTTTGTGAAATTTTACGACATGGCGACATGGAATCCGTTTCCGGAATCCGTTTAAAAAAAGTTTTTTAGTAGGCGAAAACGTTTTTTTTTTCCGATCCGGCACTATGCCATGGATGACATGGGGCCACAGCCTGACATGGCCTGACATGACATAAAAAAAGTGACCCCATGTCAGGCTGTGGCCCCTTGTCATCCATAGCATGGAGAACACCTATCAAGAAATATAGATCATCAAAAATATAAGTACCATAAATGATATTAAAAAAAAACCCATTCTGGATAAATTATTATTAATATTGCCACCAGTATAATGAAATGCTACAGATTCAACCATGTCACCTTTCATTTCTATTTTAAACATGGTAAAACTGTTTTTATTACTAGTCTAGACATCAATCTGAGGTCACCGACCGATTATATTTGTTTCTTTTTGTCTAGAATTCAAGAATGCGCAGGCGCATCAAAATACTCGTAATTTGACCTACTACTTTGTGTTATTGTGAGTTTGATGAAAAGCGAAAACTGCCACTTTTACTTTCAGGGGGCGACCGAGTTTCTTTCCCTAATGTGAGACGAAGTTTTTGGAGCGAAGAGGTGAACGATCTAAATACGTAATATTTTATCTTTATGTTTTGAGACAAGGAAATAAAGTAGGTAAAGTGTGGCAAAAACTAGTAGGAAAATAACGGGTCACTACTGCAAATTATTTGGAAAATTTAACATTTCGGGACTGTTAATAATATATATTAAAAGTTTTCACTTAAAAATTTGGGTTCTCATTCCTTGCATAGAGACACTATTTTTTTGTGATTAAATTAAAAATGTCCAGTTTTCAGATTTTTTCCTATATGTGTACTCTAACACAATGCTTCTTGCCAAATTTCAGAGTTCTAGGTCAACGGGAAGTACCCCATAGGTTTTGATTCCTCTGTGAGTGTCGAAATGTGCGTTTTTACGACATATTCGGCTGTAACTTTTTTTTTACGAAAACAGAATTTTTATTTTTCTTTCTGCAGCAAGATACTATGGATCTGCGTATATGGTTTTAATTTCAACTCGATACCTTCACGCGTTCCCGAGATAAAGGTCTTGACACCCGGACGGACGGACAGACGGACAGACGGACAACAAAGTGATCCTATAAGGGTTCCGTTTTTTCCTATTGAGGTACGGAACCCTAAAAACGGGTCCCTATTACTAAAACTCCGTTGTCTGTCCGTCTGTCTATCACCAGGCTGTATCTCATGAACCGTGATAGCTAGACAGTTGAAATTTTCACAGATGATGTATTTCTGTTGCCGCGTTAACAACAAATACTAAAAAACAGAATAAAATAAATATTTAAGGGGGCTCCCATACAACAAACGTGTATTTTTACTCGTTTTTGCTCGATATTGATAACTGTAACAGGTAGCCGCTTGAAATTCACAACAGTGAACGCTTAATATTTAATCTGGGCTCCCATACAACAAAGTGATTTTTTTGCCGTTTTTATAGATAATGGTACGGAACCCTTCCTGCGCGAGTCCGACTCGCACTTGGCCGGTTCTTAACGCCCGGCCCAAAAAGAATGCTGTTATAAATTTGATGTGTATTTTTGTGACTGTCTATGGCATCGTAGCTTCCCAATGGATGGACCAATTTTGATCTGTTTTTTTGAAAGAGAATTTAATCGAGAGTGGTCTTAGCTACATTTTATCCAAATCGGTTCAGACGTTTTTTTTGTCGGGGATTTTTTGGATTATCCACAATAAATATACAACCCGAAAAATATCTCTGAATCACACTCAATTTTACTTTGACGTTTGAAAGAGAAAGACATAACTGTTATAGTTTTTTTTGACACGTGGTAGTAGCATTATCTTTTTTAGAGTAGATGCTCTAGATTAGAAGGTCCACATAAGTACTTGTACTTTTTGCGTTCCTTGTTGTACTTACCTTTGACTACTTCTCCGTCACGCTCTTCTCTTTGTTGCTTGATGTCCCCAGTGTGAGGATCGTTTACTCCGTACTCAAAAGCGTACCTCGGGTGTGCATCCTAAAAAGTAATAAAAAAAAATTAAATCACGATTTTCAAGTGTGTGAACGGAACGGAACTTTCTCACGGAAGGCAAAACTACACACAACAACGCAGTTATGTTGGGTAAACAAAATTATTTTATCTCACGTTACAAATTTCGAGTGCAGTATTATTTGGCTCTTGTAAAAATAAATCCGCTTGTATGGAGCTAATCACATTATTAATGCACTTTGAGACATTCTTTGAAATTATAATAGGAAAATACCTAAAAAGCATAGATTTACAATAATCCCCGATTTATAAACTAGCTGCGTTGCGCAGTTTCACCCGCATAGTTATGAAAAAAACTGTGATGATTATGATGATGATAAGTAGCTTATGTCCGTCTCCAAATCCACAGCTGTCTCTATATAAAATTTCATAACGATCGGTTGAGCCGTTTGAGCATGTAAAGGTAACAAACTTCAATTTTATAATATCACTATGAAACTGTGTCAAATGTATTTCAAAACACCAGTACATATAAATAACGATACTTTTTGGTGTCTTTTATGTTGTCACAAATCTTATTTTTACTGGACTATAAATGCTTTGATTTAAAATTTCTAGGTTGTCGTTTGGTTAGGTTATTGATCACAGAAAAGTAAAATGCGATCCTGTAAAGCAATTCTATTGTTACATCTTTATGTACTTGTCTATTTCAGTAGAAGGTAGTGGGCCATTCATTTATTACGTAAGACGATTTAGGGGGGGGGGGGGGGTCGAC
The DNA here is from genome assembly GCA_947563715.1 of Lycia hirtaria. Classification (NCBI taxonomy): domain Eukaryota; kingdom Metazoa; phylum Arthropoda; class Insecta; order Lepidoptera; family Geometridae; genus Lycia; species Lycia hirtaria. Next base: position 35,338,542 of record OX387382.1, on the reverse strand, counting down.
CATGTCTTATTTTTTCTTACAAGGGGGTGGGAGGGAGTCGATAGTTCTTACGTAAGATCACAAAAATGCACAAAGTTAAAATTATCTCGGATGTGTATTAAAAATTACTATATTTTTTATAGTTCCTTTGTATGTACATGAAACATTCCTAAAAATTGTTACTTTAAAAAATAAACATTACAATAAACCAAACGTATATACATTTTTTTTCCTTTAGGGGGGGGAGAGTTTTAGTACTGTTAATTTTTTTAAATGTGATTGGAACAATGAATAGCTTTATTCCGCGGGGTAAGTTCGCCATGAAAAATACCTACTTACTTCCCGAAATGATTATTCCTCAATATGTTTGAGAATCAACATTATTGAGGAATACCTACTCATTTTTTCGCACGCATTTTTTCAACTTAAAAAGTAAAAATTATAATAAAGCTTAAAAAAGTAGCTCTGGTATGATTCCAATAATACATAAAGAAAAAAAAAAACGAAATCGCATAATGCCTAAGGAGAAAATACATTTTTTTCATGTTGAATAAACAAAATACGCTGGCGAACATCTTAAAAGATTCTAAAAGTAATCTCTACCAGGCAACCGTAACATCTATCTATTGTTACGTTTGAACATAGGTAATGGTAGTAGCGCACAAATAGACACCTAAATGTCTACTAAGTACGTCTAGTCAATGAGATTTTACATATAGAGAGATTATACTCATTGAATATGAAGTAAAGTAAAAGCATCTTTAAGGCCTTTTAGTATCATGGCCTTATGTAACTTGGTATTGCACTTTCTAACATAGGATGGTATTATCACTGTTCACAAGTCACGACACGCGTCTGACAGCGTTACCTAACGTGTCGTGACTGAAGACGAGTCGGGCGATTACCTTATTTGAGGCTTGTCACGCAGAGCCGGGGAAAACCCATCTACGTATAATACATCATCGCGTCTAGTAGTCTCTATTACTTGTAATCAGTAAGATCAGTATTTAATTGTCAGTTCATTTTCACACTTCTTGTATATCGCTCCACCTTTAATCAACGCAGAAGCCTAATGCCGTGAGTAACCCACTTGCACAATAGTTCAGCGAGTTTTGAATGAACTTTGTTAAGGTCTGCTCTAACATTATTACCTTAAGGTTCTGATTATATCTGAGTATGTACTTATAAAGTTCTTAGAGAGGCTCCGTATGTTTGTACGGGCTCATAAAATGGATGTCTGTAAAGTCGGTTTACGGACGATAATTTAAAGTGATATTGATGCGTCTCAAGCCGAACGCTTAGGCCGATCGTGCCTCTCTATCGCTTGTTCCACGCTCTCGCTTGCACGCTCGGCTCAGGCGGAACGTGACACTTTTTGTGCGTGCACCCGGCGTTCATCGATTTATAAGACGTTATTACGTCAAAAACTTTTTCAATTTGAATATTTTAAAGCGGGTCATGTTATTCGGGTGAATGAATTTATGTATTTAGTGGAAAAAAAACGAAGTCAGCCCTGTTTGTATAAACTGTCCCACTGCTGGGCGCGGGCCACTATCTCATTGTGAGAAGGGTGAAGTATTTAGATATAAATATCATACATTTTTTAATTACCTACCTTTTACAATTTATTTGATTCATTACTTACATTTTATCGAAAGTCAATATTTTTTTAACCGACTGCGTAAGAAGGATGATTCTTGTTTGCAACAGAATATTATATCTGCATGATTTTTATTAGTTAGTCCGTTATTTATGCTTAAATAAATTTCACATCGTAAATCTTTCAAAATTAAAGTCATAAATAAATTTAATATGTATTAATGCGTTGAAGATTGAATTAAACGGATCCGTACTGCAGTGAAAGGAGATTTTAAGATGATTTTGTTTTGATAATAAAAATAAGTTCATTAACAATATTACGTAATTGGTATAATATTTTAGTGCCTATAGTCGATAATAAATGATTGAAGTTACGGCTTCACAATAAACGCCTACTCTAATATGAATAAAGACGATAAAAGAGATCACGAGTGCACGTTTTATATCGATCACGATAGCTTAACAAATATATGACATTTTATTCAATTTTTGGACCTTGACCTATTCGAAGGGTCCGCTTGGTAGTACAACGTTTGACACATAGGTCCTCACTGCGTACGAAGGAGGGTTATGTTTTTGTTGTTGCTTTCGTCAACGAACATTCGTTCAGAAAACTTTATTTTTTCTTGAAGTTAGAAAATAATTTGAGATCTAATTTCCATTCCAGGCTAGGTATTCCTACGATTACTTACACTTATAGGTCACTTAGGTGAATAGGAATGTAGGATCTTCTACCATATCGTCGTTTACCAACAGGCGAGTTGGTGGTTAAAGGTGGACTTATTCGCGATAAAAAAGAAATGTTATCATGAGGTCAGTTATGGACAAATTCCTAACCTAATTGTAAAAAAAAACTGCCTTCGGTACAAGACGAGGTGCTGTCGATACCTAGAGCTTTAGGAAAGTATAGAACGTTATGGAATTGCAATTTGGTAATTCAGTTAAATTTGGCAAATATTGCTGTGTGTATAATTTCATTTTTGTATTTTCTATGCTACCTGAAATAAACAAATTTTGATTTCGATTTGATTTTTTTAATGGGTAATAATATATCATCATATACTTATCATAGCTTACCGTTAATTTGATTCTCACTTGATTGTATAAAAAAGTTGGAAGGTGGCCTGCCTACACTGTTAATTCGTTCAAGGTCGTCAAATTATTAGATAAAAGTCATATTTAATTCACGGTCGTCGTAAAAATCTTTCGATAGTTACTTATGAATTGACTTACAGCGTTTACTTAATAATAATTAAGGGCTTTAGGGCTTTATAGGCAATTAAAAATATTGTAACGAGATACAGAACCTTGATATCAGTCATAAATGTGTTGCCAGCTTGCTCGAGCCTAATAAAGAGGCAAAATGGGTCGTGGCCAGGGTTGTCTGATAAATATTTACTAAATTAACATTGCCTTAAAAAGGGATTCAAGGGAGGTAAGCTGCGTATTTTTTTTCTCCTTTCACATCAGGCACATTGAATTATTTTACAATATTCGTTTGTTATGAATGTTCAGTGCTAATTCCATTAGTTCCATTACATTGTTCCATTTCAAGGTTATTTAGAGTTCCCTTGTCAACAAGGAATCCTCATAGTTTGGCCATGTCCGCGGCTTAGTTCAACGACTATCAGTACTAGAAAGATGTAATTTGGTATTGGATATAATTATATACCTATATTTATTACGGCAACATCGACAACGTGGTAATGTAAAAAAAAAATAAACCGGACAAGTTCGAGTCCGCCCACCGAGGGTTCCGTACAAACTAGTAGATAAAAGGGGGAAATCATATATTTTTTATATTTTCCTTCATAAACCGAAAAATATACATCGTAAAAATATTTAAAAACCTGTTTTAGCTTACTGAAGCTCTTTCGTATGATACCCCACATGATACGGCTAATTCACTTAAAAATTTTGACCATCATTCCTTGCATAAAGACACAATTTTTTTGTGATTAAATGAAAAAATTCCAGTTTTCAGAGTTTTCCCTATATGTGTACTCTAACACAATGCTTCTTGCCAAATTTCATTGTTCTAGGTCAACGGGAAGTACCCCATAGGTTTTGATTCCCTTGTGAGTGTCGAAATGTGCGTTTTTTATGATATATTCGGCTGTAACTTTTTTCTACGAAAACTTAGAAACTTTATTTTTCTTTCTGTGCCATCAGTTCTACGTGCTATGTGTCCTGCCCACTGCCACTTCAACTTGCTAATCCGCTGTGCTATATCGGTGACTTTTGTACGTCTACGTATCTCTTCATTTCTGATTCGATCTCGTAGAGAGACTCCGAGCATAGCCCTCTCCATAGCTCGTTGCGTGACCTTGAGTTTCCTTATAAGGCCCATAGTTAGGGAGCACGTTTCAGTGCCGTATGTCATCACTGGTAACACACACTGGTTGTAAACTTTCGACTTGAGGGACTGGGGAATATTGGACAAGAAGACGCTTTTAAGTTTCCCGAACGAAGTTGGTGATCCATAGCGTATATGGTTTTAATTTCAACTCGATACCGTCACGCGTTCCCGAGATAAAGGTCTTGACACCCGACGGACGGACAGACGGACACACGGACATCAAAGTGATCCTATAAGGGTTCCGTTTTTTCCTATTGAAGTAAGGAACTTTACTATGGAAATTAACGTGGTTTTCACACAATTTTAAATAAAAACTACGGGTCACTCACGTCTGTTTTGAGTCAGATATTTCGGCTCAAAACAGACGTGAGTGACCCGTAGTTTTTATTTAAAGATGAGGGAACCCTAAAAATGAAGACATTTTTGGGATAGGTAACCCCTCCCCCTCCCCCTACGCGTAAAGTAGGGATGTTTTTTTCTCATCTCTCCCATGATGTGGGGTATCGTTTGAATAGGTGATCAAAACATATTGTAGGTTTAGTAAATCCATTCTGTACAAGCTTTTTTAAATTGCAATGATTGATGATGAATGATTATGTATGTACCTACTCGTATGTGTATTATAAATTAGAACCACTTCCGTCATGTCCGAATTTGGTGTACATTTGTATATTAACATCTTAACTAAACAAGATAAGCCCATCGAGTTTGGGCTCATTTATTTTGTCTTGATGAGCACTTTGGTGCTACATGATAACCAGGGTCTGAAGATGGAGTCAGAAGGTGGCAATAAGAACTTCTGAATTAAACAAGATAAATCTATCGAGTTTGGGTCTGATTGATTTTCTTCTTTTTTGAGAATTTAAATAAAAGCTTGCTTTTTTTTTACAACTTATTGATTTAGTGATCCGTTTACAACGTATTAAGCTTTAAAGTGGTTAGAGTCCCCGGCTTAAATGGGTTGTGTTGGTTATGTGAAAAATTATTCACGATCGTAGCATAAAAAAATTAAAAGGAAAATTATCACAGATAAGTAGACTTTACAAGTTAAAGAGTTTTTGACGATCAAATTCGTAAAATGTGCTTGAAGAGGCTAATTTCGTACACAAATTCCATTTAAATCGCGAACTCAATCAATATGTTTATAGAATCAAACAAGTAGCCCTGTCTTAAGTCCGCATAACATAGTGAACCCTGTGCGTGGCTCGACATGTATTTGGTAAATTATTTTTGACAGGAAATAGTTTCTACATAGATGAAAATCTTGTTTGAAAATAAATTCTGTACTTTATCCTTTTAAGAGAATGGTTGGGGTACAATTTTCACCGGTACATTTCTTATTTTTCCATACAACAATTATTATTATTATTATAAGAAGTCCACTGCTGGACATAGGCCTCCCATGGATTTCCAAAATACGCGAGAGGGATTGGAAGCGGCGTGCATCCAGCGTCTTCCCGCCACTTTTATGAGGTCATCTGTACATCTCGTGGCTGGTCTTCCTACGCTGGTCTTTCACGGCTTGTATTTTTCAACAACTTTAAAGTTATAACGATACTTGATAAAAGGAAACATACAAGCCTAGCTTAAACAGATAAAAAAGTATACAGATAAGTTAAAGTTTTTTTGTGGTTACCTTAGAGGTTGAGGACAATTTTACCAACGACAGTGATGGAGGTTCAGAATACCGAAAAAAAACGTATAATTGAGATTGAGAAGATACTTCTAGTTTACGGTTATACTTATATATGGTTTGGTTAATGTTTGCACGTTAAACGTTTCTGATAAACTTGAATCTTGAAGTATTTTATAGTAGTTTTTGACAACAATGGATTTATCTACCTCTATAGGTATATGTATTTAACTGGCGACTCTGGTCGTGGTTTGCCTCACTGCAAATTATCTCCATTTCGAAGCATTGTGAACGTATAATGCAAGTGCTAGTGATTTATTAAGAAATATTGAATATCTAATACCTAAAGTACGTTGTCGTGGCTATCGGAACTTTCAAGCTCCGTTCTAAATTGGCTAGACCGCCTCCTACTACCTATTTCCATTAATCAACTCTTTTTCTTTTTTAAATACTCGTTGTGCAATACAAGAATGTTTTGCAAACTCGAAGGACAATTTATTAAAAGTATAGATGTAAGGAGAGATTAATTTATCGCAATTTCGATGTGGTCAAACCAGTCTAGATCCATTTGACGGCAAATCTAGTTACATCACGTCAGCTTAGGTCATTTAGGTTCGGAGTAGGCTTTAGGGACATGCCTTTAGTTTGGCAATATCCTGGAGTTGACACTGCCAGCTTTGAATTATGATGTTGCCATTTTGAACACTATTTAATAGCTATCAATTACAGTTTCAATATTGATCACTTTTTATGACACATCGAGTGAGTAAGTTGAATATTTAATAACACCACTTCGGTACTTATAATCTATTAAACCTGCTAGGTATAGCAATCCATTAAAATGAACGGTTCATTATAATGTGTATAAGTGTTTCTTAAATAACTTTAGTAACTATCTGATTTATGTATGATAGCCAGGAAAAAAGTAAATAAGTAGGTAGGTAGGTACCACTTTATCAGTGCATGCAATTGAAAGTAAGCAAGTATGTATAACTACTTAATTTATGTAAAAAAGTAAGCAGAATAATTAAGTAGATTGTTATTATTACTTACATAGTTTTCCAAGAACTCCGTGTGCGCATTCTTCACTGCCAGGCCTGTCGTGGCGACCTTCGCTAGCGCTGGACCAGCTACGTGATGGGTCACCGCGGGAGCAGAATAATGAGACACTGAAGCCACTGCTGGGGCTGAATAATGCGTCACTGGGGCAGAGTATTGTGCTACGGCAGGGGCGTTGTATTGTGTAACGGCAGGAGCGGCGTATTGTACTGCTGGAGCGGCATATTGTGCAGCGGGGACGGCATATTGAGCTGGTGCCGGGTGTGCCACGGTAACAGGTGCAGTATAGTGAGAAGAAACACGTTGTGTGGCGTACTGAGCTACACTGGGCGTAGAGTACGATGAATACTGGGCTACGGCAGGCGCTGCATAATGAGCGACAGCTGGTGCAGATCCAACTGCAGGCGCATACTGCACGGACTGGGCGTACTGCGCCACTGGCGCGGCATACTGGACTTTCTGAGCAGGACTGAAGTATGTTGACGCTCGTCCAGACACTTGAGCCAAAGATGATGTCGCATATTGAGAGTTCGCAGCTTGAGCGTACTGAATACCAGGAGTAGCGAAGTTGTACCCGGACACTTGCTGTGCTTGCACTTTCAGAGCGGGTGAAGTGGCGTATCCCGCAGTCGGAGCGGCGAACACCTGCGATACTACTGGCCCTCCGGCTTGCACACTACCGTACGAGTTTAGAGACGCTTTCGCCAACGATCCGGAATATCCCTGTTGAATCAAGTTCTGCGTGGTGTATGTGGTCCTAGCTGGAGCTATAGCAAACTTCGCAATGAGCGGCGATCCGGTCACTTTAGCTATAATCGGGGCCTGTGCGTAGGTAGGGACAGCCGTGATGGGTCTCGGTGAAGTTGCAGATGATAATCCTTCCGAAGTAGCATATCCGTGGACTTCGTTAGAAGTGGCGTAGTTGGAAGATGCTTGATAAGTGTTGGCTGCTTGTGCAGCGTACGTGATCCTGGGTGCTTGGTACGCGAGTCCTGAGTAAGTATTAGAGGCGTATTCCCCTGGACCTGGTGCTGGAGGTATGTACGCCGGTGCTGCGTAATTTACGCCTGTGGACAACTGCACTGCGGGGGCCGGGTACGAATATCCGTTGTCACAGTTCGGCGTCACTTTCTGCACTTGGGCCAGATGGTAGTTAAGATCGGGATCGTGGTAACAAAACACGTTCGTTGAGACTGCGATCGTTATGAAGATTATCTGAAAAATACGATGTTGTCTTAATATAAACATATACTTGTAAGAATGATGTCGGAAACTTTTTTTTTTACAAAATTATTTTTCTTTCGTAACACTTCAAGATACGTACCAAGTAAGGTACCAACTTCCTTTTTTATTTTTTATTTAAATCATAATACTTACCAATTTCATCCTTAATTAGTTCGCTTATCACTTCACAACAATTAATCAGTTATCATACAATTGCAATATTTATGCAACTCGTTTTAAATATCGAAAGCTTTAATATGTATTTGCCAAAGTTAAGCGTCAGTTGAAATGAGAGCAAAGTGGGTCTGCCAACTCTTATATAGCGATCTCATATGTGTAGGAACAGGTCATACTTTTTAACGTTCGCCGTCATAGTAGGTACACACATACCTACCCTGCCACATACTGCTGTGGGCGCGGTCGGTAAAGTTCGAACTAATGTGTAACAGACATTAATAGAACAACTCTACTGACCGAATGACCAACTCGAGCTAAAATGTCTTGAATTAGATTTTCATTATTTCCTAACATTAATACAATATATTTGATATAGATTTAAAAATATGTGATAATTACCTACTTATGTAAAACATATTTAAATGTAAAAGTTGGAATAAAAATTAATACGTGTCTTTTTTGCCGTATCCATTTTACAAGTATATGAAGATTATTTTATGAGCATGACAAGAGATTTTTGTGGGTTTATTTATAATTTAGAATGTCAAATTATTAATTTATTCTAGGATTACGTACTTCATTTTCGGCCATAGCGTCGTTTTCCATCAGGTGAGCTGGTAGACAAAGATCCATAGTATGTTTATTAAAAAAAATATAAAGAAATAAGTGTTTAGAGTTTATTGCAACTTTGACCAATTTCACATAAAGACTTTGTCTACTAAACTGTTTGTTTTGAATTGTTACCCGATATTTTTTCATCGGTTGTAATGTGAACTGATTTTGATCACTATTATTACTATCATAGTATCAAAGCTAATCTCGAGGATGGTCCCATCAATTTCTCTTCAGTAGTTTTTAATATGCTATTTAACCGACTTCCAAAAAAGAAGAGGTTCTCAATTCGACTGTATGTTTTTTTTTGAAGTTTGTTCGTGATTACTTCGCCAATTATGAATTGATTTTGATGAATTTTTTAAATTTATTTTTTTTCAGTCTTCGGAGGCGGTCCCCCATACATTTTATCAAAATCGGTTCAGTACTTATGTTTTTATAACAACATAACTGGAAAAAATATGCCATCGAATAAACTAATTGCGCACCTATTTTTTTTTTTTTTTTTAAATATAATTATTCAAACTACATTACTTAGTATATTTATACAAGGAAAATTCAAATGAGAAAATAAAATCTTGAAATTCTCTTTGAATGAATAAAGTTTTTCACTCAAATGGACTTTAATGCGTTAGTAACCAAAAGATCTACGCAACTCTTCCTAACCAATGTCGTCTAATGGGTATACGCTTGTAACACGGTCGTGTCAATTGCGCTTTACTTGCATTGTTTCAACAACACTTACTTATGCGTAACTTAATTAAGCGGTGAGATTAACAGCGCCGTGGCACAGTAACTTAGGATTAAAACTTGACTACGAATAATAAACTTACTTGCATTGCCAGAGACAGTTTAGGTTGCATGCTTTTGTGACCATGCTTAGACAGGTATTAGGTCGTTTTGTTTAGAAATTTTTTGTAAGCAGTCTAACATATTTAACAATTAAGTATTTACCTATAAAAAAAAAAAGTGCTTGATTATAAAATAATCTTTAAAGAAAATTATAAAGTCATATGATGGTAAAGAATGTACTCTTCTCATATCATAATCAGTACCTGGGCGACCGAGCTCCACTTGGATTTTTTATGACTGAAAATACGAGCAAACCCGGGTTCACTAAAAATGAATCCTAGCAAGATCGATTTATAGTCCCCTAATCTACCTACAAACCAAATTTCATTATTATCGCCATTATAGCCATTTCCGAGATTCAGATTATATATACTACCTATATATATATATATATATACATACACAAGAATTGCTCGTTTAAAGGTATTAGATTAGGCAAACATATTTAATTAAATAGCTATCTACCTACTCTTGCTACAACACCATAAAGTGCATGTCGTATAGCTCGTACTAGCCACGCCCCGCGGTTTTACCCGCTGTTTTACATAAACTATATCCAAGATATATTGTTTTTCGGGATAAAAAGCCAATATGTTAATGCAGGGTGTCAGCTACCTATATATCCTTACCAAACTTCATCAAAATCGGTTTGGCCGTTTGAGTGTGAAGAAGTAACATACAAAATCACTCACAAACTTTCCTCTTTATAATATTAGTGTGAATGATCATGAAAAAAAAAGTTCAAAAAATTTGGTACATACATTTCAAAAAGTACTCGTAACAAAGGATATTTTATTTCTTTAGATATTATCTCTACTCAGGTGAAACTATGGGCAGTTTTAAATTACGAGCTTGACCGCAAACTCACCCGATGCTAAACGACTTTAGGCCGTACGGAAGACACTCAATTAGGATGCATATTCCACATTTTGGTAGTATGCACGATAAAAGAGAAATTAGTGCGTTTCGTTTGAGTTTTTGAGATGTCAACCACGAAATGCCGTCGTTTATTCCGATGATTCCCATTGTCCCACTTCCGTGTCCACCACTGGTGGACATCGACACCGGTTTCAAAAAGTTGTGCTGTCCACCAGTGCCCCCACAACTTTATACATTGTTCCCGTTGTCCACCACTGGTAGACATTGACGCGCGTTTTTATAAACCATTCCCATTGCCCGCCGCTGGTGGACAGTGATACATTTTTCGACCTCTTAGTTGTCCGATAGTCCAAGGGGCAAGGCCAGACATTGTAAAATATATACCCACCCAAATTTATTCGAAAAATAAGTGGCCAAAATCGTGTCGAGACACGCGTATGGTAGGGTTCCGTAACCAATGTTGTAATCTAAAAGAAAATACACTAAATTTTTCACATTTGGCGGCTATGAATCTCACACATCACATCTGAGAAAAATATTATATATTTATGAAACCTTCATCTTATTTTCTTATTTAACGATACCCCGTACGACGGAGTGAGGTGGAAAAAAAGCCTCCTCCTTATTATATATATCCTTAATTTTACTTTAATAATCACTTTTTCAGGTTTCCGTACTAAGGGTATGGGAGCCTATTTGTGAGGCTACGGTATCTGTATGTCTTACACCTAAAAGATAGATAGAGAGAAAGAATTTGTAATGGTTGATATAGTTACTACAGAACCCTAAAAACTGACATAGAAATGATTTAGTTGCGATATTCTAACAAGCGAATCGATGTTAAAGCTATTGAGTAACAAAATAACGTAGATGCCTTGTGATGTACACCGTATCTAATCGGACTTGTTTTAGTCCGCTGAGTCACTCAGTTTAGTTAGTTTTAGTGCGGACAGGTATTCTAATATTACTTCATTACTGAATCGTTGCCCAACCATTTAAACAAAGTGCGAATACAATCAAAAAGTCTTTGTAGATGTTCGATTGTTTCAAACACGTTTTCAAAAGAAGTGCGAAAGTTAAGACCAAGGCTCTTTCGATTGGTTAACAAACTAGATTAACATTTACCACTTTGAAGAATTTAAACACCTTTCAGTAATACTGGTTATGACCCTCGGTATTCCCTGCTACATGAAGAAGGAAAATAAACGATTAATTTTAGGGTTTGTTTAAGGTTAAAAGATTTCCGTGCAAAAAAAAGACGAAGAAACAAACAGAAACAAACTTCCGGATAACAAAAGTATTTATATGAATAATTTTTCTACTATATATTTAGACGTAATTAAATACAGAAATTTACTTTTAAAAAGGTTGCAACGTAACAATAATAATTAACAAATAGTCAAGAATGTGTCGAACCAAAAAGAAGGCTACTTAGCGAGATTTTTTTAAGATGGAATTCAATGCGCGCAGCTATCGCTCTTGCGCATTACAACCTTCTTAAATACTATATAAAAACATTGGTTATGGATATTATTATCATTAGTGGATATTATTAGAAAAGTGACAAATGAATTTGTTTACTTATTTAGATAAGAGAAATATTTAAAAAAATAGTTTTATTCAGATACACATACCGGCGACGGAGTAGTCAAAAACATACATTTTCCTACTCCTCAGCCAATTTAAAAGATATCAAAATCAAAGAAAAACTTTTTTAATATTTATGCTATCAAATTAAATTCATTTGCCACTTTTCTAATATCCCTACTCAATGATTTTATATGTTTTAAAAATGTTGTGATGCGCAAAAGAGATAGTTGCGTGCGTGGAGAGAATTTCAAAAAGTTCAATGACCTTTGAGCTACGTTTTCAATGTACATATCTATTACTATATCTCGAAATGTAGTAATCACAAATATTTCAACACAATATTCAAGTTTTTATATATGGTATGTTACTATGGCAAACCCAAACTGTAAATAGGGCCACAAATTCTGTGGGCAAACCATACATTTCTAAATCTAAAGGTATGTATTATTTGTCCCCGTTGTGTTATTTTAATAATAATAAGAAAGCGTGTATACCCAGAGCACTCAAGATCACTAAAAAGCTTCTTCTTGCGGCGGCGTCGTATGGCGGGTCGCCCTCTTCCCTCAAACATGGTTGAGTAGAGCGATGGCTGGCACATGCGTCAACTCGTGAACGGGTGCTGCTTGCGGGAGCTGGACTGCTTACAAGCATGCATGTTAGTTAAGTGTAAATTAAAATTTTGTCTTCCTCTTGCATAACTTAAAAAAAAAATGTAAGTAGTTATAAATGCAGTAGCAAAATTAGTTCATAAAAGGCACGAACCCTGGAGTCTGTGGAGAATAAATTTGTTAAAAAAATAAAAATGTAAAGGTCTCGAGTACATCTACGTATTTACAGATTTTTATTTATTAATTAATATAACATGTAATTACATACCGAAAAAACAGAACCAAATATAATAGGTATTATACTTAGAAAAAAAAAAGAACTCGAGTCACAAGTCCACGGGAAACGTTCCTAAAAGGCTGCCGACATTGCCTCCTTGGATAGCATGCTAATCCGCTGACCGAGTTAAGCGCCAGAACTTTGGTCATTTGTTTTTTGTATCAGTCGCATAGAAACTTCCTTAAAAAGCTGTCACGCGCTTGGACCCCAAGGACCTAAAATTTCCACACCAAATGGCAGAAATATGTAACCATCGCCAAGAGATTCATATGTGCTTACAGAATACTTTTACTAATTATATTATATGCTAATAGGTAGTCTGTAGGTAAAATGAATATACGAGTACAAATAGACAGACAGACGAACACGATTAATTTGTAAGGGTTCTTCGTCATACTACAGAACCCTCAAAGCCTTTTCTTTTAATATAAAAAAGGATGCACTTATTTTATTAACCTTATATATAATTCAATTATATATTTATATTGTTTTTTTTTTTATGAGAATGCAATGTTTGAATTACAAATACCGCTATTTTGGATTTACAGTGACGTACATAACTATGGATTGTGAAAACGCATTGCTACATTAGTGCACATCGCATTATGAAATCAAAGGGAACTTAAAAGCACAACCGCATTTTTTGTGTAGTTGGATAACACCTAAAGCATAGTCACCCTACAATACACAAATATAGATATAAATGTGCAAAGTGGCTCATTAATATAGTTGGTTTTAATTAAAACTGCTTACGAAACGAATCCTTCAATTAGCTTAATGCTGACGAATCTAATTTGTACATGCCATTATAGCTATTTAATTGGTAGCCTGTCTATATTTATCTACCTACTCTAAATATTAATTGTATAAACACATTGTTTATTGTTGTCAACTGAGTTATTGTGTCTACTTTCTAGCTTGTAGGTCGTGGGTTTGATTTCTATTCAGGACAATCATTTGTGTGATGAGCATGGATGTGTCTGGGTGTTTCATTTATGTATCATAAAAACGTTGCATGTATGTTGTTACTTACCTTTATTATCAGACTGCGTAATAATTATAGTTTAAAAAACTGATGCAACCGACTTCTCATGGATGCCATTGTCAGAACTGGAATAAATTGAAATGAGACCACACGGGAAGCCAGCTTTCAAATAAAAAAAGAATCATCAAAATCGGTTCATCCAGTCGAAAGTTATGAGGTAACAAACATTAAAAAAATACAGTCGAATTGAGAACCTCCTCCTTTATTGAAGTCGGTTGAAAAGGAGAGAAATTGCAGACAAGGGACAGGGTATGATTGTATATCTATTTACCATATTACTTCATGTAGCCTAAGCGAGTTGATCGATTTAAAAACGGGTAAGGTTGCCATAGCTATTATAACTTGAACGATTAAAGTACGAGCGCTGTTTCAATGTACAGATCAAATCAGGATGGTTCATTAAACGTGCTGTTTTTTTTTAGTTTGCCCTTGTTTGTTTTGAGGAGGGGGGAAAGGTCGAGTGCGGCGAATGACGCAGTGTATAAAGATTCATATTATCAACAGTATATATATAATAATATACTGCCTATTGCCTTTTATAGTCTAATTCTCTACCCCGTAATGAAAAATAGGCATTTGCTTATATATGCGATAAACGTAGCCTATGATACCCGGGAAGTATACCTAGACAAAAAAGATCTTGCACATCAAAATCGGTCAAAATTTTTAGGCTGTAGAAAGTAATATAGACATATACAATACATGCATACAATCGTTTATTATTATAAATATTTTCATCCGAAAAACAAAATCTTACTTTTGCGCAGTTAGGTAAAAAGATGTGTGTTTGAAAGGTGTGATTGTAGAGGTGACGTTTGACAGAATGAAGTGGCGAAAGGAAATGCTATATCGACATCACGTATTGGGATAAAGATTATGATGGTATATTATAATGTAAAAAATAGTTGTCTGTAAAGTCGGTAAGTAAGTATACGGACGATAATATTATTATGTTACGTGTTATCGTCATGATAGATGCGTCACAAGCCGAACGCTTAGGCCGATAGTGCCTCTCTATCGCTTGTTCCACGCTTTCGCTTGCACGCTCAGCTCAGGCGGAAAGTGACAATGAGTCATGCTTTTTTGTGCGTGCAGCCGGCGTTCATCGATTTATAAGACGTTATCACGTCAAAAACCTTCCTAAAATAGCTAAGCTCTGTCATCCTAAGCTCTAAGTTGGCCTGAATTTCTAATTTAAAGACCGTTTTAGTCCTACAATTTCCTCATACGTGTTCCAATATGTAATTTACGTAGACGAGAAGCCGAGTCGGTGCGGCCGCCTTGCATAAGACAACAAGCCCCTAAGCTGTAAAGAGCTTACATGTGAATTGCGAAATCTACAGAGAGATACAGGCTGCAACGCATGATGAAAATGAACGCTCAAAATCAAGAGAAAATTATTACAGTAATTTGTACTAAGCCAACTTTTAGCCAACTTTGCCTTCCCGTAACAATGTATGTATGTTAGCAAAATTTAGCAAAATTGACAAAGGTCAAGGACCCTGGACCCTGACGAATTTTTTAAAAGCCAACTTTTAGTATGGGCTTGACTCAAAATTCGTAAAAAAATCAACTGTTCCACACATTTTATCGGGGGTTAATGAACTATATAAAATAGCTGATTTTTTGGCCAATATTGAGTTCTGTTTATAGCAAAACTAGTTCATAATGATGACTAAAATAACTTTTTCCTTCTACATAATTAAAGTTACTTTTGTATTTTTAAATTCTTTCCTCCTGTTTTTGGCTTAGTACTGGGTACTCTGCATTAAATCAAATAAAGCATGGGGTGTAACTATGACCAATGACATACTGTACGGGGTCATTGCACCCATCATTACAAATAATAAATACTACGAGACCAATCCTAAAATCGAGATAAAATTATCTGTTCCTAATAATTTAACATAGATCAGTGACTTTTTGTATGAAACAGCATTATTATTTTTCATAATTTTAGTTTTTTTTTTTCATAATAGTAAAACAATGTTCATAATTATGAATACAATGAGCTTTTAATTTATATCGTTTCTTCCCTGTAACCTGTTTAACGTTAGATTTTTAATTAGGATCTTCAGTAGGAAAAAAAAAACTACTAGTTTGTACGGAGCCCTTGGTCTCCGTCTGACTCACACTTGTCCGTTTTTTTTAATTCGATGATTGCACTTGACGACTAACTCGCCTAGCGAAACAACAGGTTGCCTTATCGCTAAAAATAATCCTTCCTTCCTTCCTGGAAGCCTAAAATGGATGGATAGGTAATGTTTTTCTTTATCTCAGGATTAGCTTCATCCCAATCATGAAAATGTCACTGAGAAGTTGATTTATTTTCGTTTCTTTCCTATACTTAATAAAATACTTGTGATTGCTGAATCGATCGTGATAAAACTTGACAAGGTGGTAATGCGATGGATGTAACATATTTTCCCACAAGGTGTTATGAGAAAATGGTAAATTGCGGGCGTAGGTAGCTATTTGAATAAATTACGCACGAGCGCAATCTGGATATTATATTAGGTCCAATTATGTACAAAGATAGGCGATTTTGTCATCTGTGAGTATGATTCGGTTAGGATCGTGATCAAATAATAATAATAATACATAATCTAGACACATCTAATGAAGAAATAAAATACTATCATTTAGATTTAAATTACCCGATTATAAAACGTAGTCCATGAGATAATAAATTATCAATAATAATATATTTAATTATTGACACTTAGAAATAAAATATTACATTTTATAACTGAAATTAGCGACTTGAATCAGCATATTCTTCGGTATTAATGTCAAGTATTCTATGTTATTGCCACATGTACAGTGTTTACTTACTAAATGGTATTGTGATCCATTCAGCGCGGACAGACAAAAGATAACAAACAAGTATATACCTACTATTACTAGGCTACAAACACCTCTCCTGGCAGCAAAGCAACAGTGATGTTGTAGTTGTCCATAGGCGACGGTTATCGCTGCCTTAGACAAAAAAAAAGGAAAGAGGAACACAGTTTCATTTATAATATTAGCAAGGATGCTTAGGAAGCTATGATTACTACCCGAACGAAGCGCTCTACTTGCGCTCTCTTTGTTGCAAATCATGCCGTAGCGAGTTGGTAGAGACTATCATCGAATAAAAAAAAAACTATTTTTACCGGATGGAGTGGCGTTAATACTTGAAGGAGACCAACTCTAATTAGCGTGAAATAATATAAAGCGAATCATTGGAAACTAACCGGATATTACTAAATATATCGAGTGAATATTTTGTACATTAATAGTAAACTGATAATATTTATTGATTCCAGCGCCCTACCACTATGTTTAGACTAGGCTTAGAGTTATCAATTTACGTTAGTTTATAGTGTAAGAAAAAGGGAGTAGGCACGAAATAGCGAAATAACTGTATTAGAACAAGCTGTATGTTGAAATACAAAACTTGGCTGTTTTTGTGACGTGCTGCAAATTTGCAAAATTAATACTTGTGAGGTAGTTAATTGTGCGGTTATGTGAGGTAGTTAAGACTTGTATGGGATGCGGTCAACAAATTAAGTAATAAAATCTCAACCTCTTTACAGATTTCTGAGACCAGTTGGCTGTATCTGACTTCTATGGTAAAAAATCTTTACCTATGCTTCTGTGTATAAGAAACGGTTTCTTTAAAATAACAGTCAGTAGGTATTGATAGGCATCACTAATTTTATTAAAATTCTTAAAATAAAAAAATGAACGAAAAAGGAATTAGAATTTCGTCCTTTTTTTTATTTTAGCCTTGAGAATAGGTCTTACTATCATAACATACTAATACACCTGTCATCTGTCATGCGTGTGTCTAAAGACACGGCAAAGTGTTCCAAACGTCAGGTCTTAAATTATACGAAATATATAAATATAATAATCTGCTAAAAAAAGGTGTTTCCAATAAAATATAAGATTGTTAAAAGAATTATGCGTTCCAACATAGATGTAATCTATAGAACATTATGTGTAATGCGATGTTAAATATACGTTCTGTCAGGCATATAGCCAGACAATATTAAAAGTGTGTAAATACGTTTAAATTTAAATTAAAAAAGCTTTAGGCAAAAATAAACAAATATAAATCTATCAATTAGTTGATAACGGTATGATAAATGTATAAAAAATAATACGCAACCGAAGCTGCGTATGCCCATATATTAGACATCAACGCGCGCCGCGCTTGCGTACTAGCGCCTACGGACTCACGAATATATTAATTTATATCCTGCCGTTTATTGAGGTCATTATACTCTATTGAAATATTTAGTAAATAATACAAATATAAGCCTAGTGATTCTGCGAGCAAGTAAACCTCACTCGCTAGTAGTTCGTTATTAAGGAGCTGGGATTATTATTTACCGCTCTTCATAGTGTCATCATTCGACTTGCCTTGTGGCTCAGTTGGTAGTGTGTTTACGTCTACCTGCTGAACTGAAAGGTCGTGGGTTCAATCCCCACCCAGGGCAAACATTTGTGTGATGAGCATGGATGTTTGTTCTGTGTCTGGGTGTTTCTATGTATCATATGTATATATTTACAACAACAAAAAAAGTATATATGTATTCTATCAGCCATCTAGTTACATAGTACAAGCTTTGCTTAGTTTGGGCTAGATGGTGTTGTGTGAAATGTCCACAAATATTTATAAAAAAAAAAAAAAAAAAAAAAAACATTCGGCAGACCAAACTAAATATATTAGAGAGATTTTGTTGACGAACGATATAAAGTAATTAAACACGAAATAAGGCATTTTTATAGTATATAAAAATTTTAGTGAAAATCTTTACATAATTTAGTTAAATGTAAAAAAAACATGTCAGTCTAATGCAGCAGTGTTAAACTTATTCATGCATGGATTAAAAATATAATTTTGTCAGTTTTTTGGTTAATTTAGGACTTACTTCACTGAGATTCAATGATTTCTATTTTTTTAATACTGTATTAATGACTGAGAGTACAATTTAATCTTTGTTTTTACTCTCTTTGATCTTTATGTTAGGTATTTGTTATTACTACTTTTGCATGCCGTAAGGTCGGATATGGAGCTCTGTTATTTATACGACATTTCAACTGTTTTATTTTTGTACACCCATATGCGCAAATAAACATATTATGAATTACGGTTCAAAACCACTGTGATCCTCGCTTTGCTCGATTGGTCAGTCAAATTATTATTCACTTTGCAAATAAGAGAATTAGAAATGCTACCTAGATATTTTAGATTTGCCTAGGTATATTCAGACTTTCACTTTGATTAATATACCTATAAGGTATCAAATGAATACGGTTTGGTGATATTCTTTTGATGCACATGGGTGTGTCTGTGACTCACAAATGTTGTCATAAAACGGAGTTCCCAACTTTTGTGTTACGAATTATGATTTAAAAATGACACAAACTTGTTTCGTAAGTTCCTTTTTAGAAAAAATAAAAAATAAAAAATTTAAGTTTCTTGGCCAGTTATTTAAATTTCTCCCATTCAAGAGCATTTCTAACCCCCAACTTAAAAAGAGAGGTGTTATAAGTTTAACTTGTGTGTCTGAATAAGAATAAGAAAATATTTATTGCTTAACTGTGTGTACAAAGATGTAAAAAAAATAATTAAATAGCAACAACAGTCTGCCCATTTCGAGCGTACAATAATCCAAAACTTAGATCTAAAATACTGTATGGCTGTCTGTGACATTGTAGCTCTCAAGCGAATGAACCGATTTTTTGTTTGAAAAAGGATGTCATCGAGAGTATTCTTAGCCGTGTTTCATCAAAATTGGCTTAGTCGTGTTTTTGTTTAGGTTTAGAGATTTCTAAATTTATAATAGTATTGTATCGTTTGTACTAAGACATAATTTTTTATTATAATGTTTATAATTCCTTATAGCGTCTTTAGAGAAAACTCTCTCGATAGACTTGTTAATTGTACACATTGCAATGCGAACAATCCAATGCAGACCATCGATGTACAATATACAGAACCCCAGGTTAAATACAAAATGATAACGTAAATGTAACTGAATTATCTTTTGACTAGGGTATTGATGTTTTTATTTCGCTTTGAAAATGAAACAATATTTAGTTATTGAGCTGTATGTATTTACGTACGAGAGCAGACACCACTCATAGCTACTTTGTTACATTCTACTGCGGCGAGAGCGCCGCACCTCACTCAGTGGCTTACTAAGTAGTGAAATGAGTGCTTTTGACGTTTTGCTGCCGAGAAAACACACTACAGATGCAATTCTGCGTTGCAAGTGCAACGCAGTGTGTGTGTGTGTTGTGTGTAGTGTGTGTGTTCTGTAATTGATACTTATCAATCATACCTTATAATCGTAGATAAACGATGTAATTATATTCCAGCACTGTAACGCTGTTTTGTTTACTTTACCAAAAATGTGACAATAACTTTGCTTCAGATAGCTCCTTTGGTACGTAAGTACATACAGCTCAATGTATTTAGTAGGATTATTTTACAGATCCGCCTGGGAATGGCTTACCAGTTATTCGACCGTCAAGAAGTGTACAAATATGGTTGTTTTGGAGATTGAATTTCACGATTGTTTTCCAGCGAAATTTTGGGGTACAGCGTTATTCAAACTTTAACATATCAGAGATACGTGCACAGCAAATTGTCATGGAATATTATGAACATGCATGTTGCTCAATATTAGGCGAGCGACTTGATCGTCCAATCACATAAAAAACATTTTTTATAATTTTTTTAAGTTACACAGAGCCTTTGTAAACGTTAGCACGTCAAACAAGTGAAATACTGTATAAAAACATCGGAACATTTTCATTTGTTCTAATTTATCTCGGATCTTTTTTTGCGCGACCACATCTAGTACATCGTTAATGCAGACGTAATAAAGCAGCTTCAGATCGGGAGTAAAGATTATTGAGTCGAGATCGACACGGCTACCGTCCGTCATGTCATCCAACAAGAGATTACGGCTTACTGCCTGAAGCAACATTGCTATAGGCACCGTATTATTAGCTTATTGAATTTGTTTAGATTTAAAAATAATTAGATTTCTGGAAATATATAAATCTAGTTATGCAATATCGATAATCCAAATAATGTTTTTTTTGTTGTAATCTGTTGAATCATATTGCTGGGTAATTGCCCCCTCCATATTTCCGAAAATCAAAAAAATACTTTCTAGTACATAGCAGGATAGCTACCATTCTGAAATAGAAATTTTATTGGTCATGTTACCTAACGGTTCGATTGAAAAGTCCTCAAATCCACACACAGGCAAGCGTAAATTAGGAAGACCAGGCACAAGGTGAACAGACGACCTCATCCAAGTGTCATGAAGAACCTAGTTGCGAGCTGCTTCCAATCGGTGTTTTTGGAAACCCATGGGGAGGCCCATAGGCATATCCAGAGTGGACTTCTTTTAGCTGAAATGATGATGACGATAAAAAAATAATATTCGAAACCTTAATCAAGGTCAAGAAATAATAGTAGGCAGTTTCGCATGGTTCCACACCATGCATTATGACACGACAGCCGGTAATCGAGCCATGCTCCAAAACCCGTCGTCGAACCGCGCTGACCACTATTTGTTTTATTGACTAGTTTTTATTAACAACACATGGTATAAATGTAATTCAATTTTACGTAACTCTCTAATAACTGGCGCGAGGTTCCCAAAGTAATGGTCCTACTTACGAGTATTGTGTAGACAAGGTCGGTTTTATAAATAAATAAAACATGAAAAACTTTGTTTGAAAATAGACTGCCTCCTGTCTACGGGTTTGTATGTAATACGCGATGCCAAAAATTCGTGCACATTGTATTCATATTTCCCAAGCACCACCCAGTTATAGCCAGTTTTCATTCCAGTTTATAAAGTAATTATCATCTTGAATCGTATACTCAAACTTGTTGTGTTGATACTTACCATGTATGTTCGTATAGACTAAGCGACCAGCCCTAGTGTCAGAGTTATTAAGCCGCCGATAGGCCTCTGACCTGGCTTGACGATTGCTGTTTTACTATTGTAATATTTATCATGTAAATTTTTCTTATGATTAAATGGGTCAATTCAACCAGAACACACCTGATGTAAGCGACGACGTGGTCGGTAATGGAGCATGTTTGTACATGAGATGTCTCTTCACTTATATTGAAGAGAGGTTAGTCCAGGTTATTTACTAGGGAACACTGAGGCTGGAAATGATTTTCCTCTTCCTTCCACTCCTTCGCAGTTCTTATAAGAAGAGACCCGCAATCGTTTCGTGTAGGCTTTTTTAATTTCACTATGTACGGATGTCAATCACGGATTGGCTCAAGATTAATGCCTACTGCGCGTAAATATAATTTCTCATCATCTTCCCAATTTCTGTAATTTTGGGAATTTTTAACGCTTCCTTGTATGATTTAACGACTTCATCTAGATCATTGTGCTCCATCTTCAACTACACCATCGTGAACTATCAATTTAGGCCTACTAATATTCTTTGTTGGCCAAACGTAGAAAAATAATCTATCAAAATAAAATAGGGTTAGAGTACTCAATTAAACCGGCATAATGAATTTAGCACTTGCATTAATGCACTTCTGTATTTCTCCAGGAAGAATAAATAAATAAAATCAATTTATTTCAGGTAACTTTTGACCCATAAACAAGAAAATTCACGGAACCAAACATAAACTTATTAACAGTTTGTCTTACATATACATACTCGTATTCGTATATACCTATAAAAATACATATAAAAATATTCTAATTAATGTTGTAGATCTACTAAACCTAAATATAAACCACTATAGGTACGGCTTAAAAAAAATTGGTTGTCTGTAAAGTCGCTTTACGGACGATAGTTTAACGTGACAACGTCATAACAAAACATTGATGCAATGATGATGATGATGATGTAATGGGACAATGAGCGTAACGGGACAATGAGTCATACTTTTTCGTGCGTGCAGCCGGCGTTCATCGATTTATTAGACGTTGTCACGTCAAAACATAAATGCATCCACATGATTTATATTTTGAAAGTAGCTTCAACGAACAGATATACATGGCAAACGTCGATTGTTTGATAAATATATAAAAAATAAATTGAAGCTTTGATGATTACCTTCTGAGGATCGTTAGTTGTGCATTTAAGTTAATATTTTTGAAATAAAAGAGCTTAACGAGATCAAAGTCACGATCCAGGCTGTTTATTGACTATTTCAGAAACCATTTATAGGTACTTACTTATATTTACTAATACTTTAATAAATTAAATGTGGTTGACTGCAGGAAAATGAAGTAATGTGGCTGAAAAAAAAAGACTATGAAACGACTTTTCGAAAAAAAAACCTGTTTTTGTTCGTCTTTATATCGCAGACATTTTATCCTAGACTACATGTATAATCGAAATTTTGTTTTTTTTATCTTTCATAAGCCTTTAGATAATTATATTGCAAAATTATGAAAAAAGTGAACATTTAGGTTGGTGGATGGCATCGTGTGGGCTAATATTAAATAGAACTTTTTAAATGATGTTAAGGTTTAAATATCAATTTAATTTCAGATGAGTTATGTGCGAGATATAGCGCTTTGTTATCAGTAGTAGATAGTTCCTTTACTTATTTCTTTGTTGGAACTACTGTGCCTTTTTTGTCCATGTCAATAGGGGAATTGTGTCGCCCAGTATTTTAACTGTTAGATCTAGTAATTTAAAGAAAATGTATAGAATCAGGCGGTACTTTGCGGAAATTCATCTTAAGAACTTAAATCTTCAAGATAGTAATTTTGGCCGCTTTGCTGTTTTTTTTGCTTTGTTTCAACCTGGTAAACAAAATCAGCACTTGACTTAGTTCAAAGCATACAAACGTGTAGTTAAGACATCAAAGCAGAAATACATTAAATGTATTTAAGTTAGGTATAAGTTTTTCTGCTTATTTTTAATAGTAATAAATCATAATATATTATGTAAAAGCTTTCAATGACAAGTACATATGCAAAACATTTGAGATACTGTAGTTCAAAGGTCAATGACCTTTTATAAGTGGTATAAACAAAGATTTTTGAATAAAGTGTAGTATTATTCATATGTTTTGTTAAATATTATTTTACACGTCAAATTTTTACAAGTAATAATACAATATTATGTACCTATAAGCTTACAACTATTGGTAAGCATACAAACAAAAACAAAGAATACTGTGTGAATATCACATTAATAATAAAAACAACAAATTACAATAATAATAATCATCAGTCAAAAATAAAAATTAATTAAATTGAATAATAATTTATCTACGGAACCTTTTATATGGGTCTCAAAACAGTCTTGGTCAGTTATTTAATTAATTATACTAGTTTAGCGTTTAAAAGCGACTGATCATAAAAAAACCGCTACATCTAAACAAAGAAAGCTAAAATTTGACCTTGCCGAAGCATGATTCATTGACATTTAGTTACTAAATTACGCAGTTGACCCATATAATATCATAGATAAGGATCGAAATAGATGCAAGCGTGCTCACAGGTCACACAGTTCGCTGGCAATGGTTGATGACCGAGGAACATTGCTGTGACAGGTTTCATGCATATTATGTGAAAGCCTGGTATCAATAAGCATGGATCAAGGTTAGATTATGTGGATAAGATGCATATATAAACTTACGCCTTTATATAATTTTTTCCTATGGCGTAAGCAAAATTAAGACACTACGAGGGTCGTTTGACATTACATTTTTTTTAATACAAGATAGATCTATTCCCTCTAGCATTGAAAATTCCAAGATTGTAGGTCTCAGGAAACAGATGGCGGCAAAGAATTCCATCCTTGTGCAGTACGCAACAGGAATGTGGATCAATATCGCTGAGTACGGATTTTTGACATTTCAACGAGAAATGGATGAATGGTAAAAATAACAGGAAATGATAAGGCGCGAGCGAAGCGAGTGCGAACATTTTTGAAACTTCATATCAAATTTTAGTTATTCTAATTATATGCTAATTTGCTGTTCATGTTGTCACAGTACTGACAAGGCTCAAACATACAAAGGATATTAAATAACTTAGAGAGGAATGATTTTCATAATGGCCAGGATATTTCGGGTTCGGGGTTATGAATCTCCCCCCTCCACTTTTTCTTTTACGTCTTCTCCCGAAACGCGTTATCACTTCACACAATGGGTACGTTTTTATGGACGTGGAGAAGTGCCAGTCTGGTTAGACGTTCATCAACCATTGAAGCTCTTAGCCACGATTTGATTTTACGTAACGTAGAGAAAGATCTTTCCGCTGTCGCTTCACTAACAGGTAGTGTAGCCATAATACATAAAAAAAACTGATAGATACATCTCAATATCGCAATTTAAAATAAGGTCAGATATCGACTGCGGTATGTCCTGACTCCGCTGCCACTTCACCATCCACAGCCGATATTCGTTAACAACAACAGAAACTGGAGTATTATCTAGTAACAAGGTATAATGACAAAATAATATATAAAAACATTATGTTTAACAATTTTAATTAGTGATCCACCTAGGTCCTGGACCCAGCCCAGGGAGGGTCATGACCCCCATGACCCCCCCCCCTGGATGCGCCCTTGATTACATGAAACTTAGTAGGTAATCTCTAATATTATTATAAGTTCTGATATGCATACCCTTAACAGGTGTCTACATCATGATGATTACTCGATACATAATTAAACACTTTGCTATAGACTTGTATTTCGTAAACTTATAAAATATCGACAATGTGTCGATAAAAATTAAACGAAAGTGTTTACAACAACGGAAGTGTTTTTGTGTTTCCGCACATATTTTGGTAACAGATGTTATTTGTTATTGTACGACGTGTTTTACGCGAAAACAAAATTAAATAGTAAAATAGGCTTTTTTACAACTCGGCCCTAGTTCGGCAACTAGCAAAGCAAGCAACTAGTAGACGAAAAGATCCAGTAAAGTGAAGTGAAGTAAAGTTTGATTCTGCCCTTCTTCTCTATACAGGAACACTTCAAGTCTTACAAACTGTGTCAAAAAAGTGTAGGTGTTAGGTTATTTTTATTCTTTAGTTGTCTGTCCCTAATTTTGTAAATTCTTGTATGTATCATTTGTTCTCGTTATGTTATTTTAATAATAATAAGAAAGCGTGTATACTCAGAGCACTCACGCTCACTAAAAATCTTCTTCTTGCGGCGGCGTCGTGTGGCGGGTCGCCCTCTTCCCTCAAACATGGTTGACTCGGCTCGGGCTGGCACATGCGTCAACTCGTGAACGGGTGCTGCTTGCGGGAGCTGGACTGCTCGGCGTATACACGCATGCATGTTAGTTAAGTGTAAATTAAAATTTTGTCTTCCTCTTGCATAACTAAAAAAATAAATTTAATTAGTTATAAATGCATATATTAGTTCATAAAAGGCACGGACCCTGGAGTCTGTGGAGAATAAATTTGTTAATAAAAAAAAAATAAAAAAAACTGTTTCAAATCTCATATTCGTAACAAGGTTATCTAAAAAAAACTTCTTAGTCACAAACTTTTATTAATTCAATGAAAAGCGGTTAAGGTGACTACGAAAAATGTGCACATCTTAGCACTTTTTATCTCGAAGTTCAATCTCTTGTACGAAGATCTGAATATAGAATTTAGATCCTCATTATTATGTGTAAAAGTTGTTAAGATAAAGCAAACTAGGCTAAACTCAACTATCATAGCAGTTTACACTAGAGAGTTTCAGTGATAACCTTCCGGTTCCATCATCAGAAGTCTGATTCTGATTCGTGTCTGACTCATTAGTTTTGTTGTCTCTTCCGTTTTCACATGATAACGCACTCGTTATCATGAGAACAAAACTAATGAGTCCAAACACGACTATCTTAGCACTTTCCATCAGGAAGTTCCAGTCCTTACATCCCGGCTCCATCATCAGATCTGTATGGAACAGATCTGATGTCAGTCATAATAATATTACATTGTCATCAGTAAAAATAAACATGCAATTCAGTTCAATCGGAAACCGGGAAGTGGGTTAAATTTAACATGCATATATGATTACGGACACCGAGACAGTTAGAATTAATATAATTATAGTTTAAAAAAATGAAATAAAACCGGACAAGAGCGAGTCAGACTCGCCCACCGAGGGTTCCGTACAAACTAGTAGATAAAAGGGAGAAATTAAATATTTTTTTATATTTTCCTTCATAAATCGAAAAATATATATCGTAAAAATATTTAAAAACCTATTTTAGCTTGTATTAATTACGGTAAAAGCACTTTAAAATTTGGACCCCCCTTCCTTGCTTAAAGACCTGAATGTTTTGTGATTAAATTAAAAATTTCCAGTTTTCGGATTTTTCCTATATGTGTACTATAACACAACGCTTCTTGCCAAATTTTATAGTTCTAGGTCAAAGGGAAGTACCCCATAGGTTTAGATTCCCTTGTGAGTGTCGAAATGTGCGTTTTTTACGACATATTCAGCTGTAACTTTTTTTTATGAAAACTGAGAAATTTGATTTTTCTTTCTGCAGCAAGATACTATAGATTTGCGTATATGGTTTTAATTTCAACACGATACCTTCACGCCTTCTCGAGATACAGGTCTTGACACCCGGACGGACGGACAGACAGACGGACAACAAAGTGATCCTATAAGGGTTCCGTTTATTCCTTTTGAGGTACGGAACCCTAGAAACCGACTTCAAAATACGCAATTCGTTTACTTGGATGACATTTCTAGTATTTTTGGATTTTTCTAGTATTTTGTTATAAAAACTAAAGTACTCAACCGATTCTGATTGAGTACTTTTATATGGGACTACCTCTGAACCATCACTTATCAAACAAAAAAGAATCATCAAAATCAATTCAAAATTGGCAGAGTAATCGGTGAACAAACATGCAAAAAAGAACATACAGACGAATTGAGAACCTCCTTCCTTATGGAAGTCGGTTTAAAAAGCTAATAAAAATAGATCGGAAGTTTTCGCTTCACGTATTAATAAGTTCATAAATACGATTTCAACATAAACTGTTACAAATTATCTAATAAATTAAGCAAAAGTAAACGTTATACTGGTAGCGATAATCCAACGAGACAGGTTCGTGATTGAATTCAATTGTAATTAAACAATGCTGACATATTGCCATTTATCTTTGCCTCAAATATTATCAACGAATTCTTACAAAGCGGCTGGTATTTAGACTAGTGTTGCAGGTGCTTCATAATTTATTTATTAAGTCTATACAAGGTGTAGTGGTAAAAACATCGAATATAATTTTCATAGTCCCTTTTTACTATTTTCGGCAGCCTAGTGGTGAGACCGTCTGACTTGCGATCCGCAAGTCCTGGGTTCGAATCCCACGGCACGCACCTCTGTCTTTTCGAAGTTATGTGCGTATTGTTGATTACCGCCAACTTCAAACGGTGAGGGAAAACATCGTGAGGAAACCTACATGTCTGAGAGTTCTCAATGATCTTGAAGATGTGTGAAGTCTGCCAACCCGCACTTGGCCAGCGTGGCAGACTATGGCCTAACCCTTCTCACAATGAGAAGATGGCCCGTCCCCAGCAGTGGGACAGTTTGTAAAAAAAGGGCTGATAAAAAAAAAAAAAAAAAAAACTATTGGATAGTCAAAAACAAGAAAAATTGTCATTGATCATGGTGGATATTCAAAAAATCTGAGCAAAACGCTTTAATTACACTTTCATGACGGACTGCTAAATTGTGGAATACGTTCCTTTCGGGATATAATCTGGGCGTCTTTAATTTGCAAATGAATTCATTCCTCCTGGTAAATAAAACACGCTCCATTGCGGATCGCAGTCAGGAAAGCTGGTGGTCTAGCGCAAGTCTATTGCTGAATAAAAAAAATATATAAGTCATTGTACCAATCTCTCTTATATAAATAAATAACAAATACTTATATAAATAAATTGCCGGCTTTTTGTTGTTAAAAAATATGTATAAGTACATTTACTTTATTAGTATACGTTTTCAAAAAGTTAGTTCACTAAGGTAATTCCAAAATAATTATACAGCCCAGGGACAAAATCTAAATTTTTAGGATGCTATTGCGAAATAAGACTGGACAAATTAGCTCATTCAAATACGACGGGGGAAATACTCGATAATGTACGAACTGTAGGAATTCATTAGGGTACGGTCAGCAAAATATGAATATACATATCACTGAATAATTAATATACTTAGATTTTGTACTACGAAATCGAAAAATAAAATAATCGCATTTGTATTCACGAATGGAAAAAGTCTATTTGAATAAACAAAAAATACAGGAAGTCGATTCCAATATTTTACGCTCTACGCTACGCTATACGCTACGCTCGAGAAAACAATGACAAAAAGTTGAATATAAAACTTTGTATACAAGTAAATTTATTAAAAGAAAAACAAAATACACGACTGCAGAAAAGCAGTTTTTGCAGTCTAACTTACGATTTCGTTACACTTGATACGCTGTTGAGTGTACGTTTTTTGTGTAAAAGTATGCGTAAAATCACTGTAAAATATTATAAATGCGCATTCTTTAGAATAATTATAGTAAAGTCACTTGTTTGTTGCGTAATAGTTCGTTAAAGGTGACAAAAAAAACGCAAAAAAATTATTTTTACAAGAGATGTATTATTATTATTACAAAATATTATAGACTCCCTTCTCCGTCTCACCTTAGAACACAATTATAATGGAACAGTTGTCGGTGATTTTTTTGAGGTATGAAATAGGTTTAATCCTGTTTTACCCGTTCCCGCGGGAATACCGGGATAAAAAGTATCTTATGTGTTAATCCAGATTATAACTGTGTGCCAAATTTCAGTCAAACCCGTCAAGCTGTTTTACCGTGAAGAACTGTGAAGAAGTAACAAACTAACACAAACTTCGCATTTATATTTATTAGTGTGAATTGTGATGTGATTTATTAGCATTTCCTATTCCAAACTCCAATAAAACAAAAAAGTTATTTAAATATATTCGTAATCACCGTTAAAAATTCTTTATTTTGATACCATGTGATTGTATTTTGAAAACATTTTTTTTGATATTACTTTTTGCCGCCAAAAATCTTTATTTTTTTTATTTTTTTATTTTGATGTACTTAGTGTCACTCTCACGACTAAGACGAATCTATTGACACCACTCACATAAAAATAGGACAAGCCGCTTAGGTCCTAGGGCGTGCCAAAGAAATATACATACATACATACACTCGAAAAACATAACCCTCCTGCTTTCGCAGTCGGGTAAAAATTACGATATATCTGTTGTTTATCCAAACCCTCATTGTATGAGTAATGTACTGTGAGCGAGTTTCCTCAATCAAGAATTTTTTCTTTGACTTATTTAAAGACAAGTATGCAACAAATATAAACTTTTATAAACTAGAATAAATAGGGTAAAGGCTATTTGTTTTAGTTTATACTGTAGTAAACTACAGTATTTTTTTTAAATCCCTATAGTCTTGTAACTAACAAGTTGTGAAATGACTCATGAATGACGATGATTTTTACGTTTTCGTGAATTTTAAGTTTTTTTGTTAGAATCATACCAAGAATGATTTTATGTGATTATTTTATACGAAAACAATACCAAACAAGCTCTAAGCTTTAAGTTACAAATAAGAAAAATATAATGTAAAGCAAAAGAGACGCGTACCTCCCTTCCTCCGCATTCAGGGGATGATTCTGTCTTTCCTCCACATCTTAAAATGCTTGCCTTGAGACAATCAAGACTTGTCTGTCTTTATCCATGGTAAAAAAATAATGCTTGTAACCAAAAATTCACAATTATGCAGCGAAATAGTCCTACTAAACCGGCTTGTGGCGAAAAGCTGTGGCAGAAAAGTGGCAGCTTAAAAGCCGAGATCTAGGATGTCTGAATAAAATGATAAATGTTAGAGACAAATAAACTGTGAAAGTCTATAAAATCTTTTAAACAAAAAAATAAATCGAAATCGGTCCATCTGTTTGAGAGCTACGATACCACAGACAGCCACACACAAAATACACAGACACACGTCAAACCCATAACACTCCTCTTTTCATTTTTTGGGGTATAAAAGTTATGTTGCTGCTTTCTGTACTTATGTACAGTGCACCTACCGTGATATGCGCTCTCGTTACTCTTTATGACTCGTGATATGCGCTCTCGTTACTCTTTATGACTACGGTAGGTGCACTGTACATGTATGTATGTATGTATGTATGTCATCATCATTCTTGTTACAAATTAGAGTCTAATGTCTAGACATTAGACTCTAATTTGTAGCTCTTTATTCAAATGTCAGCCTACTAGACATAATAATGGGCGCCTACTGGCGTTTCTCAAATGCACTCCACTCCTTAAGTCGTTGTCTCCACGAGTGATTTTACCGTATAGATATACCGTACCGTACTGTATATTAGAAGAAGTATACCTGCAATAATATGACTTAATATTATTAGGAGAATCTGCAAATTCTAGCGTTGTTTACCATCAAGTGCCTTGAGAGTCTACCGCAAGCGTATCATTTGGACTCATGGTTCATCATTGTCTTGTCCTTTTCCCACTAGGTGGGGTTGGCCAAGCATGTTTCCTTTCGGCACTTCACTCTATCAGATGTAATTTCTATACTCACACTTTTCGTACGCATATCATCTTTCACACAGTCCATCCACACCTCCCTTTCCCGGCCCTACCGCTTACCATCATATTTAGAGACCTCTTGCATACATTGCTATCCTCCCTTCTCATCACATGCCCATACCAAGACAGTTTTTCACTTCTTATCATCTTAATAATTTGGGCTTATGTTTTTTTTTTCAGCTCTGTTTGAACAAACTGTCCCACTGCTGGGAACGGGCCATCTTCTCATTGTGAGAAGGGTGGGCTCATGGTTATTTTATTTAAAAAAAGTTTTTAGTTCCTGTGTTTGGCCACGATTTAAAAAAAAAGTTTTATTTGGATATCACTTCTACTGGTGATGGAATAGTGAATAAACATACATTTTCCTACTCTTCAGCCAATTTAAAAGATATCAAAGAAAAACTTTTTCTAATATTTCTCGTGTCTAAATAAACAAATTCATTTCTCACTTTTCTAATATCTCTAACCAAAGAGTTTATAGGTTTAAATATTATGTGATGCGCGAGAGAGATAGCTGCGTGCGTTAAACCGATTATGGAGTTAAGAATAGGCTCAACGCACGCGCACTTCACGCACATATGAATAAAATGATCATCAATCATTCTCGTTACGTCAGTGGGCGTTACACCGAAGCAATCACTGTATCGATATTAAAATCACTAATTGTACATATCCTGCTCGCATTACTAACACTTACCAAATCACTGCACTTATTAAATTCTATCTGAAGATCTGTATTGGTGTCATTGACTTACTATAAGTCCGAAAGTAAAGTTCTTCGTTTGTTCACGTCTGGATCGTGATGAAATTTTGATAAAATAGTAGTAAGTATCACAAGGACATACTGGATAATAAACTATAGGAACATATCAAATTTACAGTTGGTATCAGAATTATTTTTGGTTACTGTTAATTACACACTGTTTCAGCAGTTTTTAAGGTTCCGTACTTCAATAAGAAAAAACGGAACCCTTATAGGATCACTTTGTTGTCCGTCTGTCCGGGTGTCAAGACCTTTATCTCGGGAACGCGTGAAGGTATCGAGTTGAAATTAAAACCATATACGCAGATCCGTAGTATCAAATGCTCCATGCTGCAAAAAGAAAAATAAAATTTCTCAGTTTTCGTAAATAAAAGTTACAGCCGAATAAGTCGTAAAAACGCACATTTCGACACTCACAGAGGAATCAAAACCTATGGGGTACTTCCCGTTGACCTAGAACTCTGAAATTTGGCAAGAAGCATTGTGTTTGAGTACATATATAGGAAAAAATCCGAAAACTGGTAATTTTTTATTTAATCACAAAAAAATAGTGTCTCTATGCAAGAAATGAGGGCTGCCTCAAACGTTCGCTCGCTCGGATCCGAGTGGGAGGCGCCACTACTATAGCCCCTACTCGGATCCGAGTGGTGAGCAAGGAATGTGTTAAATATTTTTACGATGTATATTTTTCGGTTTATGTAGGAAAATATAAAAAAAATATATGATTTCCCCCTTTTATTTAGTTTGTACGGAACCCTCGGTGAGCGAGTCTGACTCGCAATTGTCCGGTTTTTAATAAACAGTGTTATTGTACAAAAACTGATAATTATAATGTATTTGTGAATTTCTAAAGTCGTAGAACATAGTTCTTTGTTATTTATGACTAGGACTTTAAAAATTACATAAAGAGAGTAATAGAAGAAAATGTAGAAAAAGTTAAGGTGATCAAAATAAAAGAGATAGCGCTCGCGCATCATAACATTTTCGAACATATAAATAAATGAGTGGACATATTGTAGAGATAATTTTATTTATTTAGAAAGAAGAAATATAAAAAAAACAGTTACCCAGATATCATTGATTTTGGTGACGGAGTTTTGTAAAAACATATTTTGGAAGTCTTCAACCAATGTAAAAGATATTGAAGATTTTTTTTTAATATATAAAAAAAATATGTTATATCTAAATAAATAAAGTAATTTCTAGCTTTTATAAAAACCCCAGTCAGTAATTTTATATGTTTAAAATATTGTCGAGACAGATATCGAATATAAAAGATATCGAAGAATAACTTGTTTTTAAATATTTCTCATATCTAAATAAACAAATTCGCCTCTCACTTTTCTAATATCCCTATTCAATGACTTTATATGTTTAAAAAGGTTGTGATGCGTACAAGGGCGTCACCAACCCATGGCCCTGGGGGGGGGGGGACAAGTTAATATTATGAATTGTAGGTACAGGTACAAATACACGGCCTTAGGACTTTGGTTGATTTGCAGTTGGCTACATATTTTAAATTTCAAGGGGGGGGGGGGAGGGGGCGTCTGCCCCCCCCTTGGCGACGCCCTTGGATGCGTACATGGATAGACTACATAGTAGATCGACTAGGTTATAGGTTATACTCGTATGTAAGGTGTATAGCAATAATTCATTGGTTTTATATAACTGTGTGCAATAGCTCTAGTATCACAGGATCGGTCTATGATATGAGATCGAACGTGTTTGTTGGCGATAACAGACGTTTCGAAATTGGAACAGGTTACCACTGCTTCTTTGGAACTAGGACAGGTCAGGATTTGCTGGTAATAAGTGAAACTTGGTATATAGACATATACTTTGTACCACATACCTTGAGATACATACGTATATACAATCACGCATTTTTCCCTTTGGGGTAGGTGGAGACTATATCTTTCTATTTGCTACGTACGATTCTGACATACATCTTTCATTTCTTCCACTCTCATACATAATATCGATAGTCTGATTTTATTTTTGAAGATGCACCCCGACCGATGAAGATAATAAAATGTAATCTTTGTATGGATATATGATAGCGATAATATAATAGTAAGTACCTTATAATCTTCATCTTCTGTGGCGGCCTTTATTTTACTTTTGCATTTGCAAGATTTCCCTGAGGACGTCATATTATGTTTGTGAATTTATTCAAATGCCTAGCAGAATTGGGAACACATTACTGTGATCAGATTTAAGGGCAATATTGATAGCGACCGGAATTTTCCTAGCATTATGAGATTTGACGTCAGAGTGACAGAGGCAATGAGTGAATTCAGAATGTATTTCAGAGTGACGAACGCAGTGCATGGCCACGTCCTGCACACCACCAGTAGCCTAACTTTCGCTTTTATTATTAACATTAACTGCTATTGTGATATATTATTTACAATTTTATTAAGTACCTACGTATACGGAGACCTTACCTTCAAACAAAGTAATACTTGCTTTTTGTGTGTTCCAATTTATGAACTGTACTTTGTCCTTATTTGTTACAATGTTTAGGCGTTACTTTATGCAGCTATCAATCATATTGGTTCTACGTAGACAAAAATTTATAAAGGTATGGGCTTAGACTTATTTTTTTAAACGGGCAAACACCTTTATTAGTTACAACAAAATAATATACTAACAAAAAACTACAAAAAAAAAAGGAAATAAAAAAACCAGAAAAATAAAAGTGTAAAGATGTGTTCCATTATCAGTTGGCCAGCTAACCGCATGCATGCATTTGAGCATCACCATTCAAAGTAGCAATGCTGGCAGCATGCCACTGGATGGTGCCAGCATTGCCATTATTTGAATGGCGATGCTGAAGTGTTGGGCCAAATATACACCAGCATTTTGTCACGCGTCGCATCAATCAGGATCTCAGTTTTTTTTTTGAAAATGAGCTGAGCTCCCGGCTCCCTCGGACCCAAAGTCTCATCACCAAATTTATTTACTACTAATACAGGCATGTAATTGTGTTACTCATCATCATCTCAGCTACAAGAAGTTTACTGTTTGTCATAAGGTCATTCCAAAAATTAACAATAGGTAACTTGTTAACAGTAGTTACAAGGAGGTAACTACCGTCTTCCTGCCACCTGAAGTCCTGAGGTCGTCTGTCCTCCATGTGGCCGGTCGTTTTAAGCTGTGCTTGGCAGTGTTAATTATAATTATATCAATATTACATGGAAATATATGTAAACATATTTACCTAAGCATCTTACAAGAACAAACTCAAATAATACACTACACCATTTAGAAACTTTAGACATTACAATAGCTTGATAAAACGATTATGCCACCTTTTGTATAAAGGGTTACTGTAATTAATTATCCAATATAATAAAAACACCCAAAGCATGTCACAAGTACTGTACCGCATGGGAATCACCTTCAAACCGTATTTTGTGTTACATCACTATGATTATAGTGAGTAAGGTATTTAAAGTTGAATAAAAATAGTTAACAGCAATAAAAATAAAGGTCGTAAAAGAGTTATGGTTGGACTTGTAAATTCTTTGAATAGAGGAAATGGATTTCTCAATGAGCCTACTCTGTTTTAGATAAAATATGGTTTACGGTTTAAGCATAGCAATTATAATTTATGTATCACCTGTCAACGCAGGTGCTGTGGCGCGCGCTTAGTTGTTTTTACCGAATGCCCATAAAGGAGAATAAGGTTTTTCGGGCATGTGAATGTTATTATGTATATACATAAATAAAGATGGTCTAAAGATGATACAATATTTCATGAAATATATGAATCAGGGTAATCTGAATAACGACGGGGTATTCCAGCTAAACCTATTAATAGTTGTCCAGTAATAATATAAGGATCTTCTACTGGTCGGGCTCCAATTCATGTTAATAAAATTACTATTATTACGAAAAATCAAAATATAATTTGATTAATTGGGTAAAATTGAATTTTTTTATTGAAGGTAAAAGGTAAAATAATTAAAATTAAAATTAATATAATTAAAGCAATTACTCCTCCTAGTTTAAGATATATTTAATGAAAATAAAATTATACGTTGGTTAATTATTGATTCTCAAATAATAATTAATATTAATATTACTGCTAATAATGAATAATTATAATGAATTAAACACCATTATGTCTGTCTTAAAATAAGCTAGCTTTGGCAAAGGTACGAGGTGAAAAAGAAAACATTCGGAACGAGTACATCCAAACTATAAAATCACCAATTTTAAAATCTCCACTTTCTTTTTCTTCAAAAAAAAAGTTATCACGTAACCTCTTTTGAACACTAAATGGCTGTACCCCACTCAGAAAAAAAACCTTTTGTAGGTAAAGATTTTAGTTATTATTAATTGATTGATCGATTTATTTGAAGTACACACTGTACAGAACCTATTTATTTATCAATTGACAACAACATGCCAATTAGAACCGACAAAATTTACTTTCATCAAACGGAAAATTATCCCATGACGTTTATAATCGATAAAAGTGACATTGTTGACAAGAAACATCAAACTGCCGATTGATAAACTTCGATACAGAATCGATTCAAAGATTAGTACGATAGATAATAAACATAACCGCTTTATGCATAATGCACGATGTATTGAAAACTGATTATGGAATAATACAGTGCTGACAGATGATTACAGATATCATGGCGGTTGTATAACTAAGCAGAATGGTGCTAATATTTATGTAACGAGTCCTATAGGTAGCCTTTTCAAGGTCTAGATTGCTATTATTTTGATTTTAACAATGCAGCACCTTACTGACAATCTCAATATTCAATTTAGCCTAATTTTTATTCGACTCTGTACGAAGCAATGTTATGTATTTGAGTGTATGTATTAGTATGTATGTATTAGTATGTATGTTGCTATGTGACAGTTTACAGCCTATCGTTTTATTTCCTGAGTGTCATAGGCTACATTTTTTACTTTACAAATTGTTTTTTTTATTTTACAAAAATAAAAAATGCGCTTGTTCATAACCTCCAAGGAACTTTTTCGTAATAAATGAGATTTCTAAACTTATTGTAAAGAATGAGCATTTATAATCTTTAACAGCAACTTTGTGCATACTTTCTCACAAAAAAACGTACACTCTACAGCGTATCAAGCGTAACTAAATCGTTAGTTAGATTGCAAACTCGCTCTTCTTTAGTCTGGTATTTTATTTTTCTTTTAATGTGGATACTTGTTATCTAATATCTAGGTATTCTTTTTTTTTTTTTTTTTTATAAAATAGGAGAAGCAAAAAGGCTGACGGCTCGCCTGATGGTAAGCGATAACCGTCGCCTATGGACAACTGCAACATCACTGACATTACTGTTGCTTTGCTAACCCGGAAAGGTGCTTGTAGACACCCTTTTTAAAACGCTCTTTGTTGAAGCTCGGCGGGAAAACCTTCCGAGGAAGGACATTCCACATTTTGCTGGTTCGCGGGAGGAAGGAGCGTGAGAACCTGACTGTATGAGATTTCCAGTTATGCAAAATGTGGAGGTGAGCTTTTTGGCGGTTTCTAGGTTATAATGTTGATCCGTGGACATTAAGTTAGAGGATTCTGTAGATTAGCTATTAAAAGTTTTATTTTTATTTTTTTATAGAAGATAGATCTACGATTGACCACCAACTCGCCTGATGTTAAACGACGGTGTGGCCGAGGATGGAGCTCGTCGATCTAGAAGATATCTATATTTTTTATTTAGGTAAAATGGAATTAAATAAGTACTTGCATATCTCACATGGGTAAAAATGAAATGAGATTGTTTATTGGGCTTAACCGTGACAGAACAATAATTTATTATAATATTGAACGTACACTACCTAATTTAGTGACAAAGTATAAATTGTTATCTTTGATTGATTAGACTTTTAACGGCTGACTTTGACTGACTTAATACATCTTGATATTGGACTTATTGGCATAATACTTACTTTCAACAATGCATTTGGAAATACTCATAAAAATTTGTTCTCTAGTTCAAAAGTACAAAATTGGTAAAATGTATGGAGTCCATAAATTATGCGAATTTTCAAAAGTCTTAGAACAAAAGGTGTTCCTTGTTTTACACATATATTTTAATTCCTAATAAAAATAAGTATATACTTATGCATATTATAACATTGTACATTCATAACATTCACCAAAACAAAGATATTTTTCAAACTAAATTG
This sequence comes from Lycia hirtaria, assembly GCA_947563715.1. Taxonomy (NCBI): domain Eukaryota; kingdom Metazoa; phylum Arthropoda; class Insecta; order Lepidoptera; family Geometridae; genus Lycia; species Lycia hirtaria. The sequence goes on along the minus strand of OX387382.1, from coordinate 35,300,083 downwards.
TTTTAATAAAAGTACCTAAATACCAGTCGCACGTCATTCAATCAATTACTTATATTATCGAGATACGGGTTTATCTGAAATTAAAATTGCGAAAAATCTTTTATTTTATGGTTTATGCTTATAAAACCAACTTTTAACAATACAATGGCCTGCTGAGTTTTATTACTCAAATTCTGGGTGGCACTGTTACGGCCACTTGAACAGCTATGGTATATAACCGGTTAAGTGCATGTCGGGCCACACGCATTGGCGGGATCCGTAGTTGCATAACAATATTATTTTGGGGACTTAAAACAGGGCTTCTTGTTTGATACTATCAATTTAAAAGTTAAGGGTTAGTGAGATTTGCGCGAAATATCAATTTTTACTTGTATAAATATTTTTTAAATAGTAGTTTTTTTATAATTTCACGCTAAATACTTCATTTTACTACTGCTATAATTTTTTTTTACATACCGAACACCAGCAATTGACTTTAAGAAAAACAACAGATTTCTACATTGAAAAATTTCTTTCATTAAATGGTGAGTTCATGCGTCTCTAAGCCCCGGTCCACTTCAGTGGAAATGCAGGCTAAGGGTTCCTTGCTGTCTAAGGTACGCTAAAAGCCCAATACTATTGAATCTATACCTTTAAAAACTCTTTCTATGAATACGTAAACTAATCTCATCTCATATAAAGTAGGACTAATTCAAGATTAATTATTGTGTTTATGTTATACCATAATTGTTGTTTTCCGTACTTTCTTTTATTTGTTTTAGATAGAAATAAAAAGTTATAAAATACCTAGTAGTTGGTATTGGATTTGTTTTTACCTGACGCTCTATTTTTTTCAAGAAAACACTAATATATGATTCACAAAAATCACAACTCATCTTTTTATGGCCATTATGAGCTGAATCATTAAACTGAAAGTGCCGTACGAAGACAGAGCTCAAAACATTTTGGTTCAATGGTTTTGAGTGTTAAATTAATTGTCCGTGTATAATTTTCAGCTATTTTGTGAAAGGGACGGCATTCAACAAAAATATACATTAATTTAGTACAGATACCTGTTTACCAACTGAAACAAATGTAAGTAGGTATCGATATGCTCACTCACTGTTACATAACTCTATTCATTCCAGGAACTAGGAAGTTTTAGAGTGAGGCAAACTTTATTGTTAAATCTGGACTTGAAGTATGTATAAAATCTTATGGGATGAGGATTTGTTGATTCATTAATCACGTCTAATAGTTATTTGTTTTACTAGGCTGGAAAGCTGTATCCTAAAATTGAATTCGGAACAAGGGAAGGATTCTAAGTTTGAACCGTGAGCTCTTGAAATCTGGACATAGCGATGGGTTCAAAAAGGCATGAGACTAAATAACTTTACAGTCAAGGTCAAGTGAAACGCTAATTTTACCAACTTAGCGAAGAAAATGGTTAAGTTCACCCATTTTATCTGGCAGAAAGATCAGATTTATATTATTATGTGTTAATCAAATCTGTTGATTCAAAAGTTTGTATGTAATGAGTTTTGCATTTGCATTATGAAATATAAATGTTTTACAATAAAATAGTTTTCTGCTTTTGACAAAGGTGCGCTCATTAATTAATATCAAAAAAATTGTACCCTCAAAATTGTATTTACCTCGATTTAATACTAAGTAGCTTTGGCTAACTCTTCCAAAATCGGTAAACTTGGCCTAAGTTAACATTAATTAAATCTTTCTAATTTCCAAAGTTGGTTTATCGTCGTTAATGATTTTATTACTGTATAACTGATATTGCTCCATTAAAATCTCGATTTGCGCTAAAGGAGGATTTTCATTATAAGAACGCTCTAAGAACGCTCCTAGCCTGAGTGTTGTCACGTGTTGTCTGCTTGTAATGCTACTTGGATTAATTCGGACGATGCAATAATTCTGTACACAGTTACCTGCATGTATGAGGATATTTGTGTGAATAGATATTTGATTTGTAATCATATTTTATATTTGAATATTCATTAAGGTTAGTCGTTTTATTGAGCCCCGATGTTTAGGGACAGTTACATGCACCATGTTCACGAGCATATCTACAGACAAATGCAGTTCTCAAAAATTAACTTGTGTATTAAAAAAAAAAAGCCGTACAAGTGCGAGTCAGACTCGCCCACCAAGGGTTCCGTAAAAACTAGTAGATAAAAGGGGGAAATTATATATTTTTATATTTTCCTCCATAAACCGAAAAATATACATTGTAAAAATATTTAAAAACCTGTTTTAGCTTGTGCTAATGAAAATCTTTCATATACGGTTAAAGCACTTTAAAATTTGAACCTTCCTTCCTTGAATAAAGACCCTATTTTATGCGATTAAATTAAAAATGTACAGTTTTCGGAAATTTCCCTTTATGTGTACTATATGACAATGCTTCTTGCCAAATTTCAAAGTTATAGGTTAACTGGAAGTACCCCATAGGTTTTGATTCCCCTGCGAGTGTCGAAATATGCGTTTTTTGCGACATATTCAGCTCTAAGCTGTTCAGCTGTTTTTTTATGAAAAGTGAGAATTTTGATTTTTTCACAACTCCAAGGAACAGGAGACTTGAGTATTTGTTATGAATTTCAGCTTGATACCTCCACGCGTTCCTGAAAAAAAGGGCCTTGACAGACAGACGGACAACAAAGTGATCCTATATAAGGGTTCCGTTTTTTCCTTTTGAGGTACGGAACCCTAAAAATAACAAATTCTTACCCAAAAGAAAAACTATTACATCAAAATGATAATTGTTTTCATTATACACATCTAACTACTGTTAATACAGATAAAATACCAGATAACTACTTCATTTACTTATTATTGTTTACATTGTATATATACATGCCATAAGTTGTGCAATACACGCATGCAATCGTGAATTTATTTTATAATTATCAGTTTTCAGATTTTTTTATAAAGATCGTTGTTGTTCCTGAAATAATATCCGATGTATACAGAATATGGCTTCTCTAGCATATCAAATTTCATAGTGATCAGCTATTCAGTAGTTTGACTGTAAAAACGTGACAAAGGGACAAATAGTTTTTATAATATTAGTTTTTATATTAGTCATCATCATCATCATCTCAGCCATAAGAAGTCCACTGCTGGACATAGGCCTCCCCCATGGATTTCCAAAAATACCGATAGGAAGCGGCTTGCATCCAGCGTATAATAAATAAATAAATGCTAAATGCACGTATAAAATTAGTAATGTAGTGTATTTAAATTGTAAAAAATCTCTCTATATTTGTATAGAAATTCGAGGAATGTTTGTGAAGACAGAGTATCGCCAGAGTTTGTGTTAACCATCCCAGTTAGATTCGTTCCGAGCGCGAATGCATTACATGAATTCGTAGTGAAACCCCCGCTTAAATTATTTAATGAACCTTCGCTAAAATTGGACATTTTGCAACTGGTGCAATCAATATAGAGTCTCGGTGTCGGTGTCATGCAAATTGGTAGAGTGTCTGGAAAGGACTCGATAGCTCATAATGACTGGCGCTGCGAGTACATTGAACTAGATCTAGATTTAATTGCTGTCCAAAGTTACACCACTCATGTTGCGGGCATTCAATTAAGGAATCTGCATAATTACCTACACATGTTTTTATCCAACTGCTACAGAAGGAGAATAATGTTATTCGGGTGACTGTATATAGATGTAAGTATAATGAATGAATATGTGTTTATGTTACATAGGTCCTGTAGGTACTTTTCTAAATTGCTGGTTGGATTTTGATGTGAAATATGTTGAATGATTTCTTTTAAGTTTGTGATACATTATAAAATATATTTTAGTCAAAAAGTTTTTAAAACATTGTTTTGAAAAAAAAAAACCCAGCGTATACACGCTCTTATATACGCAGTTATGTTTTTTAGTTCTTTTATTAATAATATTTTATTTGTAAGTAGGTATAGAAAATAATTTATTAGCACGACTATGCCTACTACTCATAATTCATATAAATGTAATATGAATTCCAGTACGTAGGCTTCTTGCTGCGTATTTTCTTAATTTTCCAGATAAGATTATACCTAATATATTCAAATTGTACATAGAAGAGAGGTAAAGCGTAGCAGATTAGATAGGCGAGGTTAGAAATTGCTAGTATTTAGCACGAAATCAGAACATGAATGTATATGTATGTATATGCATAAATAAATAAATAAATTGTTATAATATACCAAATAATATTAATGGGTGATAGTTTGACGTCCGATAAGTTATGTGTGTATTATTTACTGCAGTGCTGTTAGCTGAAGAAACCGGCACGTCATGATGCGCACTTGACCATTTTTACTATACAATAAAAAGAAGCTCGCACCCAGTCGGAAAATTTATAATAAAAGTACTAACCCCGAGTAACAAATGGAATCGGAGCTTTTGACATTCCGAGGACAAAAAGATAAATGTAACAACACCTCGTTTATCAAAATCGGTACTTAATGACGTTTAGGTTCCAAGGGACCAATTAATGGCTGACCCTGAACCTACACGAATCTATTGACATCTCATTTGTCAGATTCGATTAGAGCATTGAAGCAGGATGTTGTGTAGGTGGGTAACTGCGGAAATAAGCAACAATTGTACTAAAGGTGGGTACAGACTGGTGAAACGTAACATGAAATGTATCAGTCTACCTTTCATTGCATGTTCGGTGCAAGCGTGGACGCATAGCGCGCTCTTACCGCGCATTCACTACGAACTTCCCGCTTACGTCTGCGTGCCCCTTTGTGTTCGTTCGAAAAACCTACAAATCATGGGTCGCTCCGCGCGCGGCTTGTATCTCGTAGCGTGCGCGTGAAATGCACATTTCGCGCGCACAAGACGTCCAAATTAGGAGAAATTGTTGCAAAGTGTGTGTTACCTTTCATGATACATTGCAGCAATGTGTAAGGCAAATTCTTTCATTGCATGATACATTTCATTTTACGTTTCACCAGTCTGTACCCACCTTAAGATATATTTTTCGATGAGACGTTCAAGCTTATCCCCATACTCTTAGTAGTCTTGTAAAATCTAAATTCTTAAATCCGTTTCTATGGAGCAGGTCGCATTAAATGCAACTTGAATTTTGGGAACTATAACAGAAAAAATACCTAAAAATATTCAGAATAATCGCCGGTATATAAACTAGCGGCGCCCCGCGATTTCACAAGCGTAGTCATGAATAAGCAGCCAAGTGCGTGTCATGTCACGCGCAAAATAGGGTTCCGTAGTTGCACATCATAATTTATGTCATTATGATTCTCGTTATAGCTAATATTACTAGAAACGGTTTGACTGTCGGTTTGTAGTAGATTTACCAGAAGCGGGACAAGACCGGGCAAGAACGAGCAAGATTTTTTCATTTCGGATGAAGTTGCGGCTACAATAATAATGACGAGTATATTATCTTTGAGTAAAAGTAAGGTACTCAATTTTGATTTTAGGCAATCTGCTTTTACCTTGAGTCCAGCATCAAATGACATCCGCGAAGACTTGTTCTCGAAGTATGCAGTTTTGTTACTTTCAAGAATATTTAAGAACAGCCTTGTAGAGTTTGTGTAAGTACTCGCTAACTATATGCGTAGTGTTGCGAATGAACTGGATCGAATGATGCGAATTTGGCGATTTGCAATTTACCTACAGGCGAATGGTTGCCGCAATGTGTGATTGTGTGATTTTTGATGATTGCTTTTAGGTACCTATTAATTACTCTTTTTACTCAACTGCGCAAGAAGACGAAAAGTAATGTTTTTCGAGTGTATGTATGGCGGGCCACGTGACATGCCTCACCTCGGTCGCTGGGTCAGGATGGCCACGCATCGGAAGGCTAAGGGAAGACGTTGGCTAGGTAGGTATAAAAAACGCTGGTGTGACGATATTGGGGCATACTAGAAGGGTCGGCAAGAGGTGGCAATGGACCGAGATAAATGGTGGGAGATGGGGGACACCCAGAAGTGCTCTCAGATTCAGATTCAGATATATTTATTGTTCAACTGTGTAACATTCATTTAGATCTTACTTAATAATACATAACTAAAGTATCAACAGTCAAAGTTCATTGAGAACATACAATAATTTTATACAGTATACTTATCACGTGAGTTTAAAATTAGGAAACGAGAAAAAAGAAAAAAAAAACTCATGTCACAAACAAAAAAACAAAATAAAAAAATACTAGCGTCAAATAATCACGTTAAAATGTCACAAATTCATTATGCGATGTCAATTTTATAAAAATAACTACAACAAAATAAGTATGAGTGATTCAATTATAAGCAAATCAACTAATTCATACTTTATTACAGTTTATCTTTTATAAATTCTTGTAATGTATAATTTATTTATTTATTTATTTAACACTTTATTGCACACAATTACAAAGTAACAAGCTGTACAATAGGAGGACTTAATGCTAATGTAGCATTTTCTGCCAGTCATCCTCATAGTGAAAGACAGACAGGATGTAGGCGTGCTGCAAAACTTAGATATATGAAAATATAATTATAAAACACACTATATAATATACTAAATAATAATAATATAATATGCCTTAGATATCAGCAAATTGAATAAATTTCTCCTAAATGCAGACACACTCTCTGATTCCAGTATAGCTTTCGGTAAATGATTGTATATTTCCGGTCCCATACCACAAATACCACATGCTCTGTTCTATTGTTGATCCACTGATAGATTAGAAAAAAAAATATAGGTGTGAATGTGGGTATGTACCTATATATGTATGTAGGTTTCTATTATTACCTCCTACCTCGTTTTAAACGATTTTAAAATGCGAGGTATAGTTAAAATCATCTTTATTTCCTAAAAGTGTAGTTGTTTTGATATAATTCGATTAAATTCATATTCATTTATTTCAGACATTAATCCATAGGTAACTAAAAAAAAATATACATACAATAAATGTCAAATAAACTTTATTTTAACGTTTAAAAGCACAAATAAATAAATGTAAAAATAATAATAACAGAATCATGGTGTAGAATAAAAAATAAACTTTTTCATAGTTCACGATTTCATTTAGGTACACCAATGACATACCCATCACATAGCAAAGAGGTACACATTAGTTTGGTGAACGCGCTACATCTATCGGAAAGATCTTGTGGCTTGCGCACAACCTAGATCACTAAATCACGACTGCGTGAACTCTTACTCGTACCTTGATCACATTTTATTTTACTTCACAAGATGATCAACAGAGGGCGTGTAAGTAATTGATGCATAAATGAGTAAAATCGTAACTTTAGTAGTAAGTTTAGTATAGGTACTTAGAAATGGAATATGTATTATAATATAAGTACTGATGAGTATAACGACTGATATTTAGGATATAAAATTTATGTTCAATTTATCATCTAAGTAAATGATTGTTATTAAAAGCTTTTATTTAGGCTTAGCCGCCTAGTTTCCGCAAACTATGCAGGTGCTCACCACACTGGACGCAAATCTTGGAAACAATATTAGGTCAATTTTATTAATGACAATGATACACCAAGCACACTTTGCATAAACACATTGATTAATTATGTGATACGCTGATGATGTGCCGAGATTTTCATAGCAGAATAGATATTTTTTATAAGTTTTTCCAGTGCGCATTTACACTGGACGACTGATTACGTGATAATTTTCATAAAATAGAGTTTCCTAGAGAATAAATATTTTCATAATTAAAGTTAGAGAAATTAAATTAATGAACACTCTCCTTATAATATAAATTTAAATGTTTGTAAAAGGAACAACAAACTACTGAAGTAAAGTTAATTGGGATGATGGCAGGGAGCGATTACTGTAAAGTACTGACAAAAAGTGAGTCTGTAAAAAAGTACTGACATAGTGCTGAAGTGACAGTGCGTCCCAGATGAGACAGCGACCTCTCCACAACGGAATAAACGATATTCGGGCGAATCGTTTGATATCGAAACGCAACAGGTTGGGAAGCTCTAGTGCTAATTACTTTCATTAATGCCGTGATGCTTTGGCTTTCGCCCTGCACATCTAAGATACAAGCTTAGACCTGACGCGTCCATCATCGCTCCACAGACGCATACATGGAGCAAGCACACCACGCTATTTGAGTCGGAGTCCTGCCCAAGGGAGCCGTCGTGCAGCAGCGTGTCACTTGAAGGGAAGGTAGGGAATGTAACCAGTAATTAGACTCCAGCATAGACGTAAGTCGTTTATTTTAGTTGTTTGTCGCTGTCATAACTTCAGAATTTGAATCATCATCATCTCAGCCACAAGAAGTCCACTGCTGGACATAGGCCTCCGATTCCAAAAAGACCGGTTGGATGCGGCCTGCATCCAGCGTCTTCCTGCCACTTGTATGATATCTACTGAATTTGAATAAATAGTATACAAATCTTCGGTATACAGAGCTTTACAGAGTCCTCGGTATTAGAGTTAAACTAGCACTGGTCCGTTTTTAGGGTTTCGTACCCAAAGGGTAAAAACGGAACCCTATTACTAAGACTTCACTGTCCGTCCGTCCGTCCGTCCGTCCGTCTGTCACCAGGCTGTATCTCATGAACCGTGATAGTTAGACAGACACACAGATGATGTATTTCTGTTGCCCTTATAACAACAAATACTAAAAAGCAGAATAAAATAAATGTTTAAGGGGGCTCCCATACAACAAACGTGATTTTTTTTGCTTGTTTTTGCTCGATATTGATAACGGCAACAGGTTGACGCTTGAAATATTCACAGAATATTGAGTTATATTATTCACTTTAAAATAAATAATTAAATTAAAATAAAATTAATATTTAATGAAAAAAGACCCATACAACAAACGTGATTTTTTGCCGTTTCTATAGATAGTGGTACGGAACCCTTCGTGCGCGAGTCCGACTCGCACTTGGCCGGTTTTATTTTTAACTACAAGACGATTTCCCAAGATCGCGTTTTCTAAAAGTTCTTTAGTGCAGTGATACTAACGTTTGACAAGGACCTTTGTCGATGCAAACACATCCGCCGGCAGCATTGTCTCCCTTATCTGATGCACTGACCCTATAAAAAGAAGTTTGACGAGTGGACTCCCTTCAATCCAGTGCTGGGCCTTACCTATTTACGCATCTGTTTCTGAACATGGACTTACTTTATTTTAAGGCGAGTTGGTTTTTGTACAAGTATTAGTACCTATAAACATTCGTTTTGCGCAAATTTTGAGCTTAATTGACTTAGTATAAAATATTATTCGGTACATGATCAATTGATCATTGCTTCAAAGTATTGAATACTTGGTATTCTATTAACTTCGTGTCAACAGTAAATTTTACTCGAGAAAATAAAACAGGATAATTTAACAACGTACACTAGCAATTTTCATTAGACCTAAAGTTACTTGAAGTTGTAAATGTAATATATAGTAGTAGTTGTAGATGTGACTTGTGGCTGAGATGATGACGATGATGATGATGAAATGGATGGATTGTTTAGGGTAACTGGGCTGATTTTTGTTGAGAAGTTTAGGTATTTAGTTATGAAGGTCTTTAGGCACCTTTGGGATGGACTGGCTTAGTACCTTGAGGCGTTACAATCCATGAAGAAATGTGCTAAGAATCTCATAAGCAACGATTCTGTACATCACGCGAGACTCCAAAGTTTATGGTTGGACAACCATAAACTTTGGAGTTTCAGCGCACTCATTTAGTTGTGTAAAAATATATATTTGTAATATTGTAACTAACTGTATTGACACTGAATGTGAGTGTGCGGTATTTTTCATTTAAAGTAATCTTAAATATTCTAATATTTCAGATTGTGCTATTAGTGAACGGGTGGTTGTTAGCAAAAGGAACTCCTGTGGCGATGCTGCAGCATGCTACTTCTTCGCAAAGCATCGTGATTCATACTGGCTTGTCGGAGTCTTCCACTTCTGCTCCAAGTAATATGTTCCGTTTTTAGGTTTCCGTACCTCAATAGGAAAAAACGGAACCCTTATAGGATCACTTTGTTATCCGTCTGTCCGTCTGTCCGGGTGTCAAGACCGTTATCTCAGGAACGCGTAAAGGGATCGAGTTGAAATTAAAACCATATACGCAGATCCATAGTATCTTGCTGCAGAAAGAAAAATAAAATTTCTCAGTTTTCGTAAAAAAACGTTACATCCGAATATGTCGTAAAAAACGCACATTTCGACACTCACAGAAGAATCAAAACCTATGGGGTACTTCCCGTTGACCTAGAACTCTGAAATTTAGCAAAAAGCATTGTGTTAGAGTACACATATAGGAAAAAAACCGAAAACTGGTCATTTTTAATTTAATCACAAAAAAATAGTGTCTCTATGCAAGGAATGAGGGCTGCCTCAAACGTTCGCTCGATGGGATCCGAGTGGGAGGCGCCGCTACTATAGCCCCTACTCGGATCCGAGTGGTGAGCAAGGAATGTGTTAAATGTTTTTACGATGTATATTTTTCGGTTAATGAAGGAAAATATAAAAAAATATATGATTTCCCCCTTTTATTTAGTTTGTACGGAACCCTCGGTGGGCGAGTCTGACTTGCACTTGTCCGGATTTATTTTTTCTAATATCTCAGTTTATCATTTGACCTAATTTTATTATATGTACAAATAATTACGGAATAATACATATTAATAAACACAATCCATTGATTTTTAGATTTATCAACTGCTGAGCCATATGGGACACGACAGGTATTTTTTATCAATCTACGTTTATTCACCAACTTGTTAGTAAAGAATAGTTGATAGTAAAGAAAAAATGTTGCCCAAAATTTAACACTATAATTTAGAAGATTAATTAATTTAACTATAATTTAGATAAGAGCTTCACGACCTTATTCCACCCTCCACATTCTGCCACATCATCATCATCATCTCAGCCATAAGAAGTCCACTGCTGGACATAGGCCTCCCCCATGGATTTCCAAAAGACCGATTGGAAGCGGCTACACATGCCACATGGCTAGTACAAACTCGGCACTCGACCTCCTTTTTTCTTAGTGAAATTCTAAAAATCTCAACGATATCAGTTCACGTTCTTGATGTACTGCACAGGTTTTTTTTTATATGAGATAGATCTACGACTGGCCATCAACTCACCTAATGTTAAGCGACGGCTTGGCTGAGGATGAAGCTGGTCGGTCCAGAAGATCTATTCACTCTAGCCTTGAAAATTCTAAGATTGTAGTAGCTCTCCTGCTTGGATGCATTTCTCAGCAGCCTTTCTTGTTATCTAAGAATTACAAACTTGGAAATTTCAAAGCAAGTGTTTTCAAGATCGGCGAGCTCCATCTTCGGCCACATCGTCATTTACTATAAGTTACGCGGTCAATCGTATAACAATTTAGAGTTAAAAAAAACTCAATCTAACCTTAAAAACATAACATTGTCTTGTACTTAAGCCCACGAAGCTATGTCAGCACAGCACGTTTTTAGGGTTCCGTAGTAAACAAGGAACCCTTATAGTTTCGCCGTGTCCGTCTGTCTGTCTGTCCGAGGCTTTGCTCATTAAATTTCGTGCAAATTTCATTTAAACTAGCATATGTATGTTAATTAGTATGTTAACAGTATCCCCATTTTAAGTTCACATATCTAATTATGATGAGCAACTATATAACCCTACTTTACGCATGGCATGATACTCACTTGGCCGTTTATTTGTTTACCAATTCACTTGTCAGACATCATCTCTACATATAAATCCACATACCTATCTTTCACACTCACTTCATACTTTCGCTCACTCATATATTTAATATTTATAACGTGTAGGTTCCTAATTTACATTAGATCTAAGATGTACCCAAAATGATTTTTTTAGCCCAAATATGAGTACAAGTACGAGGTATCTGATCAGCAAACTGGTGATAGGAAGAGTCACTGGGAGAGCAGAGATGGAGACATAGTGAGGGGACAGTATACTCTGTATGAACCAGATGGTTCCCTCAGAACTGTTGATTATACTGCTGACAGCACGCATGGGTGAGTGATAATTATGATGAGACTGAATCGAAACAGCATTTTTTAGGAGAAAAGGTGTCATTATCTAGGTACAGGAACAGTCACTAGGACTGTGAAGAACACTTCTGATATTACACTTGGAGTGATAACTAATGCCGGTAAATTTAAATTAGTTGGTGTCTAAATATGAAGGGCCTATTCTATTGACATTTATATCATTATAATTTACATATAGAATGACAGAGACGAATATACATATTCCGAATCGATTCCGAATGAGTTCTGAATACCCTTAATATAGATCGATTTTAACGGAATATATTTAGGGCAAGTGTAATGAATGCAAATTCTTGAAGTACTTGCTTATAATATCTAAATTCTCTATTTCTTTCCCAGATTCAACGCCGTGGTCAAAAGAAATGAACCAAGTAAGCACCAGTTCGCAGCACAAGCTCCATTCAGCCACAGCTCTGCCAAAAAAGTTGAACACCCTATTACTGGCCAGAAACCAGACAGCAACAAATTTTTTTCTAGCCCCCGTAGAGATGATTCTGATTTTTCAGGAACGAAAAGTTCTTATAACTCTGGAGTGGATTTTAGTATCGATCACGTTTTGAAAAAGTTTAGGGATAGTGAAAACGTATACTAACCATATATGCTAACTATAATGATACTAACACATGAAACTACATTTGTAACCTCTTTCTTCTTTACTGTAAAATTTCATGTTTTTCTTCATTTTATGTATTTTATTGCATAAATGCTTTATGTTCTGAAGGCACCATTTAAATATTTATAATATCTACTTATATACAAAAAACAAATAAAATTCGATATAACTTTTTTTTTTATTTAGCGAGTTTAAGAATTTTAATTAGGTTAGTGGTGCCTTCAGAATTGACCATACACCTACATAACATACCATAAAGTGATACCAACTGTCAACGAAACGTTCAATTGTCATTTTTTGTTTCTTTTTTTGTGAAATCAACAAGGAGGTTTTATCTCGCATTAATTTCCCATTTTGTCAAAAACTATTTACGCAAACTTGTCCCAAAACCTTACAATCTTGCCAAGTTTTAGTCTAGTATACCATTCAAAAGATACAGCCGTTTAAGTGTAGGACAGACGATAGACACCGTAGCCTCATGAATAATGCTCCCGCACCCTTAATAGGCAAGCCTAAATAAAAATTAGTTCCTTGAATATGTCCTGTCTCTTTGGACGAATCTCCTTACCAATTTTATCGAGCGTGGAGCGTGCTGTAAGTACGTGGCATTACTTCAATTCGTCATACCTAATCTTATACATACATACACACGTACTATATAGTTACAGGCGTTAAAATGTGATGAGACGACACTCAACAGCCACATATATAAATACCCATTGATAAGTTTATATTTCGTAATGGCTTATAATTATTTGGGCATTTGTATAGTTTCTTTCCAATGCTTTTACTTTTTTATGCACATGATTTTGTTTTAGTCAATAAAAATAGCAGATATTTTTTACAATTGCGTTTATATTTGTTAGCGCTAACTTTACTTGCAAATGAAGTATGCGATATTCTTTATATTCTATTGAGATCGAGGGGTTGGGATTATACGAAGAGTCCGGATCAATCAAACGATCAATGGTCGTAGTGACGATGGTGATCGTGGTGACCATCGTGGCCACGGTGATCATCGTGATGGTGGTGGTGGTCATCGTGGTGGTCATGATGTCCGTGATGTACAATATGTTGTTCCTGATGACTGATTGCGTGGCCATGGTGATGGTCATGATGGTCATGATGGTCATGGTGGTCATGATGATCATGGTGACCATGATGATGATGCGGGACAATATGGTGATGAACAGTCTTATGGTGTACCACGGCGTGGAAACTGCAACAATAGGAAATAAATAATTAACTATGTAGAATACAACCTGACATGGGGACATTGTAGACTTTGTTACATACAGGATAGAATTTATAGATAGATATGATATATATTAGGACTTATGGACGCCGTAATGTACCTGTCGTCTACTAAGTACGAGTACAGCCTCACCCACCCTCGCCTCGAGTACAGCCTCGAGTAAAGTCACCCATGTTTGTCATCAACATCATTATGAACCTAGTGCATGTTGTCTGTCTCTAACAAGAAGTACTCACTCCTCACGTAGTCGCCATCACGATGCTTGTGTTGCGACTTATGGTAGATCGCGTACCTCTCGTCTACTCACGTAGTCGCCATAGTAGTGTTGCGACTTGTGGTAGATCGCGTACCTCTGGTCTACTGAGTACGAATATATTATTACAGCTCACCCGTGTTTGTCATCAGCGTCGTAATGAACAGAGCGCACGTTGCCGTCGGGCTCTACAAGGGAGTATTCGCCGCTCACGTGGTCGCCGTCACGGTGCTCGTGTTGCGACTTCTGGTCGTGGGTGTGGGGGTCATCCACTGAGTAAGAGAACTTATACGACGGGTGGTGGTTGTGCTGCAATAAAAAAAAAACAGAAGATAAAGCACAATTTGTAAACTTTTTCGTCTTTAAAACGCCCTAAATGGTTTGACAGATTTAAATGCAACTTTTATTACTTTCACATATACTAAAATATCACAAGTGTTTTGAATTAAGGTAGAATAGAATAGAATAGAATAGAATATAACTTTATTGTACAACCATACAGATAATAACTTTAAAAAAAAACAATAAACTTAAACGATAGTACAAAGGCGGCCTTATCGCATAGAGCGATTTCTTCCAGTCAACCTTAGGGTGGATAGAAGTAGTATAATTAGAATGAGGATTAGTGTTTTTTTATTCGAAAAAAGACTTGCACGAGACTGCCATCTCGTTTGATGTTCTAGTTCTTACCGCCAACTACTTCCTCCAATCTTGGTACGTGGTAGTTTTGTGTATTTTTTATAATAGTTTTGGTAAATCTCGAAAAGTTATCTTAATTTTAGTAACAGTCGTAAACTTACGTGGTCCCAATGATGGTCGTGATGATCATCATGGTGGCGATCATCGTGTCGTAAACCATGATGTTCTGAAAGAAAATTATCATGCTCAGCATATTTTGTGATAGTCAGATGTTATGTGAGGGTCTTAAATTGTCAGTTACCGTGGCCATGATGTCTGTCGTGGTCATGATGGTGATCGTGGTGATCATGGTGATCTACTCTTGACTGATGCGACGTGGCGGATGGGTGGGCGAGGGCACCAGCCACCATCACGATTAAGGCAAACTGAAAATAATGCGAATTATTTTTATGAACTTCCTATTTATACCCCCAAGAAAATAACAGTTTATCTTTAGTTACTTTGGTATCAGCACAGAAGTCGTAAACTTACGTGTAGAAGACATTCATAGTATTACATAGTATCTATTAATTTTAGTTTCAGTTTAATTGTTAAGTTTGTTTGATAAAAATATTTTTTTCTAAATTACCACGCTGTCAACATCGTAAGAGTTGAGATCAAAGCCTATAGTTTTCCTTAAAACATTTTTTGATGTGCTTTCAAAATGCGTCAAAAATAAAAAATAAATGATACCTATAACTATCCGCGAGTTAATTATTATATGATTAGATTTAACATAACTAAGAAAAATAAATCTTACTTGGAACCACATGTTTTCTGTTCAGATCGCTGTGTTTGCTGGACTTCAACTATGAAATAAACCTAGAAGCATCATCCTTATATCCAGAAAATAATCGCCACATTTTAGAGACAATTTAACGATCCATCATCATTTAGATAATACTAACAAGTCTTAATTCGTGAAACTTCAGTTTCTTTTCAACCACAAGGGCGGTCACAAATCATTAAAAAATAATTGAAATATAATCTAAATTTATGCAGTGAGGATATACGTGTTTTACAGTACATGCGTAACTAATAATTAAATAATAATATGCTGTAAAAATTAGTAGTATGATGTATCAACGAACTTGCCAAACCCTTTTTACCCGATTGCGCAGTAAAATAGGGTAATGTACTTATATGTTACACACATTACACACATACATATGTTTGTTCCTTTGTGGCGCTCTAGAAATTGAAAGCGTAGATCGGTTGTCAACCGAAATCCATAAAGGATTTTTTAAACTACTTTTATTAACTTTAGTGATCCGTTTGCGAAATATTATGCTTAATGTGTGTAGTGATCATCTATGTTAGAGTCAACGCAGATTCCACCTAAGATAGATATAATTTTTTTTCATTAATGCTTATAAGTATATTATTATTACTTGTATAATATAGTGAAACAAATTAAGTATTGTCTAATTACAATTGTCGTGGCTTAAAAACATAATTTTTCTGTTTGGTCAATTTTTAATATAATATAATATACTTATAATACATAAAAAATGAGTGCAATCAGGACCTCCCGATCCTGAGGAGTTCATGCACCTGGATGGTTTCTAGTAATCACCTCGAGTTTGAGCTTATTTTAGGTTTGTTTTAACACTTCCATTACTCACTTGGTAACGAGATTGCGCTAATGTAATTATGTCGCAACGAATTTGATACGTACGAATACGAATTTGATGAATACGCAGTTTTATATCACAGTAAGGCGAGATACAAAACGGTGCTGTTTTGTAATACAGCGTGCATATTCAGACGGATTGTAGTCTCGGTACGTTCCCGGGAGAAGGAAGAACTATTCAGTGGCTCTCGAGCCTTTTGAGTAAAACTATTGAGTTATGGCTCATTCAGTTTGTTTTGACGTTCTTAAAACGTTACATTCGGTAACGAAGGTCAATAATTGATGGATGCTGTAGTTAAAGTTATTTTCCAAGGCAGGGACAGAAACATGCGATGTAGGGATAAATGTAATCAAGTTTGATTCGTAAATTGTTTATTCGCCAGTATGTTTTCTTACTACAGGAGGAAATTAATTTCTACCCCAATATAAAATTTTGGTGTAATTTGAAAAAAATACGGGCTATTCACGTGTCTATTTTTGAATTGAAATCTCTGACCACCATTGTGTATCAGACGAGACATCTTTCGGAAATGACGTCTGCACTGTTTTTTTTGAAAAAGACCGCCATATGTGGCTTAAACCATAGTTGGAGATTTTGACTCAAAAATAGACGTGAGTAGCCGGTAAATATTTCAATTTAACGTTTAAAATGTTAAAATGTGTGTGTGGACACACACACTTAACGTTGGGCGTCAATTTTCTGAATAAAATTATCAGATTTACATTATCCTTTTTTATATTGAATGATATGTATTATCATGTTCTCTTAAATTATTTTTTCCTCTCTTTATTGTAAAAGTTTAGTGAAAATTCTTATAAAACGAAAGGCACAAGTACAGGTGTGGTTAGTCCTAAAAGACTAACACTAAGGACACTGACTAGTGGTCAAAAACAGCGTCGTAAAAAAATCTTTCGCTCGGTCAGTTATCGCTCTTACGTTTTATGATATGACATCGGTATACATATGTATAAAAATAAATAAAAATATATAATGACTTCATCCTATCTACCCTTGACATGTAGCACAGGAGACATTAATAGTATCACATACCTGTAGTTTGTAAAATATACAGAAAATCAAACACATTAATGGGAGACATTAATGTGTTTGATTTTCTGTATATTTTACCAAAATTTATCATAAACTAATATAAATATGATATAGATGTATAGAGTACTCTATGCTTATTGCTATATTACGTTGTTCTTATTATGCGAGTGTTCTAATTTATTTGGCTTGGATTTATTTAAGGGACTTAAAATATAGAATAATTTGACCAAACATCAAGTAAACAAGAAAAAGATTTATTGTTTTAAACCTGACAAAGCAAAACAATTTTATCAGGTTTTGAAATAAAATTAGTTTAGTTAAGATTGTGATGCCGCATATCGTCTCCATGGGCGTCGTATCTACCACCCCTGTGGTCATCATCACCATAATGCGCGCCTTGTCCAAGAGGCATGAAATATTGAGGCTTCTTCCTCTCAGCCAGGCTCTTTAATCTGAGATGTTCAATAAGTTCATCGTAGTTCTTGAAATCCTTGTGCTCGTTGGTGTGGATTCCTTTGGGCAGGATGATGATCTGTCCTCCTGGACCGCGTGTGTAGTCTCGACCGCCCGTCTTCAAGTACCGGTAGTCAAGAACCCAGGTAGGTTCAGCATAATCTGGGCTGTAAACGTCAGCGATGATTCTGTGGGTACAAAAAGAAAATGATTATTTTTAAGATTCCAAAAATAATGCCCTCAATTCGGGTGTTTAACGTTCATCGATACGAGATTTGTAATTAATTTATAATAACCTTTTTCGTGATTTCATTATGTCTCAATACTCTAAACTTCTAGAAGAATCCATTTGCTTAAGATGAATTCTATCCAATATTATAAAGGTGAAAGTAACTCTGTCTGTCTCTCTGTCTGTTGACTGCCTTTGCACGGCTAATTAGCTGAGCAAACCCAAATTTGGCGCAGAGATTCTTTATGCCTTGGAGAACGATGTAGACTATGTTTTTACATCATCATCGCTGCTTTTCATCACTACCGATGAAACGAGTGAAACGTGAGCACAGGTACAGAACACAGTCCTACAGAGTAGTAAATGTAAATCTTACTTGTTCTGACGAGCGATATCTGGTTTGTGACTCTGAAAATAACAAATAATTTTATTAAAATACAACTGTACTTCTAAGCTTACCGAGGTTTGAATATTTTATAGGAACTATTCCATGATACATTATTTCGTGATAACACACTTAAGGAATAAAGGTTCCATTAATAATTTTAATCGTAACAACACAAAACGAATGCAATTAAAGAAAAGTAATCTTACATCAGGCCTAATCGAACGCAAGATAACAGGGCCTTCTGGTTCTTCATGCTCAAAGTGATCAACGCGATGTTCCCACCAGCGGCCGTCATCGTGATGGTCACGGTGACGATCATTGTGATGGCGGTCATCGTGACGGCGATCACCAAAGTGACGATCATCATGTTGACGATCATTATGATGATTATCACGGTGACGGTTATCGATTACACGATACATGTCGCCACGTAGGTGAGCCAGGTTATCCTGGCTGTGTGCCTCTGGACGATGCAAGAGGTCATTGTGAACCAGAATCGGATTGGGGTCTGCTGAGGCCTGAGGCTCTTCTTCCGCCACGCACGCTGACAGAATCACCGACAGAACTAGCAACTGTAGACGAGATACAAAACGATCAAAGTTTAGTAACATCTAGAAAATATCAGAGAAATTTGAAGGCGAGTAATATTTGAGATAAACCATTTCTCGATTATTTTCAATAACTTACTTTTTTGGTCAAAGCCAGAAATCCAGATCCAAAAAAGTTTGGTTATATTTGACAACGTTGGGTTTCGGGTTTTAAAATAAATGCACTCGTTAAAAGTTTCTATTATAAAAAAAGTAGATCTATAAAGTTAATTATTATTTCAGTTAAGATTTGCTGTAAATAGAGTAGTTCTAACTAAACTCTCAATTTATTTGACAGCTGTGGGTAATAAAACAGAAACAAAAGTTAAGTTAATTCTAACTGCATTAAAAATTAGCAGTTATGTTTATATTTCCTGTCGTTAAAATTTGATTTACAGTAAAAAGTATTAAAATAGATAATTTATTAATTTCCGGGCACTTTGAAATTTTGCATACAATATAACATCAGAGTGACGAGACCAGTGAATTGCAACACATGATTGTGATACAGTCCAAATCTATGGCCTTTGACTTATGACTCGGAAAATAAGTCTTATTTTGACTTATTTTATGTGACAGGTATTGATAGGTATTGTAGCACTTTGCCCATTCGTTATGCCACTTGGTTAAGTATATAGATGTATAAAACTTCATTAGAAATTTCGGATAAATTGAAAATGCTTGTGATGGCCATTATTTATAGTTTTCTATTTCTTTTTTTGCAACTTTACTGCAACTATCAATCGTTTGTTTAGGTAGAATATATTATATTCTACCTAAACACACAAGAAAGTGATTGTATATGTATGTAGATTGTATGTATGCATTATGGGTAGAAATTTCACACACTTACACGAAACATGTTGATGGCTGAAGGTATGAAATAAAACTGTTAAATCAGTTTTAAATTCTTTCTGTGAATATAACGCTGAAATCCTGCTAATATTGGTTTCTATTTAATATTCATCGGATATATGATAATTACAATTTTTAAGCAACGTTTCCGTAATTAAGTTGTTTGTTTTAGGCGTGGAGTTTTGTTATTGGTTTAAAGAACTAAACTGTATCTTCGAGTAACTATGAGTCTGCAGGTGTTAGGTAATTAATGGGTTCGGATTGACCATATTCTTCGGGTGCTAATTAATCAAACATTTATAAAATTGCATAAAAATGTAATAATATGTATTTTAAAATAATTGCTTAGGATCTTTGCCGCACGGACACCAACACATTTGATTTTTTGTATTGTATTCAAAACTACTGTTTTCTTTGGTTAATTTAAGTTGTATATCTGTATTATTTAAGTTGTTTAGGTTATTTTAGTTTAGTTTTTATCAATTATATATGCAATTATAAATTTTAGTTCCATGTAAATACTGATTTAAAATATCAAATTAAAATAAACCGTTATTCATTATTAACCTACTATATCACGTCTCCGATCTGAGAAAATACCTTCAAGGAAGAGATAAATAAAAAAAACTGCAACTAGTATAATAAACACACAAAAACATTTGTATGCCTCTGCAAGCGTCGTGTGGAAACTTTGGCTCGTAAAATACCACAAAAAATGCGCCTACGTATCGAGCACATACTGTGTTGATGGGTTTTGTTTAAAGCAATCTATATATTCTTTCAGGCGTTTTAAATGAGTGTAATATTATATTTGGACCAGATCTGTTTATATAAACTGTCCCATATTTGGGCAGATGATATTATCATTTGACATCCTAGTCCAACACGTCAGCCAAGTGCAAGTTGACGGAATAATCACAAATTCAAGAATACTAAGAAATTTAATACATTGTGTTTTTAAGATGTTTTCCTTTACGTTTATAGTGAGTTTCTACATAATTATACACTAGGTATGGTTCAATCGCGATTAATTTGATTTCTTCTAGGTACGCGTACTCCATGATATACCATAAAGTGGCTAATATTTGAAGCGTTGGCGATCAAACGCAAGCCTATCTTTGAATAAAAATGCTATATGTCATTATCATCATCACTGTGACTATTTTCATCACTACGAGTGAAACCACAGAGGACAGCTCATCATTAAGTATTTCCCTGTCCTTGTCTCACTAAGTGAGATTGGTACAGTTTTGTTACACGATAACTTTCATTCAAATTTCTCATATACTTATCATCTAAAGCACTATTATTATTAACGGGATATTTACCGTGGTTCGCGTTATTTTTGAGCTCCCGATATTTCGGCACAGTTACTTGCACCATGTTCACTGAAGAATGTGGGTGGATGACACGGTTAAGAGCAGACATATCTGTCTACCCTCTTTCTTTGTCTTTGAATGACCGTGATGGTGTGGCTATGGAGTTATGAATAAAAATTTGTATTTCTAGTTTAAAAAGTGTTTTACTTATCATCTTACACACATCTCATCCCTGAAGTTCATCCACTTTTTCTAAGGTAAATATACATATTATATAAATATACATATTATATATATATATTATATCTTTATATCTTTTTATATCTTTTATAAATATACATTTTCTATCGCGGATTCTATCACAGTTAGTAAATTAATCATCATCATCTCAACCACAAGGAGTCCTAAATATAGTCCTCCCCCATAGATTTTCAAAGATCGGTTTGAGGGTGATATGCAAACTAGTGCCTCCTATTGATCGTCACACTTTGCACTTGCCAATATGTGGTCTCCACTCGAGAACTTTTCTGCCCCATTAGTCACCACTTTAGCGTACCTACTATAAGATCGATAGCTCGAATATAATGATGTTGTGGCCTAGGATGGCACTACTACGTGCTCCATCCTCAGCACATCGCTTAGTATCAAGCGAGTTGGGGGGTCCAATATAGATCTATTTCGAAAAAAAAAGAAATATTAATCTTAATCACAAGTAAATCCGCGTGTCGTAAACAAATGGGATGAACATCAAAACATACGTGTCCAGCATTATTTGGCAAATCTCCATAATAATACATAATAACTGGCTCTCTAGCTAAGTGCTATTATTGCAGGATGTCGATAATTAACAATATTAAAGGCTTCTATAAATACATATTTATTGAGGTTAATACTCATTGCTTTAGGGATTCTGTTGCACGAAAAGATTTAACCATGATTTGGAAGGTACTTCACTCCTATATTCTTTATTGTTATTATATACATAAAGCAATAATATTACTGTCCTAATGACCTACTTTTCTCTTATTTGTGCTATACATACAACTGATTGGTTCCAGTTATTTTTTATGTGTTTATTTGTGTACTTGGTCACGGCCATCATCAATTTTCAAGCCCAAATTCAAGGTTGTTTCTTGTATCTTAAATTTAACATTGGTTGCCAGTGATTTTGAATAAAAGGGCATAAAATCGATTCTCATGGAATTCAATAGTATTCTTACAATTTATTATCTTAATTTTCAGGCGAGTCTAGTGTTAAGTTTAGTCATTGGGGTTCTAAGTCAAAAAAAAACAGCGTTTTCCGAGCAACAGATTGAATTGTTCTCGGGCCATCACGGTCACCTATCGCACATTGGTCAACATGAACCCGAGCAACACGAAATTTACGTAAGTAACTGTTCCTCATCTAATCAGTTTTCTGGAATGAGTATTTTTATTGTTCCGTTTTGATTAACTAAATAAAACTAATTTAAGCTTTTACTAAATTTTATAGGCGTGGGCATATCCGTCATACGAATTTTCGTACCACGTAGAAGACCCTCATACTCATGACATGAAAGGACAGCATGAAATAAGAGACGGAGACAAAGTTACGGGTAACTACTGGCTGGTACAACCAGATGGTCGCAAGCGAACTGTTAAGTATAGTTCTGACCATAAAAACGGGTACTTATTTTTGGAATTTCTTTTAATGTAGAATTTATTTATAGAAAAAGTTAAAATATCACGTGTTTTGTTCTTGACAGTTTCAATGCTGATGTCTACTACGGGCCCCATGATGAACATCACTACGAAGTAAAAGAACGTCATGAAGAAGATCCCCATTTGGATCATGGATGGCGATATTTCGGAAAGCGTAGAGACGATAAATGGAATGTTCATCACGATGATAGATGGCGTGTAGGGATCGATGATAAACGAGACAATGATCACAATAGGCGACGTGATGATGGTTATGATGAGAAAAGAGACCATGTCAATAGATGGGATCATGATGACAAGCGGGGTCACGACAACAAACGACGACACGATGATGAAAATGACGGTGATAACCATTTGTGGGCATGGATGAAAGCACGCAGACAACATAAAGATCATGACCGTGAAGATCATGAAAATGACATGGGTGATAGAAAACTGAGAATTGGTCATGAGGAACATTGGAAGCATGGACGACTTGTTGGATGGACAGAAGGACGAGATAGAGACTATCATCATAGAGAGAGAGATGACCACAGAGATCGACGCAATAATAATAAAAGGATAGACGAACATCGCAGAAGCAATGACAACTATGAAGATCATGGTGATCAGCACTCATATAATGCACCAAAAATTTATTTTAAACCTCTTGTGCCCTATGGACAACGCTTGGAGTAGTAAAATACTTACACTAACAGTAATGAAATGTATGCGAATCCTTACTTGACACTGTGATATTATGTAATTAAAATAATCTAGCCGTATTTTCAAATTCGATAACAATTTGGATTTTGTAAAATAGACCAATACTACCGGCCCGCCCCGTCTTTATACGGGAATAATATATTTAACGATAAAATAGTTAGTGTGGGTTATCCTTAGGAGGTAAACATAAAACCATCGCTTACCTCAAGTAAATCCTTGATATACAATGCTGTAGTATATTATTTTGATCTATCTCGTAAGGTTTAGCCTGCAATGGTTTGCAATGTAAGCGCACAAAAATATGTCTTCTTTTACGACATTGCATGCTGACTCCATCTTTAATTATTGTGGCAATTGTAATTACGTTATTATTATATAAAACTATTGCGAATATTGTACACAATGTTGATGGACTTACTAATAAATAGACATTCCATTATAAATCTTTGAAATTCTCGGCTTTTCTCTACTTCAATATGCATGTGTTATATAATTATATGAAACTTCCTCTTGAATTAATCTGTCTATATTGATGTTAAGCCGCATTAAAACCCGTTGAGTAATTTGAAAGATATAAGCGTAGAGACTGCGGCATACGACTTTATTTTATTCTATGTAGTGCAGATAGACATGATGATTAAACTAAGTTAAGTAAACTTAGA
Source organism: Lycia hirtaria (assembly GCA_947563715.1). NCBI lineage: Eukaryota > Metazoa > Arthropoda > Insecta > Lepidoptera > Geometridae > Lycia > Lycia hirtaria. The sequence continues at coordinate 35,275,694 of OX387382.1, read as the reverse complement.
AATGTTATATTATAAAATTTAACCTGCCTTAAGTGATGTATTTTTAATGAATTTCGAAAAAAGAGGTTTTCTTATAATAAAAATAAAACTAACGGATTTATCACGTACATTTTACGTAATTCCTGACGTTTCAAACAACGCTTCATCTGTAGTCACATGTGAGACTAGATAATACTCGTAGTTGTCTGTTTTGCTATGAAAATATTAATTACTATCGCCTATTATTTTTATGCAAAATGCACGCAGAAGTCGCTTACGCAGATCTATGTTGAGGCTGAGATTTTATTAATTTGATGACCGGGTCCCATGCAGGTGGCACTTCATTTACAGCCTACTCTATCCCACTGCTGGGTATAGGCATCTCTCTTATCTTGACATCTTCCTCGGTCTTATGCCAATCGAGCCCAGGTTTGACCCGTGATTGTAAGTAAGATGTCAACCCATCTTGCAGCTGGACGTCACACGCTCCGCTTACCTTGCCTCGCCCACTATTTCGTCAAAACCTTACTCCATCAGTCATCACTTTGCCTAGCAACATGTCCTGTCTAATTCCATTTTAATTTCTTTACCAATATCCCAGTGTCTCGAACTTTTGTTCTTCGCCAGATTTCGGTATTGCGATCTCGATCTTGGAGTTTAATACCGAGCATGGAGAGGCCACGGCTCGCTGTGCCACTCTTATTTTGTACACAGCCTTATGTGTGATTGTCCATATCTCGGCACTATAAGTCATGATAGGCAGGACACACTGATTGAAGAGTCGCGTTTTCAGACAATGTGGAATATGGTAATATAGTATACATATATATATATATATTTATATACATTATAGATCTACGATTGACCACCAACTCGCCTGATGTTAAGCGACGGTGTGGCCGAGGATGGAGCTCGTCGAGCTATAAGATATCTATTCACTCTAGCCTTGAAAACTCCAAGATTGTAGGTCTCAGGAAAAAGAGATGGCGGCAAAGAATTCAATTCTTGTGCAGTACGCAACAGGAATGTGGATCTATATCGTTGAGTACGGATTGAAAACATTCAATGAATATTTTTTTGAACACTCCGCAAATGATACTCGCATAATATGTGTGTCGATATGTGTGTCTCAACACGATCTTGGCCACTGATTTACGATGAGAAGATACATGTTATATTTACTCTTTATTGCGTATTTAGGTAAAAATTACAATAAAATCGGGATTGCGCTCACTTCACTTTATTTAAATTATAAATACGAGTACATTCGGAGTGATTGCTTCTTATAATATAAAATTAATATTCGTGTGCCTACAATTTTAAAAATTGAATTAGACTTGACTAATAACGTCGGGCGTATACAATGGGCGTATAGTGGCCATTATAAAAAGGTTCACCTCGACGGTCTCCGCGAGCCCATTTTTCTCCTCGTCGATGTTGCTCACCATCACGCTGCATTTTTTCACCATTATCACGTTTATCTTCGCCACTTCTCTGCCTGTCTATACCACTTTCCCGTCTGTCGTTATTGTCACCTCCCCTGTGCCTATCATTACCCCATTCTCGTTTACCGCCATTGTCACCACCGCTCTGCGTACTCCTCTCTCCTTTCCATCTGTTATCATTGTCACCATCTCTTTGCCTATCTAAACCCTTTTCTCGTTGCCTTTCATTGCTTTTTCGTCTATCCTCACTATTTTTCGGCATCGTTTCGTTAATTTTCTTCTCACCACTATCACGTTTCTCTTCGCCACTTCCTCGGTTCTCATCGTTGTACTTGCGCACCTCTTCTTTTTCTTCACGGCTATTATCTTTTCCTCGGCGATTTTCTGAACCTCGTTTATTATTCCAGGAATGAGGTCCAGGCCAAGTGTAATCATGATCCATGTCCCATTCCCATACAGGCTTCTCATGGCTTTTGAAATTATCATGAATTATAGTCCAGTCTTTTAAACCTGCCCAGAAGTAGTTATCTTCATGTTTTTCACGTTTTTGTATTTCTTTTTCACGTCCATATTTTTCTTCTCGCTTATCATCATCAAGTCCACTTTTTCTACCGTTATCATGATGGCTATCATGATTGCGGTTACGATCACTATCACGACCTTTATTACGACCATCGTCTTGTAGCTCCGCTCGTTCAACTTCTTTTATATCGTTAACTTTGGGACTATCCTTTACATCATCTTTTCCCCTATGATTTTGTTCATTATCACCTCTTTGATAACTATCTTTTTTAGGATCCTGTTTTTTGTTGTCATGATCGTCTCCGTTTTGTTTTTCTTCTTTGGGGTTTTGGTTATCTTTATTATCATCTTTTTGATTTCCATCTTGACGAGCATCTTTTCGTTCTTCTTTGTCTTTTTCTTCTTTTTTATCAGAATCATCCCGATGCTTCATTACGTTGTAATAAACCCTTGAGTGTGGCGACGTGTAGTTGATTACAGCAGTAAAACTGTAAAGCAAATAGATGAAATGTAATACCAATAAAATATATGAGAGTAAACAATTTGTAATCAAATTCAACGAATTTTTCATAAGATATAAAATTAAATTAAATGCATAATAAACGTTTTTTCGTAAAATTTGAACTAATAATTATGTTAAATATCAACTCTTGACTGCCTAATAATGTCAAGTGTTCCACATAATATACATTAATAGTATTACAATGTCTCTAATCGCAGAATTTGAGGCACTACTTTGCTTTTAATAGACTATTATGAATAAAGAATGGGGTGTGCAGATGTATACCGATTACTGCTTCAGTACTTGTTATATGGTTGGTAACTGATAACTGGTGGGATAGAGTACTGATTGTGACGTCAGTAGCGGATATCTTTAGTCATACGAACCCGCTTTCATCATCAACATGGTATCTGATGTATCGCTTCTCTCCGTCAGGTTGTATCAGCCAGTAGTTGCCGGTAACGTCGCCTCCATTCCTGTCTTCGTGTTGTTCTTTTATGTCGTGCGTGTGAGGATCATCCACTTTGTATGAGAATTCGTATGATGGATATGTCCAAGCCTGGAAATAATACTAAATTATCTAATTTTAACATCAGAACCATACGTTTGGATGTGTCAGGTTTTGATGATTGGATACCCGACCTTCTACGACCGACTTTTATGGTTCTGATTCAATATGGATAATATGAACAATGGATGTCCATTTTGACGTGACAACGTCTAATAAATCGATGAACGCCGGCTGCATGCACGAAAAAGTATGACTCATTGTCCCGTTACGTTACGCTCCTTGTCCCGTTATACGCGCGCGTGCTTGCGTTGGCTGAGGAAGCGGGCGGGTGTGCGCTGCGCCCGACCGTCCGCGACTCCGCGTCGCTTCAATTATCATTCCTCGGAGCTCGCGTGCAGACGTATGTTGTCACGTTGTACTATCGTCCGTAAACCGTTTTTACAGACAACCTGGATGAGTGGGACATACATATCGTACGATCTGTGACCTGGTTCTGCTATCGAGCATTGTCCCGAAAGTTTTTTCGATTAACGATCTCATAGCGAAGAGCTTCAATTAACATCTCAAGATGCTCTCTGCAGATGATTGGATCAAGGGTCAGACAAAAGCCTGTCATCCTGGACACGGCACGCTTTGTCAGGAAGTTTCTCAGTCTGTAGTCCCTTCCACCGGTAGCTTGAGCCCCGCGCTGCTGTTGGTAGCTCCCTTAACTATATTATTTTACATACATTTTTATTTGTTTATATACATAATTAATGGCAAAGAAAACTAAGAAAATAATCAGATGTGTGAATGATCTTAAGAAAAAGCTTGTAAAATCTTAAATAGAGGTATTGGAGACTTACATATCCGTCATGATGCTCTGGCTTCTGATGACCAACGTGCGACAGGTCACCATGGGGACCACGTCTGTCTCTTGGCAAACTAAGCACACACGCAGCTAATAATAACACTATACTCGCCTAAAAATTAAAGATACAGTGTTAAATATTTTTTATGTTTTTTGGTACACTGATACACATGTCAAACTTATAACATCCCTCAACAAGCAATGATGTAGTCGAAGGTAGGTGATGTAGGCACGTATAAACACTTGTGCAGACAAATCATTGTCGTACAAAGCAATGATTAGAGAAACCTGTAACAAAAATTTAGATTACAGAAAAAGTGAACCTTTTTTGAAAAAATTACCTTCCAAATCATGATGTGATATTTTTATGAGTTATAGAACTCAAGTGATAATGAATTGTAATATCATCAAGTATATATAGGTACGGACATTGCTATTGACTTTAAACTGCTATATCCTGTAGATAATATTTCAGTATGCAATCATGTAACGATTTTCTCTATATTTGGATGGGCGTGTTGGATTCAATGTTGCGTGAAGAAAATCAAGGTTTAAGGTGCGGCTTAATATTGTATGATAAGGAATTTCAGATTGTATAAAAGTGAACCCTAAAAGTATACGTGCCTTTATTAACTACAACAAAACTACACACACTTAACTAACTAAACTACTACACAAAAAGCAAATCGTTTACCCCGGACCGATAAAGGTCTAAAGACAATACAAATGCTCAAAATTCAAACCCAGTACCACTTGGTAGCCTACCCAGCGAGCTAACCACATTACCACGTTGATTGGCAATGCTTATGCGTTGGGCCAGATACGCATCAGTATTTTGGTCAAGCGTCGCATCGATCAGGCGCTCAGTTTTTTTTAATGAGATGAGCTCTAAATACGTCATCTCAGCCATAAGAAGTCCACTGCTGGACATAGGCCTCCTCCATGGATTTCCAAAAAGACCGATTGGAAGCGGCTTGCATCCAGCGTCTTCCCGCCACTTGTATGAGGTCATCTGTCCATCTCGTGTCTGGTCTTCCTACGCTGCGCTTGCCGGTACGTGGTCTCCACTCGAGAACCTTTCGGCCCCATCGGCCATCAGTTCTACGTGCTATGTACCCTGCCCACTGCCACTTCAACTTACTAATCCGCTGTGCTATATCGGTGACTTTTGTACGTCTACGTATCTCTTCATTTCTATGAAGATTTCTATTGTCTTCGTATCTAAATACGTATCTATACATAAAGGCAAATACGACTTGCTTCATAAAGGGAAAATGATTATCCGAAAGACTTACATAGTGGTTTTGAAATCATCATGGTTCAATGCACGAACTCCTGTTCCGCGTAGTTACGAGTAGGTACGTCGGAGATACAGAATACAGATAGCCTTATGCTGAGCTTAAATCACGCAGTGATATCTCTCTCTTTTTAGTGATTTTATATGTTTAAAAATATTGTATTACGCAATACAATATTTTTAAACATATAAAATCACTGAGTGAATATTAGCAAAGTGAGAGACAGAATTGTATAATGAAAGGAGAAATATTTTAAAGATTTATTCAATGTCAGTGATATATATACCAAGTGACATTGACGATGGATTAGTGCAAAAACATATTATAATTTTGTGAGCTTTCTTTGGATAGGAACAGGATTTATTTTACATGATCTTTAAGTGATTTCCCATTTTTATGCGCTTTTGGATAGCTCAAAAGACAATGAAATAGAATTAGTAATAGTTTCTGGTGCTAATGCGTTCCTTGCCAGAATAACGCCTACGCTTTTGGCATAGTTAATCAAAAAAAGGAAGCTTGCAGTAAGCTAAATTTTAGGAGGGCGATGAGATAAAAGCAAATAAAAATAATGAAATTCATAATGCTAAAACCAATTAATGGTGTTTTATTAATTAAGTTATCAAACCACTGTATGTTTTCTTAATAAAATATAATAAATAAATAGTCAAGTATAAACATAATTAAATTCTATTACTTGTTTCAAAAATATTTCACGTCTTCTCGTTTGTTCTCCGCTTAGGTGGTATTAAAGGAACATAAGTATGGAGACAAGATGTTTTTAGGGTTCCGTACCTCAAAAGGAAAAAAGGAACCCTTATAAGATCACTTTTTTGTCCGTTTGTCAAGACCTGCCTGTATCTATCGGGAACCCGTAAAGGTATCGAGTTGAAATTAAAACCTTATACGCAGATCCATAGTCCACAGTAGAGAGAAAAATCAAACCTCTTAGTTTTCATAAAAAAAGTTACAGCCGTATATGTCGCAAAAACGCATATTTCGACACTCACAAGGGTAATCAAAACCTATGAGGTACTTCTCGTTGACCTTTAACTGTGAAATTTGGCAAGAAGCATTGTCATATAGTACACATAAAGTAAAAAATCTGAAAGCTGAACATGTTTAATTTAATCACAAGGAAGGAAGGAAGGATGCACTTTATGCAAGGAAGGAGAGTCGAAATTTTAAAGTGCTTTAACCATATCATTTGAAAGAGCTTCATTAGTACAAGCTAAAACAGGTTTTTAATTATTTTTACGATGTATATTTTTCTGTTTATGAAGGAAAATATAAAAAAATATATAATTTCCCCCTTTTATCTACTAGTTTGTTCGGAACCCTTAGTGGGCGAGTCTGACTCGCACTGGTCCGGTTTTATTTTATAGCCGATTGATTTGAATATAATACTGACCGATTTTTTGGGTTGACGTGTAGTTAGTTTTGTCTCCGTTTTATAATAATTCATACATATCTCTCGCAAAAAATATTCTTTAGCCATGTCCATTATACGTTGAATCGTTGAAAGTATGTTGATTATAGTAGAATCAAGCAATTTTTTTACGTATTTTCAAAATTAGTAGAAATATGTGTGTAATGTTACAAAAGTGGCCACTAAGAGACATCTTATCATCTTATGACATCATTTAACGACAGACAAAAAAGAAAGAAATAATAGAATATAAAATAAAGAAAGAAATAAAGAAATAGATTTTTTTTCTACGAAACATAGCCATGACAACATATGACATCGTCGTTGTCACGACGTTGACACGTCTTTCAAACAAAACAAAACTACATTCGTAGATCCAAACAGGTTCATTCGTTTGGAAGCTATATGCTCAACATAAATGTTGATATATGTATTTGTGTGAGGTCATCACAGCTTTGGAGTGTGTCTTCACACTTCGTTTTTAGTAAGTGGTTAAAAACTTATTCTGTAAATTACTTTAGTAATTGACAGAATTAATTTACTAATAAATTTAATTTAATAATATTTACTAATTTAATTTATTATTTTGTGTGAAATGTCCTCCAATATTTTTTTTATTTTAATTAATTTAATCACTGTTTATTATGAACCTGGATTATCATAATTATTAGGTATTTTAGGATTAAAGGAAATGGATTGATAGCGCTAAATCGTTTAATTGCTTAGAAAAATATATTACAACAAGTATGAGAGATATTTCAGTCTGGGGATCGAAGCTGCTCCATGGTCGTGGGATCCAAAAGAACTGGGGTTCAGGCGCCGCCGTGATGTTGGGAAATATGAACATGATGATGAGGCGACGTGTGCTGGACGATGGCGTTGAAACTAGAGAAGAAAATATGTATTGGTTAACATTAATATTTACAATTAAACTTTTCGACTATTGCTTCTGGAGAAGTAATTTTATGTCCATTTTCGTGATACGCAACTATCAATTTACATATTTCATCGTAATTGGTAAATCCATTAAGCTTACAATAACAAGTAATTGCTTAAAAAACTAAAAAACTGACTTCAAAATAACTTGGATGACATATTTTTCCAGTTGTTTTGATATAAAAACCAAAATACTGAACCGATTTTGATTAAATTTCTATAGGACCACCTGGGAAGCCATTTTCAAATCGGTCCAGGTGTCTTCGAGTAATCGGGGAACATACAAAAAAAAAAAAAAGTTTCCGACGAATTGAGAACCTCCTCCTTTTTGCAAGTCGGATAATAAATTGTTAAAAGAACATAATTTGTTTCACATTGGTAATTTAATTGTAATAATATTTCGTACATTTAACCTTCTATAGCGTATATTTATTATTAAAGGCAAATAATTTTTGTAAGGACGACAAGTCTACGACTTTTCAAAATTCAAAATAAAAGAAAATAAAAGATAATGTAAGCGAATTTTCAAAACTTATAGAAAAAAAGTTGTTCCTGTTGTCGTACATAAACAACCCTGGTAATGTGCATCGAACTATTTTTAATGGACCCTGTATACTTTTCTTCCTTTCGGTCAAGCTGGGTTAAGATTGCCACGTTTGTTGGTACTTGGTTAGTTTTGAAATGTAACGAACCCTGTGTGGTCATCAGCCTTGTACTCCACCTTCCTGAACCGGCCATCAGGCTCGACGAGCTCGTACCCTCCCTTCACCAGGTCTCCGTGACGCACCTCGTGCTGGGACTTGACGTCGCCCGTGTGGTGGTCGTGGACGGAGTATGAGAATTTGTACTCAGGGAAGGCCTGGAAATAAATAACATAAAACATATTATTAAAAGGATAGTTTAAAAAACTGAAAACGAATGTAGGTATTTCCTTCCCAATAACAAAAAAAAAACTTCTCGGGTAAAAAATTCAACCGAATTGATAATCCCCTCCTTTTTTTAAATCGGTTAAAAATGCACACACATTCCGTACCATCTTGGGGGAGACGGGTGCATATGTGGGACTCTAACACAATTTATTATTATTCATTAAAACTTCAGGATATTTCCTGGTCAGGCCATGTTTACACTAACAGACTCTTCGATTGCCCCATTAGTCTAGTAAAAATAAATCCGTTTGTATGGAGCACATCACAGTATTTGCAACTGGGGGGATTCTTTGAAATTATGATAGGAAAATAGCTAAAAATCATAGATCAACAATAATCCCCGATTTATAGACTAGCTGCGTTCCGTGGTTTCACTCGCGTAGTTATGAAAAGACGGTGATGATTATGATGATGATAAGTAGCTTATGTCCGTCTCCAGGTTCAAAGCTATCTTTACACTAATTTTCATAACGATCGGTTCAGCTGTTTGAGCGTGTAAAGGTAACAAAATTGTGTCAAATATATTTCAAAACAACAGTACATTCATTTAAATAACAATATACTTAGTTGTCTTTTATGTTGTCACAAATCTTATTTTTACTAGACTACTTAAGGTAAGTGCTTCTTGCCGGATTAGAAACTGGAGTAACCTCGACGGAAGTTAACAATTACCTATAAAGTTTGTATGAAATTAATCTAGCTATTAAATACGTAATTGACTAATCGAGTAAGTAACTAAGCCAATAAGTAGATTTTTTTATTTTAACGAGAAGGAAACGCAATTGCTTGCATATAATTTGATGGGGTTTATTTTTAAAGAACGTTTGTTGCTAGCAATTGGCAAATAATTAACCGACTTCAAAAAATACCTTATTTTTTGAAGTCGGTTCTATGGTTCTATGGTTTTTCTTTCCTTTTCGAAATCCGAACCAGAAGTGAAGATATCCATAGACATATGAAAGTCACCGACATAGCACAGCGGATCAGAAACTTAAAGTGGCAGAGCACATAGCACTTATAACTGATGGTTGATTAGGCCGAAAAGTTCTTAATTGGACACCATGTACCACCAGCCACAAGGTGGAGGATGACCATACACAAGTAACACGAAGACACTAGATGCAGGACACTTTGTTTTTTTGGAAATCTATGAGGGAATCCTATGTCCAGTAATTAAGTACAAAAACACTAGTCCTAGAATACTCACGTAGTGATCATGATGGATTGGCACATGAGCCACAGGCACGTGATGATGTAGCAACGGGACATGGTGGTGAATTGGCACGTGGTGGATTGGCTCGTGGTGAATCGGTACGTGATGGATAGGGATCGGGTGGTGCGGTCCACGTGGTGAGTCCAGCTGCTGATGCGAGATCGCCGGGTGATGCAAGTGCTGGTGGTGGTGGAACGGGAAGATCGCCTGCGTGGCTGCGACCACGCATAGCATGGTTACTACCTGGGGGAATAAGAAAATTAAAAAGCAAGGCTATTATGGATATCAAGTCTATACTACGATTTTGCTGTTTCACTCGTACGACTATTCTGTGCTATTTGTGTGAATGAAATGCATTGCTATTCAAATTGCGTTTAGCATGCTGGGTACGCCGCCAACTGGTAGTGGGTTTGAGCATTTGGATTGTCTTTAGACCTTTATTGGTCCGGAGTAATCGATTGGCTTTTTGTGTAGTAGTTTAGTTATTTAAGTATGTGTAGTTTGTACATAAATTGTTTTGTTGTAGTTAATAAATACACTTGCCCATAAAAAAATGAAATCTAGATACTACAGCGACAACTGCTTATTTATTAGGCACAATAGTCTTACTCTTTTTTTTTATTCAATGTTTTTATATTGTTACTTTTATTTGTGTTCTCTCTTATCGTTGTTCCCATTGTAGTGAAATGTGTATAAAAATAAAACATTTTCTTTCTTTCTTTCTAAGTTAAATTAATGATTGAACTGAACAAAACGAATTGTTTTTAGAAGCCAAAATTGTACATTTTAAAACTTGAACCAAAACTAACGACCACCACACATGGCGTTAAAAGGCTTCATGATGATGGTACTTTGTGCTACCCGGTAACAGAAAATTAGCGTAAGTATATTTTAAGGTTGCTATATTTTTTAATTTTATTCTGATAGCTCATAATTATTATTTTCAATATGGTGCAAGGACTGCACTGAAATCACTTCACTTAACAACACTATTTTAAACAAACTTACTGTAGACAACATTTTGTCTTCACGAATAATGTTCACGAAGCAAAGGCTCGGGACCTGAGACAACAGTGTACTCTAATATGTGTGCTTCATTAGCTTATATAGAGGCTATAATTGTGGGAATTATTAGAGCAAAAATCCATTGATTAATTTCTCAGGGTTTGCTAACGGCCCTAACGTAATACCTAAGTACCTTCACGTGTTAGAATAAACGCCAGTTAAATGTTTGGTGTTCAGTACTTTAACAGACGTTGGTTTCAGAACTTATGTTTTAACGTATATGGATTAAACAAGTAATGTTACTAGCAGTTCTCTGAGTATTAAACCTCAGATTGGTTCAACAGCCATATCATTCCTTGTAAAGCATGGATGTCTAGCATCCTACACACAAGAAACTGCTTTTCGCTTACCGCTTTTGCACAGTGACCGCTGAAAAAAGCGAGCGCGCAAATAATCGCGCGCTTGCTTTACACGCTTGCCTTATCGTCTTGCTCGCTCATATACTTGCTTTGCTCACAGGCCCACTTGCTTTGCTTACACTTCCGAATGCTTTGCTCGCTCACCCAATGTTTTTTTGTCAACTATCATTTATCGACTGTAGGTATACATTTTGAACGCTATTATATTGATAAAGGTATTCTAACTTCAAGTGCAGAGCGTAGTTCCTGTTTGGTTAATCACTTGTAATCGATCACTTTTTGTTGCACGTTGTTGTTTTTAAATTTCGTTGTGAACTAATTAGGTATTATTTCCTTCTTCATAAAAAATGAATTAGAATTATAGCCGATAAGCGGTGTTCTGACCTCGAGATCTTAGCAGTTACTTTTAGGTTTATTATGTTTGCTCCCTTATTTTATTCTTATCGATATGCTTGCATTTGGCCACATTTCATTTAGAAATTTACCAAAGCGTTACATTGGCATTGTAGGAATTTCATGGAAATAAATTATATAGATTTTTCGTGCTTTTAGCCGTCTGATAGAAGAAAGGGCAGACATAAGCATGTATTGGCTGTAAAGTCCCGTTTAGACTATAAAATAAATATTTGCCAAGCGAGTTCCGCCAACAATATCATTAGTTTGCATGTGAATTATGGTAAAAACCAACACAATGCGCGAATACATGTTTATGTGCCATGGTGGTTGAGAAATGCACGGAAGAAAACGTTCACTTTTAAACTATTGTTGGTAACCTAGACTATTTTGTAGATAATTTAAAAATAATAATAATAAAATAAAAATAATAAATATAATAAATATTTGTGGACATTTCACACAACACCATCTAGCCCAAACTAAGCAAAGCTTGTACTATGGAACTAGATGGCTGATAGAATACATAAATACTTTTTTTTTTGTAAATATATACATATGATACATAGAAACACCCAGACACAGAACAAACATCAAAACAACAAAAAAGAAGACAAAAGCATTTTTTATAATTACAAGGACTAACTTTGTTTTTAATTATAATTTTTATGAATTGAATATTATTAGGGTATTATCACACTAACCGATCGAACATCGATCAATGGCGTCTGTCGACACTAATCGATGTTGATTGGTCAGTCGTCATTGATTCAGCCGTCAATCTTCGTTTCATTTCAAATAGATTTTGTGTAGTAGATCTCATCTTTATCTCATGTATGGTCTGTTAATGATGCTCTCAAAATTTCATGATGATTTACTGCAATTAGGGAAAACTAAAATAAATACTCATTTAGTACTCTCTTACGCACACAGGATGTATGCAAGCGTATCTGCTCGCATATCTGCGTACATACACGCATGTTGACAAAGCAATCGGGTTCACAACGATTTTTGTAACGTATTGTTTAACTTTGTAATTTATCAAATCAAATCATCAGTCTTGAACTGTTTACACATTGCACTCTCTTCTATAAATTTATTTCTATGCATAAGCTGTATTATACTGTATTGTATTTTCTAGGTTATAATGTTAATTTGGTAGATCGATACCTATATTGATACCTATACCGCGATGATGTTGTGTGGGACGCAACTCATTTTACCATATTCAAATTAATATTTATTACGAAAAGAGTATTAGTATTACATGATTTTCTAGTGATCCCCACACTCGGGCAAGCCTGTCTCGTGTGGACCTTAGGCCCATGTTAACAGAAAACAACGAAGCGCGTTATCCTCTCGCCAAAGACCGGAATATTGACTGAAACTGATGGAAAAAGTGCGCATTGAATGTGAATAACATCCAATGCACACTTTTTATTCGAGACGTGACCGATTCGTTTTTCGGGTTCCGTACCTCAAAAGGAAAAAACGGAACTCTTATAGGATCAATTTGTTATCCGTCTGTTTGTCTGTCTGTCTTTCTGTCTGTCTGTCTGCCTGTCTGTCTGTCCGTCTCTCCGTCCATCCGGGTGTCAAGACCTGTATCTCGGGAACGCGTGAAGGTATCGTGTTGTAATTTAAACCATATACGCAGATCCATAGTCTCTTGCTGCAGAGAAAAAAATCAAACTTCTCGGTTTTCATAAAAAAAGGTTACAGCCGAATATGTCGTAAAACGCAAATTTCGATACTCACAAGGGAATCAAAACCTATGGGGTACTTCCCGTTGACCTAGAACTATGAAATTTGGCAAGAGCATTGTGTTATAGTACACATATAGATAAAAAATAGTGTCTATAAGTATATGCAAGGAATGAGGGTCCAAAATTTAAAGTGAATTACCTGTATCATGTGGGATATTATATGAAAGAGCTTCATTAGCATAAGCTAAAACAGGTTATTGTCCGTTTTTTTATTAATAAAAAAATGATCTCAATGAGATCTAATTAGACCCCTTAACCCCTTATTAAAATAATTCGAAGCGGCAAAATAGACATCTTTAGATTTCTCTTTCGACGATCTAAATTAGGCTTTAGCGCGGCGACATCAAGTCTTTATATCAAAATCTTCAAGTTCGTCATTGTTGTTGTATGAGTATCGGCCAACCTGGATGTTAATTTATTAACGTAAAAATATATGAAATAATTTTCTGCTGAAATCTATTTTACGATAAATAATTAGGGATGCTACCTGTGTTGACACACTGGCGCCGTCCCATCTTCCAGAGTCTAGCAAACAAGCTGGTGCTGCCGCTACAAAAGCAGAAAACCTCAAACGACACAAATATGCATATTTAGACCGGATGTACATGTTTGTGCCGTTTGGGGTCGAAACATTAGGGTCATGGGGTCCAGCCGCTCAGAGTTTGTACAAAGAAATAGCCAAACGCTTAGTGGAAGTGACGGGTGACCAGAATGCTGGCTCCTACTTTGCTCAAAAAGTAAGCATTGCCACCCAACGTGGCAATGCCAGCATTCTGGCCACTTTTCCTACTACCAGTGGACTTTTTAATAAACTTTTATTTTATTTGTTTTTTGTATATATATATTAAAATTGTTATTTATGTAGTCTTAAAGTGTATATAGTATAGGTATAGTTATATTTCTTAATATAGTTTTTTTCTTACATGTCGTTTCTGTAAATAAATAGATAATACACATATTACTTTAACTAACGATAAATAATGGATTCATAAAAACAGCAGCTAATGAGTAGTTAAACTTTAAAAAAATCAACCAATGTAGTCTATTATTATTTTGATTGCATTAGTAAACAAGACCGGACTAGTTAAGTGTTTATAAAACTTACTTTTGATATATAATTAGACGTCGTTTTATAGCTGTAGTTGGTTGTATATTTATTATGAACTGGAAATTATTGACTATACTATACCTATAATGAGGTCTACTAAATCACCGAGAAATATGCAGGAAGTAGTAAAAAATAAGACTTTAGTTTCCCATGGAACTGATCCTTTATTTATAACATTATAATATAACTTTATTAACAATATGCCAGTTTAGAAAACTGAAACATTTTGATTCATACTTATTTCACCTATTTAACTACCAACCTTCGTAAATTCTTCGCTTTTATATTAGAAAGCTAGGTATTATACCGCAGCTCACAAAATTTAGAATGTACATGATATAGGTAGATCTAAGATTGACGACCAACTCACCTGATGCTAAACGAGGGTGTAACCGTAGATGGAGCTCGTCTATTCAAAGGTAAGGTTTAAAAAATTACAACATTGCACTATTATCATTGCATGTCCCGATTAGTTCAATTACTTGGAATTTATTAAATTGAATCTTTTTATCGTAGACAATACGTTGTTTCTATTGACACTATCACGGTCATTCATTAAAACACTATTATTATTAACGGGATATTTACGGTGATTCGCGTTAATTTTGAGCTCCCGATAAGTATTTCAGCACAGTTACATGCGCCATGTTCACGAGCGACTGAAAAATGCAGGTGGATGATATGGTTAAGAGCAGACAAATCTGTCTACCCTCTTTCTTTGTCTTTTACTGCGAAGAGCGTTATCACTGGCACTCGAACTCGATTGAAAGTCCCGACAAAACACACTCACAATATCACTGCATTTCTTGTTTTGGTCACATTTTGGACGCGTATATTTATTTGTAAGATTACCTAATACTGGATTCCATTCACTGGCTAGTTGAAAACCATCATCTCGATTGAAATTTGGGCATTTTGAGATTTCAATGGCTTCCTTCACCAGCTATCGGGAGCTCAAAATTAACGCGAACCACGGTAAATATCCCGTTAATAATAATAGTGTTTCTATTAAGGCCATAAATATCGAAACATAATAAATGTTCGGAGACAAACCGTATTTGTATAAATTATTGTTATTGAAATAGAAACGACGAGAGCGTATAACATGTCGCTGGAATTTATGAAACCAGGATTTTATTTAAAAGCCTGAATATGTTAAAATGTTGACACGATTTTATAATAATAATATTAACAGATCTAGAATATGAGTTGAATAATTAGATTTGTATAGAATTATGATAAAATGAGTTTTAAGAGGTACATAATATATTGATCCACGGGCACTAGAATGCGGTATCTCCTGCCTGTAGTACGAGTCTACTAAAAGGGGACTTTTGAGTTCGGAGATGTTTGGGGATGGGATCCTGATAATTCTGTTAAACTAGCCCGTGGTGGACCACGGACGATCATGTGGTATAGCTCAAGCGGTCGTAGGCAGAGGAGGCTAAGGACAACGTGCTTGCTGTCCCAGAAGGGGCTGTAATGTAACGCAGTGGAGAGTGCTCCGGTATGTGTTCGTCTAGAGAACCTGGATTCTTCTGTTTCTCCAATGCTGAACCTATCTGTATCTCCAATCAAGTCCGTAGGCAGCCCCCCCCCTGCCTACGGCCTTATATTTCGGGGGTTGGGGGTTTGAACCCCCAACCCCCGTTAGGGGTTCGAACCCCCCCGAAATATCCCGGACATTATCAAAAATCCTTCCGTTCTCGCACCCCCCTATGAGAGATAAACCCGAAATGAATTCCTGGCTACGGCCTTGTCTCCAATGCAGCTGGGTATCAGTTCAGGAAAAGATAAGTATGACTTACATTTAAATTAAAATATTTATAAATTTTATTGTAAGATGTTTATAAGCTCAAGGGGTATCTGATCTGGGTTATTATCATAACTAATACTAAATTAGTGAAAGTACAATGAATTTATAAATAATTTCACAAGAAAAAAAATTATATAAATAAATGCGTTTCATTTTATATCAAATGGACCGTCTGAACAAGTAAATCCTGAATATGTATAATTTATCTACGTAAATAAATTAAATATGATCACTTAATAGCTTGTGATCAAAATGCTAGGTTTTTGTTAAAAATCCTGGTTTCATCAAACTCCAGCGACATACACATCGTTGGAATTGTTTTACCAGCAATGATTACAAGCAGCTACGTGCGTCGTGCTTACTCAACCAGAACAAAGACGTTGTACCACGCCACAGTTTCTCAATCTTTTTTGTGGACACCATTGAAATACATAACGTTATTCACAGCGCAGCGGTAGGTACGTCAAGTAGCTACGACTATATAAAGAAACCGTGAAGCGTACGAATGTTAACTTTGCATGTTACTATAGGTTAGGTAGGTCATGCGTAGACTGGCTGATTCAAGTTTGCTCATACATTTTTGACTTAATTATTAAAAAATACTGATAATAATGAAAATACCAGGGTAGATCTTCTTCAGTAATTATTCCTATGTAACTTAAACCTTTTGTAAACATTTTCAGAGACACTTAAGGAAATTTATAATTCTCTAAATAATAATCGTACTTTGATTTGTGATTTCGTAAGTAATTATTTATAAATTATAATTTAAGGTATATTCTATTCATATTCTATTAAATATCTGTATACAAAATTTGCTAGAAAACTACGTAGGTACTTCTCCACATTTGGAAACTATAGCGTGTGAACTGAGAGAACAATCCTAATCAGTTCTATTTAAAAAAAAAAAAAACGGTTCAAATTAGGTTAGAAATTTAATATTTTGGCTATAAAACTAAAACAAAAGTACGCAAAATCCCCGCATATTATACAATAACAATAATGGTGATTGTTTATCGAAATCGGATGAGTCGTTTAAGCGTAACTATATAACATACGTAATTACAAACATACATAGCTTGTCAAAATCATATCCTATATATAGCCCTGTAACCACTGCATTACCTAGCAATAAAACGTTATAGTAGATCGATGAGAAAATAAAATAAAATCTATAGTAAAGAGTTGCGTAGTAACTATCAGGAGCCCTTATGTCACGTCCATGTGTCTGTCTGTCTATATGTCACAGACATTTTAGTCTCAAGCTTGAAGCCTAGACTATTAACTAGTCAAAGCAAAGCAAAAAATTCTTCATCTATGAGTCAAAATATAAAATTTAGTATATGATAATATCGCTGTCAATTACTATAGTAATTACTTAATTATTATAGTTCAAAAAACTGAAACAACCGACTTTAAAATACGCAATTTCGTTTACATGGCTGACATATTTTGATCCAGTTGTTTTATTTTCAAAATCAAAGTACTACGCGACCACCAATATATAAATTTCATCAAAATAGGTTCTAAAAAGGATTATATATCTCAACAACCTCTAATAATCTCAACAACTCTTCCGAAAGTGACACAAAAAATCATGAAAATTTATGTAAAATATATTTTTATATCCTTATGTTTGATTTTTTAACGTTTGTTAATATTGATTCAAAAATTTTATTCCTACATATTACTTGCACTGATAAGTTTTATTTTTAGAACCACTGTCATACTTTAGTAGCCAGGTATGCAGTGTAATAGCAATAACTGTTACACTTAAATTATTTCAGGTCAATGTCTCAGTGAGCCGGCAAAAGAACGTATTCCGCCGAGACGTCGCCACCGATGTCGGAGTTTGCTTAATAGGCTGTTAGTATGGGAGCGCACTGCAAAAAGCGTATTTCATTGAGTACCATATTGAGACCTATTTCAAGTAATTTCGTGATAGACGGGCTTCTCGAATATATAAGGTTGCATGCGCAAATCTTGGAGCGTTGGCGTGTTGATGTTTTGTCATATGATGGCTATCTTTAAATTACTATCTAAACAATCTCATGGTGTGGTTTTCATCTTGGTAGGTGGTCATTTAAGGGTAGTTATCATAGGACAAAAACTCATAAAAAGACACATGAAAACTGGCTACTACGAGAAGTGCCCCAGGATTTACGTAGGCAACTTTATATTTAGGAAGCCCATCAATCATGGAATTACTGAAATAGGTTTCAATTGTGGTACCCGTTGGGTAAACTTCTTATAGTGCGCTCTCATACTATATCGTAGAACTGCAACCACGCGAAAAAAATAATTAAAACTGTTTTTTAGTCGTCAGTATAAGCTTGCGCTTGACAGCCGCGGTAGCTTTTGCTTAGCTTAGAAGAAACCTAATGGCAGTATCGTTAATTACAATGAAAATATCATTTCAAAATGTTACAATTTACTGCGTATAAATCCGTTAAAAGTTGTCTAATTTAGTGAATATAGTTTCATTTATCTATTATCAGCATTTAAGAATAGAAAGATAGAGACGGAGAGAGAGAGAGAGAGAGAGGGTGACTGGGTGAATGTTATTGGAATGTTAAGTGGAAAATCAAAGTACTGTGGTGGTAATCACTATTATAAGTAAATGTTAACGGCTTCTTTGTTTAACTTTCTTAATCACAGGACTGACAACAGCTTACCTTATTAATTGATCACTAAATCAAAGACGATAAGCATTCAAATCTCATTCGGATTGTGAATCGATTCGGAATATATATCTCCGTCTCTGTCATTCTCTATGGAAATGATAGATTCCGAATTGAATCCGAATGAGTTCTGTCTGAATACCGGGGCTGGCCTGGAATGGTAAATTACACTACAGAAGTGTGCCATTTTTTTTTTGTAAATGACAACAGATTTCTAGATACTTCAGTTTAGAATTGAAAGAAAAAGGTGAAAGGCCTCTTAAGTGCTTCATTTTTATTAACCGAGTTACATTTATGTAATTTACGACTGCTTTAAACAAGCAAAACATTAATGTTATCTTCGTTCAGATCTGCTAATTTATTATTTCAAGTTGCAGTTAGTTGCGTGTCTCGATATTTAAATACGCTGCAATCTGTAAACTTGTTTTAGAAATAAGGTGTAGCGAAATATTTAGCGTAAATATTTTTTTATTTGCTGTTAGGCTTGTGTTTTGCAAACAATTTTTTTGTCTACTTCGCTCTTAGAGTGTTCTGTGCAGGTAAATAAAATTTATTTACGTAACTACTTATACAGAATGGCTGGTAATCGGTATTGAAACTTTAAGGGGTATTCAACATTTAGATTTTTAAGGTTCCGTACCTCAAAAGGAAAAAAACGGAACCCTTATAGGATCACTTTGTTGTCCATCTCTCCGTCTGTCTGTCTGTCTGTCTGTCCGTCTGTCCGGGTGTCAAGACCTGTATCTCGGGAACGCGTTAAGGTATCGAGTTGAAATTAAAACCATAAACGCAAATCCATAGTCTCTTGCTGCAAAAAGAAAAATCGAATTTCTCAGTTTTCGTAAGAAAAAGTTACAGCCGAATATGTCGTAGGTAAATAACTCACATTTCGACACTCACAAGGGAATCAAAACCTATGGGGTACTTCCCGTTGACCTAGAACTATGAAATTTGGCAAGAAGCATTGTGATAGAGTGCGATAGAGTAGAGTGTGATATAGGAAAAAAAACCGAAAACAGTTTTTTTTAAATTTGGGTCTTTATGCGATTATTATAGGAAAATATAAAAAATATATATAGATTGCCTCTTTTATCTACTAGATCGTACGGAACGGTAGGCTCGGTAGGCGAGTCTGACTCGTTCTTGTCCGGTTTTTTTATCAAACTAATATTGGAACAAGAAAAAGTCCGGTGTTTCATGCATGCATATAAAATTCAATAATTTTTAATTGAAGACGGCAAATGCTTTTATTAACTAAAACAACATTATAGTGAATTTTTTGTTTTAGTTTAGTATATGTAGTTTGTGTAATATTTTGTTCTAATCCATATTTTTTTGTGTTTATTTAAGGTTTGTTGTAGTTAATAAGTATAATACAACAAACAATCATGTATAGCATAACTACCTAAAATACAAAAAAAGTTAAAGTCGCTTAACATTTTGGACTAACAGTTGATTTATTTTATCGGGATTTCATAATTAATATATAATTGATTTACTCGTAATGATGAGCACATGACACTTCAAATGTTTCAATACAGCTCTCTAAACACCCTGTATTTTCTTAGCAGCTTAATAAAGATTATTATCGGTGATAAATAGCAGACATGTATAAAAGCCGTCTTTAATTATCATTAAATACATTGCTCTAATAAATAATAACTAATGATCTGTTGTATTACTTATCATTGTTGTTTCAAGTAATATTAATTAAATATTTGATAATTTTTGAAACACTGATATATTCCAGTATCGTACACATGTAAGGACATGTAGTGGTTAAAATTAGAATAAAGTAGATTATGCACCAAGGGGATAAAGTAGTGGTTATTGTTCAATATGTCACGGGCGACATATTGAATTCCGAGTGTAACGTAGGATTCTAGTGCTAACTCCTGAGTGTAGCGAGGGATTTAAGACTAGAATCCGAAGTGTAACGAAGGTTTGATGCTCAACCAAGACTAAAATACCTGTATCCTTGAGGCGTGTATTCTACTTTTTACACCTACTACGCGATAATAGAAAGAAATGGTTTTGAATCTGATTTTTTTTTAACAAAACGGAGCAGTTTGTTATCACTTTTATTTAGAGAACTTCAAAAATTGCAGGATGCGATAATGGATACCTAAATGGGTTTTCTCTGATAGATATACCTACATATGTATCAGGACGTCTTAAAATCTCAAGTAAAATAGAGCTCTTCTAGGCAAGCTCGCTCCATTGTAGATCGTAACGTCATTTAAAACTATAGCGGGATCGGAGGTCTAGCACAAGCTTCCCATAAGAAAATTATAAAAAAACACCCTCACAAACCAACCCACACAAACTTTCGCCTATGTAATATTAAAGTGTAGATGTGATTTCGTAGCTATAGAAAATCTAACGCAAATAGTAGATTGTTATACAAGGGGCTAAAAAGACCCATTGTAACGAGGTAGATTTTTAACTTTTAGAATTGTAACTCTGTTTCTATTTACTCCCTCGCTGTTGGAACAATGGGTTTTTAGCGCTGTGTGTTACACTCTACTTTTCACTACGATTGCGAGAAAATAAAATAATCCAATACAATTATTCAAAGTTTATTTTATTAAAAATGAAATGAACAATTTGTACAATTCTGGATATTTAACGAGATATTTGCAAAGAGAATGTAAATATATTCCAAAGAGATCATTCTACTTTTGAATAAATACTGTTTCGTGTATGTAGGCTCTTTGGTAACTTTTTCCCCTAGAGCTTAATATGCTATTTTTTCCCCGCTTTAGTACTCCTAAACTCCCCACTTTTTTACTCCTCTTGCTCAAAAAGTCCGTCAACAGTGACGGACTTTTTGAGCAAGAGGAGTGAAAAAGAATGATTAAATTTGGTTCCCAATTGATGGAAAAACACATGTTTTAAACAAAATTCTCTAAGAAGCCTAAAATTAAATTCAATCAACAATATTCGGAGCGATAAGTTTTGATAAAAACTGTTGCAAAACGGCATCAGTTATGAATGAAATCGAGATAATAATGGCCGACATTTCAAGTTCGTATTGATGAAGAGATCAAAGAAACGCATTTACTAGAGCGCCGTAGCCGTGACGGATTTCGACCGAGACATTGAAATGGTATTTGCCACTACCTATTTGCCACTACCTATTTGCCACTTTAAAATATGAACTTAGGTACTCTGAGTTAGTCACTTTATTATCCAGTTGACGAAAGAGGGTAATATTTTGTGTGCTTATATTATGTATTTATGTTTAATTCTTTGACAAGCTCCACAGAAAACTGTTTGAAAAATTATAATTATGAGATGTATTACATCCTAACTATATTACATAAACACATACAGAGCGAATTGATAACCTTCTTCTTTTTGGAAGTCGGTTAAAAAGCGAAAGTAATTCTATCTCAGTCTGTTTTTGTTTGTCTAACCATTTCAAGTTTAACAGTTGAACCGATTGTTAGTAAATTTAGTTCATATATAGGTATGTAGCTAAAACCTTGGAGACGGAAATCATCACTATGCTTAGTGAACACATGAGGTACTGATATTATTAATATATTTATAACTGTTGTGAAAGTGATATCTAGAGTATTAATATTATTTTAATGTAACATATGCGGAAAAAAATTCAACTTAGAAGTTACAAATTTGAAAAAGGAGAATAAAACAGGCCTAGTCATTCCTGGAAAAAAGTTTAATTGGAAAAGTTAAAAAAAAAAAAAAAATTAATTTTAAAATTTTTTGTTCAGTGTTAGAAATCAATTTTCTCATCTTGTTTGGAAAATGTAACAAAATGAATAATGTGAAAAGATTTGGAATTAAATAACCAATACTGCCAAAAATGAGTGCAAATAAGAAAAAAAAGTGCAATACAAAACTATTGTCATTTAATATCTCAGAATGCAGAAAATGAAAACAGAAACCATTTAGAGTCGACAATAAAGTGCTACAATTGTCACAATAATGGACATTATTGTTTATTTCGTCGAACAGTTTGCTGACAAACGTAAATACCTAGCTGCTGTAAATATGTCGGTCAAATTTTGTAAAACTGAAAGCTTTTTGTTTTCTTTATGTTAATTATTTCAGACAACATGTATTTGCCTGACAGGTTATTATATGGAGACATTAGTATGGATGGAACGCTATTGTTTCAATAAGTAATGTCATGATTCTACCGTGTACAAGACTAGTTTAAATATTTAATTTTCATTTTAATTTTACTCGGTTTTCGGTGGTTTTTACGATTCGTTACATTTTAACTTCCTTGTTGTAAATTGTGTTTTTGTGACATAAAGGAATTTTAGTTTAAGTCATAACTATTGTTATTTTGATTTTATCACGATTTACTGTCAATAAGCGATTGAAACAGATTTTTTGTTGGCAGCGAAAATAGATACTTTTGAATAAAGATTGTGTGCCTTCGAATCTATTTTGTCATTCAGGCCACAACACAAAATATACATATACTCACGTACTTAGAGAATCAACACATTTATTTACTACTCACACATCTAATTTACTCAAAAAAAAATGCATTAAATTGTAAAAAATAATTATAGTTTAAAAAAATTAAGCAACCGACTTCAAAATACGCAATTTCGTTTACTTGCATTTTCCAGTTCTTTTGATTAAAAAACAAGTAAAGTATTGAACCGATTTTGATAAATCTATATGGCTCCACCTCTGAAGTAACACAATATAACAAATAAAAAAGTATCATCAAAATCAATTCATAATTGGCTAAGTAATCACTTAACAAACATACATACAAAAAGAAAAAAACCATACAGTTGAATTGAGAACGTCCAGAACTTTTTGGAAATCAGCTGAACTTTTGAAAATTTTACAAAAAAATAAAAATAACAAAAGTGTTAGAGAGACTAAATATATTATGTTTGATATTATGTTTGATGTATAATTCGAATCAATTGAGTAAAATAATAATTACTAAACACTAATGTTAACTTAAAAATAAAAAATCCAACTGCGTGTAAAAATACCAAAATTTTTATTTATATTTTGAGCTATACCATTCTGTGTTCGTATTTTTCTTGAGAAGATACGAACAAATAAAAAAAATTACAAACATACAAGATACGCGCGAAAAACATAAACCCTTAATAGTCGGGTAAAATAGACAAAATGAAACTTACTTTCGAAATACGTCACTCTCTTAAGTTGACACCAACATAAAAACCTTGACATATGAACTGTATTACCACGAAATTAAGTACCTACTAATAATTAACTAAAAAGCTTAAAACTCTTTTCGTCTTAGTGGAATCATGAATATTGATTTATTTTTATTCTCAAAAACAAAAATAAAAGTTAAAAGCCTTAAGGTAGAAAATTACATCTAAACCATTACAACAAAGAACAGGGTTACGGATATACATTATTACTTAGATAAAAAGAATTTACTTAACATGCAGTTATCAAATCACCTTGAGAATGTGAATGCTTGTATCAAAATAAAACTAAATGTTCCTTGTTTCCTTATTCTTTCCTTATTTGAAGTTATTAAGAAACAAATTGAAATGTAGAAGTACTTAGGTATCGGTAATAAAGGTGAATTGAATCTGATACCATGGAATGAAACAATGGTGCGTAGGTTGCGTTGAACAAGGCATGTGCACATTGACGATGGCAATCTATGTCATAACAAGTATGTATATTAAAAGATAAACAAAATACCTGACAATATAAGATCGATTTTCGTAGTGTTGATAAAATGTTGAGTGTACAGTTTTAGGGGAAAATTATGCGCACAACACTTTTATACATTAATATGACTAAGTGGGGATATTATAAAAGTGAGATACAGATTTGTTTATTTATAGGTAGAAGAAATATTGGCTTGCAGTGACAGAGAGTTAGCCCATCGCCTAAATAAACGCTAATTTCTTTTAAATCTCTTTTTTTTTTATCAGCCCTGTTTATACAAACTGTCCCACTGCTGGGCGCGGGCCATCTTCTCATTGTGAGAAGGGTTAAATCTCTCAAATTAATTTTAAAATATGCCCATTAGATAGCCCATCCAAAGTAGACCAAATTTGCTGAATAGGGGAAATAACTAAAAGTGAATTCCCGTTCGAGATTTTTTTTGTAATATGCCGACATTTTCAAGTTATTCAGTAAAAAACTAAAGAAAGGTCCTTTACCTTTCCAACCCCACACAACTATTAGTTTCACCCCTTAAGACACCTTTCTATTATGCCAAAACTCTTAGAAGCATGAACACTGACACCAAAGCTAATTACTTAACAAAATGTGTTATAAATCTAAGAACATTTGTTATTTCACATATTTTCTACAGTAGGAATAATCTGAAATTCAAGGCGTTCATATAAAATATCACACACGTCACAAATATATCAAGTTCAAATAAATAAGTGTTGCAAACTAGTTTTATTTATATAAAGAGATTTTAACATATACTATACTATGCTTTGAAGTTTATGTTGCATGACACCAACTATCAGCAAAACGTTCACTTGTAATTTTTTTTCTTGTCGTTTCTTTTACTACAGACAAACAGACATTGTTTCCTCATTAATAGGCTTCCGCACCCTCAGAATGGAAGTCTACAAAGAAAATTTCGGAATTTGTCTTAGCATTACCTAACTGCAGCATGAAAGTGTAAAACTAGATATATATTTATTTGTATAATTTGTATTTCAGGATCCAGATACCTAAGTCTTTTATCAAACCAATGAACCGAAACAGAATGCGTCGCTGTGAACTCGGCGTAACACTCGTGTACGCATTACTTCGGCGTTGTTATCTGAGATCAATATCTTAGGCTGAAGGTCGCAGCACTCTAATTTGAGCTCCTACTGTGACTTCAAAACGTACCGCGGACGATTGACCGATTCAATATTTTAATTATTTTTTTATTATGTACTTTATTGCAAAAAAAAACTGAAAGTCGTTGAAGAAGTCAAAGTACTTACTGATGACCCGCTTTAAATCGATGTAAACAGTTTGAACTTGCACTAATCTAGTCTTTGTGGTGATTGTTTTTTTAATGTAGTAATAGGTTTACCGCCAACTTCAAACGGTGAAGGAAAACATCGTGAGGAAACCTACATGTCTGAGAGTTCTCAATGATCTTGAAAGATGTGTGAAGTCTGCCAACCCGCACTTGGCCAGCGTGGTAGACTATGGCCTAACCATTCTCACAGTGAGAAGATAGCCCGCGCCCAGCAGTGGGACAGTTTGTACAAACAGGACTGTTAAAAAAAAATTAAAAAAATAGGTTTGCGCTTGACCGCCAACTCACTTGGTAAGCGACGTTGCGGTCCACGATAGAGATTACCAATAACTCGCGATTTAAAGACACCTAGAATATATCTATCGGAGAAGACCCACTCAGGAAGCGTACCTCACAATTTAGCGGTCCACACGATGACAATGGAATTAAAGCGTTTCGTACGTTGTGAGTTAAAATTACAATACCTAATCTCTAAATCTATAACTCTATACCTATATATAAAAATCAATTGCTGTTCGTTTGTCTCGTTAAAACTCGAGAACAGCTGGGCCGATTTAGCTGATTTTGGTTTTGAAATGTTTGTCGTAGTCCAGGGAAGGTTTAAACGTTGAGAAAATATCAGGTCCACTCATTGATAGGTACGAAGTACGCCGGGTCATCTAGTTAATAATTACTAATAGATTTTGTCAGACCTGTCGTCACCTTAAGCGATTTCTGCGTGCATAGGCAACGTTTTGCATAAAATAACAGATGGTAGATAATAATTGATATTTTTACAACAAAAAAGTCAACAAAATCTAATCTCAGTGTAATCACGGTCATTGAAAAGTTTTCGAAATGTCAGATCTTAAAATTATGTAACATATACGCGATGAATTAGTTAGAATAAGTTTTTTTTTCTTGATATTAAATTTCAATTAATTTCAGGTTGGCTTGACGCGTTGGTGAAATAAAAGATGAAGAAGAGGAATCCAGGCATGCTCGTCGGGTACAAAAATTTGAACATGGGTAATAATAGAATGAAACCCCATCCCATATGATTTTCAGGCTTAATTCCGACAATAAACAGCCGCGGCAGATTCACAACCGTATAGAAAAGTGTTCTTGGATACTCCATTAGATATACTCCATAAATACTCCATAGTTGAAAAAGGTGGAGCATTGAGGCTTATCTTCGATAATGCCGTATGCGTACACATTTTGCCTTAAGAATAGTATATTATAATAGTGGGAGTACTTTTAGTCTGTTGATTCGTTAGCTCACAATCTGGCAGCTGTGGATTCCCATTTGAAGTTAGATTTATAATTCATTTTCAACTCCCATCTCATTACATTATAGGAAAGCTGTGATTAAAAAACTGCCCAACAGTAAAAATGAGAGAAACTTACGAGCTTACGGGATGACGATATTTCTTTTAGATTTAAAAAACATTTTATTTTCAAATTCTTGCCAATATTTTCCACGATTTTCCTTCCATTCCACAATAAGTGTTGACGACAGAATATCACAATATGAAAACCGATATACGCACCAAGTATCCAAACAAAAGTACCCCGGTATATGTTTAAATAATTTTAAATAAACAATATATACCAAAATAAACGATGCGGACTATGTCTAATGCATATATTCAACGGTTCCGGTAAACAAGCGATACGTGTTTGTAACAATATCCTTCATGGTTTAATACCAATGGATTCGGTTGGAATAATTTAATTAAAATATTGTGTTAACCATGGCACACAATTGAAATTAGGAAAATGAACATGCTGTGTAATTAGCTGCCGTACGCGCATATGATTTACTACAAACTAGACCTTGTAGTAAATAAAACTGGTTTGTTGATAACAATCGACTGGAAATTATAAATTATAGTACGTGGGGTTCAATTAAAATTCTTTGTAGTACTTACTAATAAATTGTATGCAAACTACATGAAGTCCTATTCGTAACGTTTCAATATGTTTGCTTTTGTAACTAAGTGATAAATTGATGATAGCAAGTCAAAATCAAATCATTTACCTATTGCATTATTATTTTATGTACATTGGCAGGAAAATAAAATACCACAACGACCCCGTTATGGGTATCGCAATTTTGTGTGTATGTATGGAGCAGCCCGATCTGTCTTATACTTATAGGGCCGTACCGAAACACGTTACATAACTTCTTAACTTTAATCAACGTCTTAAGCTCTCTGTCTTTTTTCCGCAAGTGTCATTACGTGTCAGCGAGAAGTTGACAAAATATGTTGTGGTTGTGGCAGACGCTGGATGCAGGCCGCTTCCGAACGATCTTTTTGGAAATCCATGAGGGCCTATATCCAGCAGTGGATTTCTTGTGGCTGAGATGATGATGATGATGATTCTGAAAAAGAGTAAGACGTGCAAAAATCTCTTCAAATCGCAAGTGAAGAGGACAGCTTAGTTAAAATAATGCTGGGTTTTGTAGTCATTTAGACTGTGCGACTGTGCGTGAATTCATTTAAAGTTATGAAAAGTGTGGGAAGCAGTTATTGCTCGCGTGCTTAGTACTTGATTGATCGCTGTAGTCGTTGTTAGGTATATGTCGAAATCTAGCCTTTATCGTGTGTTTTCGCAACCAATTTTAGCAATTTATATGATTACAATTTACACATAATGCGATTTGTTTGCAGTCTCTTCGTCGTGACAGTGATTGCATTTAAATTGATGTCGGTCACTGGTCATAGGTGATATGCTTACTGAGGCCTGAAGGTAAATTGAGGAGGCTTACAATAACAGGTGTCAATCTTCCAAATTTCGGTACAATGTTGGTAAAACGGCGTAAAACTTTAATACATACATATGTAACTTTGACAAGTATCAATTATTAATTCAAATATCAGTATGTAAATGTATTAAGTCTTTAAACATCGACTGTCTCGCTCGCGATTATCAACTTTTTCTAAGATATAAAATGATTGAATGGGCTTACGACAAATTTGTTTCATCATAGTTCATCTAAATAAAACCGGCCAAGTGCGAGTCGGACTCGCGCACGAAGGGTTCCGTACCATTATCGATAAAAACGGCAAAAAAAAAACACGTTTGTTGTCAGGAAGCCACCTTAAATATTAATTTTATATGAATTTAATTATTTATTTTTAAAGTGAATAATATAACACAATATTCTGTGAATATTTAAAGCGTTTAAACGTTTGTTGTATGGGAGCCTCCTCAAATATGTTGTTGTAGAGGCAACAGAAATATAATATATCATCTGTGAAAATACAGCCTGGTGACAGACGGACGGACGGACGGACGGACGGACAGACAGCGGAGTCTCAGTAATAGGGTCCCGTTTTTAACCTTTGGGTACGGAACCCTAAAAGCATCAAAGATCGTCAAAAACTTCACTAAACCGAATTAATTTTCATAATATTTTCTAAGGTTTCGCGATTATTATTTATTGAAATGAAACAAATTTTAATGGATTTTAAATAATTTTATGACTTGACGCTTTGAACACTATGTAGCGACCGTGGTCACAGGTGAAACTAAATTTTCATACATAATAATTAATAATCCATTCGAATTTTGAAAAAATAAGTAGGATTTTAATATTTATATTTCGAATTAATATTAATCTCCTTGGATAGTTAAATTTTATTACGGATTTCTTATTAATTCATCGATTTGGTCACGATGTGCGCAACCAATTTCCATACAAAAGTATTTTTAGCAATAATG
The DNA here is from genome assembly GCA_947563715.1 of Lycia hirtaria. NCBI lineage: Eukaryota > Metazoa > Arthropoda > Insecta > Lepidoptera > Geometridae > Lycia > Lycia hirtaria. The sequence goes on along the minus strand of OX387382.1, from coordinate 35,246,196 downwards.
GTCGAAAAGTAAGTATAGTTTTACGATGAAGTAATTGTGGTTAGATTTAATATCGATATTTGTTGGCGCTACATCACATTTCCTAAAGGGAAAAGTTGAGATTAATAGTTTTTAGGGTTCCGTACGTCAATAGGAAAAAACGGAACCCTTATAGGATCACTTTGTTGTCCGTCTGTCCGTCCGTCCGGGTGTCAAGACCTTTATCTCGGGAACGCGTGAAGGTATCGAGTTGAAATTAAAACCATATACGCAAATCTATAGTATCTTGCTGCAGAAAGAAAAATAAAATTTCTCAGTTTTCGTAAAAAAAAGTTACAGCCGAATATGTCGTAAAAAACGCTCATTTCGACACTCAGAGGAATCAAAACCTATGGGGTACTTCCCGTTGAACTAGAATTCTGAAATTTGGCAAGAAGCATTGTGTTAGAGTACACATATAGGAAAAAATCCGAAAACTGGACATTTTTAATTTAATCACAAAAAAATAGTGTCTCAATGCAACGAATGAAGGCCCAAATTTTAAAGTGAATTAACCGTATCATGTGGGGTATCATATGAAAGAGCCTCATTAGCATAAGCTAAAACAGGTTTTTAACGCATTCTTCGCCCCCTGCAGACCCTTCACTTCAGCTGGGAACCAAAACTTTTTAATTTTGATTAAGTACAGAGTGGCCGTGCAACGTTGACTGCCTCAAACGCCGGCGGTTTACTGACTACTACAAAATGAACGGGACGTTCGCCGGATCCAAGTGGAAGGCGCCGCTACTATAGCCCCGCCTCACTCGGATCCGAGTGGTGAGCAAGGAATGTGTTAAATATTTTTACGATGTATATTTTTCGGTTTATGAAGGAAAATATAAAAAAAATATATGATTTCCCCTTTTTATTTAGTTTGTACGGAACCCTTGGTGGGCGAGTCTGACTCGCACTTGTCCGGTTTTTTTTTTAAATAGACTTTTGCATGCCCGTCAACTCGCCTCCAGGCAACAGTTGCAGTCTACATAGGAGCGCTATTGCCTGGAAGGAACCTATTTAATCGCGATTTGAACACACCCAGATTATATCCATTGGGCAAGACTCATTCAAGAAGCATATTACACGTTTTGGCGATACTCACAATAAAATTATAGTTAAAAACTAAAGCAACCGGCTTCTCATGGATGCCATTATCAGAACTGGACCAAATTGAAATGGGGTAAGCACACGGGGAGCACCAGCATTTAAATTAAAAAAGAATCATCAAAATCGGTTCACCCAGTTGAAAGTTCTGAGGTAACAAACATAAAAAAATATACAGACGACTTGAGAACCTTCTCCTTTTTTAAGGTCGGTTGAAAAGTGAACTAGAGCGTTTGGTTCGAGGTTTTGGAATATCCATCATGAAACGATGACGCTTTGACGAAGATATGACCTCCTACAGCTTAAACGCCTTAACCAATTTTGATGTACAAGGTGTTGTTAGATTCGTCTTTATATACACACACACACACACACACACACACATTTTTTTGTCATAATAAGAATACGACTCGCAAAAATAAAAAAACCGGACAAGTGCGAGTCAGACTCGCCCACCGAGGGTTCAGTACAAACTAGTAGATAAAAGGGAGAAATTACATATATTTTTATATTTTCCTTCATAAATCGAAAAATATACATCGTAAAAATAATTACAAACCTGTTATAGCTTGTGATAATGAAGGTCTTTATTATGATACCCCACATGATACGGTTAATTCACTTTAAAATTTGGACCCTCATTTCTTGCACAAAGACACTATTTTTTTGTGATTAAATAAAAAATGTCCAGTTTTCGGATTTTTCCCTATATGTGTACTATAACACAATGTTTCTCGCCAAATTTCATAGTTCTAGGTCAACGGGAAGTACCCCATAGGTTTTGGTTCCCTTGTGATTGTCGAAATGTGCGTTTTTACGACATATTTGGGTGTAACTTTTTTTTACGAAAACTGAGAAATTTGATTTTTCTTTTTGCAGCAAGAGACTATAGATCTGCGTATATGGTTTTAATTTAAACACGATACTTACCTTCACGCGTTCCCGAGATACAGGTCTTGACACCCGGACGGACGGACAGACAGACGGACAACAAAGTGATCCAATAAGGGTCTGTTTTTTCCTTTTGAGGTATGGAACCCAAAAAATTTGCATTTGCGTAAATTTCAACGAAATTTTTCGTAATAAATGATTTTACTAGAATTATTCTAAAGAATTCGTATTTATAATCTTTAATAACGATTTTACGAATAGGTACTTTCTGACAAAAAATATGCACTCAAAAGCGTAATTCGTACGTTAGGTACACTGCAAAAACCACTTTTCTGCAGTCGGTTTTCAATTTTATGTATCCTATTTTCGGCACAATTTTGAACCCAGCGTTAAACTGTCCATGAATGTCTTCATTTTATATCCAAATTGTATGGTATAATGCATAATAGCTCATTTGTGTGTGTTTTCTAGGTCGGGTAGAAGTAGCTTAAGTAGTAATTACCTCGACTTCCATGTGGAGTTGCGCAAGAGCCCTCATTGTACGATAAATATCACTTTGAATCGCCTATGGAATGCGGCGCCATGTCAGCATTATTGTATACTTTTTATGTATCACAGGTTTATTTATTTGCATTTTTTTTTATAAAAAAACAAAATTATCATCCTCATCGTCTCAGCCGCAAGATGTTCTACTGCGGGAAATAATCTTCTTGCCTGGATGCTTCTTTCCCAAGACTAGTTCCTACTAGTCTTGGGAAAGAAGCATCCTAGCAGCCTGCATCTAAACAAACAAAAAGCAATTTTAAAAAAAAGTCTTCAAAACAATCCATTTAAATTAAAAGGGAGAAATAACTACTGTTACGGAATACTTACCGAAAAATTAAATCAAAACTGGGCGTCGCTATGTCGTTACGTACACAAACTATTTTTTAGAGATCGGTAGGTATATTTATCTAGGATTTTGTAGGTGATCGTTTAGGGCGTAACACCGACCTTAAAAAATAGTTGATCTACGTAACTACAACAAATACAAATGCAAATAATTTATTTATAAAATGTCATTTACAGGTCAATTAATAAAAATAAAAATATGCACAATTAAAGATAAAATATTGATAAGTACATAAGTACCTTCTTAAAATTTGTCTAGCATATATTCATTTACGTGGTAATACGCCTTGCTTTGAAGCAGTAGTTTTAATTTATTTTACTAAGGTAGACGCCTATTTTGATTTAATTTTTCGGTATTTCGTAACAGTTGTTATTTCTCCCTTTTCAGTTAAATGGATTATTTTGAAAACGATTTTTTTAATTATACTTTTATTTATTTATTTTTATTGATATTAACTCGTTTTTCTTGAAACTAAAAATTTTATTCCCAAACTTCACCGGGTTCACAGTTCGTTTAATTTTCATACTCACTGCAATACTATTGTAACATCTAAATTTTAGGTTATAAGTATGCCAGATCATTTTAAAGATTACGAGTAAATAAACCTACCAAATTTCGTTCAAATCCGTCCGGTAGTTTGAATTATCTACGTCGTTGAAACAAACTTTACTACATATTAATAAATAGGTAATAAAAGTGAAACATAATTATATTACTCATCATTGTCATCTCAGCCGCAAGAAGTCCTCTGCTGGACATATGCCTCCCTCATTGATTTCCAAAAAGACCGGTTGGAAGCGGCCTGCATCAAGTATCTTCCTCCACTTGTAAGTATGAGGTCTTTCTGTTCACCTTGTGACTGGTCTTCCTACGCTGCGTTTTTTTTTATGAAGATAGATCTACGGTTGACCACCAACTCGCCTGATGTTAAGCGACGGTGTGGCCGGTGTGGCCGGTTTGCCGGTGCTTGCTTATTAGTATGCGAAAATAATCGGCCTCCAGAATTTAACGCTTCCTAACTTCCTCCTTGGATATCATAGGTTACTTTGATAATCGGGTATTTATTTATATAAATTAATTTATTAATGCTGGTTGCATGACCCATATTATTATTATGCAGACATATGCAATTCTACATATAAATGCATTGTAAAAGCGAATATAGGTTAAGAAAACTGAACTCAAAACAATTCATTTGACACAGCTATTTGCAGTCCAGGCAAACCCGCTGGCTGAGTTATTATTTTTCTTAGAGTTATATTTTTATGTGCGCTTGCACATGCTTGTCCTACTGTAGAATGCGCCGCCTGCTTGCATATTATAGTGTCATACGCATTTTATTGTTAAATATGTAATGTAACCACAAACAACTCCTTATTCTAATTATACTACTTCTATCCACCCTAAGGTTGCCTGGAAGAAATCGCTCTATGCGATAAGGCCGCCTTTGTACTGTTGTTTAATTTTAAGTTATTACTGTATGGATGTACAATAAAGTTATATTATATTCTATTATTGTATAATCTATTCTTGAATTATCCGTGGCACCCGTGGTTTCACACTCAAATAGCGTGTCAAAACAAATAACAACGCCTAATTATATCGCACCAATGTTTAACCTTAATATCAAGGGTATGCGCAAGTAATTATATGCATTCAATGTGTATTTAATTGGAATGTGAACAAAAAGCGTTTGTGACTCAACTAACATTGTGATCTACTTCACTAAGGTACTACTTAGCGAAGTAGATCACAATGTTAGTTGAGTAATTTAGTAGTTTAGTAATTCTGCAACTCGAAACTAGTAAGATAAAATAAAAACAAAATTAAAATAGTTCATAAGCAAGGTTTCGGGTATTGTTCAAATCTGTCGTCTAAAAATAAATTTGCCAAATTTAGAATGAATTGAGCAGCATAGTTTTTTCTAAGTTCATTTAGTCCGGTACACATTGGGTAATTAGTAGAGTTGTAAAAAGATACTGCCTTTGCACGAGTGCTTTTTAAAGTGCATTGAGAGCATAGTTGTCGCGGCAATTTTTTACATTACGCGTTATTTCATAGAATAACAAAAAAATGATTTTTACCCCTAAATATTATTAGATTTCGATAATTATTTTTATATATATCTAAATAAGTGAACAATAAAGTTAACATAATTTATGATTCCAAACAGTTAAAAAAAGAATTATCGAATATAATGTTTAGGAATATACAACTTTTTTAACAGACTTCCAAAAAGAAGGAGGTTATCAACTCGACTTGTTTTTTTTTTGTATGTTATTCCCCGATTACTTTTGGTATTTGGTAGCTCATACTTCAGAGGTAGTCTATACCTTTACATTTTATCAACAATTATACTTTGGTTTTTATAACAAAATAACTGGTGAAATATCATCCGAGTGTCTGTAGAAAAGTGAACAGCAAGTCGCCTAGGTGTACTTTAAATTATAAAAATTCAACACTTGCGATCTATCAGTGTTACCGAACACATATATGTAATTTTATAAAATGAGTAACAATATAAGCAATTACTAGAATTCGGAGTTTGATGTGCAGGTGTCAATCTCTAAAGATTTAACACCAAGTCAACGAATTGCGTATTTTGCAGTCGGTTTTGTCAGTTTTTTAAGTTATAATTATTCTTACTTATGTATGAAAGAGCGAGACAGCTAAATCGCTTCACGTGTCACAGTGCTATCGAAGGGTAACTCTCTATTTTAGCTACTAAATTAATAACATAATGTAAATTTTATTGTCTAAAATTACTTTTTTATTTTAAATTTATGGTAAATTTAGTAAAAATATAAACTGTGGTTCATGGTAAAAGTAGTTCATGGTAAACAAGTCAAATATTTTTCAGCAGCTGAGTATTTATTTACATCTGAGTATTTAAATTGTTTCATTATCATTATGTACACATAAATATCACATTCATCAGTCATCCGTCACGAGCATGCACAAGAAAAAATAAAGCTAGTTGTTGTTTAGTAATGGAGGCCATGATGTCCATGTCCGTACGCCAGGGAGGCGCCATGGACCAGAGGGGCGGCATGGACATAGGAGGCGGCATGGGCGTAGGGGGCGGCGTGGACGATGGGGGCGGCATGGACGACAGGGGCGGCGTGGACTACGGGGGCGGGGTGGTGTCCGGGGGTCTTGTGGACGACAGCGTTGAAACTGAAATGAAAACATATTGGTAAGGACAAAAGTAAACTAGATTTGTTAGCTTTGTTTTATGTAGGATTGAAGTTAAATACATATGTTTACTCGTTAGACTATAACGTGGTCTTTTGGACAGTCTATCCAATTAAAGGGCTAGTCGTTTGGTCTATAGTGTAAACGAAATGACAAGTTCTATGATTGCTATTTTTTATTTATATTATTTATGATCCATTGCGTGTTGTAGCCTCTATACAAAATGAAAAGTTTCTATGACAACTAGCTCATCTTTTACTCCCAAAGAGAAGAAAATCATCTATATAATAGCTATAAGATAAGAATACTACTTCGTATCATAGATTAGTTTTAGCTTATGAAACTAATGAAAATGTAACTGTTGCAAGTTAAATAAGACTTGTAAAACTGGGAAAACCAAACGAGCTACCTTGAAATCGTATACTTCGCCACCATGTGAGGCAGCATTTTAACTTACATTGTCTACTGAGTATTATAAACATGTGTGACCAAAATTGCTTTGTTAATTTAGCAACCATGACATACAAAACATTTTGGGAACTAAACGGAACAGGCTGTTTATTTGCGAATAGGTGACATGTTATATGTGTATTGTGGCTATATAATTTTATGTTATCAATTTGAGTGTGTAAAATTTTATAGTTAAAATTGCATTGCAGTGTATTCATAGCGCTGCTATATAAGTGGACAAGAATACAATGAAGTACATAACTAAAAAAAAAACATAATAATCTTAAAAATTCTAGTGACATTTCAGAAATTTTTGTTGATTTTCTGAAATATTAGAGCACAGTGTGATATGGACAAGGTATCGGAGTTCTACCGAAAGTGTCAAAACAGTGAACTAACTGTAGTTTTTTGCTATACTTAGTTATTAACTACAAAGTATTGGTTGTAAAGTGAATGCAATGCTTTTTTTTTGTTTGCTTTGCCAGCCATGCTAAAGTTTTTGATGCTTAATTTGGACATCCTCGTTTTACTTCTATACCTTTTGTCTATACCTATATGTGGATTTGTCTCAGAGACACGTAATATCAAAGGATGTGTTGTGAAATTTGATAAGTTGAATATAATAAATTTCCTTTTTAAAGCTAAGTCGATTATATTAATATGTAGTAATTTGTATTTGTTTTTCGAGGAAAACCACCTGTTTGAAGCTGTCGTCGGGAGAAACCTGATAAATTGTTTATCCCTTGATATATAAATGAAGACTGGATATCCTGAAGCTCTATGAGTAGATTTAAGAAGATATCACACAAGTCCATAACTGCTCGTATGTATTTATGCCCATACATGAGTGAAACAGGATGTTTTGATTTTTTGAAATTGGTTTGGAAGTTCATAATATGTTATTGTATAGCTTACCCATGGTGGTCGTCAGCGGTGTACTCGACCTTGCGGACGGAACCGTCAGGCTCCACCAGGGAGTAGCTGCCATGGACGGCACCACCATCGCGGCTCTCGTGCTGGGTCTTGTGGTCACCGGTGTGGGGGTCAGCCACAGAGTACGCGTAGTCGTATTTGGGGTGAGAATCCTGGAAAGAATAACGTAGACAAATTGATAAATAGTAAGCGTTTTCGCTATCTGAGCGTGATGACAATGACGTCACAATGTGCAATTTTAGCTATTATGATATATAACTCATAAATGTTTAAAAGTGTATCAACTTTACTCTTTACAAAATTATAATTATGTTTGTTTTCTACATTTTTGGAACTCACGTGGGCAAGAGCCAGAGGAGCGGCGTGGACGATGGGGGCAGCGTGGACTACAGGGGCAGCGTGGACGACGGGGGCAACATGGGCGATGGGGCCATAATGCGCGGGGGCGTAGTGCGCGGGGGCGTAGTGCGCGGGGCCGTAGTGCGCGGGGGCATCATGGCGAACGATGCTCTGAGAAGACACCGCCGAGTGGTGGTACGGCAGGAGTCCAGCGTTGGCGGCAGCCAAAACGGCGCTAAGAGCAAGCACCTTCACAAAACAAAAGACACTCAATTAATTTCAAAAAGGGAATATTCATATAAAGGATTTCTTGAATATTTTTTATTCCTCGACTTACTTTAGTGAACATTTTGCACTAGTTAATCAGGCAGGTGACTGATACTATTATCGGCCTGGAGTGTGACTTTTATATGAAAAGCAAAACGGAGGCACAATCCTGGCAGTGGTGGGGACTGCGGTCACTTCAGTTCCGTAAGTTTGACACCGCGAGGTCACAGCCGACATACCTTAGGTAATAATTCACAAGCAGTTCCCTCCCTCGTCCGATACGCAAGTGCTGCATTCAGACCTCAAAGGCAAATACTTTTTTCACATATTATTTATATACGCTTTGTTGTCTAACACATGTTTCATTGTCTTAATTCAAATGTGTTTCCTAAATAGTAATGTCGATAGCTTGAATAATAGTGGGGCGTCTCATATTACCAGATATGTAGCGATGTAGCGTCTGTGTAGCATAGAGTATTGTTAAATAATTAAATCACAGTTACATCTGATGGGTAATAAAATAAGGCAATCAAATGAAATTATTATTTGTAGACTTTACGCTTTACCTTTACTTTTGATTACGGTTGGACGCGCTTCTAGACTACACACAATTTTTCCGTGCTCGTTTTTAAAAATCAAGTTATCACAAAAAGTGCACAACACTGAAACACATCATTTCACTCAGAAAGAAACAATCTCTAAGGTACGCTAATCAACTTCATAAATAAATGTTCATAGTTAAAATAATTAATACAAATAAATCAGCTGTTTGTTAGCAAGATTTCTACATTATTATTTTATGCTCGTGAACGAGACTGCAGAACAGCCACTGTATTTCCGTCTCTGTCATACCGAAGCAATTTACACACGAACTTGCTCGCCATCTCGCTCACGCTCCCTTAGCGGTTATCATATCACCAGCCGCCACTAAAAGCACCTACCACGACCATTTTTATCAATGACCACGACGCATTGTTGGCGTTTTTGATCATAGAATACAAATAACAATAAAATATATGTAGATAGATATAAGTAAGTCAAATCACAATGTGGCAAAAGACTAAGAGCGGGCCGTATGTTTACCCACCTCATCGGGTAACAAGATATGAGCTAGTGCTATCTAGGATGACGTACATTAGTAAGGTGTCTCTAAATTTACAGGGATGCCTAGGCTAAGCCTGGAGCGTTTTGTACAGTTAGCAAAAATGTGCCCCTTTTTGTGTGTCCACCACCCTATGGGGTAACAAGTAGTACATTCGAAAGTGCCTATCTAGAAGTGCCAAAATCAATATATCTTGTGACCCGATGAGGTGGGTAAACATACGGCCCGCTCTTAGTCTTTTGCCACATTGTGATTTGACTTATATCTATCTACATATATTTTATTGTTATTTGTATTGTATGATCAAAAACGTCAACAATGCGTCGTGAGTAATTAAGATACCCAATCTACTTTTCACGGTTTCAACTGCCCTTTATGGTTTACTCTGATACGGAGATGGAGAACAATTATTAATTACATGCCTGTTATGGCATGCACTTGGCAATCAATTGATTGGTTCAATCAATACCTATATATAGAAACACTTGTATTTTAGAGGTTTGCAAATAATACTACTGTGCAATACTATTGTACTGTCGTTTAATTTATTGATTTTTTATTGTTTTTTTTTTTAATATTTACTGTATGTATGGATGTACAATAAAGTTATATTCTATTCTACTATTGCAATATAGATACTTCAATATTGAGCTAGATTGAGATCTTTTTGACCTTCTTTATTCTTTGCAATTCCACAATAACACACTTCTATACCCATACCCGACTGGACTTGAACCTTATTCTACACACCTTGGCGCCACCAACGCTTGATTGGTTTAAGCAAAAAAGGCTATTCGGAAATTTCCACCACCTCACGTGACAGTTCCGTGGCCAAACTGTTACAAAAATTTCAATTTGACCCAAGTAAATTTTCATAAATAAAAATCATTTTAAAAAATTATTAACGCAACATTGATTTTTATGTATGAAAATTAACTTTGATCAAATTGAATTTCTTGTCGAATATTTGTGTTGTTTTCTAGTTTTACAAACAAAGATTTTTTTATAAGTTGATTCAGTCATTTTATATCTTCAAAAATGGGTGCGCGAACTAGACGGACGATGGTCGGACCACGGACTCTTAAGAATGGGCTTAACGCGCGCAGCTACCTCTCTCGCGCATCACAGCATTTTTAAACGTATAAAATCATTGGTTAGGTATATTAGAAAAGTGAGAAATGAATTTTTTGAATACTTTTCTAATATAGGTACCTAACCAATGATATTTTTTTTTTTTAAATGTTGTCATGCGGGAGAGAGATAGCTGCACGCATTGAACTTCATCATAAGTACGTTCAGTCAAATTATTCATACCACCATAAATTTAATATGATAATGCGTGAACGGGATATTGAATTCTATTCGCATTAGTCGCACTTTATACAATAAATATGCACGCATTTAATATGCGATCAGCTCTTAAAACAACCAGTTCTAATCACTATTTATCACTACATTTTCAATTACATCAACGTCGTCTTAAAATTACATCCAGGGACAGACAAACTGTAGCAATATCAATTGCCCTCTTAGCAAGGAATTTGGTATTGCAAAAATGTTAGACACGTGGCTATAATTTTACTGACAATCATACACCGTCCAAATACATGAGTTTATTATTGCAGTGTGATATTTCGACACACTCGTATCACATGCACTGATTTACCACAGCGTGGTCACCTTCAGGCGAACCTAGTACCTCGTACCTACGACTGAGTATATTATTTCCTAACCGATGTAACACGAACTAGACTTGGAATTAAAATGAGTGTTGAAATCGTTTTCCTTGTAATTATTTTTTATTACAATTAACATATTTTTAAGGGACGTATTTAGTCGTACGTCAAAAATATTTGTTGCTCATCAAATTGCATCTACCAGTTACATAATTAGATTTATGCTTACTAAAATCGAGCAAGAAAGATTACGGCAGTACTTAACGTAAAGTGGCGCTCCACTTCGTCTGATCTAGTTTTATTGTTAGTTAGATGTAATAAAAATACTATTTATTCGCGATTTAAATATACCCAGTATTAAATCGCAAATAAATAGACGTGTATTATTACACAAATGCTTTTTAACGTAGACAGCAGCAATACTTAATACTTATCAAACATATCAAACAAATTGGTAACCAAGCATAAGCTGTAAGTGAAAAATATAATTGTAATTAAAAAACTGAAACAACCGACTTCAAAATACGCTTTAACGTTTATTGGGATGACATTTTTCCAGTAATTTTCTTTTATAACTCAAAATAATAGACCGATTTTGATTAAGTTTCTATGGACTCAATTTGAAAATATATTTTTACAAATAATTCAAATAAAATAATTTTCCTGTGACGATATGTATCGTAATAATAGTTTGTAATTCTGACAAAGGTCGCAGAATCTGATGTCTGTGGAGCTAAAAATTAAACTAAAAAAAATATTTCGAAATCGGTTTATAAATAACGGAGCTATGAACTAAACATCCGGACAGAAGAACAAAAATCTTGTTAGTTAATGCTGAGATACTCGTTCGTTTCGCTCACTCGGTCAAATATTTCTCAAACCGACTCTACAGGGCCCTACCACCTAATTGAAACAGATGTTCCTAAACTGAAAAAGATGTTCTATGAAGAATTTTGATGTGAAATTAAATAAGTCCCAAATAACTCGATAACAATCGACATTGTCGCCGGTAATCCGTGAACCTTGAATAATCGCTAATGTTAGTAAATTCTCAGACTGTGTTGAATATTCAAGACAATCGAAAGGGCCTCACGATTCCGCATGATTTAATTGTAGGCATTGTATAAGGGCCCCAGCTAAGCGCATGGCGTGCCATAAAGCCCCAGTTATCGTGCAACCTCGCGGAAGCTGGATACAAAAACCTATTTCTGTATTACGTATCCAATCCAAGGCTATTTTAAGGCAAAAGCCGGTTGAAAGTACCTACACTATTTTGAAAGGAACAACAGTATGTAAAGTACCTACCTTGTTATTTTTTTTTAGGTATTATTTTATGCTTTTATTTGAAACTTTAAACTATTTTAAGAAACTAATTTTAGTACTCTGTGTATACTAGCTGATCCCCGCAGTTTTGCGAAATGATGAAAAACTGTGGTGATTGTGATGAAATGTAAAAATACCAGTCTCTGGATTCTAGTTTGTTCAGCCATATGTTGATCGTGAAAAAGTAACGATCAAACAGAGAGTTACTTTCGCTTTTTGTTAAAAAAATCCAATTTTGTCATTTTTCATTTACACATATTATTTTATTTTGACGTTAACCATGCAATGTAATTTGTGTAGACATTTTGTACAATTATTTATTTTTGTATTTTACTTTTACGAATGTATGATGACTATTTGTATAGTTATTAATTTTTATATTTTTATTTTTGACTATATAAGGAATATGAATATTATCATCATCACCGAGATTACGCAGGTGAAACCGCGAGGCACAGCTAGTAATATCTAATTAATTAAGTACTAATAAAATTAACACCCCAATGATTAGGGTGTTAATTTTATTAGTACTGGCTTAGCTTAGCTTAGTATAGATAAGGGCCTAATCTGACCCTCGGTAGTTAAGAGTTCTACAGTTCATAGGTTAATCACCCGCTGGCTACGCGACCGTGACTTGTAGCTATTAATGTTAATCAGAGCCTTTTGTAGACACCTCAAATCAAAGTAACAATGGGTTTTCTTATCTGGCTTTGTGTCGAAGATAGAAATACGCGTTCGAGCCAGACTGAAGTTGAAACAATAAGATCTCGAATGAATTTACGCTAATTATTTACACCTGATTATACTTATTACGCAACTAAAAATTTTAAATTTATATTTTTATAGGATTAGTAGCAGACAGTCGCTGTGCGCAAGCCGCTTCCATCAAGTTTTTTTTTTAAATCTATGGGGAGGCCTATGTACAGCAGTGGACTTCTTATGGCTGAGTTGACGAGGTGTAGTAGATAGTGTCTTAAAAAAAGTAAATATAAACTTTATAATAATAATAAAATAACGCCGTAAATTATCACAAATACATACATTATATTGAAGAGTAGGGTGGTTTTGTCGGATACGTGGAAAAATCATGTCGCTCTGTCGATATAATATTGTTGCGCTTTGCTTTTTTATATTCCTGAAACTGTGTTCTAGTACTATTACAGCTTCTGTGGTTCTACCCTACGTTATTGTTGTGTTGTTTTATTGTTTTTGTTTATCTAATGTTTATGTTTCGTGCACACAATTGAAGACATTGCAAAATTAGGCAAGAGCAATGAAGTGTGTACTTGTGTTGTCAGTAAAATTATATGGAAGTTTCCACTAACGAGATCAACATTTTAATGAGGCATGACGAGAACTTTACCATTATTTTATGTGACTGTAATTAGCTTGACAATATTCAAAGACTTACAAGACTCCTAATGCGATACAAAATATTGTTCCAAAAACTTAACACCAAAATCAGGTGTTTGCTAATGACAGGTCACAAACGTCATTTAATCTTAAACGTCATCTCATCGCAATCACTTCTCAATAAATAAATAAATAAAAAAAAATAAAAAAAATCTTGTAAAAATTACAAACTTCTTTAAAAAACTATGGAAAACATTACCACCTTCCATCTCTAACTATCAAAAATATATTTCTAACAGTATAAAAAGCGAAATGAAACAAATTTTTACGTATTTGTAGCGTATGTTCGTGTCTCACCTGTGACCACGGATGCTCCAGTGTTTGAAAAATCGGGTCTTAAATTATGTGAAATATACGCGATGAAATCGTTGAAATTTATTTCATTTCAATAAATAACATTCGCGAATATTAGTATAAAAAGCATATATGCATTTCATTTCATAAATTGATTTTATTATTTATACAAATTACTGCAAATAATTAGAGATGGGTCGATGTAATATAAGTTATCGATAACAATTATTATTTTTACGGACTTCAAAAACGAGATTATCAGTTAGCTTATATTTTTCTTATATGTTACCCGCATGATTTCGTCATTTAAATTGATTTAAAATTACTTTCAAATCTCAAAATCGGTCAGTAGTTTGGTTTTTAAAACAAAATTGCGAATTTTGAAGTCGGTTATTCTAGTTTTGTAAACTATAATAATTATGATATGTGAATCATCATCATCATCTCAGTCATAAGAAGTCCACTGCTGGACATAGGCCTCCCCCATGGATTTCTATAAAAGCCGATTGGAAGCGGCTTGCATCCAGCACCTTCCTGCCACTTGTATAAGTTCATCTGTTCATTTCGTGGCTGGTCTTCCTACGCTACGTTTGCCGGGGCGTGGTGTCCACTCGAGAACTTTTCAGTCCCATTGGCCATCAGTTCTACGTTCACTGCCACTTCAACTTGCTAATTAGCTGTGCTATGTCGGTGACCTTTGTACGTGAAACATGGTATTTGATTTTACGTTAAATGTTTGTTTTTTTTCAAACTAACACAGCACCATGCTAACTATTCTGTTTAGATTTTCTAGTTGATGCTGAACAAGCAGAACATTGGGCAGATATAGTAAGGCGAAGTCAAAATGATCCTTGGTGGAAACCGAATTCTCGCTTAACAATTTGTTCAGTGAATTTCCACAATAAATGTAAATACATAACAAAAACAGGGCGCCAGCGTTTACAACATTGAGCAATACCTTCAAAGGTTACTTTGAATTATAAAATCATGACATAAATAACATTTATTCAAATTTAAATTTATAGTCCCACAGAGAAGTTGAAAGTATTTAATATGGTCTAGTATTATGGTTAATAATTAATTTTTAGATCTTAGTTGAGAAATGTAGGGGGGGGGGGGGGGGACGACACAACTTTTTAACTTTAGCGAGCTATATCTCGCACATAACACATCTGAGACACGATAGGGTGGGGGTTAAAAATAATCGGCCAAGTGCGAGTCGGACTCGCGCACGAAGGGTTCCGTACTATCATCTATAATACTACAAAGTTTAGTTCTGTTTATAAAATAACGAGAAATCAACGAAATTCCAAGTAGTAAATTGCAAACTTATAGGTAGGTTTTCGATACACATCTGGGCAGTATGACGACGCTCGCGCAAATACGCGCGGCTATGGCTCGCTCCGTGATGTTACTTCCCCCGCTACCCGCGCGGCCGTTGCTTAGCAACCGCCTCGTGCTCGTGCCACCACCACACCTCGGCGCGGCGCTCGCACCGCGTTTAGATGCACGGATTATTTTCATTTTGTGAGTTTTTATGTATTAGATTAGGTATTTATTTTTATAGTTAATATATTTCTAAATATTTACTTACAAATATTCAAGTTTCTACCTGTTAATTAAGATCGAGTAAAAATTGCTTAAAAATTACGTTTGTTGTATGGGAGCCCCCCTTTAATATCTACTTTATTGTTATTTAATTACTTATTTTGAAAGGTAATATACAAGTAAATATTCTGTGAAAATTTGAAGCGTCTACCTGTTACCGTTTTTAATATTGAGCAAAAAAATACGAAAAAAACACGTTTATTGTATGGGGACCCTTAATATTTTATTTTTAAAAAAAATTAGTATTTGTTGTTATAGCGGCAACGGAAATACATCATTTGTGAAAATTTCAGCTTTCTAGCTATCACGGTTTATGAGATACAGCCTGGAGACAGACAGACAGACAGACAGACAGACAGACAGACAGACAGACAGCGAAGTCTTAGTAATAGGGTCCCGTTTTTACCCTTTGGGTACGGAACCCTAAAAATGATCCAGTCTTTATTGTATATATGAAAAACCCAATCTCTATTTTTAATTTTTTTGAAAATTTTACTACTGCATTTTGTAGCGGCTCACAAAACACAATTATGTATAAAAAATTGTTTTTATAGGTTTAATAGTTTCCGAGTAAAATGACTGTGACATACGGACAGACAGACAGACGGACATGACGGACATATAAGGGTTCCCCGTAGGTACTACGGAACCCTAATAAAACGATGTTTCTTGAAACATTACAAAAAAAAACAAAAGAAAAAATTGGTACCTATAATTACTTATCGATATCGATACTTTAATACCTCTTGGTCTATCTCTGGCTTAATGTCATTAGGTTTTTTTTTATTTATTTCAGTATTGCCAGTATATGTTTTCTCAATTTCCCTGTATCATTTGTATTTACCTTCTATATTGTTTGTAAATAGGTGTGAAAATTTATTCAGTAGTATTTAATCAAATTAATTTGGTCCATTACTGGTGCTACGAATTAACCATTGACATACTTATCTAAGTATTGTGATAAATCCATTAGATTTCGAGAGGCAGTAATTGTGTTAATGAATACGGAGGACAAAAAATAGTGCTACGTTAACCACAATGTAGGAACTCTGCTATAGTAAAATAAACATTTGCTGTTTTATCCTATTTCAAAAAATGAAGTTCCGAATGAAATAGCTGGGCATGGACCGTTGCACTCCAACAAAAAAATACGTAATATATGTTTACCTGACTGTCAACTGATGCGAAAGCAAAAAGAACCTTCGTGATCTTAACCTACATTATGTACACATTTATCACGCACACACACACACACACACACGTATGTTTTATCCGTAGCATAAAAATATAGTCTTTCCAGTCACAATTACTTTGACTCTTATTCTTCTCAACAGATCGTGCAACTCAAAGTCCGTTTTAAGGCCGGCTTAAAGTTTACTAAAATAAAATATGACATATCAGAGTCAAATTGAAATAAAATGAAGTTTAATGGAAAAAAATAACTGCGAATGACTTCTACTGAGCTACTGAGTTATTTTTTTATGAATGAGGTATTAGTCGATTCATTGCCTTTGTGACATCAGTTATATGACGACACAATTTGTATAAACTTATTTAGTAAATACTATCATCATGAACTGTATTTTTTATTTAGAAAATAAAAATACATTAGATTCTTTTATAAAGTGATGAAACTGCCTGTTTCGCTCGCACGCGGCACCCATAGATATAAAATTATTTAAATTACTGATTTCATTTTTGATTTCAGATTTTCTTTCAGAGTCATAAGAACACTATTACAATGATTTAACAGTAGTTGTTATTTTATATGTGATATTTTGACCGTGATAAACGTGTAACCGACAAAATTTTCACGTTTATACCTAAATTTCGGTCAAAATAACAAATATAATAATTTTATAGTTTAAAAAACTGAAACAACAGACTTCAAAGTTACTATTATTTCAGTTATATGATTGTATGAATCTCCCATTGACCATTCTGACTTTAATCATGATTACCCGATCAAATCGGGAGATATCCTTTTCAAAGGCAACTTTGTAGATAAATTTGGCAAATGGACGTGTATCTACGGTTAAAAATAAATTTATAAAAAAATGAAGTGTCAAATTGAAAAAATAAAATTGGCCCGAATTTAAAAGGCGGTTTGTATGGAGATTATCCTTCTGGGTCCTATGTAATAGGGCGAATTCTGTGACAATATTATATATCCTCAAATACGGCAAATGAGTCAATCCTGCAAGTCCAGTTTATGGCAACAGGAAGAAAAGAAAAAAATCTTCATAGAGGAACAATCTTATTAAATGAATGTAAATTAGGTATTTAGCAGAGATATCGGTGTAAAGTGATTGATACGATAATAATCTGACGTCTATCGATTTATGTATTGCATAAAGTAATCCAATCTTGATTAGAGACTTGCCAATCGTGTCCACGCTCAGTTGCCTATTGAAATGTTTATTTTCTAATAATGTATTTTATTGTATTCTCGGCAAAGTATTAACTCGACACTGGTTAGTTCGTTAGGTTCAACTTTTTAAATACAAGGAAACCTTATCATTTCGCCATGTCCGTCTGTCTGTCCGTATGTCACAATTATTTTACTCAGAGACTATTTGCACTATTTAACTAAATTTGGTATGTAGACATGTTCCGTATAATGCTACAAAATGCCGTGGTAAAATTAAAAAAAATAAGGGGTGGCATTCCATACATATAATTTTTTTTTTACCCTTCGAGTCGTATTATTGATTATTTTCTCACACATGCGGGCTATATCCCGCCAAAAGTGAAATAATTATGTACCTTCTACTTTTCTTAACTATAAGATCTAGAAATTCACGATTAACCATTTTCACCAACCACGAAGAGGTTGTCAAATCTCAACAAATAAAAAATGTTCGAGAGGTATGTATATTTTTCTCAGAACTTTTGGTATAGATTTAGTCGTGTATCAATTTAATCGATTTGAATTAAGAGATTTGAATTAAAATATAATTTATTACATCCGATATCCGTCATCGCTTATTAGAACAACACTTGGCGTTTTTGTTATGTCAGTTGAACGACAGAAGTTATAAATAAAATTGACATTTGTAGGAAGTGTTTTGTTTAATTTTTTTGTCTAATCGATAACTATAGGAAGTGTTTTGTTAATCGACTTCCAAAAAAGAGGAGGTTTTCAATTCGTCAGAATATTTTTTGTATTTTTTTTATACTACGCATTAATACCTTTCATTTAAGGAACTTCTTTAGTATTTAGTTCCATTCTAGGATTTCAATTTGGACTCAAGCGGAAAATGTGTCATGTTACCACATTAAAACCTTAACTACTTTATTCGACTGGTCAAGAAGGAGGGTGATCTTTTTCGAGTATACATTATGTAGGTACGTATTATGTAAAGTAAGTAAGTATAACCAACTTGTAGTGAGTTTGTGCATTTTGATTGTCTTTAGACCCTTATCGGTCTGGGGTAATCGATTTGCTTTTTGTGTAGTAGTTTAGTTAGTTAAGTATGTGTAGTTTATATATTGTTTTGTTGTAGTTAATAAAGGTACTTGCCCCATAAAAGTATAATAACTATGCTATGTAAATCTAAATATAAGACTATGTCTATATATAGACAGAACGGCTTCACCGATTATGATGTTTGACGTGTCGTTAATATATTTCTTTATATTATTTTTATTTCATTTATTCAAAAAAAAAATACAGCCCTTTATAATGTACATTAAATAACATTTATAAGGCTTAAGGCCAATAATAGATTTACATTTTATATTTAATCTTATACAATTTCAGTTGTAAAGTAAAGATCTTAATAAGGTTTCTATTTGATATAAAAACATTAAATAGAAAAGTAAGCCCTGCTTAAACTTAACGTGTGCATGATGTGAGTGTATGATGGTGATTGTGTGAGGGTGTGAGTGTGTGTGTGTGTATGTGTGTATATGTGGGGACAGGGAATGAGTCCTATAAACTATATTTGACGATAATAATAATAGGTACTGTATAATACTTGTTAGGACAAATTGAAACTTGTCGATTAAATCGCATATAAATACGTCACAGAGAGCAACTGGTCTGATATCTAGATCCAGTTGGGTTTCTGGTTTAGAAATTAATCATACTTGTTTAATTATATAACGTTAAATTACTTTCATCTCGAAAATGCGGATAAACTACAAAAACAGTTTAAAATTTATGTAAATGTAAAAAAAGAATGCTCTACGTGAGCAGGGCCGGCGAAAACTTACATAAAGTTTTCCCCGGCTCTGCGTGGCAAGCCTCAAGTAAGGTAATCGCGCGACTCATCTTCAGTCTCGACACGTCAGGCAACGTTGTTAGACACGTGTCGTGCTAACAGCGACAATGCCATCCTGTGCGTTTAGAAAGTGCAGCTCCAAGATATATAAGGCCAAGATACTAAAAGGCCTTAGGATGTGGTCTTACCCTCGAAAGCGCTGAAAACTGAGATTTGCCATGATTTTGATTCATATTTAATGAGTATAACCTCTCTATAAATAAAACCTCATTGCGGTTAAATCTTGTATTTTACAAGCAATTTAGGTTCTAACTTGGTTCTAAGTTATAGTATAACACAAGTATAATACTGCATGAGCAGTATTGCAGCTGATTTAAGTCATCAAAGCACATCAATTTTAGTGGTTTCATTCAATCATTTCAATCAAGCAACTTTTAGTGGCTTATGTGAAAATTTAGTAACACTCCCAGTAAACTTTGTGTGACCTAAATCATCTAATGACACGGTTGTATTCTTCCTTCCATTCACTGAGACACTATGTCTCATAAGAAAATCGAAATGACAATAGTAGAAATAAGACAATATTTGAGACGAATTTGAGATATTTTGCAAAGTTAAGTTACTTTTTTCGGTAAGGTCGTGGGGTTACCTATCTACAATCCGAATTGTGGAATATCGAATATTGATATTGAAAATTTGAAAGGCACTATCAAAATCCCGAAAAATCATTTTAAGAACTCGTCTGATAACTGAATCTGTATGATTCGAAAGTTTTAAATAATAATACAGAAACCTAGCGAATCTAACCTAATTAATAACTGTTCGGGCAAATGAACCTGATGACTAAAATACTTATGGAATCAGAAAATTTTGACAAGTTAAACATTTGCGGCCTTACCGAAAAAAAGTTACTTAACTTTAACCATTGTCTTAAATTCTCTGTCTTCTTTCCGCAAGAGTAATTACATGTCAGCGAGAAGATGTGAATATGTTAAGCAATGCTTAAAGTTAAGTAACATTTTTCGGTAAGGCCGTTGGATTCAGGCAGTTCTATGAAACGGATTCGGCATGTAAGATTCAAACAAATGAATTACGGATTAGGTATAAATAGGTTACCGTTTTCGTGTGAGATTTTTGTGATAAACCGAGCTAGACTTAGTAAAATGATTACAGCTTGCTGTTTGTTAATGTTTACTGTTTGATAAATTAATGTATCTTACTTACTGATCACTCGGTTCGTGAAGTAAGCGTGTTAATGCGGTGGGGCAACTGTTTAAATAACCATTTTATAAGCAGTTGTGTAGATACGGATCAGACGTAGATTTAGACGATCACAATAAATGCCCTCCTGAACAAAAAAAGGTTAAACAGATGGATACAATCTTTATTGTTTACATAACTGAATAATTAATTAGTAACAAAAGGTACTTATGCTGTTGAAATAACAAGCGGTCTTAACTCTAAAAGCGATCGCTTCTAGGAAACCTTGAGATGGAGATGTGATAAGAGAGGAATAAACTGGAGGAGTACCAGAAAGTTGTAATTTAGTATGCGTATATTTATTACGATAATAAAACGGTTGAATAAAATATTTAAAAAAATGAGGGTAATGTGGGGATGATATTTTTTCAACCCTCAGCCAATCCGGTGGAGTATCGTTGAATAGGACTCTTGAAGTAAGACTAAGGTTTCATGCATTTTCTTTTCAGATGTGATGTGTGCAAGACGCAGACCGCCAAAAGTGGAAAAATGTGCCCCCTCTGCATTTCATTTTGTCAATACACGCCAAGTGGTTTTCTTTTAGAATACAGTATTAATTAAGGAACCCTATCATATTCGTGTTTCAACACGGTCTTAGCCACTTATAGTGTAACGAAAACGCTTTTGAAGTCTAATTAGTAGTATGCTTAAGTATATTTAAATGCATAAACGAACTTTGTAACTAGTGATAAAATTGAATACACAAACTTGCCAGTATGCATTGTGTGTGAAGAGAATGAAGTGACGAAATCAAATAGCATGAATGAACTCCGATGAGATTGAATTACATTAGCAACAGGTGGTTTACGCTATTGGCTTACGCTAATCTTATTATACCTATCATACTTGTGCATACTTAAGCTAGAAATCTAATACCTTTAAACGAGCAATTCTTGTATTTATATAGGTATATACTAGTTGACCCGGCGTACTTTGTATCACCTATCAATGAGTGGACCCGATATTTTCTCAACGTTTAGACCTTCCCTGGGACTACGACAAAAAATTTAAAACCAAAATCAGCTAAATCGGCCCAGTCGTTCTCGAGTTTTAGCGAGACAAACGAACAGCAATTGATTTTTATATATATATAAGAGATAATTTGAATCTCGGAAACGGCTCCAACGATTTTAATGGTATTTGGTTTGTAGGTAGATTAGGGAACGATAAATCGATCTTGCTAGGTTTCATTTTTAGTGAACTAAAACTTAGGTACTTAGTAATAAGATGTGCATGACCATCATGTGATTATTATTATTTATATGTACACTAACGTTCGAATAAAGATGCAAGTAAATAGTTATATACATAAAAAAAATTAAAATGAATTTGTGCCATTTGTTGCTCATTTATCGTAAGTAGTGACAGGTGGAGTAATTTACATAGCCTTAAGAGGCTTACAAAAAGTTGCTTCACTGAGATTGAGGTGACTCGAATTCTAAGCTTATTACTGTGTATGATGGGGAGTGTAGTGTATCGCTATGGTTTCGAATCCAGGCATTTGACAATATTCTGAAGCATTACATTGTTATAAGCCAGAGCGATTTGTCCCCTCAGTTTACAAAAATAAATAAATATAACTAATTAGTTCTATAACTATATAAAAGGCTTTTCCTGTTTGTCAGACAGGCAGCCTACGTACATCATAAGCCACTGGTCCTAAATACTCAAATTATATTTGGAGAGCGTCTTGAGGACAGTTCTGTAGGATAGCAGGTGAAACAACGAAGCGTAGCTTTTTATACTGGAAATTTATGGACAGTCCTGTAGGTAAGCACGTGAAACGATGAAGCGTAGCTTTTTGTACGGGAAATGTATGGACAGTCCTGTAGGTAAGCAGGTGAAACATCGAAGCGTAGCTTTTTATACTGGAAATTTATGGACAGTCCTGTAGGTAAGCACGTGAAACGATGAAGCGTAGCTTTTTGTACTGGAAATGTATGGACAGTCCTGTAGGTAAGCAGGTGAAACATCGAAGCGTAGCTTTTTATACTGGAAATTTATGGACAGTCCTGTAGGTAAGCACTTGAAACGATGAAGCGTAGCTTTTTGTACTGGAAATGTATGGACAGTCCTGTAGGTAAGCAGGTGAAACACCGAAGCATAGCTTTTTATACTGGAATTTTATGGACAGTCCTGTAGGCAAGCAGGTGTAACAACGAATCGTAGCTAGTATACTATACTGCAATCAGACATAATTACTATCAATCCAACGATTGCAATAGAAATTACAAGTTTCCTTATACATAGGCACTTTTCATTGACGTATTTGCATATTTGCAAGTTGCTTTCGTAACTATACCAGCTTTCATACTTTGTAAGCTCTGAACAAATGTCGTGCCAGCCAAGCTGTTTTATTGACTCATGATACTAGTTATTACAGAGATAGTATTGTAGAAATTATATATTATCCATGACCCATATTACCTAATTCTACTAAACATTATTCTACACTGCGCATGCGCAATATTGAAACAAATAAACAACATTTGTTTCATAAGGGTTCCAATTAAAATTCTTCGTTACTTTAAATTAGTTTAATGACTATTATTTTATAATAAGAGTACATTAGAAAGATCACAGCAAATAAATATAAGGTACGTAGTGATAGCCTCTCGGTTTTGGAGATCTAGTAGTGGTGATGTTGGGATGAGTAGACGTGATGACTGGGGCCGGAGTTGTGGACGACGGCGTTGAAACTGGAACAAAACAAGTATTATTTAATTTAATTTTATGTAATTCTAGTTTTCTTTTATTTTAATTTATATATGGTTGAAAGTCTGGAATGAATTTATTTTTATTTCAATTCATTATTTATTTTTATTAATGACATACATAAGTAAAATCACGCCTATTTTAACACGCTTTTATGAGGTCGACCTGTATGTAATGAAATCTAAGGTAACTAATTTAACCATCTTCTAAGGATCGTAGCGTCATGAAAATTGGCAGCTGTATGTAGTTCTGATAACAAAACAATAATATGGTACTGACGAACTGATCTGATGATGGAGCCGGTAGATATGAACTAGAACTTCATGATGGAACATCGTATCATAGCTGTGTTTGGATTTGTTAGAAAAGTCTTGTAATTGATCTTTGACCACAATAATTTGTAGCGTGTTTTTTTAGAATTTATTTCCTTACGGAGTAGGCAGAGTATCAATTACCGTGCTTGACGCCACATTAGACCGTAGTGAGGCGATTACATGCAAAGGATAGGGTATTAAAATTTAAGACAAAAATATTGTTAATAAAACTAAATACCTACCTGATGATACTTGTATGAACTTATATCTATAAAAGGTTTTGTCCTAAATGATACCAATAGACAACGTATTGCTAGCCTTAAAACATTACCTTCCTTTTAAAAAAAGATTCACCTTTAAAATATAAATTTAAATATCCGTATTTGAGGCTAAGAAAAACAGTCTGTTGGAATAATTGACAAAAAAAAACTGGGTTTCTGTCCCATGGATGGTATAACCCAGATTTGGTCGAGTTGCTCGTATGCAAGTTTAAATATTGTCAGTTAGGACCGAATTCTTTTTCTTTTGAACATACTCTAACTGTGAATCTAAACTATTGAAACCCATAAAAAGGAATTCCAGAATTTTAAAGAATTTTCGACAAGTTTTGTCCCGCTGCAGCTGGAATGCAATGGTGAAACCATAGCTTAGTTATTATTATACATACCATGTTGTGTTCCAAGTGTAGTTAGTAAATAAAATTATAAGCTATTAAATAACGTATTCCCGTTATCTGTAATGAGTGTCTAATACACGAATAAAACCATTCTACATTAACCTAGTACTTGCCACTCCCAAGGCTTTGGTGTATTTTTAACATTTCCAACAGCCTCATCAAGTTTCAGGATTTCCTACGCACCGTTCCCCGATAACATGCAAGAATACGTAAACAATACCTTTGTGAACATGCAAATCAAAACGATTAGACACAGTAATCGCTCACATCAAACAGGTTTCAACACAATTGTATCAATTCAGGTTCTGGCAGATGTCGGAAGTCGGGTCATTTGCGGTCATTACTCACATGCTCACGTGAGCACGGGCCGGTTTGACCGCCATATGATAGATCCACCAGTTACGGACGCCAAAGCTTTACCAGAAGTAAACATGAATGAACTCAAAACGTATTTTTGCGTAATTGGGGGAAAGTTGCATTGTCATCGTGTCACACGTTATACTTTATGTAAGCATACGCCGTTCTCTAAACAAACTGTAACAAACCTTAACCTTATCCAACTGTCCCTTCTAAAGCCACATTTTGAACGGAATTCTAGTTAGGTCCACTGTCTCAAATAACTGTTGGAAGTTAACTGTGGTTGCTATGCTCTTAAGTTAGATACGAAACAATGCTGTGAATTTGGTTCGGAGGTCTCGTTAGTGTGGGAAGGATTTATATACGTACCCATGGTGGTCATCAGCGGTGTAGGAGACCTTGCGGAAAGAGCCATCGGGCTGGAGCAGAGAGTACTCTCCTTTTACGACGTCTCCGTCACGGTGCTCGTGTTGGGACTTGTGGTCGCCGGTGTGAGGGTCTTCCACGGAGTAAGAGTACTGGTATTTGGGATGGGCCTGGAATAAGGAATGATCACCAATCAACATTATGTCGAAGGAATTCACACCGGCAAAAAACTTGACGTTTTAAAAATAAGTATTATCGTTGGCTACCTTGAAAAACTTTTGTTATTGTTGTGTCTGCGCTTAAGTATAATTTTAGCTATTTTCCCAAAGGGTCAAGTATTTTATACATATTTTAAGATTGCCTGTTTCAATGTAACCTCATTTAATCTGAAGGTTATCCTAATTTTAAAGTGGAAGGTTAGATTTGTGATTTTTTGTTTTTCTTTTAATTTGCTGAAAAATCTTGTTACCAACGAGGTCATCTATCAGTTTGCGTGTTATTCTTACATAGTAGTCCTCGTGTCCATGTCCTCCAATATGAGAGATAGGAGCAGCAGCGTAAACGGGAGCATGGACCGGGGCAGCGTGGTACACAGGCGCAGCATGAACTAGCTGAGCTCCATGGTGAACCAAATTCTGGTGGGAAGACACCGCGTAGTCACCACCGTGGTGACCCAGGAGACCAGCCTGGGCAGCGGCGACGAACGCGCCCAGAGCTACGATCTAGAATAACAGTAAACAGCAAACGTTGGTTATAGTGTACAGGAATATGTGGATAGAGCCTGTGGAATCAGTTCTTGGAAAAATCTTGCTAATTGAATGAATCACCGAATCACCGTTACATAAACTTTTATTTGTTAGCTCAACGGACTTTTCACACTACCAAGGTAAACACTATAAAACTTACTTTAGCGAACATTTTTTGTGTGGGATAGAAGTGCGTGACTGACATACATTTGATAACCACCAGTGGGTTTTATAAGAATTGCCAGTGGTCCGGTGGGGAGACGAAAGCGCGTCCCCGCGAGGCAAGGTCGGCTTTGTCTCACATTCTCGCATTACTTTAATAACTGCATGATTGTTACTTAACGTAAACACTGTGAACCACGATACTAGTGGTTTGTTATTGTAGGTCGATGCGGGTGGTAACACCTTGTTGCTTCTTATAAACACTGACAGCCTTACCGAAAGACCTTACTTAACTTCAAGCAATGCTTAACATATTTTGTCAACTTTTCGCTGACACGTTATGCCACTTGCGGATAGAAGACACAGAACTTATGACGTTAGTTAAAGTTAAGTTACGTTTTTCAGTAAGGCCCTAAGTAACAAATTTTATACAGACTGCAAGAAAAGTAAGGGTAATATGATTATATTCCGTCTACTGTTAAAATGTGGAATAATGCCTCCTGAGTGGGTTTTTCTTAGAGATATAATCTGAGTGAGAAAATCGTGAGAAAATTGGATTCTTCTAGGTAAACATACTTGTGACATTTATGATCATATTTTATACCTTTAAACTGTAAAAGAAGTTGTAGACCGTGTCGTATTACCATGCCCTGGCATGCTGAATACGCTGCTAATAACGCTTAAGCATTTCGATTGTCTTTAGATCTTCATCGATCTGGGCCAATCTGATTGGTTTTGGTGGAGTACTTTAGGTAATTAAAGTAAACGTTTATTTATGTATTATTTTATGCATGCGTTATGAAAATTATTTAGAGTACACGATAGTTTGGAAGCTTATATCTGGTCACTCCTAAATTTTACCAGACTTAAAACAGAAGGTTCTTAACTGTATGATAACTAATATGGCTTACGGCTTACGGGATAGGGCTTGTGGCAAAAACTTAATTTAAAGTAGGTAAATTACTTAATCATGTAAATATTTTAAAGTTTTTGTCGCAATAAAAACATTGTCTATTGTCTACTGTTGTAATACTGGGCTTCTAAGGCACAGGCTTCATTGCCTAGTTTGGGGCCCGAAGCTAACTCTTTAAATCTACAGCCAGAATTTACCAGTTTTGTTATTATTATTATTATTTTTTCGTGTATGTAGTTTTATATTCATATAATATCTTGCCTGTTGTCACTAGATAATGTATTATTTTTATCTGTAATATGGCTATTTGTATACTAATAAACACATTATTATTATTATAAATCAATCCTGGGGAATGAAAAATTATATTTTGTCATTATTATCATTACAATCTTTCATTACGTTAATGCAGCAAATTTTTATAAAAACGTTACCTCCTTTGGCAGTAAGGTAAAACGCAAACTGTATAAAACAAAATCCTCTCACAATATTTACAAATGACACTGTTATTTTTCATTCAATAATAACACTTCAATTCAAACAAACGTTTGGACATGTTTATAGGTTACAATGCGTGCTCGTCGCCTATTCAGCATTTACTTTCATTCATACTCGTATCTATTACTCTGTGAAACTCGAGATATTAACATAACTGTAGGAAAATAAACGTCTTACTTATAAACGCTGAATAAGCGCGTTTTAGTTAAACAGTGTTTTGTTCCGTTTTCGCGTGTGCCAGTTCCCGTCTGACAGAAAGTGACAAGTGCTTTTTCAATGAAAAAGATCTTAGCGATTTTTAGCAAGACGGTAAGTAATTACCGTTTTGTGCTGTTCAAGTTATGCTGCCATCAATGCATATTTAAGAGAGTGATTTAACGCCCATTTGTCGGTACAAAATGAGAAAATAGATTTTTACTCATCAAACTTTGAAACCATAGATGCCGTTAGGATATTTTCCATTCTTTTAATAAAATAATTTCATTAGAAAATCCATAATGGAATCATAGCCTTTCCTGGCCAAGACATTAGATCAAATTCAGGGCTCACTTCTTGGTTTACGCGAAGAAAAAGAGATAACTACATAAATGAAGATTTGTTCGAACAAGAAAAAAAATCACAAATCGTCGATCGAAAATTTTAATTCATTTTGCGTGCGATGTGTTATTATTATAAAAAAAAATATAGCTTTAAACACTCAAGCAGTGAAGACGAATCTAACGGCACCTCGTACATCAAAATCGGTCGAGCCGTTTAGGCAGTAAGCGCTCATATAGTAACAAATATACATACACTCGAAGAACATATCCCTCCTTCATTAAAATGAGATAAAAAGCATTCAATCAATCCAAGATATAAAAATCTAAGTATAATTTATGTTTCAGGGGTCGAATATTGTTTTCTCCTTTTTTATGAGAAAATATTTATTTAAGTATTTATTTTTGGAAAACAAATAGCTTTGAACATATATAGTGTAAATTAATATTACAGAATAAGCCTTACAGTTTTTATCAATAGATATACAACATACAGTTTCCGCAGCCTAGTGCAGTTTCCGGCAGCCTAGTTGCAGTTTCCGGCAGCCTAGTGGTGAGACCGTCTGACTTGCGATCCGCAGGTCCTGGATTCGAATCCTACGGCACGCACCTCTCTCTTTTCGAAGTTATGTGCGTATTCTTGATTGCCGCTAACTTATAGCGGTGAAGGAAAACATCGTGAGGAAACCTACATGTCTGAGAGTTCTCAATGATCTTGAAGATGTGTGAAGTCTGCCAACCCGCACTTGGCCAGCGTGGCAGACTATGGCCTAACCCTTCTCACAATGAGAAGATGGCCCGTTCCCAGCAGTGGGACAGTTTGTACAAACAGGGCTGATAAAAAAAAATACAACATACTGATAACAACTATTTACTCAACAGGCCTTTTAAAACGCTTATCAAATCGCTGATTGTTAAACACAGTGTTTTAGTGGGAACTGACACTTGAAGTGTTGAAGTGTGTGAATGGTGGATTTGCCATTGAGTACGGCAATTTGCCATGGTTGAGCGGTTACTGCTGTGTGGTTTTAGACCACTACAATTACGGAACTGTAATTGTAATTTGCTCAGAGTTTAATTATATTGTGCGTATTTTCGCATGATTTTGACGACAAGTGGGACGGAATGTTGAAAGAAAAAACCGGACTATGATTAACCGGATTAAGGAATGTGAACCGTACATTTGTTGCTTGAATATTGCGCTTTTACCTATCCAACATATTTTTTCTTCATTTATCAGTGAAAATAATATATATATAACCATTAACATAAATAAACTCTTGTCAAGTCAAGATAACGTTTATAAAAACGGTTTATTGGTTGGACTGTCTATTTTCAGTGCTAGGCTTGCACGAGAAAACTGATTTTTTGTCTTAAACATTATGCAATTTTGATAATTTTTATGTGGTTAGGACCAAGAATATATTGGTGGCTGGCCTTGTGGCTCAGTTGGTAGTGTGTTTACGTCTACCTGCTGAACTGAAAGGTCGTGGGTTTGATCCCCACCCAGGGCAAACATTTGTGTGATGAGCATGGATGTTTGTTCTGTGTCTGGGTGTTTCTATGTATCATATGTATATATTTACAAAAAAAAAAGTATATATGTATTCTATCAGCCATCTAGTTCCATAGTACAAGCTTTGCTTAGTTTGGGCTAGATCGTGTTGTGTGAAATGTCCACAAATATTTATTATTATTAATATTGTATCTAGGATTGCATTTTTTGTTTTAACAGTAAGAAAGATAAATCTATAATAAGAATTATGGATATTGGATAATGTTTAGGAGAGAAAACAGTTTTCCAGTGTTCTATGGTAAAAATATTTAACAATATTGGGATTTAATTCAAGTATTACTATCAATAAACTTGGTTTCCCTATACGTCTACCAAAAGTCTTACAAAAATATTTTGAAAGTTTTGGATAGTGAATATAATATACCTATTTATTATATAGAATTACACTTACCTATTTGGAATGAAATACAGCGCATTTGTTTTTTAAGATTTCTAGGTTACGATGTTCGGCGTACTCATTCTTGATGCGTATCGTATAGGAGTTAAACTCTCTGCCGGCTGCTCTTTTTGTTTTTTTTTGTACAAATTAAAACTTTTTACAGACTTAAAAAAAAGGAGGTTATCAATTCAACCTGTATGTTTGTAATATTGTCAGAATTGCACAATTTTTGTATATGTTATACCAACTTCTAACATGTGTGCCATATTTCATGTATGTATATTTGTATGTTTGTCCACGCATTACGCAGAAACTAGAAGTTGTATTTCAAAAATTCTTTATTGAATAAAGTATATTTCAACTTATACGTTTTAAAGATATGGGCTTTTTTATCAACGACGCTATACAAACTACTGGGCGGATTTGGATGAAATTCGGTAGGTTTATCTCTCATACTATGTGAAAAGGTCTGGCATACTTTATTAAGCGACTTCAAAAAGTAAATACTATTAAAATTGAATAAATAAAAATAATTAAAAAAAAAAAAAAAACTAATTCAAACTGAAAGGAGAGAAATAACACGATGAAAATCAACACTGGGCGTCTACCTAAGTAGGTGTCTCGCACCTACTTAGCCTACCTACTTCGCGCATCAACTAATTATTATTTCCTTTGGAAAATCGCATTAAAAAGGTTAGGAGCATAGTTGTTAAATTACGCGTCTTTACGAAAGACGCGTAATTTTACAAATAGAAAACTGTTTTGTACCCCTAATTATCATCTGATTTCGATAAATCTTTTTTTTATGGCTGAAACTATGGCTATATTTTACGGTTTGCTTTTTCAAAATATTGACTTATTTTTGGAGTTATAATGAAATTTTAAAAAAGAACAACCGTAGAAGCATAGCCATATTATTAAAATCAGATAAAAAAGAATCAAAATCGGTTAATGTTGAGAGATAGAAAACAGAGTTTTTTGCAGTTCTTACCCACCGTTCACCTTCGTCTTAATGTTTTCTAAGGTTTTCGCGTATGTTTTACTTGGATGACATAGTTTTCAGTTATTTTGTTATAACAATTAACGTTATCTTACTAGTCTGTGATGAAAACCAAGGTACACCAATTTTGATTTAAAAAAAATTGTATGAAAAAGAGTCAATCAAAATGAATTCATAGTTGGCGAAGTAATCGCTGAACAAACATACAATCGAATTGAGAACTTTCTTCTTTATTGAAATCGGTTGAAAAAGACTGTCATATAGTCTTAACTATCACCATGGAAATTGCAGTGTTCGAAACGTCAGGTCATAAAATTGTGTTAAATATACGCATTAAATCTGTTTAAATCTGCTTCATTTCAATGATTATTATTTTTATATTCTTTATTATTTTATATTTTTATATATCTTTATTTTAAATTTTTATTTTTATAGAAGAGCGCTGGACAACTCTGTAGATTACCGAACTGTTGAAATTTTGTCAATCGCCTATGAAATTTGAGTGAATATCTAGACATATTTAAATACAGACCCACATACAACACCTCCAATAATACTTCCCTTTACGTAGATATAGCCATAAGCTTGAACTAAGCGGTTCGCTTCCACTTTCCTGATGTGAACCGCTCGGGAATGAAAATGCCTTATCATCATCCTTCTTTCTTGAAAACTATAACCTTGATATCTTCAAGTCTAGTGCTTCATCTTCAACCTCAGCGTCGATTTCCATCAGATGGGCTGGTAGTTAAATGCAGAGCTATTCTACTTACTTATATTGAGCTGGTGGTCTAGCGTAGAGATATTCAACATACTTATGTAAAAAAAATTGGTTGTCTGTAAAGTCGGTTTACGGACGATAGTTTAACGTGACAACATACCTACGTCCGCGCGCGAGCTCCGAGGAATGATAAAATAATTGAAGCGACGCGGAGTCGCGGACGGTCGGGCGCGGCGCACACCCGCCCGCTTTCTTATCCACCGCAAGCGCGCGCGCGCGTTACTGGACAAGGAGCCTAACGTAACGGGACAATGAGTCATACTTTTTCGTGCATGCAGCCGGCGTTCAT
Source organism: Lycia hirtaria (assembly GCA_947563715.1). Taxonomy (NCBI): domain Eukaryota; kingdom Metazoa; phylum Arthropoda; class Insecta; order Lepidoptera; family Geometridae; genus Lycia; species Lycia hirtaria. Next base: position 35,213,903 of record OX387382.1, on the reverse strand, counting down.
CGATTTATTACACGTTGTCACGTCAAAAAACCGTCAAGATCATATTACTCTCCTCGTGATCAGATTCAAGATACAACATGTACATATTTAGAAATAAAAATTGATACAAGGATATTCAAAAATAAAAAAAGATAATGCTCGCAAGTTAAACAGCAACAAGATATTACATATTTGAGTAGATACGTCAACCGAATGTGTTTTACGAGCGCTTATAGTTCATAGCCGGAATCACGCAAGCAGCCTTGTAGCCGGTATCAGATTGGGCGTCCGCCAGACAATATCCGTTTTTGTGTTGAGAAACATTTACTTATTGGATGAAAGCCCTTTGACGATATCGCGGACGTTTGGAAATATGTCTTCAAGTCACGATCTATAAAAATATAATGTAATAAACCTCACTGATTTTATCTTGTTATTGATGTAGTTCTTGATATACTTAGTTGCTTATTTTCAATTCAAATAAGCAACTACATATTTTATTTTAAAGAAATGATTAGGTCTTTATTAAAGGGTTTTGAGGTTTTCTTTATCTCCAAATTTTGCGTAAAGGTCTACGCGCATTTTTTAACATAACCGGGATTTTTTTTACGTATCTAAGTAAAAATTTAGGAAACTTAAAACATTTTTTTTAGCTAAAGAATTAATTGTGAAATTAATTTTCATTTTAAAGCGAAAACATCCACCGATATTTATTTATTCATATATGTACCTATTACTAAATAAAAGTTACCACCTCCAAGATATGTAGCTATCCTTTTGTAATAATATTGTCGAAATTAATTCACAATTGGCGAAGATAGTGCGTTATACAAAAAAATCCTAATCACATCCTAATAACAAGTTACATTCATTACCATCATGTCCCAACAGACTACTTTGCGTCAATTTACTTTGCAATGGGGCGTATTGACACACGTAATTGATTGTTTCAATGCACTACTTAATGTTTATTTATAGATGATATCCTTAGGCTAAATCGATTGGAAGTATGATGGATTTATTATTCTCAATATCAGGTAAGTAATGATATGACTTAATGAGGTGATAATAAGTCATGATGTGTTATTATAAGACCTGCATGTACCTACATATGACGCAATAAATGATTTGAATTTGAATTTTGATTTGAATTTTTAAGTATATATGTATTTTATCAGGCATCTGGTTCCCATAGTACAAGCTTTGCTTAGTTTGGGCACAGTACATAATAATACTACTATGGGGTTAGATGGTGTTGTGTGAAAAATGTCCTCCAATATTACCTATATAGTTAAAATATACGTCTCACGCCATATCAATATAATAAACAATTTAATATAGAATAAATAATCGGCCAAGTGCGAGTCGGACTCGCGCACGAAGGGTTCCGTACTATCATCTATAATACTACAAAGTTTAGTTCTGTTTATAAAATAACGAGAAATCAACGAAATTCCAAGTTGTAAATTGCAAACTTATAGGTAGGTTTTCGATACACATCCGGGCAGCATGACGACGCTTGCGCAAATACGCGCGGCTATGGCTCGCTCCGTGATGTTACCTCCCCCGCTAACCGCGCGGCCGTGGCTTAGCAACCGCCTCACCACAACGCGGCGCGGCGCTCGCACCGCGTTTAGATGCACTGATTATTTTCATTTTGTGAGTTTTTATGTATTAGATTAGGTATTTATTTTTATAGTTAATATATTTCTAAATATTTACTTACAAATATTCAAGTTTCTACCTGTTAATTAAGATCGAGTAAAAATTGCTTAAAAATTACGTTTGTTGTATGGGAGCCCCCCTTTAATATTTACTTTATTGTTATTTAATTATTTATTTTGAAAGGTAATATACAAGTAAATATTCTGTGAAAATTTGAAGCGTCTACCTGTTACCGTTTTTAATATTGAGCAAAAAAATACGAAAAAAACACGTTTATTGTATATTCCCTTAATATTTTTTATTTTTTTTAATTTTTAGTATTTGTTGTTATAGCGGCAACGGAAATACATCATTTGTGAAAATTTCAGCTTTCTAGCTATCACGGTTTATGAGATACAGCCTGGAGACAGACAGACAGACAGACAGACAGACAGCGAAGTCTTAGTAATAGGGTCCCGTTTTTACCCTTTGGGTACGGAACCCTAAAAACGATGATAAAACTGTTGTTTCACTAGCATTTAAGCCCTTTTCACTATGTAATTTGTGTTTCAATTAAGGTGTAAACAATAAAGAGTTTATCTATCTGTCTATAAAAATAAAAAATAAATATTGATAATTATAAAACATTTAATAAATAATTCGATTTGGTATTCGTCATTACAAAAAATATATTAAAACTTTTAGTAGTGATAGGGGTGGATGGAAGGAGCCGAGTTGTGGACTACAGCGTTGAATCTGAAAACAAAAACTTATTTAAATTATCCATTAATACTTAAATAAAAACTGAGATTATAAGTTCAGCATTATATTATATTTTGAAGTCAGGTTGTGACTAATAATAATTCATCTGGATGAAAACAAAACTGTTATTATTTTGAAATAAGAAAACATTTAAAATGAGTATAAAACCAAAAACTTGTAAAAGTAAATGCTATTGTATGTAAAGGCTATTTGTATTTAAAACGTGTTTCATGTAATATAATTATTTTTTATATTATTTATAACAGAGACTTTTCTGTGATTTATAATAACTATGTAAATTTTAACTTATCATAAAAAAACTTTTAGTATATCCGTTTGTAATTCCTATTATACGTGTTATCTCTTACACTATATCGTTGTAACTAAAAAGCTGTGATTTTTCTTCTGTAATCATTATAAACTTTAGATAATTTAAGCTTATTTTGGGTCATTTCCCTAGTCATGATGTTATAGGAATAGCAGGTATTTGCACTTCTGTATTATTAAGTTGCTCTAATAGCAGTACATATGATGTGCCTCATTTTGTAGATGTCATATTTTGGAGAATCTAAATTGTCAATTAGGCTATCTTCAAATGCTACGTAGACGTAAACAGAAACTTGTAAAAATAAAATGAAAAATATGTTTACCCATTGTGGTCGTCGGCGGTGTATTCGACCTTGCGCACGGAGCCATCAGGCTGGACCAGAGAATAGTATCCGTGGACAGCGTCACCGTCGCGGGACTCATGCTGTGATTTGTGGTCGCCGGTGTGAGGGTCAGACACGGAGTATGCGAAGTCATATTTGGGGTGAGCCTGGAGATAAAAATAGTAGCTTAACATGAAGCGAGCTGGTATTTGTTGGCGGTTGGGTTGATCAATCGTAGATCTATCTTATCAAAAAAAAAAGTTTACTTAAGTTTACGCGACACCGATGCAATATTGATCTGGTCACTGGTTATTTGGATTATGATGCCACTCAGAACTTTTGTGTCATCTGATGCCAAAAAAGATGTAAACAAAATGCACAAAACTATTATTATTATTTCAGCCTTAACCATCTTACTGCAGGGCAAAAGCCTCTCTTCCCTCTTTATTTCTCGCAGGCGAACGCTTCACTGATCCAGCCACTGCTGTAGGAGTCAAGCTCGTCTCACCATCTCTTTAATAACGCACTTTAACGAAAATTCAGTGAGTTAAAATGACAAAAGTTTGTTAAAATGCTACATCTCACAATTTTGCTGGCTTCATCTTATAAAAGGGTTTTTCAAACTTACATATTCATCGTGACCGTCGTAATGACCAGCATAGGCCAAGGGAGCGGCATAGGGCAGAGGTGCACCGTAGCCAGCGTAATCCAGGCTTCCGTAGAGAGCTGGAGCGCCGTAGCCGTCGTGGCGGACGATGCTCTGGGACGAGACGGCGTGGCCGTACGCCTGGGCAGCCGCCCACATGGCTCCGAAAGCTACGATCTGGGAATATAACATAATTTGTTAATAATATCGAGAAAAGGATGGTACGGCTGTGTCATTACTGCTCAACTTGGCCGGCCACATTGCTGTGCCTCCAAACGTCTGGACAAAATAGGAGACTCTTATTTTAACAATTAGTGGTTTTTGTAGGTTATTAAAGTTAGGGAAATATGACTTCTTAACTGGAATATAGCTTCTAAAAGTGGTACATAAAAACGGCTTCTGAAAAAGCCGCACGAAAGACTACTACAAACATCACAAATTAAATTTTTAACCCCGACTCAAAAAGCCCCCTTTTTGAGTCGGGTCAAAAAAAAACTAGATCAAAAGCAGTGCACTTATAACACGGGGGTGTTATAAGTTTGAATGTGTGTATCTGTATATCTGTGGCATCGTAGCTCTCAAACGGATGCACTGCTTTTGATCTAATTTTTTTTTTGTTTGAAAGAGGATTTCATCTACAGTATTCTTAGCTATGTTTTATCAAATTCAGTTCAGCGGTTTTTGTCGGAGGTTTTTGAGATTTCTAAGCTTATACTTGTTATGTAACTGATTCGTCCAGGTGGGGGGATAAAATAGGCGGGTAAGCGTGAAGTACGCGGCGTACCTCTACAGGCACATAGGGCTATGTGCCTGTTCTATCACACCTGTCCCAGAGTTTTAAACTTTAGCAGTCCGAAACTTTTCAATGTATTGTGTTCATACCCTTAAAAATACTATTTTTTAACACGCTTTTATTAGGTCGACCTGTGTGTAACTAACTATGTAATGAAATCTAAGGTAACTAATTTAACCATCTTCCAAGGAACGTAGCATCGTGCAATTTGGCAGCTGTATGTAGTTCTGATGACAATACAATAATATGGTACTGTCAAACTGATCTGATGATGAAGCCGGAAGATATGAACCAGAACTTCATGATGGAACATCGTATCATAGCTGTGTTTGGATTTGTTAGAAAAGTCTTGTAATGAACTTTGACCACAATAATTTGTAGCGTGTTTTTTAGTTTTTTAAACTGTAATTTTTTATTTATAATAAGCTCATTAAATTCAAGAGAAACAATTCAAAATATTGTAGGTAATATAAGGGTCTCGGAAACGGCTCCAACAATTTTGATGAAATTTGGCACGTATTTTCAGATATAAAAAATCGTCGGTCGTTAAGGTACTGATTATAAATAGCGCATCGCTCGCTATTTTCATTTTCACAAGCACACAATAGATTTTGCACTTAGATATCACTTATCACTCACTTTGCTGAACATTTTGCTGGTGTCAATATCACAACTGGTGGTTGATTGATGTCAAACACTGCTGCCCGTTGGTTTTTATACGACTTAACTTGGAATAAGAACAAGTGGGGCTGAGCATGCGGACCTCGCCGCGACAATGACAATAGCTAGAGGTCATTTCAAAAACCGATTATAGAATTGCAATATGTGTCATGGTATCGATATTGCTGATAGTCATGCTATACTGAGCTGTTTAACTACGTGGTTTAGTCTAGTCAGCAAAAACTGATTTACAAACGGAGCAACCATAACGTCGCCATTGAAGTTTTTGTGTGACTGGCCTTGTGGATCAGTTGGTATTATGTATACCTGCTAAGCTGTAGGTAGTGGGTTCGATCCCCACCCAGGGCAAACATTTGTGAGATGAGCATGGATGTGTTTCATTTCACTGGCTGGGCGACCACAACTGTTTTTGTAAAAATAATAATAAATCTCTCGCACAAGTAAAAAAAAGTGTTTTCGTAAAGAACAAGTGATTTTACTTGGATTATTCTAAAGCATTTTTTACAGCGATTTTACACATACTTTCTCACAAAATACGTTTTTTTGTGGCGCTAATTTAACGGCGTATCAAGCGTAAAAGCCGGAAATGGCGGATTTATAACGTTTCGTCGTAGTACTATAGAACCCTAAAACAAATAATATTTGATTTAAACTCATCTAATCACCTGACAAAGTAAGTTGTGCATTTGACACCATTAATTACGATATGCTGTAATATAAAATGCGCGACTCCGAGATGCGGTCTGAGGTTGTTGACCTGCTAGTTAGCGTACTGGCACCCAACGATGAGGCTTCGCCATTTCTGATGATTTGATTGTGGCACTGAGAAACAGCAAGTACGAATTTGTTTCGTACACTGTTTGTTTCGGAGGGTTTTCAGGTCCGGAAAGGAACCAGGGAATATTTTTACTGTAGTACCATAAAAAATCTGTGAATATTGTTGGATTTATACACCCAGGAATAGTTTATGTAGTTATAATTAGATTGCTGCATTAATAATGAGCTACTAAGCTGTTCTTTTTATACGAAGGCAACGTGCTTAATTTTATCTATATAACTGTATGTGTATTTATGTATATTAATCAACGAATTACCAGTTACATTATCAAATTATATATATATATATGCGTAAGTGCTAGTAAGAAGCACTCCGAAGATTTTACCGTTAAAGAACTTTCAAAATGAAGGTTCGGTCGTAATTCTCGCGGTAACTGCTTTGCCGACCGAACTTGGTAAGGGTGCAGTGATAGCTTATGCTACCAGAGTCAGTTGGAGAACGGGGCTTTGGTAGCGTCGGTTCTGGGGGTGCTCTTCTTAGATCGTATGGGACGCTTGGGCATTCACAGATACTATCCTCAGCAGTAGCGTAGCAAGAGTTGTTTTCGTCAGAGGTTTCATCGACTTAATAGTTCACGGCACGGAAATCTTATCAACATTACGTCAGCTTCCAACTACATCACCGTTTCGAATAACATCTTCAGAAACCACAATAGGAACATTCTCGTAGGTCACAGTTACGAAACATCCGCCACAGATATAGGCGCGCACAAGACCTCTTTCGTCAAAAATTGGTTTGATGGTAACAACCAGCGCAACCCCAGAGTCAGATATGGAGAAGTACACGTTCTGAACAACTTATATACAGATATCGAAAGTTACGGTATTGTAGTCGGCGCAGAAGCTCACATTTACACCAAAGCGATTGTGTTTATAAATTCAACTGCTTGGAAATATCCCGACGGCACCCCAGACCTTCTAGGTTACCTTCTGTCTGTGAATAACCTATTTACAAACAGTACCTATGGAAGATGTGACCAGTGATGGTGTTACATAGCTTCCTATCAATTACTTCACTTATTCAGCAATATCACCCTCAGCCGTTGAAGGGGCATTGAGGAGCTCTGCCGGTACTTTGCAATATTTAAAATTTACATATTTTTAGATTTATGTCCATTTCTCCTTATTTTGGAATAGTACCTATATATCTTTGCATTTTTATTGTTTAATTTCCGGATCGGTGTGCTCGTCCGATCAATTGACCATTAATGCCGGTGTACCTCAGGGATCCGTGCTCTCCGCAACTCTATTTCTGTTAAATATAAATGACATGCTTACACGTGGTATCATTGGATATGCTGATGACAGCACAGTCGTGGAGAGTTACACAGCTAGTGCTCGAGCCGGCAAAACGGAAATTGCGGCCCTGCGTGAGGCTATGGTCGAGCGAGTAAACCAGACGCTGACTACCGTTTCTGATTGGGGCGATGCGAACCTTGTCCAGTTCAACGCCAACAAAACGCAAGCATATCTGTTTACGGCCAAAAAGTCCGAACTTACCAACCCTCACACATTTCGGAATATGCCTGTTAAGCTGTCCAACAAATTAGAGCTCCTGGGTATCACACTCTCCCCCACGCTTAACTTCGGTGCGTACTTGGAATCTAAAGCCAAACTAGCTGGACAAAAGCTTGGCGTCCTTAATAAGGTCAAGTGGTACTTCACACCTGATCAACTTCTCAGCCTTTATAAAGCTCAGGTGCGATCGTGTGTGGAGTACTGTAGCCATCTTTTTGACGGATATGCCAAATACCAGCTGGATGCTTTGGAGTCTGTAGAACGACGAGCTGCGAGGCTTATAGGTGACGAGAAACTAGTCTCCTCAAAGCTACAAAGTCTAGAGCATCGACGTAGGGTGGCGTGTCTAGCAATCTTTTACAGGCTGCATTTTGGTGAGTGTGCGCTCGAGTTACATGACCTAATCCCTCCCGGGGAGGGAGGGATTAGGTCATGTAACTTTTCACAACAGGGCAAGCCGGAAAACGCTTCAATGCCATCCCTTCATGGTGGATTTGCCATCAGCTCGAACAAAGCGTTTTGCTTCCACCTTCCTAATGCGAACCGCTCGAGAATGGAATGCCTTGCCGCTGTCCTTATTTCCTGAAAACTATAACCCGGGTGTCTTCAAGTCTAGAGTGAATAAGTATCTTCTAGGTCTACGTGCTTCATATTCGGCCACAGTATCGCTTTCCATCAGGCGTGCTGGTGGTCAAACGTAGAGCTATTCTATTAAAATAAAAAATAAAGTAAACTAGCCTATAAACCTATGTAAGGTACATCTCATATTTAATTCAAATCTGTTAAGCCGTTGTAGCACGATGGGATAACTAACATCGATTAGTTCACAAAATTGTTCAAATCTCGTAAATAAATATCAATTTGAAGGTAGAAATGATTGATTCATTTCTACTGATCGTTGAAAATCAAGTACTTTGTAAACATTCATCAAGTACTTTGTAGATAACTAATATGTATATTAATTAGTTGTGTGTCTCTTCTCTATATGTCTAAACTGTAGGTTATAGGTTCTGTGATGAGCATGTATGTAGGTGCTGTGTCTAGGCGTTTCTGTGTAACATATGAAATATGTAGGTATTTAAAGAAAGTATGTAAGTATTCTATTATCCACCTCGTTCCCATATTACAGGCTTTGATTAGGTTGGGCTATATGATATGTGAAAATGTCCACCAAAATTGATATTACAAATTTTTGGTACTTACAACAAAACAAGGAAGTTGTTAATTAAAATGTATCCTCCAAATTAAGTAAAAATTAATAAGATATAAATCTATACACATTAAACATAATTATAATGATAAGATAACTAAAAACAATTATAATTTGGAATTGGTTTATGATACAGATAAAATCTTGGGATAAAAAATAATGTTATAAAATTTGCATAACTTTATTTTATTCATTCACTCAATATTTACAAATACTCGGACACGCATCTTTACAAAAGTATAAATTAAGACGAGCATTTAGAAGATCACTCATTATTCCTTCTCTCAGTAGTGGTAGTGGCCATGGACGGGGGCAGCATGCACTGACGGACCGGAGTTATGCACTACGGCGTTGAAACTGAAACGTAAATTAAATTATCACACATAAAGATAGAGATAGTAGAGGTAAAGATAGAGATAATAGAGATTTTGCGTAGATAGTAGAGGTATAGTCATAGTTCTTAGTATAGTTTTTTCTTACAAGTATGTTCATTTTAATTTATCCGAAATATCAGACATAAATATAAATAAATAAAAAACTATATAACTAATTTTAAGAGGACTTTTGATTCAGCAAACCTCGAAAAGATATGGGATTAGACTTTTGTCTATGTAGACAATGTAGTACGTAGAGTCACGAAACATTCACTATTATTAGTTCTACGTACACTTACTATTGATAAGCTAAGTTTATAGAGATAAATAGTAGCTATGAATAGGAAAAGTATAATTTGGTAATCAATAGTCTAATGGCAATAATAGAGATCATAGTAAAAAAAACTCAATAATTATAGTTAAAAAAACTGACTTCATAATTGAAGTATAATAAACTAAAAAAAACTAATCTCAAAATACGCAATTCGTGTACTTGGATGACATATTTTTCCATTTATTTTGTAATAAAAACCAAAGTACTGAATCGATATTGATAAAATTTAAATGGGACCACCTCTTAAGTATGACATACCAAACAAAAAAGAGTCATCAAAATCAATTTATAATTTACGAAGTGATCGCGGAACAAACATACAAAAAAACATGCAGACGAATTGCGAACCTCTTTTATGGAAGTCGGTTAAAAATGCCCGATCTTGTTTGAAAACCCAAACTATCATATTGATTTTGATGAAATTATGGGACTAATCTTAGTATAATAATATATCTTTTCAAAGAAAAAAATATTTTTTAATATTTTTTTAAATCGACATAGTTATTCAGTAATAAACCAAAAAAAAAAAACAACACAAAAATATACAACCGAAAAATATTTGTGAGTATACATACCTTCGATGGAAATACATGCGACATTCGACACATGTAAAAAATAAACATTAAAATAATATAGCCTATCGGTTCAATAGCTTACCCATGGTGGTCGTCGGCGGTGTAGTCGACCTTGCGGACGGAGCCATCAGGCTGCACCAGAGAGTAGCTTCCGTGGACGGCGTCACCGTCGCGGCTCTCGTGCTGGGACTTGTGGTCGCCGGTGTGAGGGTCAGCCACGGCGTAAGCGAAGTCGTATTTGGGGTGAGCCTGAAATGGATTAAATTACTCTTCTCATTCTTATTACCTTATCAAAAACTATTTGATTAGCATTAAGAGTCTGTACTTCGAGCATCGTCAGTCTCACTCGCGCATACGAACATTTTTGAAGATAAAATAACTGAATGAACTTATAAAAAATCGTAATTTAGTTCACTAGAAAACAACATCACAAATTTTAGTAAAAAATATTTTTATGTACGAGTGAGACGGAGGATGGTCAAAGTACAAACTTTTAATGAAAATTTGCTAACGATTATTGTGTATTACGAGGATACAATGATGAAATGATAAACATTTATTTGGTAATTTTCGATTTGGAACCTACGTATTCATCATGGCCATCGTAATGAGCTACGGGTGCGCTGTAGTGGGCTACAGGAGCGGCGTAGTGGGCTACGGGAGCGGCGTAATGTGCTACGGGAGCGACGTAGTGAGCTACGGGAGCAGCGTAGTGCAGGGGTGCGTGGTGGACCTCATCGTGACGAACAATGCTCTGGGAAGACACAGCGTGTCCGTGACCAAGGAGACCTGCGCTGGCGGTGGCCAGGAGAGCGCCGAAAGCTACAATCTGAAAAAGTAACGTAGTTAATTATATCAGACATAATCAAATTTCATTGCGTATTAGTACTTGATGTGTTGATTAATATCAGTCTTTTCCTGTTTTAAACGTTAGAATGTTATTTTTAATAAGAAATTATACATTGTACAACAGTGGCGAAGCATGGTTATTTTAAAAAGGGATAAAAAACAATTATAAATTAACCTGTAACATGTTTAATAGAAAACGAATAACACTTTCTTATACAAACTACGCGAAATAATGAGATAATGGCATTTTTATTAAATTTATATATATTTAAATTACAAAGTGAAAACAAGCACGTCCAGCCGATTTAGATATTACTGCATTGAAGTGCATTATAATGCCAAAACAAAAAATTATAGAAGTGTTAAAAAATATAGGAGGATTAGATATTATTTGATACAAACTACGTGCCTAAATTATTTTGAAATAAGCACATAATATTTGGGATTTCGTTATCCGTCGGTAATTGAGTTATATGGACGCTTCGCTCCTGTTGTGCAACTAAAACCCCTACATAAATGTATATCCTAGCGTGAATGAAAATATAATACAAATTTAACATTTCAAAACAACTTTTCATTCATTTATTTGGAGACAGAATAGCAAAAGTTTTTTCCTATTAGAAACTGTTTAATGAAATTGAAATCAGCGTATTTTATCAATGCATTTGAAAGTCTTTCAATATTGTATATATCATTACTTTGTCTTGTTACTAGAAACTCTAATTCTATTACTACTCAAACTTACTTTGCTGAACATTTTGTGTGTGTTGTTTGAAAATCAACAGTTGATTAATACTCAGTATTTCCTAGTGTATGATTTTATAGAACGGAGTTGTAGGCGTGTGCGCAGTGTGGAGGGGTGAAGAAATGCGTTCAGGCACCTTGACTCTGTAACTTTGACTCGATCAAGGTCAAATCTAAACGATTTGCCCACATGTGTCCGGTTAATTGGTGATAATATATTGACTAATAAATTAAAGCTTTTATTGCGGAAGAGTAATTTTATTGTTATTAGATTACATTTTTTTAAGTAATTAATTTTAGTAATGATGTGAGTGAGGGTTGTTAAAGTACTATTATTTTTTAAGCAACGAAGAAAGAGAGGTTTCTCTGTTTTCTCTTTTTTAACTGTTTATTTGAATATGTGATTTCGGTGATTAACAGAAACAGCGACACCACTGATGTTGCATTTGTCCAAAGGCGACGATTGTATCTTAGCCAGGCAAGCCAACTGTCGGTTTGCTGCTCTTTGTGTAAGAATGTATTTTTATTTAGTTATATGTTTGCGCTTGACCGCCAACTCGCCTGATGTTAAGCGACGACGTTGCGGTCTACGCACTTACCTAGCAGAAACCAATTAACATTATAAGAAAAGTAGGTATCTGGGCCTAATAATATACATATATGGCTCTATTGAGACATATTTATTTTGTCTGATAGTTTTTCTCGAAAGTAAAATACTAGTTCGATATAACGATTAGCAATAAATTAGTTATTTAATAATATTATAATTAAAAAAATAATCATATTCGCATCATATCTGCGACATATTTTAAATTTTTGAATGAACGTACTTAGTCGATATGGGCTTTTGACAAAACATTTATTCGACGACGACGGTGGTAGGAAGATTTAAAAAAATCGGCCAAGTGCGAGTCGGAATCGCGCACGAAGGGTTCTGTACCATTATCTATAAAAACGGCAAAAAACATGTTAATCATGTTATCAAAAATAAATTCAATATTCTTCAAGCGTTATCAATATCGAGCAAAAACGAGTAAAAATAACGTTTGTTGTATGGGAGCCTCTTAAACATTGATTATATTCTGTTTTTTAGTATTTGCTGTTATAGCGGCAACAGAAATACATCATCTGTGAAAATTTCAACTCTCTAATTATCACGGTTCATGAGATACAGCCTGGTGACAGACGGACGGACGGACAAACAGCGAAGTCTCAGTAATAGGGTATTACCGTTTTACCCTTTGGGTACGGAACCCTAAAAACTCAATTTACATAGTGTATTTTAGTAGCTCACTTAGTGTGCTACTCGTAAATCAATATGAACCAATAGACTCTCAGATCATCATCAATAACTAAAAATTTGAATAAAAAAGGATCAAAAAGATTCAAATACTACAACATTTGTTGTGTATGTATTTGTTTATATATTGTATTAAGAGTTTATGATATTATGTACTTGCACTTGGCCGGTTTTCTAGTTTGTAAACTATAACTTATTTACCTATGGTATGAAGTAGTTTACGCATACAAAGTTGTGAGTAACAGTTAGTCTTGCAGTAAAGCTATGGATTTACCTACTTAAGAAACGTTTTTAAATAGTTATATTATATCTTCGTGTAAAGATAGTCCCGGCCGTACGTACCAGCTCACTCACATGGCGGGGGCACGGCCGTGCCCCCAGATTAAGTATATGATAGGCGATTGAAAAACATTGAGAATATACTTGCACCCGAAGATCGTGCAAATGTGCGAGGTTTGCCAATTTCCATTTGGCCAGCGTGGTAGACTTTGTCTTCATTCTTTTCACTGTGAGAAGAGGGGCTTCTGCACGCTTGTAACAGTTTATAGAAACATGTTCAATGTGGATGTATGATAGTTACAACTTTTGGGTAATGTAGTAAATAACTAGAAAAATGAAACTCTGAAAAAGAGCGCTTACTAAAGGTTAATTATCGCACTTGGTTGAGCGTACATTTTTCTTGAGGATGTATGTGCAAATCTGCTGAATAATTAGTCTAGTAAAATTAAATTCATTAGTATGGAGCAGATCATATGAATTGCCACTTGCGGGATTCTTTGGATTTATTATAAGAAAGAAGAAGACGGGAAGACGCTGGATGCAAGCCGCTTCCAATCGGTCTTTTTGGAAATCCATGGGGGAGGCCTATGTCCAGCAGTGGACTTCTTATGGCTGAGATGATGATGATGATGATGATAAGAAAATAATTTAATAATTAAAGTTTTAAAAACTGAAAAAAACCTTCAAAATACGCAATTGGTTTCGTTGGACATTTTTTCAGTAATTTTGTTGTACAAACCAAAATACTGAACCGATTTTGATAAAAAAATTATGGGATCACCTCTAACGTGTTAAATAGCGAACAAAATAAGTATCATTAAAAACAATGTAGAATTAGCGGAGTAATCGCTGAATAAAAAACATACAAAAAAAATATTTAAAAAATGAGTTGAGAACCTCCTTCTTTTTGGTGGAAGTCGGTTAAAAATATAGATTGATAATAATTCATTCAGTATTAAATATTTTTAGTTATTATTTATTCAATCAAACTGGTCAGATATATGAACTAACTAAGTAAGTAAGTAACTAACTAAATAAAATTTATGTTGTGCAGTTTGAATTTTGATGAATTAAAAAAAAATTAAGTACCTACCTAGATTAAATTATAAATCGCCCCCTCAGTCTCACAACACCCTCCCTTTTTTCTGGGTCTCTTACCACCCCCCTTTAGACATGCAGCGATCACAAGGGGGCGTTATCACCACTTTGGGAAATACTGATTTAGAGACACCTTACTAATGTGCATCATCCTAGATAGCTCACATCTTGTTACCCGATGAGGTGGGTAAACATTTATGCGCCAATTACATCAGTAACTTAAAATATAATAAAAAATAATGTAACAACAATGTCAGATTTAAAAAATATGTCAGTTATAAGATAAAATAAAAAAAATAAAAATATACATATGGCATAAAAACATACGGCCCGCTCTTAGTTTATAACATACATCCATCTGCAAGATCACAGCTATCTCTGTATTAAATTTCACAACGATCGGTTCAGTCGTTTGATCGTAATAAGAAAACAAATTTGGTTTTATAATATATGTTTGGATTATTATGAAATTATAACAAATATATTTCAAAACACCCATACTCTCATGTCTTGCCATAAATATTGTCACGAAGAAAAACATTTTTTTTTTATTGCAAATAATGTTTATTACTTTTACAGTGTGTTAGTTTAATACATAAATATAAAACAATTTAAAATATAAAAGCTTATTCGAAGTGGTCTCCATTGGCTGCAATACAGTCCTTTAAACGTTGAGGCCAGTTATCAATAGAAGCACGCACTCTTTCCATGGGAAAATTCTTCACTGCCAATCGTATGGATTGTTTTAGGGACTCCAAATTATCATGGCGTTTAGAGCAAGCCATACTCTCTAAAACTGACCATAAATCATAATCCAGCGGATTAAGATCAGGACTAGACAACGGCCAGTCTTCAGCTCTGATGAAGTCCGAAACGTTCACTTCCAACCAAGACTGCGTGGACCGAGCTTTATGACCTGGCGCCGAGTCTTGTTGGAAGGACCATACTTGGTTATTGAACATAGTGTTGTTAAGGGGCTTAACTACCTTCTCAATAATGGTATTTTGATACACTTGTGCCGATGTTTTGATACCTTTTTCACAAAAATATGGCTCAGTCACTCCTTCATAGCTAACACCCCACCAAACCATCACTGAAGTCGGATAATGCCCACGTTGCACTCTGTCGACTAATTGGGAAGCTTCCTTAGAGCTTTGAGAATAAATACGGTCATTTTGTTTGCTAAAATGTTGCTCAATTGTAAAGATTTTCTCATCCGTAAACAAAATTTTTCTGTGACCTCCCTTTGCGTACCGCTTCAGTAGTTGTTTCGATTTTACCACCCTATACTTTTTTAAATTATCAGTTAAAAAATGACCAGTGCGTCTCTTATAGGCTGCAAGTCCTAAGTCATCTTTTAAAATACGCAACATGGTTCTGGGTGCTATCTTCATCTCCCGAGATAAAATCTTTTGCTTTCGGACAGGATTTCTTCGAATTATTTCCCTTACTGCTTTGACCACCTTTTTCGTACGAACACTACGTGGACGGCCAGATCTTTTTCTGTCACAAACAGATGAGGTCTCATTGTACCTATTAATAGCCCGGTACACAAACATTTGACTAATACCAAGCGTATGGAGAGTTTTAAAAATTGCATTTGGCTCCATACCAACTTTGTGTAATGCAATCACAGCGATTCGGTTCTCTGTATCACCCACTCCATTTTAATATCGCAAAATATTGTACAATGTATTGGCGCCAAAATTAGAAAACTCAATGAACAATCGTATAAACATGACAGATTCCAAATTCAAATGTAATATCTTTCTTATTTTTAACTGTAACAGTATTTATGGCCAGACTAAGTATATAACAATTTTCTTAGATCACGTTGTCACTTTAGTTTAATACTTCTATGGAAATCAAAGGAGGCTACGGCTTAGTGTATTTTTAACCGACTTAAAAAATGGAGGAGGTGCTCAATTCGGTATTGTATTATTTTTGTATGTTTATTACTTCATAGCTCCACCATTTATAAATCGATTTGAAAAAAAAATAGCTTTTAATGAAAAAAAAATAGATTGGTTCATGAATAAAAAAATATCATCACAGTCGGTTCTGTAGTTTGGTGATTAAAACAAAATAACTGGAAAAAATATCATCGAAATTGTGTATTTTGAAATGTTGTTTCATTTTTTAAGGTTTCCGTACCTCAAAAGGAAAAAAACGGAACCCTTATAGGATAACTTTGATCCGGGTCCGAGGTCCGTCTGTCCGTCCGTCCGGGTGTCAAGACTTTTATCTAGGGAACGCGTGAAGGTATCGTGTTGAAATTAAAACCATATACGCAGATCTCTTCACAGGTCTCTTGCTGCAGAAAGAAAATTAAAATTTCTCAGCTTTTGTAAAAAAAAGTTACAGCCGAATATGTCGTAGAAAACGCACATTTTGACATTCACAAGGGAATCAAAACCTATGGGGTACTTCCCTTTGATCTTGAACTATGAAATTTGGCAAGAAGCATTGTGTTATAGTACACATATAGGAAAAAATCCAAAAATTGGACTTTTTTTATTTAATCACAAAAAAAATGTGACTTTATGCTAGGAATAACAGTCCAAATTTTAAAGTGAATTAACCGTATCATATGGGGTATCATATGAAAGAACTTCATTAGCATAAGCTAAAACAGGTTTTTGAATATTTTTACGATCTACATTTTTCGGTTTATGAAGGAAAATATAAAAAAAAATTGATTTCCCCGTTTTATCTAATAGTTTGTACGGAACCCTCGGTGGGCGAGTCTGACTCGCACTTGTCCTGTTTTATTTTAAACTATAATAACTATACATTATGTAAGAATCTTGAATATGTACAAATAATGGAGCTTACAACATTATTATAGTATTACTACTAAATTCATTTTCGTAATTAAAAGTTTTTAATGTTCCACTTAACTTATCAAAACCTACTTAGATATTGACCAACACGTTTTTGTAAATTAATGTCTGCTTGAATAATGACAATGAGCTTTAATAGGAAAGATTCTTGTGAACAGTAAAATAAAATTGCAGAGGTACGAGTATGTCTAAATATGTTTTATTTATTTTCACACATTCATTCTCTATTTACATTTACCTATCGCGCGCACTTTACAAAAGTATAAATAATTGTGATCAGTCAATGATGGCTTCTTCTTCAGTAATGATAGTAATCATGGGCAGGGGCAGCATGCACTGACGGACCAGAGTTGTGCACTACGGCGTTGAAACTGAAACAAAACAAGAATTGATTGTAAAATAAATGCAAGTATTACGTATTTCATTAAACGAGGTAATACTTGTCTATTAGAATACGATAAATATGAAGAAAAATCTATTTTTCATAATGTTTTTTAAGGTTTTCGCGATTGTTAAGTAGTCATTGAAAACAAAGAAATTTTAACGGAATTATTGCTTATATTTTACACAATTTTATGACCTGACGTTTCGCACACTTTGCATCGTCCGTGGTCACAGGTGAGACTAGATGACAGTTGCATTTTTTGCTAAGAAAATATTAATTACTACTGCCTATTATTTTTATGCAAAACGTTCTCTATACACGCATAGAAACGTTCACGAAGAACGAACACACGCATAAGTCGCTCACGGTGTTAACAGGTATCGCAGATCTGTGTTGATATATGCGATAAATCCGTTAAAATTTGTTTAAATACTATTTTACTTATTTACAGCGATGCGTTTGTCAGGCTAATTTCTCACTTTGAGCAATCGAGTACGAGAACGTTTATACTGAGCACTGCATCCACATTGTGCGAGGCGGTACATGGCTCCTATTATTTTGACCAAACTTGAAGTGATGGCGTAGTTGAAGATAGTAACTCTATACATAGAATGGGTACTGGTGAAACGTTTGATTTGGGTCTTTTTTAACATTCTAATATCTTGGATTATAAGTGAGTGAGGTTGTTATATAGAGTTGGGCGATTATCTTACCCATGGTGGTCGTCGGCGGTGTAGTCGACCTTGCGGACGGAGCCATCAGGCTGCACCAGAGAGTAGCTTCCGTGGACGGCGTCACCATCGCGGCTCTCGTGCTGCGACTTGTGGTCGCCGGTGTGAGGGTCAGCCACGGAGTAAGAGAAGTCGTATTTAGGGTGAGCCTGAAATAGAACATGGTAAATTTATTTTAATTGCTAGTTGTTTTCCACGATTTCTCCCACATGATGAGGGCAAATATGAAGAATTGAATATGAGTACACCAATCTTTGTTCCCAAAGTTTGTTTAGTCGTGAAAAGATTAGAAACAAATAAATAAATAGTTTTTTTTTGTTTTGTGATATCTAATGAAAACTAATAATTCGTTAATGTTGGATATTTTGAGTTTAGTTTGTAGTTGATTCTAGTCATTTAAACTTACATATTCATCATGGCCGTCGTAATGAGCTAAGGGAGCGGCGTAGTGGGCTACAGGAGCGGCGTAGTGAGCTACGGGAGCGGCATAGTGGGCTACGGGAGCGGCGTGAACCAATGGAGCGGCGTAGTGTAGGGGTGCATGGTGGACATCATCATGACGAACAATGCTCTGGGAAGACACAGCGTGTCCGTGACCGAGGAGACCTGCGCTGGCGGTGGCCAGGAGAGCGCCGAAAGCTACGATCTGAAAACCAGTTATTTGTCACTACCAGCACAATTTTTACTATACAACTCAGTCAAATATAATTAACATTTTAATTAGTTTTAATTTTATTTAGATTTCTGCAACTCACTTTGCTGAACATTTTGAGTGTGTTGTATGAGTATCAAGTGTTGATTGATATCAAAATATCTAGTGTATGGTTTTATAGAGCACTGGCGTTGACGCCTGCAGCGAGCGGTGGGGCGGAGAAATGCGAGCATGCACCTTGACTCCGTAACTTTGACTTGATCAAGGTCGCGTCAGACCTAACGTGTCTGTAATCCGTGTCCGGCTTAGTAATTAATGAGACAATTTATCTGTTGGTGTCTATTTTTAGATTGATGAGATTTTGGAGCGAACGTCTACAACTAATGCAAGTAAAATAATTGAATCATTCGATGTTTTGCTATAAAAACTGTCATAAGTTAAATTTATTGCAATTTTGAAAATGTATAACATTAAGGATGGTCCAGATGTGTGCTGTTTTTTGTTCACAGGGGAAGCCAAAAATCTGTATAAATATGTGCATGTATTCCATCACGTAATTACTTTCTTTGATATGGACATGAGCATACAAATGATGACTTCAAGAGCGACTTCTTCGTTTTTGTCACAGAGTACGCAAGTGAAATTATGTAAAATTTGGCTTATGGGACGTGTGTGACTACGGCTGATTGATGTACCTCACCTTAAAGGGCTTGCTAAAAGTTGCCTCTAGCTCAGTGAATGTTGTATTCTTGCCTAATTATTATTATTCTATTCTCTTATTCTCTTATTCTAAGTCTATTACTTCTATGGTGAGAAAACGTAATAGAACAAACTTATTCGAGTTAAGGCCACAGACGATGAAGATACCATATTAGGTATATTTTCGGTAGCCATACAAAATTATTTCATAGAATTATTATTGTGTGTTTGTAAGTCATCATCATCATCATCTCAGCCATAAGAAGTCCACTGCTGGACATAGGCCTCCCCCATGGATTTCCAAAAAGACCGATTGGAAGCGGCTTGCATCCAGCGTCTTCCCGCCACTTGTATGAGGTCATCTGTCCATCTCGTGTCTGGTCTTCCTACGCTGCGCTTGCCGGTACGTGGTCTCCACTCGAGAACCTTTCGGCCCCATCGGCCATCAGTTCTACGTTCTATGTGCCCTGCCCACTGCTACTTCAACTTACTAATCCGCTGTGCTATATCGGTGACTTTTGTACGTCTACGTATCTCTTCATTTCTGATTCGATCTCGTAGAGAGACTCCGAGCATAGCTCTCTCCATAGCTCGTTGCGTGACCTTGATTGTAAGTACATCATTTAAATTTAAATTTATGTCTAGCGATATTAAAACTTATGTATGTTCTAAGATGCCACAAAATATTCGTTCATCTTCATTATGTGCAGTGTAAAAAAATTGTGTTTTTGAGTGCTAATCATAAAGAACTCAAGAACAGAGTGTATTCACCTCAAAAGAGACATTAAGAAAAGTGCAATTGCATATATTGTTTGTTAAAATTTTACTTATAAATTTAACTTACATGTAAATTACATAAACAATTAAGTTATTACATAGGTAAAGCTAATCATTGGTAATATATACTGGATAGAAAGTGTATGTGAAAAACCAAAATGGATTAAATACATGAACAAAATTAAATCATGCGCTGATGCTTGATGCATTTTAGCGCATTTTTTATTTTTTTATTTTACATTTTCTTCTTCTAAAGTTATTATTTGTTGACCGAGCGAGCGAAGCGAGCGAAAAGTCTCTGCATCAACTGGCCAAATTTTGTTTCGTCTGACAATTTGTTTGTGAGTTAGAAGAATACAAGAGACTGAATCGATTAGCGAACAAAGATAAATAAAGAATAGCGTAATTAAACAGAACGTATACAACGAATATATTATTTATGTAATCCAAATATACATAATATATCACTTCCAGAAACGTCCAGCATTATTATGTATTACAACTAAATTGATCTTTCAAGGTGCTTAAGCTTATGAAAAAAATGTTTTATGACCGTGAAATAACATCTGTAAATTCACTTAAAATTGCGAAATCGGCCAAAATTTTATATACGGCCTCCTAAGCGAACTTTATGTAGGTGTTATTTACAGATGTCCCAAGGTGAGCTGCAAATAAGCTCTCTCGCGAGGTCTACTATACTAGTAGTTCGTAGAACTACTAGTATATAAAATCTTAATCTTATTTTAGGAGAGTTATTCAACGATACTCACACAATAGGGACGGTTTGAAAAGAAAAACATCCCTTTTTAAATTATGTACAGAGGGCCACCCCTAACATTCATTTGTTTGAAAATTATTTAATTATTTTATTGACAGTGTCTGAGTAAAACATTAGTGAAATTCGGACGTAGAGATTGACAAACGAACGGCGAATTTATAAAGGTTCCTTGTATTTACTACGGAATCCTAAAAACAGTTTGTGGGTATGATATATTTAAATTTATTTATGAAAATAATGTTACCAACTTAAAATAAAGTAAAAAATATGTTTTAAAATTTCATAATCACCTGTTTTTATCTTAGCAACAGCAATAACAATTAAGAACGTAATATAATTTACGCAGAGTGCATGTTTTTATAAATATTCACCTAGATTCGGTACGTGATATTATATTAATCTCGTTTTTATGATTATTACCTTTAGCTTTATTTACATTTTTGCCTTGAAAAGTATTTGGGTACATTATGCGTTAAATACTTAAGTAGACAAGTGGTATCGCTTATAATAAGTCATGACATCAATGTGTAAGTGTGCAGATATAATCTTTTATACCGAAATTCGATATTTATTTTTATCTGGTATCTTTTGGCCAAGAGCGATTCGAGACACGCGTATAGCAGAACTTATTAGTTAAAAATACCACTTTGCGTGCATTGTGTGTTGCAAAAAAGGTCAATGGCCTTTGAACTTCATGTCTGTCTCATCCATCGATAATAATAGTATGGGCCCGAATAAAATATATGTAAAAACATACTTTTAATTGACACTATTTCCGATCTTAACGTTGTTTTTTCATATATTATGGTATTTTAAATGAGAAATTTTAGTTTTTATTTTCCATATTTAAGATATGAGTCCATATTTAGTAAAGCAAAATAATAATAATCCATATTTTCCCTGTTGCTGAAGTGGCGAAATAAAATAAGCTGTGTACTGGAAAAAATTAAGGATTTGATACGCTAAATAAGAGTAATAGCATATTCTGTGGATCAATAGACGAGAAACTAAAACTAGACTTACCCTACTCGTTTACTGATTTATAATTTAAGTATGCTCCAATTACATCCTGTGATGCCGAAAGAATTAGTCAGTACAAGTAATTATTTTTTCCCGAACAAAATGGCTTCTAATTCTGAATATAAAAAAAAAGTCATTGTTTTAAATATAAACCATTCAAATAATGTACATTTTACAGAAGCTGTATTAAGAAGTGTTTTTTTTATATTGCTCATTTTTACTACATATTTTAGGTTTTTAGTCCATATTATATGTATATATATATATAATATATATATATATATATGTATTATCAATGTGTTTCAAGAGGATAAAAATATATTCTCAGATCCATCAATGCGATCCAAAAAAAAAAAAATGGAAAATTATTGGCCAAAGCTGACATTCCATGGAATAGCGATAGGACATTTTTAACAGTGAATGCGGCCTACACATGCTTTGTTAATTTATAAATATTTGCACAACCATGTGCTTTGTGCTAAATACATAATTAATCATTCTAAATTACATTTTAGTCTTACTTCATTCTATTACTGGAACGTACAACTCATTATGTGATAACTACTCGCGTTGCAAGGTATTATTACGACAGCTGCATTTATAGATTTACTGGCAACATAATGAAGTATTTTAGCGTAACAATACGATTTATGAAATTAAATAAATAAATATATACATATTTCTAATACAACGTCACAGAATCATTACGTTGTGGCAATGTGTAAGTCTACGCTTCGTAGTGTATGACAATGTGGCACTAATATGAAACTAAGCCAAATGCAATATTTTTTTGTTATTAACATACTTTAAAACATAAAAAAAGTTATATTGATGTTACCTAGTTGACCTAATTTTACCTCATTTTTAGGGTTCCGAAGTCAACTATGAACCTTTATAGTTTCGCCATTTCCGTCCGTCCGTCTGTCCGTTTGTTTGTGGCTTAGCTCAAAGACTATCAGAAAGTTGTTATTTAGTATGGGTATAAATATTTATCGCGCCAACATTTGTAAATAGAATAAAATCTTGATTTTTAGGGTATCTCCCCTACACGTAGTGTGGATGAATTGTTTTTTCCTTGTTTATCTCAAAGGAAGCCATTTTTCAATTTTGGAGATCATTTGCGAAATATTTAGTTTTAAAGTGATATTTTTTGCAATGCCCCTTGGCAGCTAAACGGTTGGTTTTGGAGATATGAAAATTTTTCATGCTAGTAGTCTTCTTCTTCTTCTTTCGTGTCAACGGTTCGTTTTTGTTTTTTTTAATCTATTATTATACTGTATTTGACCAGTAGGAAGCCACAGATGGCAGCAGTATTGGCCTCCCACAGGTCATTCATTGTGCAGGTGTTAGGGCACAGTGGGCATACGAGCAGGTGTGTGATTGTCTGAGGGGTGGCGCCACAATCACACTGTTCTACTGGAGGAGCATGTAAATTAATTACATCTTTAAAATGAGAAGTTTGCTGCGCGGCTGTCTGTCGACCAATTTTGATGATATTTGACAAAATCATTGGATACTCAATTATGAATAACAAATTAAAATATTAGCAGTACACCCAGCGAGCACAGATTGTTTTGCAGCAAGAATCGTTGCAAATAGTTTGTGCTCGTTAGGTTAACTAGTTAAACAGTAGCTCGTAGAAGTATGGTAGTTGATAGGCTTGTACATTTTATTCATTAAAATTGTATGCCGAGTTACTATGATAATTATCACGCTAATATGACTTTTGTAGTTTGTTCCCGACTGAACTTAAACTCTAAAATATAATAGGAACTACATATCTATATAATATTAAACTTTGTTTTTTTCTAAATTCATCTGTATTATGTAATATTTTGCACTACTTCTTTGAATTACTTTCTTCTTCTTTCTGTATTTGGTAAGTGTGGTTCAGTCGTCTTCTCATATACTCGATTAAGCGGACGAATTTATTGCAGCGGAATTGACTGACAATTGCAGTTTTACCTAATTTTGATACAGTCCTAAAAGTAGGTACTTCTACAAAAATTTAATACAAATACTAAACTAGGTTGGCAGTACACTAATATCATCCCTGGGGTTGTATTTTTAACTGACTTAAAATAGAAGGAGGTTCTCTTTCTCAATTCGACTGTATGTTTTTTTGTTTATTGTTTTTTCGTTTTTTTTACGTGATTACTCAGCCAATTTAAGAATTGTTTTAGATGATTCTTTTTTATTTGGTAGGTAATATCTAAGAGGTGGTCCCACATAAATTTTATCAAAATCGGTTCAGTAATTTAGTTTTTATGACAAAATAACTGAAAAAATGTCATCCAAGTAAACGAATTGCGTAAATTGCGATGACTTCCACAAATTATTAAGTTCACTTGCCTGTTTTGAGATAGTAACTTGGTTTTATACATGTAACATTTTTATAAACATATTACAGAAAAATATAAATAGCCGGAAAGTAGATTAATCTACTATTAGTTAGTTATTAAGCCACTTATAGATATGATACGGCTAAACACACTATACAGTGTTTCTATTATACCTGAACTATCTGTGTCCTTATTCCGTATGACCATCGGCCGCGTAACGTGAATTTGACGTGGGTGCGTCTACAATGAAAATTAGACTTTGGCTTCTTTTATTTTTATTTTTATTCGATAATAAGCTTGCGCTTGACCGTCAACTCACCTGGTGATAAGCGACAGTTACGGTCTACGGTGGAGCGCGCTTGCCTAGAAGAAACCTATCAATCTATTCACTCGCGATTTGAAGACACCTAGATTATATCTATTCGGAAAGACCCATTCAGGAAGCGCATAAACTTAAAGGCTAAGTTTCATTTCCAATGCACCCACGTCACGTTCACGTAACGCGGCCGATGGTCATACGGAATAAGGGCCCTGACCTGAATACAGTGTGCAGTTTTTTGATTCATTTATTTTTAGCTTGCTATAGTTAGTGTATATGATACGGGTCTGTTGCCTGCAATAAATTATTTTGAACCCCCGACATAAAAAAGACGTGGTGTTATAAGTTTGACGTGTCTGTGTGTGTATCTGTTTGTGGCATCGTAGCTCCCGAACGGATAAATTTCGGATTTTTATTTATTTTTTGTTTTGAAAGGTGAATTAGTCGGGAGTGTTCTTAGCTATGTTTCATCAAAATCGGTTAAGCCGTTTTTAAGGGGTTTTTGAGTTTTCTAAACTTATACTTTATTTATTTGAGTTAAACTGTTATCATAGGACAAACATAGTGATCAATTGTTAATAAATAAAAAAATCAAAGGCTCGATAAATGTGTGACTCTTTGCCTAACATTATTACGGTTACTAATTGGTAGGTACATAGTTGAGAAACCTGTCAGTCCTAAACTAGATCACATCATGATCGGCTCAATCTCAGACAGAGAAATAGGCAAACTTACTTTCGTCTTTAATATACCAGTGCGTATGTAAATTGCTTTTTCTCAAGATACTCGTATTTGAATGTTATCGTAACAATGTCTCTAACTAAGGTCACTCGATACATATTTAATCAATTGCTTAAACATATTTATCGTCTATCTAAATTAAAAGCGGACTTAAAAGGTTCGACTCGATAAGATCTATTGACTAATGCAACAATGAACATTTCATTTCAACCGTTTGGTCAAATCCCTATGATTACATACGAAAATTATTATCGTTATAGGTATCTCAAACACATCATTCGAAACATTGCTCAATTTATTGAAACAGAAATAATTATAAATAACAAAATCACATAATTTTTGAAATGAGTGAATTTAAGTCATAAACATTGGGACATTGGGACTAGACGTTTGTGATAATTTTACAATTTTAACATGCCTTGTTAAGAACTAAATAAGTGAGTGGAGACGTCGGTTTAGGCACTGGGGGGTAGTAAGGGTAAGTGCTGGGTCTAGCCATGGCAGCTTGGATACATTTAATAAAGTCATTGTATGAGATGTATACGTTGTTTCCTACTAGTGGTGGTACTGGGGCCACTTGTGGAACTACTGGAACTATGTGAGTTTCATGGTGCTCATGACTTTCGTGAGGTTCATGAGATGCTTCGACTATTGCTTCGTGGGTGTGATGCTCACTTCCACTTTCATGTGCCGATTCTTCATCTTCCTCCTTATGGTGGTGACTTTCATGGCCATGTTCATGTTCATGCTCTTTTACGATATGAATTATGTGTTCTGCCTCGTGAGCTTCATCGGCCTCTGATTCATGCTCTCCTTCTTCTGATTCTTTGATCACTATGATGGTTTCTCCGTGTGAGTGGTGTCCGCTTTCGTGGGAGTCAGACCCGCTGTGGCTATCATGTATTATATGGATTTCCGGTTCTTCGTGACTTCCATGCCTAGCTTCGTGACTTTCGTGGTGTGAATCGTGCTCGATTTCGTGATCTTCGTGACTCGCATGACGTTCGTGACTGTCATGGTGTTCGTGGCTGTCATGATGTTCGTGGCTGTCATAATGTTCATGGCTGTCATGACGTTCGTGGCTGTCATGATGTTCGTGACTTTCATGATTTTCGTGACTTTCATGAGGTTCGTGGCTATCGTGATGTTCGTGCCCTCCGTGGCGCTCCTCAAGAGCCTCCTCATGGGATTCGTGTACTATCAATGCTTCGCTCTTAGCTTCATGACACGGCTGAGCGTGGTGAACTGATTCATGGTGGACTGTTTCGTGGCGTACTGTCTCAGTCTGTGCAACTGGCTCATTGTGTACGTAACTTTTGATGATAGCGTTCAACCTGCTAACGAAAGAGAAAGGTTAGAGGCATTTCGCTTTTTTGCTAATAATATCTGTATCGTTTTAGTAATAAAAATATAACCCTTGGTTGTTGTCAGCCACATATGGTACGAGTCCTTCTGGTTGGACGAAAGTGTACCCTCCCCGGATCACTTCACCATCGCCAAACTTTAGCTCCTGACCGCCACCTTGATTGACAAGTACGTAGGAATACGATGAAGGTTCCTAGGAAAATAATTATTATTTAATCACATGTTATATGTTATATATATATATATCTTTGTTTAATCCAAAACTTTTAAATCAGTTTTATTACTTACATTGCGTCCGTATGCATAAGGAAGATTAGCGACCGGAGCACTGCTGTAGGTCAAGATATTGGGGTTAGGAGCAGCTGGTGCTACAGCGGCTATTGTTTTCTCAGGATATGCTGTCCTATAACTGTAACCCTGACCAAATGGGTAGTCATAAGCGAAGGGAGCCGCGTTGTACTGAGCTATTTGAGGAGCTGGATATTCGTAATTGTATGACGGGGCACCATATTCCAGATATTCTAGTTCCGGACCAGTTTTCACAAACACATTTGAGTAAGACGCTCCAGAAACCTCCCAAGCCACGCTCACTATTACCAGGAGGCAAATCTGAAACAAATATTGATTGTAAAATTTTGAACTATTTAAATAGCGATTTATTGACATTTTAAAAGCTACTCACTTTAAGAATCATCTTTCCCGGTGATCGATGGAGTACTGATATTTTTGTGAATGTACCACCGCTTTATAAAAGGTGCTTTGTTCGTCCTAAAATATGCTGTTCGGCAATACCGAAACAAACCATCAATGTCGCAGACTAGATGAATAGAAGCGAACAATTAATATGTTAATTGAGATTTACCGCGGGCTGCGGAGTTTCTGTCTTATATTCAAAGCACGTGGCAGACCAAAGTTTGGTGAACAGGCGTGAAAAACATTTTTGTCTCAGACGGTCCGGTTAGTGCGTAACTTATGTAATAATACTGGGAAATGTTTACTGTACCACAACTACATAGTTTGCAAGCGAGTGTTTGTTAGCTATGCGTTAGTATTGCCGAGCAGGGGGCTTTCACATAATTCTTGTTTACATTTTAACATGGAACCAGGTTTATGGGTCTTTGCCTTGTGTGAAAGATTCACGCGTTACTATTTTTGTGTAACGAAAGTAAAATTGCATCATTTCTGGCAGTTCTGAACTGTTTGAGCTTATACTCGTAGCGACATATTTTGAGCACGCAAAATGACACACACGCTAGATAAAACACAAGTTGTAATAAGAAGTTTTAATTGGGTTATTGAAGATCGATGTAAATATAAGTTTTGAAGCGAATAAGCTCAATTTAAGTCGATTAAGTGATGACGTTAAAATTTATGCTAAAGGTTTCGTTGTGATAGGGACTCTTCCGTGCAAGGGATTTCATTGAAGTAGTACTTCCGTGCGAGGGTTATGTTAAAATGGATTACTATTCCATGCTTAGATACAACTTAGTTGAGATATGGACTCGTGCTAGGGTTGTCATTGAGATGGGACACTTTCGTGCTCTTGATTTTGGGATAAGGACTAAGCTAAGGTTTTTTTTAAGTTGTGGACATTCCATGCTAGGGGGTTGGTTGTGATGAGGACTCTTCCATGCCAGGGGTTTCGTTAAGATGGAGACTCGAATTTTCTATCCTATAAAAATAAAAAAAACAACATTATATTTTAGGTTTTTTTGGAACTGTTTTATTATACATTGGGTTATCAGAATAATGCATTTAAAGAGTGCTAAAATATTATACGATCTGTAAACTTGTCTAAGAGTAGTCTAAGCTAGACGAATGCATGATAAATTAGCTGGGTTGCTAAGAGGTGTGTTCTTTGTTGGAATAATATTTTTCATTATTTTAAATGTATAGTGAGTACCTACTATTGTATCGGTATCTAATTTGCACGGAGCTGAGTAAACGAATGAATTCATTAGTCATACATATTATTTTGTAGAGTTTCTAGATTCTAAATTCGCATTTGTCTTGATATTGGCAGGTATGACATGTATCTAAACTATATATATCCGAAGTTTTATTCAAATATATCGAAATAAGTTAAGTTTCTGTTATGTATATGAAAAACCTTTGTCGTGACAACACAAACTGGTTAGTATACTAAATCTTCAATTGTTGTTTTTTTTTTAAATGCCATTTTTAAAAGAAAAAATATAGTTACGACTATCGTAAATTATTAAGAAATAGTTATAGCACACCCACAATGTTTTTTGATTACCTATCCAACGACACCGCATTCGACGGGGTAGATGAAAAAAATCATTCATCCTCGCTATACATGTCGGCGAATACCCCAAATTTTTTTTCAAGATTTTATTCTACGAATTTCTTGGCGTGATTATTAATATATAATAATACGGCGTACTTCGTATCACGTATCAATGAGTGGACCCGATATTTTCTCAACGTTCCCTCCCTTCCTAACCTTCCCTCGACTACGACATATATTTCAAAACCAAAATCAGCTAAATCGGCCAGCCGTTCTCGAGTCTTAGCGAGACAAACGAACAACAATTGATTTTTATATATAATAAAGATTCATGCCAAATTCTAGCTTCCTTCACATACCGAAACTATAATGGTTGTCTTTGTTGGTACGAAACCCTAAAAATGGAACAAGTCATTTGTTGCATTTAACTGTAACAAAATTAAAAATAAAAATTGTTAATTATAATTATATCTTTACCAAGTCAACCAACTTAACTTCGAAATCATTGTTAGCAGCGCCATCTATTTGTTTTGTTCGTAAATATTTAGTGCTTAGCTTAATGTAAGTAACGTCTCTGGGCTGCCTGGCTATATCCGCGAGTATGCGCAAGAGCTTCATGAAACTCATTTCACCTATCCCATTGCTATGCAAACCACCCATTTCTCGTTGAAATGCTAAAATCTGTATACAACGGTCCACATTCTTGAAATGTATAATATACAAGGCAGCTTCCGAACTTCTTGCGGCTTCTGGAAAACAAGTACTTTTTTCCAGAGATTTACAGTATTTTACCGTCTGAATTTACAAGGCTAAACTGAATAGATTTATTCAAGATCGACAAGCTTCATCCTCGGCTAAACTGGTGCTTACGATCAGCGAGTGGATGGTCAAACATAAGTCAATTTCGTTACAAAAACAAGTAGTTTTTATTTTCAGTCTATAAGTGGCATATTACTGCGTAAATGACGCCTATTTATTTTGATATCGCAAGTTTTCCTAATAAGTGTGAAAATTCTTTGCTATTTTTTTTACATAAGTTATGTTAATGTTTGTTTAAATAATGTGAGGAATGGCCAACAAATTTGACAATATCGGGTTGGGTTGTCACAGAATATGTTTTTTTTTAGTAAATACCTATGTAATGGAGAAGATTTACAAAAAAAAGTAATCCGTGACATTAAGGAAGAATAGGCAATATTAACGACATAGGTATATTTTATTATTTACATTATATTTATTGTGTGACGGTAACTTATACTTTACTAATAGTGTAAGTACCTAATATGTTCCTATTATACAAAAAACTAAAAAAAACGATTGGTTAGAAAAGTCGAAATACACATACAAAAAACAGTAGGTACATTACGTAAACAATATTAAATGAAATTAAACCACTAAGTATAAATTAATCGTGCTTTGATACTGACCATAAATCTATTTATGTGATACATAATATTTATGTCAAAAGCCAGCCATACGATAAAATGTTAGTATAGTAAAATAAGTAGCGACGCCTGTGAATATTGCAATGCAATAAGACGATTTGTGCCTTAAACTTCTTAATACGTAAGTTTTTTTATATGCAATTAGAAACTGGCCAGTCGATCTAGAAGATTATTCACTCTTTCCAAGATTGTAGATTGTCCAATGAATTAATGTATGATTCACATTCTTATTAATTCATTACGAAATAGGTAATAATGTCATTATGCCCGTCCATAGCGTATTACAGATGTAGCATTTTTAAAATTAATAACACATCCTACTGCTGGGCAAAGGTCTCCCTCATTTCCTTCCATTGCTCACGTTCCAAGGCTAATTGGGACCAAATTTCAGGTTTTTCCTGAGGGTTTATCCCAATTACAAATACAAAAACAACATACATAAAGTATTTAGGCGTACATATAGACCACAAACTATCTTTTGAGCGACAAATCGTATTCCTCTCAAAAAGAGTTCGGAAAACAATCCACATTATGAAAATACTTCGAACAGCTGCAAGCAGAGAAGTTATGGACTTGGTCTACAAATCTCTGTGTCAATCGTTACTGCAATACTGCATTGGCGTTTGGGGTGGGGCCGCAACAAGTTACATGATTGCAATAGAGAGGGCTCAACGAGCGGTTCTTCAAGTAATGCTGGGAAAACCTAGACGCTACCCCACTGTAGAGCTCTACAAGGAAGCAAATGTCCTGACTGTGAGACAGCTATTTATCATGAGTGCCATAAGTAAAACAGACATAATATATTCGCACCAAACCAAGAGAAACGCTCGACGTGCTCTAACTCCTCTTCCAAAGGTTAGAACGGTATTTGCAAGCCGACTCCCTCCTTACATATATGCTTTTACGTATAACTCAGTAGGCAGGCTCTGTGACATTAAAGAAATCCCACACAGGAAAGCCAGAGGAAAGGTAAAAGCATGGTTAGAGTCCCTCTGTTATAAGGAAACGGAGGATCTCGTAAAAGTATATGATCTCAACACTTAGCGCTTCACAGTCTCACTCACAGCATAAACATGCACACACTTACACTCTCCTCTCTACACACCACACAACCCTCACATACGCACACACAGCTTCGACACACCCTCGCACGCACACGCACTCACACAATGCATCCACGCACCCAATATAATACACGTAATTTCACCAAAACAACGGTAAACAAAATAGTTTAAATTAATCATTAGGTATGTATAACTCATTGTTTTCATAACCTATATTTAGAACATATTATTTCGTATCTATCTAGTGTATAATATCAAATTGTATTTTAATTTTTGTCATTAATAGTATTATTATAATTTATTTCATTTCATTTCATTGTTATCAGTAAATTAATTTCCTAGCGCGCGTAAAAATTGTAAAATAGGAACATCTGCTCTGGGCTTCCAAGATACCGGCTTAGCCGAGTTTGGGGCCCACTGACAATGCATAGCAATAGTAATTCTATTTCGGAAATAAACATTTACTTTACTTTACTTTTAAAAAAAAAATTCAGGCACAATTTTACTTACTAGTAGGTACCTACTTTATTTAACTGAATAACAGTTTGGTAGGTTGATCTAGCACCTTTGAATTGATAGTAGGTAAAATATAAATAGATATAATTAGGTATTATGTGACATTTTTATATATTTTCACCCAGTTACTACATTTTGACGGGTTTAGGAGTGCTAGTGCTGTTAGTGTTTTTACATTATTATCTTTATCTTTATGCAAGGAGTGTTTTAAACTAATTTTCTTAGCTCTTTAGGGCCTTGCTGACTACGGAAGTCAGCAAGACTCATATTACCAGAGTAACAAAGTACAACAAAATCAATTTTTTTTAAAGGTAGTACCTTTTTACATGTAGTAGGGATGCTATGTTTTCTTGTTCATAGTGAGCTATCGTTGATAATATGGAGGTGTGCGAGAACCATGCTTACGAGTAAATCCTGAAATACTATTTTTTTACACAATTAAGGGGAGTGGGGAGAGGTGGCATGTCAGTAGCATATATAACGAAAGAAGAAAATTTCATACAAATTCCATTTAAAACATGCAATTAATCATCACGTTCATACTCGTAGTATCATGCAAGAAATAATATTCTAAGTCCGCATATCCGCATGGACTTATCTGTTGTTTTTTAGGCTTCCGTAGGTACTAAGGGTGTGGGAGCCTATTCGTGAGGCTACGGTGTCTGTCTATCTGTCTCTCCTACACTTAAACGGCTGTATCTTTCGAACGGTAATAGATACAAGTCTCAAAAATTGGCAAGATTATAGGGTTCACTTTGATGTAAAACGACAAATAATAATTAAACAACAAAAGTTTTTGCCATTTAAAAAATGAAACAAATTAGTTCACGTTGTCGTACGACATAAACGAGTGGACGTTAGATGGCGTCACTCGCATTTTAATCGATATCATATTTTTACTTTACTCGCACTGGAGGCGTACTGGCGCAAACCGCACAGTAGTCTTGTTTTATCAAAGTCCGCTAGATGGCGCTTTTAAATGTTTGTAGATTGATAGCACACTTTGCTAATTAGTCCTGTTTTCTGTGTTCATATCTTGCAGTACGGTAACCTCGGTGTGTGTTATTTCTAATTAGGTTGGCACTTATCTTGTGTAAAAATATTGTATAAACTATTAGAATGCTTAGAAAAGTAAACCATACATTTTAAATTCTATTTCAAAATGAGATATGAATACCATGCTGATAGATGAAATATCATACAGATTCATTGTATCTATCTATTTGTTTTCGCTTTATAAATGCGATTCAAGAAGAGGTTGGACAATTTTAGTAACCAAAATTATAATTCTATCTTCTCCAAATTTTAAAATTACCTTTCCGCTCATGTGGATAATAAAGGGTTTCAAGTCAGTTCTTCAACAGGAAATGGAACTTTTATGAGCTAGTAAGGTGAAGAATTTTTTCACAAATTTTTTCGTGGTTTTCACACATTTCAAATAAAATTTACGGGCCACTCACGACGACGACGACACGTCACAACGAGAGTGACGTTTGCGCTGCTCCTTTGAAAAAGACCGCTAAATGCGGTTGAAACTATAGTTGGATTTTTCGGCTCAAAACAGACGTGAGTGACCCGTAGTTTTTATTTAAAATAGGTGAAATTTATAATCTTTGGGCAGAAAAGTTGCCTGCCTTGACTATAGCTTGTAAAGTTCAGATTTTTCAGTTTTGATGATCTCATTCCTCCATGCCCATTTTTCTATCGGACAGCATAAAGCACGGAAAAGTGACATCATTACATGGTTGATGTTCCGAAAACTTGTACCAAACGCTTTGGCTCCACTTTCATTGTGCGTACCGCCAAAATGTGGAATGCGCTCCCTGAATGGGTCTTTCCGAATATATATAATCTAGGTGTCTTCAAATCGAGAGTGAAGAAACCTATTGGTTCCTTCTAGGCAAGCGCGCTCTATCGTAGACCGTAACTGTTGCTTAACACTAAGTGAGTTCACGGTCAAGCGCAAGCCTATTTACGAAGAAATTTACAGGGCTAAAATAAGCATAGAACATCACGTTTTATACTATAGGACGGAAAGTAATTTTATAGCTCGAAAATGATGGAGTTATACCTTGTCAGTACAAATGCTAACATTTTATATCAGAGCAGGACAGCAGGAATTCAGGCAGGATGCTTTCGTTTTATTACAAGGTTTTATTTAGTTTCACCTGTCCCGCTGTTTGTCATCAAATCTCGCAAATTAAATTTGATCCACTTCCCGGTTACCGATTGAGCTGAAATTTTGCATAAATGTGTAAATCGCGTGAAAATGCAATACTATGATGACATGGTGCTGATCTGATAATGGAGCTGGAAGGTGCCCAAAGGAACTTCGCAATGAAACTACACAACTTCATCAGTTTGGGCTCATTTGAATCGCCTTGACGAGTAGTTTGTCTTTCAATGGTAACCAAGGTCTGATGATGGAGCTGGAAGGTGCTCATAGGAACTCTGTAATGAAACGACGCAACCCCAACGAGTTTCAGCTCGTTTGATTCGTCTTGGCGAGTACTTTATTATTAACAATAACATAATAAAATCTTGTTTTTAAAAAGTTTTTTTTAAATCTAGATCTTGTTATAAAGGTTAAAAGACAATTCGATTTGTTCGGAGGGAACTTTCAAAATTATTGATTGTGACGTCACATTCAAAGTACTATGTTCAGCGAACACACATACACACGTCAGTGTTCGGATGGGTGACCGTGAGTGGCATTTCTTTCTGAGCGCTACATTACATTTTTGAAGGTTTGGAGTGATCGTGATTTTGTATAAACAGATCTCAGATTTTCATCAATTAAACTAAACTAGTAGGATAGTGTATACCTGGTTCAGCTTGTATGCTTACTACTATATATTCTGTGGTCTCAATCAGCAAAATTTCAATTTCTAGATAAGTACGACAACTTGGTAAAGGGCGCCCAAGATACAGGCCTAGCCTAGTTTGGGGTCCATTGTAATTATCTTAATAATATTAAGCTGATTGATAATTGGATTTGTAATTTATACACTAATAATTTTATGGAAATAAAAAATATTATTATTATTATTAAAATAATGAAATAAGTAGTAATATAGTAATAATAAGTGAAATAATATATTAATAATAATAACAGCGCCTCAATCCCACATTATGTAGTTATCTAGAGGAACAGATTTTACGCGAGCTTGACGAGTGATATGAATTACTTATTAATGGGACGCTTAAAAAATCAGAAGTATTATTAAAATTCACTAGGCACCGTTGAATGTGTCGTCTATAATATCACAAATCCATATGGTCTAAGATCCCGCTATAGGACGACCTTCACCGAGCTGGTTAATGGATGAAACGTATTTTATATTCAATTAAATATGTCAATAAATATATTGTAAATGGGGTGTCTAAAAAATTTCAGTCCAGAATGATATTTTTTTATTTTTTTTGTTAATAACTGGTTTTTGTTAATAGACAAATTCCATACCAATCGACAGTATGAAGCCCAGTATGCAAACGTTTGGTTGACTATTTTTTTCCCGTCACAACTCTTGGGTAGGCAGGTATAAACAGGTAAATCGATA